>JANCMC010050420.1:8364849-8587718 GCA_024363005.1 Charaxes varanes | reverse complement strand
AAACAAAATTTATAATTAGTACACATTGTTAAAATTGTTGTGTATAGAAAAATAGACAGTTAAATTTTAGCAATATATACAATACATTATTTATAGATTTTAAAAAACCGATGTGATACAAAAGACGATGGTACGGCAAATAGCCAAAATGGCAAAATGATATTTTGCGGCTGGCTCTTACTAGGCGTTTTGAAGATACGATCTTGTGCGGTTTCAGCCATATTTGCTAATCGGTAACGTGTGGACACCGTATTTGATTCCAAAGCTGAAGTTGAAAGTAAATTGAAATAAGAGATATTATTAGAATATAATACCATTTAAGTTTAACTTTGACACAAAATTTGCAAAGAACTTTGTTAATGAATGAATATGATATCTACGGTATATATTGAAGGCAACTAATTGTAGATACCTTTACCAACAAAGGCTCTCGAACCGACAAAAGTTAAAAATACATAAGAATCAATTAACAGTTAACTTGTTAGGTATTTTTGTCAAAAAAGAGAAAAGAGAAGTGATAATTATTGAGTGATAGTATTAGGTAATATTTACAAATCTCATCAATTCTTCTAAGCGAAACGCAATAGTATTCTCTGCAACAGTTGTATAAGAGGGTTCAAAGGCGAGTGGTGGGAGTTGCGATGCTCGCCAAGGCTCGCAAAGAAAGACGCCACGAGCCTTTGTTGACCTAGTTATACACCGTTGCATACAATACTTTTTCTACGACTAGACTATGTTTTTGAAATAAAAATAAGAAATATTTTGTCCTAAACCTTGTTATATATGTGCCGAGATTTCGAAGGCAACAAATTTACGTAACTTCTTCAGCTATAGTCGAAATTTCTTCAGATTTATAGATAAATTCTTCGCCATCCAATTTTATTCACTGAATTAAGTATAGAAATTAATATAACAGCAAAATGATAATTAAAAAAAAAATGGAGGAACTATTTGTATATGTACACATTAAGAAAATAAACGCGCGAGAAAAGTAAACCTTTCATTTTTTTGTCTTGTCACCTGCCAGATTCATTTATAGTTTACATATGATTCATAGTCTATAGCACCACAAGTGTTTTATTATATGTCCTAACGATACTGTTAACAGTGCTATTATGGGCCATAGAGTATACTATTTTGCGTCGATTTAATAATTTGAATTTGAATAATGGGCATACTTACGTTATAGTTCGCAATTACTGTCGTATTGACAGAAAAAAGTATAAAAGTAGAAAAATAAAACGCATTGTAAGAGTAAAAAAACCAATCATACATATACTTGATAAAACTGTTTAGTCTGTCGTAAAATCCATTTAGCTTGTTTACTCCATTACGCTGGCTTCGCGGCGCAGGGACCGTGAAAAACGTATCGATGCATTCAACTCTGTATGCATGAGGGAAATATCCATTAGAACTTGGTACGGACTTGAAGAGGAATAAAATTGGAATTCATTCCGTGGTTGAAATTATCGACATAGCAACTCGTGTGCACAATATGGAATTAAATGAAAAGCTTTCTATATTCAATATTAGGGTAATAATTAAAAGTGGTTACTTTTCCCTAAGATGTATACTTTTCATTTTTTAATCTCGAAGTTGTTGTTTGCACTCGACTGAGTGATATTCCGTCGGGGGAGGCCGACATTTTTTTTAATATAAAATTTTCGAGGTATGAATGCTAAAAGAGGACGTTTTGGAGTATTTCGACGTTAATAGTAAACATTATATATACACATATAGAAGGATTTATGTAATAAAACCAAAAAATAACTGCGGAGTGGCCAGGACGATCGCTGTGCGATCACCCGTCCGCTTCTATATGTTAAAATGCCATATCTTTCCTAACTGGAAAGAAATGTCAGCTTCCGCAGACGTCAAATTACTCATTGGAGTGCAAACAACAACTTCAACAAGAAAAATAATATATACATGCTTTTTTTGTAAAAGTAACAAAACTGCATAATTGTCAATATTAGCTGTTGAAGTCCTTGAGTTCGTCTGTAGGCTAGTTAATATACAAATAATCTTTTACTACATCTTTTTGTAAGTTCTTTCTTGCGTACTCGTTAGTTGACGATATAAATAAAGGAAGTCCTAAATATTTTCGGTGTTAAAATTTTTCCTATGACTTCCATGTGTATTTCTATAAAAAGAAATTATAAGCCACTAGCAGTGGCCGCGACTTCGTCTGCGTTAAATTAGGCGATAAAAATAAATAGATTCAATTTTTTGCGTGATAGTATATAATAGCCTATAACCTTCCTCGATAAATGGGCTATTTAACACTGCAATAATTTTTGAAATCGGACCGTTTCAGATATTAAATCGTTTAAGCAAAAAACTCTTCAGCTTTATGAAGTATAGAGTGATAGTAGTAAGTGACGTTTAAAATTACCCAAAACAGAATTTTTGACAATTTTTTTTATAAATTTTGGATAGGAAAGAACTATAAAAGATGGCTCTTCTCTTTTTAGTGTATGAGGAACTCTTGTAAACTTACATCATTACAATTAAAAAAGTAACCATAGTCATTCAAACTGCTTGCAGAATAGCCAAATTGAGTAAAGAAATTTCGACTTTGACAATGACAATGTAATTTAGCTTGATGCCGCTAAGTTAGAAAAATATATATCCAACCGTTCGTAATTTCGGGTGTGATCATAAATTCAGCGGAGCTGTGCGCCAGCTTCCTTCCGGCTATACTTTGGAGGGACATAAACATTTTGCTGCAATTACAGATTTTGGTTTTGTACTGGATATATGAATTTTTCGAAATATTCACCTCTACAATATTTCGATCTAGCCGATATGAATTTATTCATTCAAAGTCATGACATAGATTCAAGATATGGTGGTCTGAGAGGTTTCCCTTTCAATGAATGAATCGTAAATATTTCTTTTTTTTTTATTAGTCCTTAATATTAATGATGTCAGCTTCAAGGCTAACTTAACCAATTCTTTCCGCATTCTAGTACGACGGGATCGAAAAAAACAACCAGTTGTCCATAGGTGTTTTTAAATGTTATTGTGTGATATTTGAAAGGAAGAAAATCATGTAAATACCATCAACGCTCTTTAGCGCTAATAAATAATTAAAACAGTTATGTTATGCATATTTACATAGAAAATCAGATAATAATTGAATGTACATTTCAGACTAACGATAGGTAATGTGCTTCGAACTAATAAATGATTAAGCCTTTTTGTATACACAAAAAAATATCCTTGTAATAAGAAAATGATAGTAAAAATACCTAAACAGACAATAAAGAATTTTTGGCTCAGGCGGAACGTGACAATGAGTCACGTTTTTTCGTACCGCACAGCCAGTGTTCACCAATTTATAAATAAAAAAAACGCCACGTACAAAAGATAGCATTGTATAAATGTGATACAAGAATAACATAATAAATAACATATTATAAGAAAGCCTTAAAAATGTTATATTGAAAGAAAACCTTTTATACCGCATTTTCTTTTCCTGAGGGTCATAAAGTAATAGAAATTCATGGAAATGAGACGTTTTCAATTGCGAAAATTGATAGGATGTTGTAGAGCCCATCTTGTAATATACTTGGGGCCACACTCGCTATAACCCTGAGGGTTATTGGACGTACAACATTAATATTCTATCGAAAGAGCGTTTGTAGAATATCATCGCGAGTGATGTAGTATTACCGCGACTTGTATTTTTCGATTTATTGAAGTGAATTTAGGTTGAAATTAGTATTTTTTTTTGGAATTAAGATATGATGTAAGTAAAAAATGCAGTACTGTTTATGAAGGCATTTTCTATCATAGATTTGACTTCATTTTTGGAATGATCTATATTTCAATTTATATCTTTTATTTATTTCATTGCAAAAATTCAAAACCCACGAATTATGCACAAAACCATTGAGAAAATCTTAATATTATTAATTCCGAAACAAACGTAGTCGTAAATATCTGTTAATATATGTTATATTAATAAATAGAAACGTGTCACAAGCAATCTGTGTAGTGAACGTGAAGCTTTAAAGCTCTCGTTGAGGTAGGAGTTTAAGGTTCAATGTAAAGGTGGGGGGCGGGGCCACGAGACGTATATCAAAGAACATACCTGATAAACAACAACGAAAGCTCTACGAAACTTCCAAGACGATTCATGACTCCTTTGTTTTTAATTATCTGCTATTAATTGAGAAAAATACGTACCTTCTTTAACTCAATCGTACTTGGAAGGTCATTTGTAAGCAGTAAAATTGAATTACCTTTTTGTTTCGAAATCTGTTATATGTGGAGAAGGTGACTAGGTGGCTTCCGAAAATCAGTGTTGGAAGTGGGATTTGTACCAAATAAGCTGAGAGATCTACCTTTTTGGGCAATTCACTGTGTATAGATGATATAGATACATAATTTATAAGGTTTTTTTTGTTTTTTATGTGTATCCTTTTATGGTATATTTATGTACAGTGTTTTATCCCAAATAAAACTATTTCTTCTTCTTCAAATCGGAGCATCATTGGGAGATGAGAGAGAGGGAGCTTTTTATAAGTTGCAGACCACTATTTAAGCTTGAAGGCTGTGTAAGGACTGTGTGCAATAACAGTTGATATAATTAGGTATTTTCTGGATATAAGTCGATAATGCTATTCTTGCACTTTTATACAACCTACAGTATGTAGGTACACGGGATTATATGACAATTGGAGGTCTGTTCCTGAGGTAGATAGCATCATGCCTGTGTTATAGATAACAGAGTCTGTTATACACGAATATCTTTTGTAGAAATATGTAAATATATACATATAGATATTACACCCAAACTCGAGGGGAGAAACCACTACGGTCCAGACAATTCCAGTAATTATTCCGTAGAAGGAACCCTTCTGGTATCGCTCAACCCATTCCTCTATCCGCAAGGTTGTTACTCCTAGGATTTCCAAACTATTAGATATACCAGCTTGAAAAATTCCATGTTGATAGACGGTGTTACAGTCATTAGAACGGAGAACAGTTTCTACATGTTTGTAGAAGCTGTTCTCCGTTCTAATGAGAAAAACTTGTTGAGGTATTTAACAATAGTTATTTGTGCAACAAGTGAGCAAAACTGTTTTTTACTGCGAGTCCAGATTTTGAGTCCCGAGCGAGCGAAGGAACTTAAGATTGAATCACGAGCCTAGCGAGTGATTAAAATATTGAGTCCTGGGCGTAGTGAAGGACTCGAATGCACTAGGTGCAAAGAATTTCGCTCTCGTGTGGCACACATTACTTTTCACTTCAGCAGCGAAAACACATAATAAATATTACTTAGAAGATAACACAATGAACAGAAATAGAAAGAATTGACGTTTATGTTTATTGTTAATCAAAATGATGCAGAATATTTTAAAAGTTAAGAGTGCAATTATTGCAATTCTGTATAGTCAAAGTTTTAGTTTTTACGCTACAAGTGTAACAACGAAATTTTATTTCCGCTACTTTTTAAGGTCAGAAACAGCGTCTGTCATGTTTTATTTTTCAAGTGTTGAAAATAGAAATAATTATAAATACTTATGCATTACTTATTTTCGTGTACAATAATACATTAAATATTGAATAATCTAAATAAAATCGCGGTTAACAATTTAACAAATATCTTTTCTATTTTGTTTATATACACGTTTCCGAACGTATTTTCTTTGACGTCGAATTTCGAAATTGGACCTTCTTGTGTCTTTTCTTTGTGTTTGTCACTCGTTCTTTTTTTAAGGGCGGGAAAGAGACAGAGTATAGTGTAGTTGGCACTCTTTATTGAAAAAATTAAAAGTTATTTAGTCCCACGCAGTGGGCATAATCGCGTTTTGCCCACTGTTTTTACGCAGCAGATCTCACATGTTTGAGCCGCTGAAGTGAAAATATTATTATCGCGTATCTGACACGAAACCCGTGTCTCGACGAGACCTTGGCCATTTCATTATTTGAAATAAGCACCAGATGAGCAAGGAAAGGCTATTGGTGTATTATATAAATCAGTAGAAAATGTTAAAATTGCACCTGGTTATGGTAAATATTAGGACGTGCACCCCTGACTCATATAGTGTGTTGCGGACAGATGAAACAAGAACGGCACAGAGACGTCCACCATCGTGGACCTCACAGGAACGACTATACGTGGCTGGCACTACTATACATATAGCGGGCGAGATAGGTACGCCTTGCTAGAGTAGGACGGCAATAGTGCTGTCTTGCTCGCGTAAACAGGATCGGTTTACTTGTTTATAGTGTAAACTAGTGTCAGTCTTCCTTTTGTACTTAAGGTATGTCTAAATGTGGGATGGCACGTTTCTCTTACCACGCGACGCTGATTGATTATGGTTGTTAAATAATAAGTAAAGAATAAATGAAAATACAGTCCTTGTGAAGATTTAGTTTGATTCCCTAACCCTATTAGAGAAACTATCCCCAACAATATAAATACCAGAGATTCGCCTGTAGGGTACATCGCATTATCGGGAGGAATTCAAGAAGTGCTTGGAACTTGTGACCCAGTTAGGTGTTTGAAGATATTCACTGGAAATTATATAATTCCCATTGATTATTATATGCAAATTTGGGCGAAATTCGCAAAACACACACCGCATCTCGCAATTCTGGCCGTTAAGTCAAATTACCTACGTCATGGCGTTATGGGGAAGCGCACCGTTTTTACCGGAAAACAACACCGTCATATAAACGCTGATATATCACATATATTGTATCGCACCCTAATAATCAAGTTACAATCTATAAATTAATATATATTATTACGATGATATAAAATTTTACAAAAAAATCACTTATCTTGACAATACTTTGCGTGTTTTTGACAAATCATTCGATTGTGGAATATATTTCGTTCACACAAATAAAGCCTTTACGGATCTTGAGAAGTTCTACTATCCAATTAGAACTAACGACATTCAATACCACTCAATAAGTATGCAAAAAATTGACTCAAAGTCGATCTTTCTATTCGTCTAGAATTTCCTATATCATGTAACTGTCACGAGGAGGTGAAGCAGTTTTTATCATTTTTCTGCTTATACTATTTTTATGGTATAAAATAGCTTATTTATAATGTTCTTATGGTACCTCTTCTAGATATATTTTGGATACTGCACAAAAAATTCAAAATTCATCCATAGCTATGTGAGATAGTGAATTACATCTGAATTAATGTACGTGTCACGGTGATAAAATAAAATAAAATAAAATATTTATGAAATAAACTTTCATCTATTTCTATAACATACATAGATCTAGGCATAGATATTACAGGTGGAGAACTCCTTTTAAGTAATTTATTTTATTTGTACTAGGAGTCTCCGCTCTTCCTTACATTAACATAACATAGATCTAGGTGGTAAAGTCAATAAATGTATATACAGTACCAACTGATTAGAAAGTAATATGAAACATGTAAAGTATGATGAAAGGAAATATCTTGAAGGATCCTTGACTCTTGCGCGCCTACCGACCGTGGTTTCACACCACTTCATTAGCTCGGGAGAGTGGCGTCAATCTCTCCGGAGTATTAAAATTTAGTAGAAACAAGGCGTCTGCGGTGGAAAGTGGTAACTGGATTTTGATGGTAAAGCTTATTTGTATCTTAAGTATATATTACAATATATAGTGCGTTCAGTGTGAAGCGTCCGTTAGATCGATGGGTTTAACACACAGCACTTCTATTGTTTTATTAATATATTATTAAAATAATTAATAATGCTACTTATAACACTTTTCTAACGAGAATTAAATTCTATTAGAGACAATTAGATTAATAAAACCTTCATGGATATCTTTGAAACAAAATTGGTTAGAGTGTATGCGAAATATGTTACGAAGTAATAGTATAATAAGGAAAATAACAAACATTAACGCTAAGAGCAAAATAGAAATAGTTACATAATTAACAGCTTAATAATACAATACGTAAATTAATTAAGCGAGCAAGCGCTAAGTCGGATAACAGCCTTCGCAGGCTAATAAGCGTGAACGAAGGAATGAAACTTTGCGGCCATATTCAAAAGCTCGGTATAATTAACTCGTGTGAATTAAGCTTTGGGTAGAGCTAAAGCTTAAGAGCGAAGTTAAAGCTTAAAGTAACAAAACTGTACTTTCACTTCCAGTTGAACACCTTTTTTAATTGACAGTACATATTTAATTGACTATACTATGACGTATTTATTCCACATGTATTTACTTAATTTTTTTATGTGTATGTAATACATACTTACTAGCATACAAACGTTGCTCAGCTCAATGTTTGTACATGCAAGCCTTCTGGTCTTACAAGCGAAAAGTCTCGTTGTGTCCTACTTCAACTAAGTTCCGCACAATTCGCATTATTTAATTCCAGTCTGCTATACTAAACTATAGAATAAGCTGCTTTATTGGCGTTTAAATTGCATTATGTCTACAAAACCGATATAGAATCGACCATAAACAATGGAACAATGAAATTACTCTATAAAAATAACATAACCATAAACACAGGCGCAATAAAAGCGTTTTATATTAGACAAGCAATCCTCCCCTCTACTGGATGATAACTTCATAACGTGGTGAGAAGGTAGTGTCTTTATCTTATAAAGAATACTAGAAATTCATTGTAGTATTAGGCATACCTGTACTACATTTGTCGTCACCACCTTCAAGTTATCTTTATATTTTCTTTTCTTAAACAATTTTCCTTTAATCTTTTTAAAGAAGTCATGTATCTTGTATATAGTTTTTCTTTGAACCATTAAATAGCACTAAATGTGCGTTTATTTTGGAGCAGGCAGAGGTCAGTGATCCTTGTCAAGATACGTTTACCGTTACGGAACATGGAATGAACGGGCCCAATAAAAAAAAAAAAAAAAAAAAAAGAGCTCGCAACTCTAAGTAAATATTTACGCAATTTTTTCGTAGTATCATATGGATAACTTAGTAATATTGTTTTTATTTTCTGCTAGACAGACGACCGTCTTACTAATCGTTAGAAAATGTTAATTTGGAACTGCATCAGTTAAGCTTATTTCATTAGCTTTTTTAAATTGCAAGGGGCAAAAGGACAGGTTGTTCACCTAAGTTTCTACCGACGCCCATGGACATCTACATCACCAGGAGCCACGAAGATGCGTTATAGGCTTTTAAAGAGGGGTTTCAGCCGCCGGGAACTCTCACAAACAGAATAAAACGCGACAAAAATATCATCACTTAACGTGGCAGCATTGCCGCCACAACTCGGCGATCTTATGTGCCAAAAAGGTACTGGGTACCGTCCTGGTACTGGCGCGTCCCGACGCGCCGACACAATTCGTCTGCAGACTAAAAGAACTGCATACGTAGCGTTTACTCCAATTATAAAAGTCCGGACCGACGCCCGAAGACTTTACTTTTCATTACCAGAAAATTCCCACATGCGTTGCCAGTCTTTAAGAAATGAGTACCTCTGCTCTTTAGTTAGGTACTAACTGCTGTGCCGTGTGGCAGCGGCAAAGAATATCTGTCTCTCCATCTCTTATATCTCTTATATCCCGTATTTCCTTCAAAAAAAAAGCCCATGTCATTAGTATCGATGGTCCGTTCGAATTAGATACATGCATTAATTGAGAAATGTCTCCATTTCAGCTTACGAAGTGGTCAGGCGCACGTGCACATCTCAGCTGCAAATAAACCTGTTCATGGTCGACCACGTTTGCATGATGGAAAGTACAGGCACCGGCCACATGTGTTTCTGCGAGGAGGACATGTGCAACGGCGCATCGTCCGTCGACATGACGCTGGCGTTGACTGCACTAGTGTTGTTAGCATGTGCATGTTGCAGGTGAAGTAGGACGCTAGCATTAGCCGAGTGTCGATCGATTCCTTGTTTATCGATCGTTCAGAGCCGATCTGAAATGTTTTTTCGACCGATTGATCAAATCTGTCGATCGATAGCGATCCGACAGACTCGTCGTTCTGTTGACGTCGCGATCTCGACGTAACATTTTTGATTGGTGTCCGTTTTTATTAATAATGGTATGCACGCATGGCTAGTTAGACACGAATCAAAATATCGATAAGATCGGTCGACTGACTCAGCGAAGCCCTAGTTTTAATTACATTCTTCGTCCAATTGTAGTTTGTAGTTATAGCTCGAAGGTGCTTAGTTTTCACAGCGCATTCTCAACTAATTGACAAAAAAATAATGACAAAAATATTTTTCAATATTAACATACTCAGTCACATTCCATTAAGAAAGTTTATCGCTCATGACAAATGACAAAATCTTATCAAACTATCAAATCATGTTCCTAAAATTACTAGTTCTTCATCCGAATGTTCATCAGATTTATCATTGAAATTTTGTTGAACTAGATTGTAGAGGATTTGGCTGTGGGGCGAGTTAAGATAACCAATTGCCATCTGACGCCATCCTCGGAACCTCCAAGATTTTTACAACCTTACGACTAATGTCACAAAGTGGCGGGTTTCACTGTTTTACGTGCATTCCGAAACACGGAGGAGGTCGGTTATCAAATATAAAACCAGTGCTATAATGAGTCACCCATCTATCAACCGGTCGCAGCAAGAACAACTTAACCTGGCAATCGACTTAAATGCCGACCATTAATTAGGACACGATCTAATTACTTAGACACTAATAACGTATAATATAATGTATTTCTTAGAAATATGCATGGTTAAAGCTTTTTGCTATCGTAGTTGCCAATTTCATATATGTTTATTAATTTAAGGATATGATTTTAGTATAAAAATCGAAAAACTTAATCTGTTTCATAGCAAATAGTTATTCTTATGTTTATATATATCGCCACAAGGGTTAGCTAACCAGACCGTCACGTTCCCTCATTAGCGATCCATAAATAAACTGCAATTATACATTAAGTTTGAAACTGATTAATAACTGAAACGAAATCAATTACACGGGGGTTGGTAGCTTAATAAATAATACAAGCTACCCTTTGATGAATTCGAGTTCCCAACTAATCTCACAAGTTTGACAGACGGAGTTATTCCGTAGCAAAATGTGCTTAAACTGCTAAACGCTTGTCTGCAAAACCAACGCTTCTACCAATTTATCCCGATTTGTTCGCTTTTCTTATTATATTTAATCGTCTGATGAATCGTTATTTTTAGTTTGTAATTCTTCGTTACTTTCCTGCTTTTGAGCAGTGCTTTTCGTTGTCACACTCATTAAACCCACGGGAAATATCCCTGCGTTAGATTTGGTTTATAAGTACTTTCCGTTAATGAGTGATGCTAAATTGAAGTGCAACGAGCCATGATGAGAGGGATTCTTGGTGTTCGCTTCGTGATAAGAATTGAAATAGGCAAATAGGAAAGGTAGAATGTGACTATCATCGAATGGTCTTGAAGAGCAAATTGAAGAAGTAATAGACAGAGCACATAGCCTGAAGATCTGTTGTTGGGGCTCCGAGGCAAAACCAAAGGCGAGTCATCTTCCTACCATATGAAAGGCCTTGTCAGGGTTGCAAGAAGGCGCTTGATACAAGCGCCACAATATCGCAATTAGTGCAGATTAATGGAGGAGCGATGTTCAGCATCAGAGGTACTCAAGCTGAAGTGACGATAGTAAATGTAACTTAGAGTTGAGTTGATGTCGTGATATAGAAAATTCTTGTTAATAAATGTAACTTAGTCTTGAGTAGGTGTCATGATAATTAAACTTCTTATTAATAAATGTAACTTAGCGTTGAGTAGAGGTCGCGATAATGAAAATTCTTGTTAATAAATGTAACTTAGCATTGAGTAGATGTCGTGTTGTCATGGCTACGCTTTGAATATGATGGATATGATTAAAAATGGTGTTCTTATAGTGAAATGTATACATGTGTGTGTAAATCTTTATCTTATAAATATAAAACTGAAGAGTTTGTTTGTTTGCTTAAACGCGTAATCTCAGGAACTGGTCTGATTCGAAAAAGTATTTCAGTTTTAGATAGCCCATTTATCGAGGAAGGCTATTGGCTATATGTACGAATCTAATTTGTTTACCTAATTTTACGCGGATGAGGTCGCGGGCACAGATACTATTTTAATAATTTAATATGTTTGTTTTTAAAATGTTATCACTATATAAAATATAATTGTGGTAGATTTCACACTCCCCCTTCCGCGCAAGTTTCGTAAAAGTATACCGAGAGTTTTCGCTTCACATATTAATTATTTATATTAAAGAATTTTTGACTTTGTATATACAACATACCTTTTAATGTTTGTCTTACAGCAACCTTCGAGCGATAATGATAGATGAGTACGAATTTCCGAAAACTCTGAGCACACGAGAAATTTCTAGAAAATGGGCTTCAACCTACGCTGTAGGTACATTTTTTTTTAATCAATGTAAACTATCCATTATAGATTTCATCTGAAAGTTTGTCCCTGTAAAATTCAATGATTTTGACAGATCAAAATTGTAGTTTTTCTTTTAAATTATAACCTGTATTAAGTAATAACAGACACCTCATGATTATTTATTTCATTGTTTGTTTTTTTTAAATAATTTTTGATATTATTGAGCATTGTATTTTGAACATGTTTTATATTATGTAGGAATACCAAAAAGCAAAGGCCACAAACAACAAATCCTGGGTATATTACAATCTACTGGAACTGTATCTCGGGGAAGGCAGCTTGAGTCTCAACCCGTTAGTGAACTGTGAGTATTTATTTATATACTAGCTGCGCCCCGTGACTGCGTCCGCGTGGGCCACCCTTAACATTTAGGGGGATGAAAAAAATATACATTGAGCGGTTCTCAACCCTAGCCACTATGCACGCAAAATTTCATGAAAATCGGTCGAGCCGGTTCGGAGGAGTTTGGCAACGCACCCCGTGACACGAGAATTTTATATATGACATATAGATTTACAGCGACAAATAATATATTATTATAATTTCAGTTAATGTATATAAGCGAATGGCTCCTTTCACAAAATTTCGAAAGCCACGGGACGTACAAACATGAAATTAGGCAAGGTGGTAGTTTATAGTTAGTAGCATTTTATTGAATGCTGTATTAAGGCAATCTAAGGGCTCTTGCAAGTTTACGCGGACGAAGTCGTGGGAAACCGCTAGTCTACGTGTAAATACTTGATAGCATCCGGCATTACTTAAACGGTGCTAACTGTGAAAATTAATGCAAAGCCGAAAAAATTACATTGACTTTACTGAGAACCCTTAATTTTTTAAATGCAACGTTGCTAAATTAAGCAATACTGTTGATGAAAGGGCCTTATTAGTGTTCCAATACAAAAAAAAGAGGTGGCCCCCGCTGGGCACGGCAGGCCTCGCTTTCATGTCGACGGATTAATGCCGGGTTTTTTTCAAAATCCTAAGTAATAATACAAACGTGAATGTGGATGTGCGTTCGTTTGGTGCTTTCACGCCTCGAATTAAACTTCTATAGGTTCCATAGGTTCGACACCTCAAAGAAAGACCTAAATTTTTAAGACCCTCGGCTCTAACACCGCTAGACTGTCATCGTGGCTACTCCTAACACTGTAAAAATAAGCTTTTATACCGTGAATTAAACTTTCGAAGTATCAATAGCTCAAAAGTGGACGTACTAATATCCGTAAAGTGCTTGAATCAAACCCCGATTCGGAGCCTGGCTTAGTTTTAACAAAATGAAAATATTATGTATAAATTAATAAAAAATAAAAGATTTTACATTATTTATATAATATGTATTTTTTATATATTTTTTAATAATATTTAAAAATGTATTTTATAATAGGAATTGTAATTAATTACGCCTGTATTTATTTACAATGCCTATTTAGTAATGGCCCCGGAATACCTAATCAGTTTATCAAAAACTACATTCTAAGGATATAATAACTATTCAACGACAGCAACGTTTGAATTTAGAATTAGAATTATAACCAGTTTTTATTACGCAAAAAATTAAAATTATATAGGACTTGTGCACCAAACAAAAAACCCAAGTCTAAATCTTGTTTTTCGTATTTTTTGTCAATTTTTTTATTCAAAATATAATTAATAAGAGAAGTTATCGCATTAACGCGAGCAAAGCCACGAGTGAAGCTAGTTAATGTAAAACGAACCTAACCCGCGGTGAAGAGGTCATTATAATTTTTTAAACGAGTTTATAAATAACGCAATTGACCCCCGCTCTCACGTTTGTACGTCTTTAATCGACTTATGTTAAAAAGGCAAAAAGGCTTTTGTATAAATGAATGCCTCAAATACTAAGTAGTGAAAAGGTAAGCAGAAATTCATGACATTCTCTGACCCGTTTTATTTCAGTAATATTGTTTTTATTGTATTACAAGGGGCAAACGGGCAAGCGGTTCACCTAAGTGACTACCGACGCCCATGGACATCTGCTCCATCAGGAGGCTCGCAGTTGTGTTATTCTTCTTTCTAGCGTTATAACGGTTTCGTACCAGGGTCCGCTTAGATTGCAAAGGATGTAGCTGCGGGGAGAGTTAAGATGACAGATTGCCATCTGACGTCATCCACGGAATCCCCACAATCTCTACAATCTCACAACTTATGTCACTGAATGACATTAATTGGGTCCCACTGTTTTACGTGCCTTCCGAAACACGGAGGAGGTCGTATATCAAATATAAACCAGTGCTAGAATGGGTCCATTCTAGTGGTGCAGATGTCCATGGACGGTGGTCAATTAGGTTATCCACCTGCCTGTTTTCCCCTTGTAATATTAAAGAAAAAAACAAAAAGACGAAGATCTTTACATCCAAATGTAAATTTCCTCTTTATATTGCCCGAAACAATAAACTTAAATAGTATAATCTGTGCTAACAGAGGACCATTAACAACGTCAACAATACCAAGCAATATTACTACCAGACGTCTCATTCAATTCACTGAGATGGAGTTTCGGGCCAACAATGCTCTTAATGAACTAAATTGTGTTGAGTTCGTAAATGACTTGTGCCATCTTTTAGACGGACTTTAAGAAACTATTAAATTTCTCTCCAGTTCAATTTAAACTACACGTTATAAACACGCTTGTTCGTAAAGCGTATTATACTATCGAAGACTATATTAAAGATAAAACTGCTTGGAGTTGAGTCGCTCCAGCTTTCTACTTGATACTTAACACGCAAAAACGTGAAAACCTCATCACCGTAAGAACTGTTTTCAAAAGAGTGGCTAACTAGTTTCTTGCTCATTCTTCTCGTGGTTCGACCACTAGTTGTACCAATGTGTCGACTCTTCCGAACCAGTAGTAGTCTTTAAAATAATTGACGATTAAAAAGAGTTTGTAAAAGTCTACTTAAATAAAATATGATTTCAATTTAAAGGGAAACTCCTATTTATCAATCAAATTGAACAAAGTAGGAGATTCGACTGTATTTTTTTTTTTTTAATTTTTGTTACCTCAGAATTTTCGACTGGGTGTGGCGACTTTGATAATCGTTTTTATTTTTGAAAGCTGGTCCTTCCCGTGTGGTTTTATTACAATTTGTCCAGTTCTGATTACTTGAAGTCAGTTTTTTTTGGTAAAATTATTAAGTATTTATTTAATACTTTATTACACACAAACAGACATAACAACAATGAAAAATTAAATAAAATAATAATGCAAATTGTGCAAAGGCGGTCTTAGCGCTTAGCATAGGGCGATAAAAGACCGATTTTTGGAAACAATGAAAGTGAATGCATTTAAGGCCATCGATTACATTCGTTTATCTTTTAATTATTATCATATTACTGCGATGAGTGATCATTGTGGTGACAACACTTTTGACTTAAAATCCAAAAGGTAAAATGTTTCGTGATTTGAAAGAACGCAATACCAAAACACACATACTCACACGTAAAGTTATAATTAAAATCGTTTATTAATTTAGACTTTTTTGTAAGCACTTATGAACGTCATATTATATTTTTTTTTTAATTAATATTTTATAAGTTGGTGATAAAATTTCTCGACTTAAAAGCTAAGTTTACAGGGCTTCCTCGCGCCCTGCACTGAGAAAAGCTCAAACGTAAGTTAAATATATTCTGAAAAAGAAACAAATTTCTAAACTGTTGTTAGTTTTATTTGCAGCAGTAACAATTCGAGGGGAGTTCCTCGGTACCAGTGTTACAGATTTAATTGGTGTGTATTTATTTATCACCCTATAAGTTGCCTCTTTCACACAATAATAATTCTTCTTTCATGTTTAAGTTTAATTTTAGACTGAATCAGTCAAAAAACCAAAGGGACTTTAATATAAATACATTTGGTATCCAAACTACCGTAGGGCTTATAGCATGCTCTCGGCATCCTAATTCTTACTGTAGAAAAAAAAATATGTTTAACTATATCATTTCAGGTTTAAAGATTTGTGGCTGTGACTGTTTGCTATCAGCAGAATGGAAAAGCAAAAACAAAATAGTAGCTCGGTCAGGTCCTTGTAAGGGGAGAGGTGATATAATAGTTACAACTAGATCTGGTGGTGAAGGAACATCTACCGTTCAGTTTAGAGGTAAGAAAAGTGAATTGTTTTAAATTTTCTGTTAACTATCCTCCTACATGTTGATCTTTTAAACTACACAATAGATTTCAATGTGGTTTTCGTTAATATATAGAGAAATTCAAGCAGATGGTTTATATGTATAATACATGCATATTATAGTAAATAAAAACTGAAAATTTCAGAGATTTGTATTTTGATGTTGAAAATGTAATTTAGTGCCGTTATATTGCTTGCCCTGGTAAAATTTTACAAGATAGATCAAATAAATTTAATGTGGAATTGTATATTATAAAAAGAATTATAAAAAAAGTCATCAAAGGTGTTTACCTAGGATAAGCCACAGGAACCATATTTATCTTTAACATATTACAAAAAAATATTCCACTATATTAAGCTAAAGTGAGAAAATCATATATTATTAACACAAAAAAATTTTTTTTGATCTAGGTTACCATGAATCAATTGGTCCAGTGAAGGAAAGCGCAGTGTGGGTTGAAGAAGCTGCCCCTCCATCATTACCATGGGGAAGAAGACCAATGTCGCCAACTGCATATACACCTCCAGATCCACTTGGTCTGTCAACTGAAGGAGATGATTGTAAATTTCCTGAAGAAGAGCTTCATGAACTCTTTCCAGATGGGTACAATATTATACACTTTTGCTTAGACTTAATAGTTATTTTTTTATACCTTTGACGGACATATTGTGTACATTCATTATCCTATCCTTAAGAACAGGTTTCCCTACCAAGGTCACTTGTTCCATCTGACGAAGAACTACCTGAATATACATTTCCCTGGCAAGTCTGGAAGTCCAAGTGGAACAGATTTTAGATTGAGGTTGGCTGAAGTAAGGGTAACATGTTCAGGTGGAGTTTACAGATGCTATCAAGATGGTTGGATGGTTGTCCATGTAATACAATGGAAAAGATTTCCCATCTCATGTTATGCCCTGTGGGCCCTAACACCTGCACACATGAGGATCTAATGGCTGCATCAGACAGACCAATTGATGTGGCCACTTACTGGGTCACTACTGTATAACATGTAACTTTATGAAGTTTGCTATTGAAACGACAAGATCCTATCTATGCAAATGTATAAAGCTGAAGAGTTTGTATGTTTGTTTGCGCTAATCTCAAGAACTACTGGTTCAATTTGAAAAATTCTTCCAGTGTCAGGTAGCCCTTTTTTCAAGGAAGGCTATAGGCTATATATCATCACGCTAAAATTGGATCTATCTTTCTAATCAAATTTTATACCAACAAAGTCGCGGACACAGCTAGTATAATAATAGCCTCTGGTAAGAAATTCCGCTCATGGTTTGGTTTGTTGCCCTACAAGAAACAGTACATTTCTGGAATTACGCCATTAATCATCTACAATAGACATCATCTACAATGGCCACCATATTTTTAAGTAAAATTCTTGTTATTAATAAAATAATAAAACGAAACATATAAATAATTAAAGGTTTATTTCTTGTTCTTTCATATAATAAGTTTCCATATACTTAAAAAGAAACTCACTTGTAACACAAATTTTTTCCTAGGTCAGGCAAGTTGTCAGAAGAAAATTTTCAACCTGGCTGGTACCTTTTAGAACATCACAGCAACACTTCCTTTGAAGATTTAAGAGCCGGAATGGTTTTCTTGCAGAGAAAGGTACTTAATATTTACATGTCTTTATTGCTTGACTTATATACAAAGTTGTCAGATAAATTCTTTTAAATATTTCCATCCAATATTGAGCTACAGCTATTTTTGTCTTTTTAAGAATAAAATCTTGTTTTGGTAAAACAACAAATAATAAAATATCGTTAAAATAACATTTCATTGTCATTAATTACTTCATTAACTATAATTAAATTACTTAATATGTTACTATGATGTCTTTTATGTCGAATTATAAGCGGAATAAGTTATAAACGACTAAAACATTTTTTTGTGATTTTCCAAAAAGCAACTTTTTTGAGTTAGGTCAGTTTATTACCAAGCGTGCTTTATATTTAATTTAATCTCATTTATATGAGATTAAATTAAATATATGATGATTATTCATCGGATTAATTTCTATTTTAAGGTGGAAGGTCAGAAAGAGGGACAACTGAGTTTCCTTAAAGCAAACACAGGAGCTGTAATGGATCAATTAGACCGTTTGGTGCTGTTGAAGAATATGTATGAAGATGATCAGAGGAAGAATGGCAAGGAACCTTTGCCCAGTCTGCAAGCAGCCATTGAAGGTTTATATTGTTGTTAGTCCATGCTTGTACATGTTAAGTGGTACTTAGTGTCCCAATTTCAAAGACTATCTAAGGAACACATTCCTACAGAATTAAATCATTTTTTTTTAATATTAAAAAGCTTACAGCTCATTCATCCTAATTATCAAAATCGGTTTTAAACTGTTGTTAAGGACTAGCTGTTACTCACGACATTGTCCGCGTAAAATTAGGTTAAAATTTTTAGCGTGATTATATAAAGCCTTTCTCGATAAATGGGCTATCTAGCACTGAAAAAAAAATTTCAAATTGGACCAGTAGTTCCTGAGATAGGCATATTCAAGCAAACAAATAAACTCTTTAGCTTCATATATTAGTATATATTCTATATCTATAAAGTTCTGAAGTTTGTTTGACATGAAATACATTCTTCTATTTCAAAACTAAGAGATGAGAGAAATTTCTTAGAATTCCGTGGATTCACTGTGCAGGTGCCACTTCCAGAGGAACCAATAGCAGTGCCTAGGACTTGTGACCCAGGTTAAGGACTAAAAGTACTCTTTAAAGAGACCAGTCACACTGCCAGTGTTCCCTCCTCTGCCTAGCAAAATCTGGTATGATCCTACTATTGCGATTTGTTATAGCGTATTCAAAAGTACATCTTCTATTTTCAGAATCAATATCTCTTGCCGATTCCTTATTTTCTGAGATACTGTCCCGTAAGGAAAACGCCGACAAGACACGAGAAGCCCTATCCCTCCTCACGCGCCACAAATTTCTTTTCCAACTGCCCGCCTCCATAGACAATAACATACGTAAGAAGGAGTACGATTTGGTTGTCAACGATTACACCAGAGTGAAGAATCTGTTTGGAAATACTGATGTTAAGGTGATTTTGACGATTAAAGAATTATTTTAATTTATAAAAAGAGCTAAGTTATTAAATATTTTCATAATTCTTAATTCATAATTTATTTATTTGCGAATATGAGTACAGGGCTGTTACATAAAAATATGTCCTCCACATTCCGCTAAAAAGCATGCAATAATTCATTATACAAATTAAAACAAAATTATTAAATGTCATGGAAAATAGTTCAGAATTTAAAAATGTCAAACTTAAAATAATATAACAAAAACAAATCAAATAATTACACATAATTGTCAACGATATATTTGTATATAGTATTTCTCATATTAAAGAATATTAATATTGAAAAGAAAAAACATTTATTTTTATAAATATTACAACTCTACTCTCTCAATTTAGCTGATTAGAACTAAAACAGTTCAGGTTAAAAAAAATTAAATCCAGCTGTCTGTAGTATAATAAAAAAAATTCATTAAAAAAGCTCGCGGTGCCTTAAATTGTGAACATGTTGAAACATGTGAATACATAATTTACAGTGCTGATTTTCAGCTGTGGCCATTGTAACTAGCAGTTACAGAAATTTCTGGTCGTATAGATATTGCCAAAACAATGTTCAATTTCTAAGTTTTCTAATATTCATGGGCCACCTGGGCTGCATATTTATATGTCATTTTTATAGCCTCTAAACAGGTATCGATAAATCTTTGCGAAAAAACTGTGCAGTTTTACAGATACGTGTGTTTGAAAAATAGTTGTCGATTAAACTGCACAGTTTATTCGCAACGATTTAACTGGACAGTTGTTTCGCAACTATTTATCGATACGTGTGGAGCGCGGCTATTATTTAATTTAAGGTTATATAATTACATAATTTCAATGGTTACTCGTTCAATGAACAATGTCCAAGTAAAGTATTTTTTTTTCAGCTATTTCAAAAGATCATAGACGAAATCGACAAGAAAATAGAAGATTTGAAGGAAAATCTACACGCAAGGATGAAGACTATGCCCATAAACGTCCAAGAGCAAACTAAGTACATTAGGTAATTAATTATAAATAGGCTTGCTTTAACACAGTGGTCGGCAACGCGTCACGTGTGGGCCATATGTGGTCCATGACTCCTCTCCATGGTCAAAACAGTACTGTAATCCCTCTTTATTAATTATATATATAATATACTATGTCCCACCGATTATACGACGTTTTTAACTCCCTTTTTGAACACGAATTTTACGATTTTTTTAACCCCCTTCCCCCTCATTGTCACAGATTGTCACATTTTTTATGCATGTAGTTAAAAAAATTAAAGAAAACAGCAGTTTCAAATATTTTTTCAATTTTGTTTTGATTTTTAATTTTTAATTCAGTGGTCCCTCCCCCCCCACCTCCTATAACGTGTGACGTAATTTATGGATGATCCTTATGGGGAAACGTGTTGAAGGAGTGTTCTCGTACAACATGCTTGTACGACCCCAAAGGATTTCAATGAATACTAACTGATCAATATATTGTAGCGGCCGCTACATAACAAGATATCAATGATGTCGAGTGGAAAAGGTTATACTAAAGCAAACCGCCGCGCCTCGCCGACAGTTGTTCGTCGGAAGGTTAAGATATAGTAATCGTAAGTAGAAATTTCGCTAGCGTGAGTTAGTTTGTATAGAGATTTTCAGTGTTCGTACAGCGCCATCTAGTTTGCTTTGGTGTAACCTCTACCACTCGACATCATTGCCATCTCGTTATGTAGCGGCCGCTACAATAACAATGTTTTCAGATTACTCATCAGCTTGAACTGGGAGGGTGACGCCGCGTGGATAGCGATCACTACGCGGAAGGAATACCTCATGAGCCTCATGAACAAAGTGAAGGACCACTTCAAGCAGAAGGAAGAACAGGAATCTAACGATAAAGGTCTCTTCTTCCCAACATTATCCCGGTCTAGTACCAGGGTCCGCTTAGATTGCAGAGGATTTGGCTGTGGGGCGAGTTAAAATAACCGATTGCCATCTGACGTCATCCTCGGAATCCCCACGATCTCTACAACCTTACGATTAATATCACAAAGTGACATTAAACTGTCTAATACTACATAACAAAACGGCAGAAAAGAACAGGTTGCGGTCGGAGTGCCAGCGATTTTAGTTTCTTTGCCCTTAGATTGCAGGGGAAGTGACTGTGGGGCGAGTTAAGATGCTCGGCTGCCGTCTGACGTCATCTCCGGAATCCCCGCAATCCCACAACGAATATCACTAAGTGACTTAACCCACTGTTTTATGTGCCTTCCGAAACACGGAGGATGTCAGATACGCGTAACAAAACTATCGTAAGCATTGATCTCCCATCTATCACCCGGCCGCGCTAAGAGCTGCTTAACCTAGCGATCGACTCAAATGTCCGCCGCTTATTAAGCTACGACCATCTCCTCTCACACAATAAATATTATTATGTCTAGTTTTTTAAAGGGGCAAACGAGCAGGTGGCATGAACATAAGTGACTACCAATGCCCACGGGCAACTGCAACGCCAGAAGGCCTGCAGATGCGTTACCGGCCTTTGATAAATGAGTGTGCTCTTTTCTCATAGATCTATATGCAAATGTGAATAATAAATATATAAATAGCCCCTCGAATCCAATCTTCTGCTTCATATTAAATCACCCATTTTTATATAAATATAATAAAGGCCAGGAGCGTGTCGAGACACGCTTAAATAGAAGGGTTCCGTATGTCATACGCTATAAACATAATTGTTAAATAACTTCAAAAGTTATTGTCCGATTTCATTCAAAATATATTTCCTAGTGAGTTTTTAGCATGTTCTATCAACATGGAAAATTTCAAGTCTCTACTTCTAATAGTTTGGAAATGCTAACGGGGGGACCACCTTGCGGGCGGACAGACGGATGGACGGACAGAGCGAAATTATAAGGATTCATTGTAGTACTACGGATCCCTAAAAACGTGTCAAGGCTATGCTGCTGAATGCTGATATCTTAATAATCACGGCATTCATAGGTCTTGTTTGTACAAACACACTATTAGCTAATCTAATAACATCAAAAGTCAATATAATGCGCTCCTAGCATTCAAGTAGACCTTCGAATCTGTACTATACTATTAATATATAAAGCTGAAGAGTTTGTTTGCTTGAAAGCGCTAATCTCAGGAACTACTGGTCCGATTTGAAAATTTCTCTCAGTGTTAGATATCCCATTCATCGAGGAAGACTACAGAGGTAAACGACATCGCACCGCAAAATTTTTGATAAGGTTACATTTAATGTCCTAAATAAAATCACAAAAAATAATTCATCTCTGAAATGAGATTTTCCAGATATTGCCATCCTCGTCCCATTCGTATGTACTCACATTTAGCATTTTTAATATCTCCCATAATATCTACTGCATAAATTGATAGCTAGACAACAAATTTTGCAAGTATGGCCCGCTAACATCTAATTTCTTTACGATGTGGCCCGGCTGCATCTCATTATTTCACGATTGGTTTGCATGCGTCCGTCGGTTCACAAATGTCTGTGCATATATTATTTTCTTTTTGTTTTGATTTTAAACTCTAAGCTGGGGGTTAAATAACAATTCCTGACCAAAGCGAAGTTATTGTTATGATCTATAAATTATATTATAATTCTAACGGATCCGACAGACGTTGTCTTGTGCAAATTTAGACTCGTCCCTTACTAACCGATCTCCTTTACGTCTTTTCCATAAAAAGTGACGCTGGCCGTATGTTTTATTAAATAATAATTTTACAAATAATTTTAAATGGTCGTAATCTCTAGTACGAATGTATCCATTTGAAGTATACTAAAGTATTGAAAAAAATCGGCATTTTTTTCGTATTTATATAGAATCTTTTGACCTTTCCTTTCTTTCTTTTCTTTTAAACCTTCCCTGAAATACGGTGAATGGAAAAAAAACAAAAACAAATCCTATCGGTGCAGATGTTTTCGAGTTTTAACTAGACTAACGAACAACCGTATACAGATATATAAAATATCTATGTATTGTACATATATTTTTTATGTATATTAGTTATCTTTTATATCTATAATACGAGAGTTAGAGGGAAAATTAAACCAAGGAGTTTTCATCTTCCTGCGTGAATTTATTGTTACTTTACTTTTATTATTAACGAAAAACTTGAGGTTTTTTTGTAACATAACAATTTTATTTGCAATATATCAAGACAAAAAAATCCAAAATTATATTTATTTATTAAGAAATTGTGATCACTATCGAGTATAATGATAGTTACTATGTATTTATTGTTGTTTTTTGAATTTTTTTTTTATGAATTCTCCTTTACTAGTAATGCTTATTTACTAAATAAAATGATTATGAAATAAATGCAATTTATTACAATATTACTTATATTTTTTTAAACTCACAGTAATTTTTTTCGATTTTTTTTACTTCACGTATTAATATAATTATTGATATATCAGTATCTGATAAAGTATTTTTATGTAAAGTACGTTCAAAAGTGACGCCCTGTCATATTTTAAAAATGGACGGTGACGTCGTTTAAGGTGACCCGTGTTAAAAGTACGTGTTATGCGTTATATTTAATTGTAACCGGTTATTCTCTAGGGCACCAGTACAGGTTTGCATATACAAAGTTACATACTTTGTTTTACTGTCTGCGACTGCAATTATTTTAATAAAACTAAAAAAATTACTTGTTTATAAAGAAAACTTTAGGCTTGCCTAATATACCGCTTTGGTAGTACAGGTATCCATGTACGTCGGTACTTTAAGAATAAAAGCCCTTGAACAACTAGACTTACGGTATTTTGCAAGAGCTGAAAGTTTGTCAGCGCATGTTCTTAATACAGGATTAATATTTGCTTTTTTTTGTTAAGATTTAAAAATCTTTGTTGTTTATTTCAAGTCTATATTTTTTTTTATTTTAAGTTACCAGTAAAAGTACTCAAATTTTATGACCCAGTAAATGAAGTTTTCATTCCTAAACTTACTAAATCTCTTTCGCCGAGAGTATAATACGGTTTGGCAACTGCATTTTCGCTTTGAACTTCTTTGAAGTTTATAAGTAACTGTAATTTACTGTCAAATGTAAGAAAATATACCGCAGTGCGTGAGGAGCTAAATTAAGATGATTTGTTTCCACATTCGGTGCATCTGGGTCATATTGATCATCTATCATTTAAGATATATACCTACTTGCCTTGATTACTAGAAACGTATGCGAAACGTGACTTCACCGAAGTCACTATTTAACGTGGAGGATAATCGCAAACTGATTGTAGCTTATGCAACTAGAAAATTCATTGTTTCAATACATTTGATACACTTAACTAGCTGTTTCTTCGTTCTCGAAAAATTACGAACTCCTTTAAACTTCCTTGATCTGGTCGTATCGAAAAGTTTTTTCTTAGCCGACTTCTAATAACTGTATACTAACCTCCTTGCCAAATTTCATCTTTGTACGTCCCGCGGTTTTCGAGATTTCGTTATCATATTCTTGTTATTTGTCGTAATTACTGAAACTGACGATAAATTTTCTGAGTTGCATATGAGAATTTATAGTCTTATGTTTTCTTAAACTAAGTATGAAGATTCTTACAGCACGTTATTTTAAAAGTAATACTTACCGTCAACCATTCGGCCTTGAACGGTTCGTTGCTATCCCTATTAAAGATATATTTCATTATCCCAGCAATGGATATGCCGAATTTTCCCATTGCGTTTAATTTCTTCTCCAGTTCTTCTTCATTGCCCACGTTCTCCAGTTCACCGGCGTGCTTCTCCAACTCGTGATCGTCGGCCGCAGTTATGGCGTTCACTTCTTTGTTTGAGGACGCCATGTTAGTTTTTATCGCGCAGTTTATTACACACACCGACAGATATTATTTTATAAAGTGTTGCTTCTTTATTTTATTTGGCGTAAATTGGTTAATTAAAAAAGTGTTATGAGTATAAGGATTAACTTCTTTACCTAGCTAGGATAATTGTATTGTTTGAGATGGTTTCCTTATAGCCGCTACACACGTTTCGATAAATCGTTGCGAAAAAATGTACTGTTTTATCGATACGTTTGTATGAAAAATCGTTGTCGATTAAACTGCACAGTTTTATCGCAACGATTTAACTGATCATTTTTTTCGCAACGATTTATCGAAACGGGTGTAGCGGCTATTATAAATACAAGTAACATCTTTTTTTTTTTGAATACGGATAAATAAGCGTTAGAAATTATAATATTGCATTGCACGAAGCAAATTTCTATACCACGACTAAATAATGCGACACAAAATGGCAGAAAATTCCGTCACCGCGATCTATCCCTCTGAAAACAACCTAGACCTATGGTTCTCAACCAATGCGATTTGGATTGGCGCGTTCGGGTACCAGTACCTCTTTCTCACATAAGATCGGCGTGAAGTGGCTGCAATGCTGTCATTTCAAGTGATGGTATTGTTTTCGTGTTTCATTCGGTCTGTAAGAGTTCCCGGTGGCCTAAACCCCTCATCAAGGCCGGCAACGCACTTGGTGGAGCAGGTATCCATGGGCTTCGGTAGTATATTTTAGTTACGTGAATCACCTGACCGTTCCACGTTTGTAATATTAAAAAATAGAAATAGATCTCGGAAAATGATAGAAACGTTATACTTTTATAACAATACATCAAATAAACGACCCATTGTAAAATTTGATTTATTACTATCTGTTTGATTCTTTCACAGGAAGTGTATTAAGTCATTTTCTTTATCTGGCTACAGATTAATGGCCTTTTTTACATCCGTAGACTTAGATCTTGGGTCAAACATTTAACCATAAAATAACTATTTAATAAGTAGCAATTGACGTATTTAAGTGCTGACATCCAAAAGTTTATTTTCATTTAATTTAATATAAAAATAGTTAGAAATAATAATTATTAATTAGTTAAACATTTCGGTATGTCGATATCTTCTGAGTACTTCAAATATATTGCTTTTGACCTCATTTTCTAGAGTACCTACCGATCTGTTTATAGAAGTTCTTCTTCGAACCATATTTTCTGAATAGTAGTTCCTCTTCTAACACTATATTTATAGAAGATATAGTGTTAGAATCTCTCTATAGAAATTTTACTTCTAACAATTTTTTTTTACACACGGACGTCTGTTCCTAAGGTAGACATCATAATGCCTGTTTTATCGGTAATAGCCGCCTGTTATACACAAATATATTTTTTTGTAAAGTATGAGCCGGGACACGAGGCGCGAAACGAACCCTCGACCCCCGGAGCGGAAGGCAGGCCACTGCCCACTGCGCTAACGGGCCAGTCAAAAATATATTCTGCATTGACACTTTTGGACACTCATCACTAACATAATGTATAAATTTTGAGAAGGATCTTACCCTGTCGATGTATAATTTATCTAACAGATGTTCTTCCAGTCTGTGATAAATTTTATCCTATAAATCAAATTACGCCCATAAAACATATATATGCCAGACGGTCACGCCTCGTATCAATAAATCCTAAACTACTATTAAAAATAATAAATAAAAAAATCTAATTATTCATAGACAACCCTATATATCACTACCTTAATATCATAATAATAAAGTTTAAATTTGCACCCTTCCTTTCGCATTTAAAACCTTAAAGGATCAGTTATATTAATGTTACAGAAAAATCAACTTTATCATGTAATACTTAAGATTTAAAATTGATTGTAGGTAATGGTCATATGAGAATAGGTTCACGCAAAACGAGATCCTACCTTAGAACTGCATCCCATATCCGACTATTAAGTAGAAGACCCTTTTTATTTTTGAAGGAGGTTTTCTTTTTATTTAAAAATAATTTCTAGACAAATATTAAAGATCGTTCTCGTGCATTTCATTTAATTTAAGTCATGTATGTAGGTAAATGAATAAATATATACTAGACTATATGACACACGGACCTCTGTCCCTAAGGTAGACAACTTAATGCATGTGTTATAGGTAATAGACGCCTGTTATACACAAATATATTTTTTTGAAATATATAAATACATACATATAGATAATACGTCCAGACTCGAGGCGGGAATCGAACCCACGACCCCGGAGCGGAAGGCAGGGTCAGTGCCCAATGCGCCAACGGGCCTGTCAAGTGTAAGAAAAAACATTAAAAGCTTCATTTTTTTATTATCTTATGAGGAGCGGACATAGCATAACCTTGAATTAGAAAAACCTGTACACCTGCGTTAAACTACACCTGTTTAAACAATTAAATATAATTAAAATAACAATGCAGGTTAGGACTTAAACGACCAGATAGCAGTCTCAAGCTCGCCTGTAGCAAGTACACGTTTTCGAAAAGATGTTAGTTGCAAATTTTTATTGCAAAATTTATTGACATTTTCTTTTGTTAAATTCGCCTTCCGCAAAGGTTGTGAAAATTTGAAGGAACTGTCGAGGGACGGAGGTGTCCATGGTATAAAAATGTATACTAATATATAAAGCCGAAGAGTTTGTTGGTTTGCTTTAACGAACTAATCTCAGGAACTACTGGTCCGATTTGAAAAAATATTTTAGTGTTAGATAGCCCGTTTATCGAGGAAGGCTATAGGCTATCACGTTAAAATTGAATATTTTTTTTACCTATTTTTAAGCGGATTTAGTCGAAAGCACAGCTAGTATTTAATATAATTTTAAGATAATTCTTTCAAGTCCATTCCCACCTACCTAGGACTACACTCCCGTAGGAAGTCAAAGTGATTTATACGTATATAAATTACTAGCAATCCGCCCCGGCTTCGCACGGACGCTATATACATATCCGGTTGTATTATACATAATATAAACTTAGCTCTTTAATCACTCTGTTTATTGATGAAAACCCCATTAAAATCCTTTGCGTAGTTTTGAAGATCTAAGCGAACAAGGACGGAAAATTATTATATGTGATATTTCCGCTTTGTAATCTGAGACGAACCTAGAATAATCTCTAATCTGTCAACTATTCCTTTTGTAAAATCTATCAACTGATGTTTATCACACAATTTACTACTATAGCTGTTTGTTTTGATGTTCGCTCTGTTAAATACGCTTTTAAATATAATTTAAAATAGAAAAATTCTTGTATATAACAGACGTATTCAAATCTATCTCTCTCTATTATGCATCTAATATCTTTAAACGAGCAATTCTGTTAACATAATTGAATATATAATATATAATAAACTGAATCTCGATAACGGTTCCTAGGGACCGCTTAAATTGCAAAGGATGTGGCTGTAGGGTGAGTTAGACGACCGACTGCCACCTGGCGTCAGCCCCGGAATCCCCATAATCTCTACAAACTCAAGACTATATCCCTCAGTGATATTTTATATATATACTAGAACCTACATACCTGCCTTCCGAAACTCAGAGGAGGTCGGATAATTGAAAACCAGTGTTAGAACGGTCACCCATCTATTACCCCGCCGCGGTAAGAACTGCCTAACCTAGCAATCGAATGAAATGCCGGCCACCATTAGGCTATGATCTCCTCGCACAATACACAACATTTTATATCTATATATAAAGCTGAAGAGTTTGTTCGTTTGTCTGCTTAAACACGGTAATCTCACGATGCACTTGACCGATATGAAAAATTATTTCTGTGTTAGATAGCCCATTTATCGAGAAAGGCTATCATTACACTAAACTTAAATCTATTTTTCTACTTAATTTTACTCTCAGACACACAGTTTATACAATTCATCAATCCAAATTCAACTTGAGAACTCAAGTTCTAAGGCACTGGCAGGCGCAGGGAGCACTTGGTACCTAGGCACTGAGTTCTCAAGTTGAAATACACTTTTATCTTGCACACATTCTTCTAAAATTATGCAAACATTTAATATTATTTGAATAAGTTGTATTAGGTTTAGTTTAGAATACTGTGTTGCTTGGCGTAAGTATTTTTTTTTAAATGTGGTAGAAGATGCAGGCTGAAAATCAGCGTCGTGTGCCCACGGCAATATGCTGAGCTTGTTTCTTTTGTTATGTTACAAGTGTTTATCATGTTACTTGTTTACTGTACTTTAAGATATACTTGTAACATTGAGAACAATAAAGCTTTTTATTATTATTATATTTAATCTTCTATGTGGTCATGATTGGAAGTAGCCCAATTGTTTGAATTCCAGGGTTACATTAACTCTCTGACAGATGTGGGTGAGGCCTTATCAAATAACTTCACAAACTCCAAGTTGACGTAAATATGACGAAACAGCGTAATTATTTTGAAAATATACAGTGTAAGTTACTTTACTTCGGAACTTCGGATAACGCCGTTATTTTCGTCAGCGTTGGCTTAATTTTTGACAAATTTAATATAGAGATGTCATTGTTATTCTTTTTCTTGAATGCTTATTGAAAAATAAATTATCTGTCTAAAAGAAACTTACCTTAATATTATTTAATAGTTTATCGATTAAATTTAGTCATAAAATTAAGAAATATTTACTTTATCTTACAAATATTATAAACGTAAAAGTTTGTACACATGGATGTATGCTTCATGGTCTTTCACGGAAAAACTACTGAATGGATCTTAATAAAACTTCACAATTATATAGTTTATACATCAAAATAACACATAGTCTATAAATTATAAATATATTGTGCGAATTGTTCAGAATATAAGACATTGCAAAAATGCTGAGCTGTTGTACCCATCCTTAAAACTTCTACAAGCAGTCAACATGTGATTTTTTTTTTAATTTTTTTATTTTGTAGTTAAATTTTTAATTTATTGTGATATATTTATTTGTTAGCCGTTTTGTAGTATTTTTAAAGTAGTAGTATTTTTTTTTTTAGTATTTTTAAAGATTAAATTGTTTTCATTTCATTTCATTTCATAATACTACCAATAATGTCTTGAATCTTATATCTTGACTAGTTGTTACCCGCAACTTCCGAGTAAAATTAGCTGAAAAACTTTAGCGTACCGTTATATAGCCTATAGCCTTCCTCGATATGTGGGCTATCTAGCACAGGAAGAATTTTTCAAATGGGACCAGTAGTTCCTGAGATTAGCGCGTTCAAGTAAACAAACAAATTCTTCAGCTTTATAGAGGGTGTAAAAGGCATCGTATAGTCAATACGTGACTCTAGACTCCCCAGTGGTGAAATTTTTCGTCGGCTTTTTGTTGAAATATACATTTTTTTTACTGAATACTGTATAATATCATTAATGCGATTTTAAATCAGAAACAAATTTCCTCAATATTTTTACATGAAACCGCAATGTAAACAACTTAAAAGTATGTAACAGAGGTAGCGCGGCGCGGGTCGTTGACTTGCTTTGCGCGTCAACATTTTGTTGACGATTGCTTCCCAATGTTCTCGATACATTGCGCGCTCAAGAAAGAGGTGAGGATGGCAATATTTGTAACCTCTCATCTCCGATATGAATGATTTTAGTGATTTTATTTAGAACATTAAATGTAGTTTTATCACAAAGCATGCGGTACGATATCTTTTACACCTTGTATATTAGTATAGAAGTATAGATGTCGACTTCAAGATATATGGACGATAAGATCTACCGTTCAGTCTATCTATTTTTGGGGACAATTTGCGACTCTGAATTTGGTTATGAATGGTTCTTGAAATGGTGTTTGTATGCATTTCCAATTCTATTATTTTATTGTCTATACTATAACAACAATCTTCCGGATGCTTAAGTACTGGTAATTTACTTGTCACTCTTTACAACAACTTTGCCCAAATGGTGGGTCGGGACCCGGTATCGGGTCACGGTAAGAAAGCTGTCGGGCCACGAAAACTCGCGAAGATCTAATAATTTTAAGATACATTTAGTTTTCTTTGAAAACAATCTTGTTAAAAAATATGAAAGAAGATAAATAAAATCTGCCCCAGAATTTACAAACGTCACTCTATTGTACTTAAATCGATCGCTAGGTTAAGTTGTTCTTGCTGCAACCGGGCGATAGATGGGTGACCCATTCTAGCACTGGTCTATGTTTAATAACCGACTTCCTCCGTGTTTCGGAAGGCACGTAAAACAGTGGGACCCGATTAATGTCACTTTGTGATATTAGTCGTAAGGTTATTCGTAAAGTGTTTAGTAAAAACACAGCAAACAATTTATATCTCAGGCACCCCCACCACATTAGCGCTACCAAACATTCTAAGCAATGGCGAGCTTGAGACGTTAATTTGGTCTTGGCCATTGCTTAGAATGTTTAAAGAAAATAATAAATACATAAGACTGAGGAGGTCGTCGCTTAATTAGTGGTGGACCTATGAGTCGATCGCTAGGTTAAGTAGCTCTTGCTGCGATCGGGTGATAGATGGGTGACCCGTACTAGCACTGGTTTATATTTGATATCCGATCTCCTCCGTGTTTCGGAAGGCCCGTAAAACAGTGGGACTCGATTAATGCCACTTTGTGATATTAGTCGTAACATTGTAGAGATCGTGATGATGAAAAATGCTCGGATGAAAAATAAATACATAGGAATTTATTACACACAACCGTTTGTTCCTAAGGTTCACAACTTAATGCCTGTGTTGTAGGTTACAGACTCGAGGCGGGAATCGAATCCTCAAGCCACCGGAAGACAGGGTTACTGCTAACTGCGCCACGGCGCCAGTCAATGTGACCTGTGTTTAATCTATCTAATAAATATTACTTGTAAATAATAGAAAATATATTTAAGTTTCGATATTATTTATTATTGTCGCTTTCTCCTGTTAATATGAGACAGGGGTAAAACCTCCGTGTCTGACGAACCGGTAACTTCACTTTTGTGTTATTGGCGGTTGGAAAAGCTCTGTTTTTATAGAGACTATATGTGTTGGGTGTTTTGAATATAGATTGAAAGCACGTTCTGATAGTAGAGACTTCTTTAAAAAAAATAATCATAGGAATTCTTATGTGCCTAATATTTTCAAGCAGGGAAAAATTGATATTTACGAGTAATACGCATACATTTTCATATTGCTGATATAATAAACATATATATGTACATAGATAATTATGCAGTTATTTGCAACTTTTGTAATTTTTAAATGTATATTATGAAGTTACTCAAAATTATTTTATGTTCCTATTTACTATATTTTTCAATGAAACAGGTTTTAAATAATATTGTAAGTAATTGTAAGTAATTATCCATACTTGTATAATTATTAACAATTTATGTAATTATTAATTATTATCGTAATATATCTAGTTAAGATATAAAATATGTTTTATAACCAAATAAATGAATGAATATTTGAATATTTATTTATACTTTATTGCACACACAGAAAAGAGTAACGAAACATTAAAGAATAACAAAACAGACAGTATAAAGTGGCCTTATCGCCTAAAGCGATCTCTTACAGACAACTCCAGGATTTTTGGAAACCATGACGGGTTGTTGCAAAAACTAAAAGTAAATATATACATATGTGCTTATAAATCTACATGGTGGTCTCCCCTCTAGCATTTCCAAACTATTAGATGTAGAGACTTGAAATTTTCCATGTTTCTAATTCATTTTTAAATCTAGCCTTGGTGGTATAGAAAGGATCAACGTCACATACTAATATATAAAGCTGAATAGTTTGTTTGTTTGCTTGAACGCGGTAATATCAAGAACTACTGGTCGGATTTGAAAAATTCTTTCACTGTTAGAAAGGCCATTTATCGAGAAAGGCTATAAGTTATATATCTTTACGCTAAAATTAAATCTATTTAGTTTTATTAATTTTACGCGGATGAAGTCGCGGGCACAGCTAGTGAATATATATATGCGATATCTATAGCAAAAACGCAAGTTATAACTTTATGTCTGTCTGTCCGTGTGTTTTAGGGTAATCTCCGAAACGGCTGGTCCGATGTGAACGGACTTTCACTGTTTGATAACTTATTTTAAAGAAAGGCCTATGCCGTCCTTTTATTATTAATAATTAGGATGCCGCACAAAAAATCCTCATAATTTAACAAAATTACTGAATTGACGCAGGCAAACTCGCTGGTTACACCCAATATATTAATACAATTATCTATTAGCAGTAATTTTTACATATGAAAGCGTTTTGAAATTAGTTCGCGTTGATACAAATCTTCCTTAAGATGTTTATGATGATGCGCAATTTTGTCGAAATCTACATAACACGATGCGAATCTTTGCCGAAAACTTCATAATAATGATGCGAAATTTTGCCGTAAACCTGAATGTAATGAATGATGCGAGCGAAATTTGCGTATAATATAATGCGAATTTTTTGTAGTGTAATGCTGCGAATCTTTGCCGACGCGGCGCCGAGTCTAGCGTTGCGATGGATTTTTTCTTACTAGTTGCTGAGATTTACCAATAATTTGCTATTATGCTGTCAATTCCCTTATGAACAATACTTAATGGGAATTTAGACCAGTGCTATGCTTTGGTGGTTAATATTTTTAAAAACATAAATTAACTAAATGTATCCCCGCTATCATTTCTCATTTTCACATGTCTCATGTTACAATTATTAGTAAAACCTTAAGTAAGCTACTTGCCTTTAACGTAGAATGGCGAGAATGAAAGACGCACTTACACTATTACAAACTAATGGTAGTTCATTTTACAACTTTTATATAGTTTTATCTTTATATCATAGTATCCTTTTTCGTAGCCATTTTCCGAAGTACCTCTTTGTGTCGTTTCACCCCTATATTTTATCCCCGTCAACTTATCGTGATTTAATGGAGGGGATCTAGACATCCGATAAGTATTAAACTTGGTCAGTAATTGCAAGTAGCCATTAAAATTATTACAGATAATCTTTCCTTTTACCTTAAGGAACTTTCTTTATTTCACTGTAATTTTATTGTTTAAACAATTGAACTTCTGCTAAACATCTGGAGCGATTAAGGTGATATTTTATAAGTATATTACAAGCACACAAACCTGTCATGTGGTACTGCGATCGCGGTAAGTTCAAGCAGTTTCCAATATCACGTTCACAGCGTTTCCCAGTCCAACCCGGCTGGCAGGCGCACTTGTAGTCGCCGACCTCATCCTTGCAGGAGCCACCGTTGAGGCACGGGTCGGACATGCAATCGTCAATATTCGTTTCGCACATTTCTCCCGTAAAACCTTCGCGGCAAACGCATGTAAATTTGTTGTCCAAGTCTATGCAACGCTCGGTTCCTGCTGGATTGCACGGTTCGGTTAAGCATTCGTCAATGGCTGTTTCGCATTGTAGCCCGATGTATCCGGGGCGGCATTTGCAAGTGAATCCGTCAATTTGGTCAGTACAAGTTGCACCGTTTTGACAGGGTTGAGAGGCACAATCGTCAATTGTGTGTTGACATTTCTTTCCAGTATACCCAGGTTCACAACTACATGTAAAATCATCAATACCATCTATACAGCGACCTCCATTTTCACAGGGTGAAACTACGCATTCGTTGATATTAATGTCGCAAGATGGCCCCGACCAACCCGGATCGCAAATACACTGGTGTATAAACAGTTTATCCACGCAAATACCGTGCTTGCACGGCCCGTTTGAGCAAAGATCAATCTTTTCTTGACAGCGTTTCCCAGTAAATCCTGCTGGACACGAGCAACTGAAGTCGTTTACCAAGTCCGTACAAGGGGCACCGAGCAGACAGGGCTTTTCGACGCAATCGTCGGTATTAACTTCACAAAGCTGACCTTCCCAGCCAGGCAAACACTCGCATTTATATCTACCTTGTTGCAAGGCCGTGCATGTAGCACCGTTTTTGCACGGATTTCCATTAGCAGAGCATGGATCAATCTAAAATAGAAATAAAGTTATTGCAAGAAGTACATGGAAGGCATGGAGCTATTATTTTAATAGCTAAGTTTATATTTAAAGACAAAATAACTTACAGTTACGTCGCAATCGATTCCAGTGTAACCAGACCTACATAAGCATGTAAAGTTATTATAGCCAGGTTCATCCTTACACATCGCTCTTTCGGGGCAAGTATCATTTCTGCAATCAGATCTTTCTATTTGGCAGTTAATACCACCGTAACCAGTTAGACAGGAGCACCTATATCCTTGCGGAAGGTCAATGCAAGTGCCTCCATTGTAACAAGGTTGGCTTTCACATTCATCTATATCTATTTCACATCGGCGTCCTGAAAAACCAGCCGGACAATAACATTGCACTCCGTGTCCTTTTGGCACACAAAGTCCGCCATGTTGACAAGCGCTATTTGAGCATTCAACTGGCAAACAATCTTCTAATCCCGTAGAACCGGTGCTAACTGTCTTCATATTTGTGGGACATTCCATACATAGAGTTTGTCCTACCAAATTTTGATAGAAATTTCTCGGACACTGTGAACATGGAGCTAGGCCTGTAGGTGAATAAGTTCCGGGCGCACATTTAGCGCGACATTTATTTTTCCCAAACGCGGCTGGTTGATAGGTAAAAGTATTGACTGGACACGCTTGACAATCCTTAAATCCTCCGAGGGGAGGCTCGCCAGTGTAACTGTTTCGTGGACATTCTAAGCAAGGCACTAATCCAGTTGTAGAGTACGTTCCATACCCGCAAACCGGTATGCAATCAGTTAAGTCTTTGGAGCCTTCTTCCTTGGTGAAGGTGCCTTGGGGGCACTTAAGACAAGAACCCTGTCGTGCTTGATTTTGGAAGAAGCCACGTGGACACATTGTACAACTTTTTTGTTTTTCGCCAGCATAGGTTCCAGCGGGACAATGCACTGAAATAGCACAATAAATATAATTTAATATTATGTACATAGTTAACATGTAAGTATAAATAATAGGTTGAAATTGACTAAAAAAAGGACTTACAGCATCGCGGAACATCATTTGTGTCCATATTGAGTACTTCACCGACGCTGCAGGTAAATCCGCGTGTAATAGAACTTCGAATTGCTCTCAATGGTGGACACTGATTGCCAATTGATGACACATTCAGTACAGGCTCAATAAGAGCACTGGCATATGGCACAGATAAATCGAAAATAAGGTTCAAAGTGGATCCGCAGAGGTCGTATAACTGTGTTTGCCGTATAGCCGGAATTATTGCTAGAACGAAGTCCATTTTGACCACATTTTCATCGAGGAGACTGGGCATTGCTTTAACGAACGTCACATTTATGTTGACATTCACAGCAGAACAACGCTGCGATAGACGTTCGTTTAGGATGTTGTCATATTGGGCTAAGAGGTCCTTGTATTGTGGTAAGCAAGCATTGGAAACAGCTCCGAGAGCACGATATTGTACACTCGCCACGACGTGGTAAGCGGCTTGCTGGGTATCTAGAAAAGTAAATAATTTCGATATTTATACACCTATATAAATAAAAATGAATGATGCTAAGCGCAAAACTCGGGTACAAGAAAAGTTATAATTAAGAGAAAAATATAAAATTGACTTTTAACAGAACGAATTTAGCCTCAGCAGCTTGATTTTTAAATAAAAATATGTTCCATAATCATTAGGTACACATACATAAAACTTACTTTCTGAAACACAATCTGGTACTACTGCAGTAGGAACCCATTGACGTTTTGTTTCACACACAAATGTTTTAACTGGTTCGCCATCAGTGAATCTGAATCCAGGGCTGCAGGTAGCGATACATTGTATACCTCTGTCACCGGGCAGGCAGTTTAGAGCTCCGTGGGCTGGTGGCATAAGTTCCCAATCAACGCAAGGAGTTGCTTGAACAGAAACCTAAAACATAGTTAGTTATTGATACATATAGATTTAATATACATACATATATTTTAATATATATATATATATATTTCATTTACCTGGAAATGGCATTGAGCTTTATTTCCGTATTTATCAGATGCTATAACAGTTACATTTTCATAGCCGCGTATAGGTATCACCGCTTTTTCTGGCACAAATTTTAAGAATACTTCTCCTGAAGCATCACTTGCATTTATTCTTTTCCTGGTTTCATTGAAGTTAACCGCATAACTGTCTTGCTTATCGACAAGCTCAATGACATAGCTCTGTGGACAGCTAAGTTTAGGAGGCGTATAATCGGGTACGGTAATGTTTACTTCGCAGATAGCAACATTACCATCAAAATCGAACGCTACATAACGCACGACCATGTTATGGAAAACTTGTATCGGCGTTCTGAAATGTTGAGGCGTAACTTCCAATCTTGCAATAGCTCCGGAGTTATCAATAGCTGTCGGTTCCGTGAAATTAACCGGTAAAAGTCCTCCGTTTACGTCTGTCTGTACTACAATTGGATGCTGAGGACAGTTTTGGAAGACAGGAGGCTCATTATCTGAAAGAAATATTCATTAGATAGGCATTAAAATAGAACAAAATTAAAATACGTGGTATATTTGAAAAGTCTGTGCACATACCTACACAAGGTGAATACCCATAATCATAACCTAACAATGGTTCTACAGTCGGTTCATCGCAGCCCATCAACTCGAATTTTAGACACGCATTGTCCATAAAACTGACAATGCCTAATATAACAAATCTCGCCGGAACATATTTTGGCAGAGTAATCATGGCCAGTTCTCCGTAGTTTCCAGGATCTCTCATAGTCAGATTGAAGTTAGGGAAATATACAACGTAATTTTCGTTCTCTGCCTGTTTATAGAAAAATCTTATTTCTGTAGGTCTGCCGACAATATCAGATGTCACGACACCTTTTACTAAAATAGCCTTTACTCGATACACTTTTCCTAAGTCAACGCTGACGTACGTGAAGGCTTCTTGTTTACCACACCAGCCAGTTACTGAATTGAGCCTTATATTTTTAGCTTCATAATTAGGACGTTCTGATGTTGCATTTATCGCTGAGTCTGGTATTTTTCCAGAGGCTAGCCCCAGGGGTCTTATAGTTTTGCATTCCGGTTCACGTATGCACGTTATAGGTCTTGGATTAATTAAAATGTAACCAGGCCTTGAACATTTAAATAGAACTTCGGAACCTTGCTCATAACTTTTTGCGATTTGATATCCATCTGCTGGTCGACCCGGATCTTCACACACCGGTCCCTCGCATCTTAAATCACCAAAGTCCCAAATTCCATTCGCTTGACATCTCACTACGTTATCGTGCTTACTAGTTTGACCGGCTAACTTAAACGTGTTTTGGCAACCGAAAAAGAAAGAACTTTGGTATTTTGTATCGAGATATTGACCATATTCGGCCCCTGGTGTGGGCATTGGAATACCGCAATCTTTTCGGGGGCATTGGGGCTGAGCCCCAGAGAGCCAATAATCAGGTAGTCCCTGTAATAAGAATATCGTTGTCATATACATTTATGTATACACACTTTAAATGCTTTTTAAAGTTTCATTTAATAGAAACAGAATTAAATTTTGTACACATCAAATACTCACAGCTTTCGGGTCATACACACACTGCCTGAATGATGATGTTAAAGTATTACGTAATTGACGACCAGGTGATGCACACGTTATGGTAACATTATCTCTATACGGGACCAAGACACTTTCGGGATCATCTCTTATAACTTTTAATCCATCGTTTTTGTCGTCAGATAATGTAACACAACGGGCATCTGAAAAAGAAATGTTTTCTTTATATGTGTACCTAACAATATTAATTATTTATGGTAATTTATGTATAAACATAATAAATAGTAGTATATTTTTAATTGAATCATGGTTATTGTTAAACTATATTATAAAAGATATAAATCAATACACACATTGACACTCTGGGGCTGTTCCATTCCACGTTCCACTTGAAGTACAGAGGAGTGAAGAGAATCCAGACATGACGTATCCAAAATCACATTGAAATTCAACAACATCCCCGAAATGATACGAGCTTTTTGTCGACAGCAGCTTTCCGTTTTCAGGAGAAGCAAGAGGTGGGCACATGACGGGTACACAAGATTTGTTTCTTTGGTAAGTGTCACCATCTCTTTCACCGGTTTCGGAGTTCTCTATAGTAAATCCAGCAGTTCCGTTGAAAGAGTAAAGTTCGTATCCGATATTACATGAACAGGAGAAGTTTCCAGGACTAAAATCATATTTTAAATATAAAAAATATTTCATTTATGTTAAATCAATAAATTTTCGTTATAAAAGCAATATATTTTACTTACGTATTGATACACTTTTGATCACATCCACCATTGTTTTCGCTGCACTCATTTATGTCAGTGCAGTCTAGTCTCGCACATCCCATAATTTCTAACTTTAGACAAGGCGCACCAACATAATCTTGTATCTTAAATTTAATATATTGAGCCTCTATTGGCATTGGTAAATTCAATACTGAAAGTGTTGGTTCTAATATTCTAAACTCGACTGCTGTTCCGTCAGGATTGGTATAATCTTTGAAAACATCGGTCAAATCATTTGTGTACTGAATTCTAATCGCAGATGTGAACGCTATGTTGGCGTCCGCTCTCATAACACTCATAGTTCGAAATCCTCTAATGATAGTAGGCGCTCGTAGGTCCACGAGCACCCAATTAGCACCTGCTTCAAGATTGTTACCACACCAACCTCCGCCATTGTTTAACCGAATCATCCTCTCAACGATTTTTAAGACTTTATTACGTTGTAAATATAGGAAGCTAGGAGGAAGTTGAACTGAGAAATGTTTCTGCAACTAACCTTTAAAATAAAAATATGGCCAGCAGACATGGCGGCAGCCACCAATTCTCTTCCAGTTGGTGAAAATACAACCCGAGAAACGATTTGATGAGTAAGACACATGCTTCCCACTTTCTCCATACCATTATCTGGGTGAAATGTGTAGAGAGCCATGCCGTAGTTTTTGCCAATCTCGCCAAATACAATCAATAGTGGTTCTACGGGGCTAGCTTCGAAACAAACGTTAGCTCCCTTCACGTACTTTACAAGTACCTGTAAGTTGTTTATTGATAAGCAACGTGTAGGAAATTAAGTAAGAAAATATTGCATATGTACAAGGTATTGCAAAAAAATATACAAAAGTATTTATTTATGAAATAAATTGATACATAATTTCTTACAATGACATGTCTAATCTAGGTTTTAACCTGTATCTCAAAGATTTCGCTAACAACTCTAGGATATAAAGCTACTATTATTTAAGGAATAAATACTAATTTCACTATGTCTAAACATGGTTACAAAGACAATCAACGTTTATAAACTGTCTGTGTATGCGCGTGCGCGGGCACGTATGCGCGTGTATGACTATATGTGCGTGCGTGTGTGTGTGTGTGTGACGCCTGTTATGCACAAATATTTCTTTGTAATACACCCCGACTCGAGGCGGGAATCGAACCCACGACCTCAGAGCGGAACATAGGGTCACTGTCCACTGCGCCAATGGGCCAGTCGTATACAAAACAGCTAATTGTATTATATGAATAAAGATGCATTATCACACTACATTGTTTTTTTTAACTTACCAATTTTGCAGTAACCACTTCATAAATACACAAAACACCTTTAGCGTTCATTGTTGCGACATATTTACAGTCTGGTGCAATTAATTGTATTTTCTTTATGTTCCTGAAATATTTGTATCTCATTATTGGATGGAGATATCGAAATAATTCTTTGTTTGGCCGATAGAGGACGTTGAAACGAAGCTGCCTGCAGCATTAACTCACTTTAGACCTAAAGCTTAACCGTTCAGTTTACGACTAAGCACGCGATATGTATCGTTTACGATTTAAAATATCTATGATAAAAACATTACTTAGAGGTTTTCTATACTGGCGTGATCTTTTATATGGTAGTGAAGATAATAACAACAGGCTGTTGACTTTAATCGTACTACCGTCGGGACGCCCAGGGACAGCTTCACTAACAGAAGTTGGCGTTGGCGGCATTTGTTGATAATTAAAAAAAAAATACACAGCCCGCACGCGATCTTATGACTAATTTGTGGAAGAAATATTATTAGACGACCCTATAGTAATTCTGACATATTTTTATAATGCCGGAGCCAGATATAGCTTCATTTGACAGCATTGCCGCCACTTCACGCCGATTTCATGTGAGAAAGAGGTACTGGTACCCGGACGCGCCGGCCCAATTCGGGTACAAGCATGGCGCTACCTCTCGTTGAATATAGTATTGTTTTATATTGTTATATAGTGTTGTTTTGTTCATTTTTCAGACGCTAATTCTGTGCATTGTCATTTACAAATACATCGTGCATCTGCTACTTGCGTACTACATTAAAGAAAGCTATAGTTTTGTGGATGCTACTATAATTCTGGGGGAATTTATCTTTTTTATCGATGTCTTCATTCAGTTGCTACATGCGTTCTGGCCGATTTTGCGTTTCTACATACGAGTATATCGAAGGAATTACATATTATTAACTTATGACGTTATTAGTCTTATACCTCTCGGTATAATATGTAAGTAATTATTTTTCTTCCAACTACGTTGTAATGTTATCATTACTCACTACATAACCGATAAGAAAGTACGCCTTTTTATCTAAGAACTAAAACAGTGCTGTAATGTTGGTAGACTAGAGTAAAAGTGCAAATTTCAGTTTTAGTAACTGCACATTTAATAATTGTAAGTTTAAAATGTTTGAGAAGTAAATGAATTAAACTTTGTTTTTATTAACTTTATTTTTATTAGTTTTTTCGTGTAGGTATATTTTATAACGGTAAGGATATTGGTATTTCAAAGATAAGTAGATTACGCACTTTGCTTAAAGTGAGTAATTACAGCACTCGTGTTACTCGTCTCTCGGGCACCGACATCCCTCGTGCTTTAATGAGTCATTTACTGCTCCGTGCAATATTCTGCTATTTTTACCTTTGCCTTGTCCGTGGTATTAGCGATTTATACTCTTTATTCATAGTCGCGTCTTCTTGTCAGACACAAAATCTATATTAATGACATGTTTACTTTTTAGTCAAGATGAAAGAAGGTTATAGCAACTTAGTGTTTATCGGAAGGTGCCTTGGAGTGGGACGCATTTATAGAGTCATAGGATTTTTTCAAAGTTTAAATGAAACGGTGAGTCTACTTCAGTTAGGAAACGCTGCTATAAATTTTAAGAAATTTAATATACGAATAAAGTTTCAGAATATTTAAGGTATTTTTTTTTCAGATGAGAAGTTCTCGGAAAAAGCTGTATATTCTAGAACATATTCTTCTAGTAGTGCTAGTGTTGCATGGTGCCACTTGCATTTGGTACTCGTTTCATCGGCCCAAATACGATAAATATAATTGGACTACAAAATATTACAACATTGCCTCAAAAACTATAAAATTTGATAGGTAAAAATTATTACCTTTAATAATTAACACTAGATTTTCTAATTTTTTAAATGTTAAAAATTCTACTGTTATAGATAAGTTTTTAGGAGATTTTTTTTCTGATTGTGTATGGTACGTCAACGGGCGGGGTGTTAGGGGCGAGCCGAATGTTTTTTTTACAGCAATTTGCACCACAGGCTAATACCCGTGCCATTTCATAGTACTCTGTTCTAATTTGCCTCATGGTATATTAATAATATAATATATGATATTATATTATGCGCATTTGGCGTCCTATAAGCGCGTTGTATGTGACTTTTCCTATAACGCTGAATAAATCTGTGTTATAGGGGGGATTACTGTAATGTTTAATGTGGATTTTTCTAGACTATAATGTTGAAGAATGTATAATATTTAAGTAACGCTCAGTGAAGCGATTACCAATGTTTCTTAAAAATCTACAATCGTGATTGTAAAAGAGTTAGTTAATTATACATTTAGTTGCTAAGCTACAATTCCTTTGTGGAATTAACTGATTAGCTGCTGTTAGTATTTACTAGCTTCGATATTTTCGAACAGATATGACTTAGGGACCTTCAGGAAAAGAGCATACTCATTCCTCAAAGGCCGGCAACGCATCGGCAAGCCTTCTGCACTCTGTTCCTTCGGCACTCAGTTGCACTTGTCTATAGGCATCGGTAGTCACTGTAGTGAATGCCACCTGCTCGTTTGCGTATTATACATATATGTATGTTTTTTTGTTGCCTTATATACATATATGTATGTATATAAGTCAATCTGCTCTACGCCGTGACTCTACAATTCTGTCTCTGGCCCTACAATTTTGACTCTAGCTACTTACTCCAGGTTCGTCCAAAGTTCTGTTATTTATTATAAATTTTATATTAAATAACATTAATAGCCAGTATTTATCATATAAAGAAGCAGTCTAAGAGAAAATAAAAGGAAATTGTGACACAAATTATATAGAAAAACTTTCTTATTTTTACTATGACGGCAATTGTTGACGCCAAGTCATGCTAATTTTACTTGAAAACTTATAAGATGCTAGAAAAATAAATACGTACATTAATTTTACAGTTTCCGTAGTCAATAATTAAGATGAGCGCCAGCATCCGTTGATGTCACCAAACCCCGCATCAGGTACGACCTTGGCCATAATAAAGTATCTCATCTGTTCAATAACATTTTTGTACAATGACAGTCATTTATAATCATTGGATAGGCATTAATCTACTAGTTCATTACAATACGATAAAAATTATGTCTCTATATTTTTGATATAAAAGGGGGTGAACTGCTCTACCAACTATGTGTTAGATGCGGCCTTTGAAAAATTAGTATACTGTTTTCTTCAAGGCAATTTATTAGGGCAAGCGACGCATGTCCTAAGAATATCCCACAACCTGAACACTTTTGTGATACACTCTATTGAAAAACTATCTACATATATATACATACATATATTTGTGCTTTAACACAGTAATTTAACTTCCTATCTAGATGTGATATCTGTCAAAAAATCTTCTTCCCAGCTTTATCCCGGTTTAATACCGTTATTTTCATCTATTTCGTAAGGTGGGAGTCCATAAAGTCGCAACATTGGCCCACCTTTGCGAGTCCATTCGTGCCAAATGCCCAGCCCATTCCCACGCGGCCGAGGAAGAGGCAGCGCGACGCCTTGGACGCATTTGCAGGAAAGGAGTGGATTGGTTTAGCTCTAGATAGAGGAGAGTTGTCTAAGAGTGGGGAGGCCTTTGCCCAGCAGTGGGACATTATGGGCTAATTAAAAAAAATATGTTTCTTAGTATAATTTAGAATTAGTTCATTTATTATGTATATGGTTTTTCTTCTTATAATTTAAATTTAAGTTCATTGTAAATATTATAGCAATATTTAGAATTATCAATGTAAAAGTTACCTGTACTAAATTTATATGTGTTTATGTATATATGACGGTCGGATGGACTTTTAAAATATGACTTCTGAAGGTACATTTTACAAATTGTTTTTTAATTGATAGAATCAGGCGTTACTTTGCGGAAATCCATGACATGCATGAGAAGCTAAACTGCTTTGCTTTAATCCGCGAATGAAGCATTCGCGGATTAAAGCAAATTGTTTTTTGGTTACAGATTAAGTAAAAAGACAATGGGCTTAAAACACAAACCTATTTAAAAATCACAAATCACGTAGATAGACATTTCCATTATATTTTCAATTTGGTTGGTTTAAAAATTATAGGTTCTATTGGAAAATGTTTTGGAAGAACTTGATCCAATGTTGGAGCCACTGTTGCAACAACAGACGTTTAGACAGGGAGGTGCACTGTGCATTAAGATTGGCGACACTATCGTTGAATACAGCAAGGACTTCAAGTAAGTATGTTTAATTTAAGAATCGACTGTAAATACATTCCAACTCTAACAATACTAAAAAACTAAAAGTGTTTAGGAAATTTTAAAACTTATATAAACTAAATAAAAGATAAAAAAATTATCAATGAAAGAAATCGTTTGGCAATGATGGGTTACAATGATATAGCTTGAAGAAGTAAATTACATCGTGACCTATAGTCCATGAGACGCTATTTTTTGTCTTTAACATATCTATGTATTATCTGTATATAATTTATATATAATTTGTATTCTATTTATATATAATCTGTATTAATCTAATACAATAAAGACATGTCGACAATTTCCTAAACATTAATCCACAGTTCTCTGACCTGATTGAACAACCAATAATGCTGCAACAATTGGAGGTCTCCATAATATATTAAAGGACATGCTGGTTATAACAATCATTTATGAATATGCGAACATCAATTTTTTCTTATTATTCTATTGTCACGGTGACAACTTTTACACATCCTAAGATTTGAGAATGTAATTATTCATATTAAACTTGGAGCTATAAACTGCACTTTATATGCATGAGAAACTAAACTACTTTGCTTTAATCCGCGAATGAATACGAGGGAAAATCGGTGTAATGCTGCAACAGTAACACACGTAACTAGCAACAATACGCGAGGCACATCACAGGACGTGCACTCAGCGCCGGCAGTTAGCGGTTACTTAGACACAAATGAAAACAAACTTGTACCATATAAATAATTTATTAATAACAAAGGCTCGTAAGTCCTTTTATCGAGTAAACGTGAATTTCCATATATACATTCTCCATACACTTATTTCCAGATTCGCAAAACTTCTTGGTCGATATTGTGATAAACATTGCATTGGCAACTTCATTCAGAAATTTTTATTCTACCCTCAGAAAATTATTTCATAAACATTCATTTTAATTGAACAGAAATGCCTCACGCAAAACTATTATCAATTTCCTGAATAAATCTTTGTAAAAGCGCAGCCACCTTAAATCAAAGACCAAGAGAAAAGATGGAATTACCTTGTATCAAACCGCAACTTACTTCTTAGCTTATTTGTGAATTTATGTAAAATAGATATGTGAATTTCCACTAAAGAATACCAAATTCTGCCAGTTATTTCATCATTAGTTGGCAAATAAATGAAAAACTGTATTTATATTGTCGTCAGTAGTCACTATTTGAGTTCATCCGATGTTAGGTCAAAGGGTATAAATTAATCGGATAGTGGATGTTAGAGACCAGGGAGACCGTCGGCTGGAACCCCTGCCATTTTGCCCATTTCCAGACATGGCAATCTGTGTTACCATGTCTAGAAGTGACCACCAGAAAGAAATCAAAGATTCTGAATAAGCTTAAATATAGTAATATATCAATTTTCGGAAAAAACATACTGAAGGCATAAATTGAGATCAATACTTTCACAGATTCCATACACTCTTAAGTATCAAGATTTCAAATTTGGAACACACAAACGCATACAAATTTACTTCTTCTATATTCTATAGGGTCCTAATGTATCAAAATTTTCCTTTAACATTTCTATTTATTAAAAATTCTTAATAATGTTGCATCGGCAATCTATGCTAGAATAAATTACTTTACAATATAGGGAGTATCACTTTTTGTAATGTATATTTTCACTCGTATTATACACGTATAGATATCATCTTATGAACAATTCAAACCATGAAACAGGCATATTTTAAAGGTGTTCCGTACAAATACCTGAAGTATATTAAAAAAAAACCGCGTGTAAAAGTATACACGTAATAAACGTGTATATTTATAAGCTATATAATTGTGTAATTAAAATTATTTGCTCTAAATAAATATTATCTATTATTTATTCATACTTATTAGGAGCTAGCAAATAACGATGAGATGAGAAGTGTCGAATTATAAATGAAAGGATAGTGATAGAAAATGATACAAGGTTAAAAAATATTTGCTTTCCTTCAAAATAATTAATTTTGAACGTTCATGATATTGTTATCATCTTTTTGTTCAACATTATTATGGCAATTCAAAAATTGATCCGTTATAAAGAGCGCTCTTAAACCTACACCTGAGTCATAAGTCCCCGGCACTGCTATGGTTCCGTCCTCTGTAACGCGATGGACCCAGCATCCGCACGGCGAATCCATGGAATGCTAAGAAATCCATCTCCTAATAATTTAAGAGTTCATATTACTTAATTTGAAGAAGCATTAAAATATTTGATATTAACCTATAATTACAACCAGAAAAATAATTCGTATTTTTTTTTCGCAGCTTCAGAGAAGGCCTTTCTAGGTATGATAAAAGGACTCCATTAAAGCATGAATGTGAACCTCAAATCTAAGCAATATTATCATTTCGTATATTTTAAGCGTATACAAACACGCTTTAGGTGCTTTAAATCAGAAACTTTTGTGCTTTATTCTTGTGTTTTATATTTGCAAATTTTCCTTTGATCATTTTTTATGCCGCAGCCAGATATAGCTTCATTTGAATGAACATTTCAATGATCATGTAGCGTGGCCGGGAACTTTGTGTAGCTTCACAAAGTTTTGTAGTACTTTGTAGACTTCAAGGTCAAAAATGTACAAACACTTTGAGCTATCTCTGGCTCCGGGATTAAAAATGAAATTAAAATTTGAATTTAATTTTGTTAATAACTTTTATCAAGTACTAGCTGTACCCCACGACTTCGTCCGGGTGTGCCAATCTTATCACTTAGAGGTATAAAAATAGTTTTTGGATGAGAATTAATATTACGTTTATAAAAAGACATTCACAAATAATGCATTATTTTAGAACAAATTTGATTAGCATAAAAAAGGTTATAACTGAGCCAACCTTAAAAGATAGACATACACTGTCACGGACTTTTATTTAGAACTTTTAAAGGGGTACAATTTTGTCATACATGACTTTAACGAAACTTTAACCATTTACGCAGCGCATGCAGCGGAAGCTCTCAAATGGAAAAAAGAACCCCCGATTTTGAAACATTCTTTATTGGTGTTCCCCTCCTATTGAACTTAGGATGATGATATATATAGCCTTCCTTGATAATTGACCTATCTAACACTGAAAGAATTTTTCCAATCGAATCTATACCTCCTGAGATTAGCACGTTCAAACAAACAAACAAACTCGTGAGCTGTATATATTATAGTATAGATAAGAAAACCATTTACTCGTTAATTTTTTATGACGACATATGTCTCGTAATAAATTTATGTAAAAATAGTTTATCTCTTTTCATCATAGCCAACCAATGAAATCTTTCGGCACCATTTTACAAAAATTGCGCTGACCGAGGAATACGAACTTTGGCACAATTATAGTTACAGAAGGCTGAGCGAACGCTAAAAGTTTTTTTAAATACGCATTGTGAATACATTAAATTATTAAAATTAAACCTCACGCACACCAATGCCGAACGATTTATACACACATGTATACATTTTACTATAAGATTGTGTAGACGTTTAACACAGATTACAATGAACCTACTCCTGAAGATAGTCAATACACCTAATTTTATCATTTCAATTATAATTATAACTAACACTAGGCACAGGGCATTCGCGGATTTAAGCGAAGTACTTTAGTATTTCATGCATGTCATGGATTTCCGCAAAGTAACGCCTGATTCTATGAGTTATTATAGGAAAAAAATATTTCTTATAACCCTTACTTACTAGTAAATTGTAGCCCAACTTTCGGGCAGGACAACGTCTGTCGAGTCCGCTAGCTAATATATAAAATAAGCAGACGCTAAAATGTTTTTCATTTAATCTATATCTGTATATGGGTTAAATAAAAAAACATTTTTCGATTATCAAAAATGGCCAATTCGAGGGCCCCCGAGGTCGCTTCCCCGAAATTGTATTCAAATGGCGCAATTCAAAATACGTCGAACATATGCCACGAGTTTTCTCGATAATCGCCGGCTAATTCGATACGATTCCAAATTTAATCGAGAACTCGGTCGATTTTTTTTTTTAAAGCAAAGACCGACGCCGCAACGAACTGTCAATCAAAGTGGTGCATATTATTATTAGGGGCTTTTTTGTAATCACACGCCGAATTTTTCGACCGATCGCCTTTTAGGAATACGCGGGTTGAATGGAAAAACCGCTCTTTGAATTATTAGGGCGATCAAGTAAGCCCTTATGCTATAACCTGAGCAGTTTTGTGGCACACTTTACTGAGCTCTAATCAGCGCTGCGGTGCTCAATAGAATGCTGCATACAAGCTGAGGTGTATTCCTTTTTGGCCAAACGACCCTATCTCATTACGTATTTATCTTGTATTTGTAAGTAGTTTTAGAATTAGGGTCTGTTTTTTGTTCTGTTAATCTTTTGTTCTTTTTCTTGTGCCAAATAAATTATTTTTGATTTGATTTGAAATACTATCACGCCAATTTGTGCTTTAACGTAGTGATTTAACTTCATATCCATTATGTGTTATCTGTCAAAGAAATATTATTATTATTAAAAAATAATACATGGAAATTACGCGAGCCTTTACGAGGCCTCAACTTTTTACAAGTTTAATAGAAGGAAAAAAATTAAAGACTGAAAATAGTAATAGAATAGTAAATGAAATAGAAAGAAAAAACAATTACAAGATAATGAATGTCATTCGTATTTAAATGCAATTTTTGTAAAACATAGTATTTTTTTTACATTTTTTGTGACTTGTCTGTATTGTGTTTTAATTTTTTTTTAAGTTTATTCTATCTGAAGAAAAGATCTCGATTAAAAATATAGTAAAGAAAAAAAAAGATAGAAAACCGCAAAGCAAGACACATTATTAAGAATATTCAAACTTACAGAAGGACAAGCCCTATCTAAGTAGGTAGTACACCTACTAATTTAGAGCCTCAATAGCTCAACGGTAAGAACTTTTTCCCTCGTATTCATTCGCGGATTAAAGCAAAGTAGTTTAGTTTCTCATGCATGTCATGTATTTCCGCAAAGTAACGTCTGATTCTATCAATTACATAAAAAAAGGTCTAAAGTGAGTTAGTGATACAAGCAGCTTCGTTTCAACGTTCCTCTATCAGCTATACGCTTCTAGCAATCTAAGAATTATTTCGATATCTCCATACAATACTGAGATACAGCTCTTTTTGCATTTTTAACTAAACAAGTTTTTCAGTTTAAAAGACGAAGAAATGATTAAATAATATTTCAATATTATTAAAAAATAATTTGTTGCAATAATGTCGTTCCTATCGAATTCTTAACGGTCAAATTCTTAATAGTCGTAAATGACAATTTCCCAAAAATCAGCTTTTTTTAGTTAGGTCAGTTTATAATTATTCGTGCAGTTTATGCTAAGACCTCTTATAGATACGCTCGCGGGTAGTTTTTAGTCGAGTGGTACATACAGAAATATTGCAGGGACCACTAGTATTTAGTTTATTTGATACCTTAAATTTGAATTTATATTCGCACGTTCAAATACCGACCAAATTTCGACCCCTTTCCACCAGAACGATTATGTGATAATGACACCTACCACGTTTTTATGTCCACGTAATAAAATATCCATTAACAGCGTCACGATATGTGAGCATTCTAAATAGTTTTTTGTTTCGTCTCCGCCATTTCGTCTCATGTTATCTGCAAGGTCACCCACTTTGGTACTTGTAGTAATAATACTATTTTAAGATTGGACATCTGATACAATCGTACTATCCTAAATTTTTCGGCTCATGGTCAGTTTTTGTAATTAGCGGTAGAATAAAACGATATCTTCCATGAGATCTGCAATCTACACTCTATGCTATATATAAAGCTGAAGAGTTTGTTTGTTTGAACGCACTAATCTCCGGAACTACGGGTCCGTTTTGAAAACTTCTTTCAACTTTGGATAGCCCATTTATCGAGGAAGGCTATAGGCTATATACCATCACGCTAAGACTAATAGGAGCGGAGCACCAATGAAGAATGTTTCAAAATCGGCGGTTTCTTCCCCCCTTTCGAGAGCTTCCGCTGCGTGCACTGAGTAAACGGTTAAAGTTTCGCAAAAATTATGTAGTACGGAATTGTTCCCCTTTAAAAGTTCTAAATAAAAGTCCGCGACAGCATATGTCTATCTTTTAAGGTTGACTCTCTATAACTTTTTTAATGCTCACCAAATTTGTTCTAAAATAATGCATTATTTGCGAAGGTGTTTTTATTAACATGAACAAATTTTTACACTCCTAAGTGATATAAGTGGTCCACGCGGACAAAGTCGCGGGGTACATCCAGTATCATCTATAATTAATTGTGTCTCGATCACTGCATCGCTTCCTGATGATTCACTTGAGCTGCTGTTCTGTAATATGTCTTTAGTTTGCTGGCCTGCTAAAATATATTGCTAAATAATTTGTTGCATCACCTGTGAAGATTTGTACAAAATATTTAGGTTTCTAAATTGTTTATAATACCTGAGCCAGACATAGCTCAATGTTTTTGTACATTTTTGACCTTGAAATCCACAAAGTACTACAAAACTTTGTACAGTTACACAAAGTCCCCGGCCACACTACATGATCATTTAAATAAAGCTATGTCTGGCTTCGTTATTAGAAGATTGTATTTTTATTTATAAAAAGGCTTTATACTTTCGTAAATAAAGCCGGCTCTAGACGCGTATGTGTTTGCAAATGTTCCTAGTAAATTATTTCGCAAGTGTCATGAAACTGGCAAAGGACGAAGTCTGAAAAATATTTTTATATGAATTTTCAGAAAGGAATAAGGATATTAAATGCTCCTTAAAATTTTGTAAAGATAACACGCCTAGAGATCGCTTTAAAAGTTTTTGGCCTCATATTTTTTGAACTACAATAATACCACATTTTTAACAGGAAAAAACTAAATAACTTTCAACATAAATTCGCATATAAACTATATTTTCATTGAAATCTATCAAATTTTACTTTTTTGCGGCAATGAAAAATTTGGCATTGAGCAATTTTCACTTCGAGTATAGCTAATTTTAAGTTGGTCCGTTGTATTTTTATAAATATGTATATTATTCATGCTTCCTGGTCCATAAAGGTTTTGCTTCCATTTATAAAATCAGAACCCTGTTGCATTTATCAAGTACAATATTTTACTTTAAACGGTAAATTTCGTAATAAGGTATGTGACTATGTAAGTTTAAAAGAAAAGTGGAGACCAACATGGCTATAATGGAATGGACTATTCAGTTTATATCATCACGAATATGTATAACTGTATCCGTAGTCAATGTTACTCATTTTCCGCTACACGGAGATATAATATCTAAATGTATACTGAATAGTCCATTCATTAATTTTTCAAGTACTTTTGTAAACATGTTGTGTATACGTGATTCTCTATCATTAACTGACATAAATTGTTCACGCACAAATGTATGCAATAGGATGATATATTACGAAATTCGTTCTTCATGAATCCACTGTACGAACCTTAAAAATCTTGTGTTTTAGGGGGTTTCTTTGTCCCTGTAGAGAATAAATTATATATTACTATCTCATGCACTTCCTGATATTGATTGTTGATACTATTTGGATAAAAAGGCAATTTGTTTATTATTGTCTTTAGCGTTTAAAGGCGCTGGAACGCCACAGTTATATATAAATATTAAATCAGCATAGATACAATACTTCGTTAACAAATTTTTAATGCACAATACAATTTGAAATTGTTTTACAAACTGTTATGGCTAATTAGATGAATGTGGTGGATATTGTTGCAAAGTAATTAAGAGTACGAGTCTGGTTGTTTCCCACTGTGTTACGTGCCTTCCGAAGCCCGGACGAGGTCGAATATCAAATATAAACCAGAGTTAGAATGAGTCACCCATCTATAATCCGGACGCAGCAAGAACAACTTAACCCAACGATTGGCACAAATACCGACCACTAAATAGGCCCCGTCCTCTTCACTCCTCACTTTCTTAGCTCCTCTACTACCTATAAATTAAATTCTTGCCACATTTTATCATTTTATGTCCTATGGTTTTCGAGGTTTTGCGTTTGGCTATTTCTTTAGGTTATTCTTGCATTCATTCTACGGTCAACAACAACAAAAATAATATCATATAAGCACGTGCGGGGTATTGCGGGAAACTTGGCTTGGTACTAACTTCAACAGATCAGTAAGTGTCTACTAAATCGTATGAACTTACATCAATTGGTACTTAGCAATTTTTTGCTTTTTAGTTCCATGGTCATTTTTGAAGGCGGTTTTCTTCTTATTTAAAAATAATTTATATAAAAAATTTTTGTAACTATTTTTTTTAACTTTATTTCTTTTTTCTCTTAATCCATATAATACATTTATCACTTTATTTTTTTTGTTATCTTTAATCTACTCTGTACACTATATTTTATATTTAAATGTGGAAACTTTATTGGTTTATAAATTATGTCATAAGAATTTTTGTAAGAAATATTATACTGTTTGTTTCCCTAATAAAATAAAATAAAATAAAAATAAAAATAAAAAATATATAGCAAAGACTGTCGTTTTCAGCTGGCGAGCGGTGGTGGTGGGGGTCGCAGCCTGTTCTGCTACCACTGCCCGCCCAGCCTGCCCCCGCACCAGCATCGGCTACCGACCCTGGAGTATCCCTTCACTACATCACACCCATGTAAGTAAATATAATAGTTGATTCATTCCGAAATAAAAAAAAAATATTTTTTGTAAAAATTACAAACTACTTATAATGCCGGAGCCAAACATTGCTTCATATGAATGATCATTTCAATGATCATGTAGTGTGGCCGAGGACTTTGTGTAACTGCGCAGTTTTGTAGAACTCTGTAGTCTTCAAGGGCAAAACTGTACAAACACTAGAAGCCATGCCTGGCTCCGGCATAACTAAAACAATTAAATTAACAAAAACAAATTAAATTAAAGATAGGCAGCTGACTGTATTGACAAAAAAGGGTCATTAAAACAGCTCAGAAGGTGTCAATCACATGTAAGCGCTATTTACAGCGCTGATTTTCAGCTGTATTGTAACAGCTAGATGGTTGACAAAAAATGTGATCAAAATAGTGAAATAGATAGGTTTGGCGAACCACAAAGACAGACTGGGCAGTTAGGATAGGACATAAAACATAGGACACAATAGGGTCATACACATTTCATTGTTCTGATAAAATGATATAATATATCCTGCATATTATAGTTATTTCTATGACGTAAGTTCTTGATAAAATAATGATTTTTGTACTTTGCATGCCGTTAAAATGGCAGATGGTAGAGTGCTCAAAATAATATACCTAACACCCTGTGTACCTACAATTTTTTTTTAATTAGCTGCTGGGCAAAGTCCTCCTCACTCTTAGACCACTCTCCTCTCTCCAGAGCTAAACCGATTCACTCCTTTCCGCAAAGGCGTCCAAATCGTCGCGCCACCTCTTCAATACAATTACGCAAATAAATATTTATTTATTTATGATATATGAAAACAAAAACAAATAAATAACAAACTGCACGATTTATTAGTCTTTTTTTTTTATTGTAGTGTAGAAAGTCGCATGCATTTCCAGCGATATGAAATGACGATCGGGCGTTCTTTATTTTACCATTAAAAACTTGCTTTGTTTGGTAACCAAAATGAGCGAATGGATGAAGTTGATAAGGTGCGGAACGCCATCTAGGGACAGATATTGTTTCCGTATCCATAAAAATCATCTTCACTTTTTAATGCTTCCTCAAGGCTGATGAAACCACTTACGAAAGTGTAAATATTCTCTTTAAAAAAATTAACACTTCTTTTATTCATTTAATAGGAGGTTACTTAGCTTAGTTCCTGTAGAAATCTTATCAGGTTAAGTTTTCAATATGAGTCTAAAACCCAAGAGATCCATCGTTCCATTAGCGAATATAGGCAAAGTAATTTCATAACTATTTCTATTATAGCTGAAGTGGGAATGGGCTGGGCACGTGGCAAGGATGGACCCGTAAAAGTGGGCCAATGTCGCGACAGTATAGGCTGCCACCGTGATCGCCGACGAACAGGTAGGCCGAGGAAGAGGTGGCGAGACGACTTGGACGCCTTTGCGGGAAAGAAATGGATTCCATTGGGTCATGAAAGGAAGGTGTGGTTGGAAAAGGGGGTGGCCTTTGCCCAGCCGTGAGATAGTATAGGCTAATTTAAAAAAAAGGATTATCAGAAAAATACATATTTAGGAATATATGTCGAAAAGTGTTTCGATTTTTTTGATGACAAGTCTATATTTAAGAGTTTGTTTTTTTCTTTGTTTGTTTTTGAAAGCCCTAATCTCAGGAACTGCAAATGTGATTTAAAAAATCCTTTGCCCAGCAGAGGGACAGTAGGCTAATTTAAAAAAATCTATTATAAAATTAATCTCATTAAAAACATATAATATGTCGTGGCTGTCGATATCAGCGACAAAAGAAGTGAGATCTAAGTGTATGCCAAGTTCAATGTAAGTTCTAAAATTTATTTCAATAATAGCATAAAATACTTTATAACAACTGACAATATCATTCCTTCTTATGACTTAGGATAATATATTAATTCTTAGTTATAACTGATTTAATTAACAAGACCTTTTAACATGTACTTTTTAAAATTTTATAAAACATTTTTTTAAATAGTTCTTTCGTATATCCGGCAAAAATGAAATGGTCATCTAATATTATGACGTATTCTTCAAATATTTACAGTGTGTAATTTTCGAGTACGTTTCAACGTCGCATTAAGCAATTTCCCCTTGTGAGATTGCGTGAGTTAACGACTGCACAGTGCGTATGTATTCACTCTGTTAAGCATTTTAAAATACTGTCGAGGTTTGAAATTAACATTCCAGCATTAGATTACATTATTATAAATGAAGAGATCGCTAGCTGGTCAAAATTAGGATGGAAATTTTAGATTTACATAGCATAAGCTGTTTACAAAATCTTAATTCCTTGTACAATGACGTTTTATTTGACAATTAATGTAACACGTATGGTCTACGGACTACGCTTTGACACCATCTCGCAGTAAAATGTATGTGTGTGTATAAAAGCGATGGCATTGGTGTGCGTGTGGTTTTATTTTAATAATTTAATATATTAACAATGCATATTTTATAAAAATATTAACGTTAATTGTCAAATTTCATAAACCATTCCACGCAGTTTAATTTATTATTTAATTATAAGATTTCATTAGTTTAAAAGTCACATGTGTATAAAAATATTTAAGAATGTGTACATTCTTAAATATTTTTATAAAAATTTTAATTGTTCATTTATAGAATTGAGAAAAGCCGATAAATTCAAGTAATTCTTGTAATCTTTATGCACTTCAAGTGCGTTTATGAGCGTTTTTACGAAGCAAATTAATGTGAGAAATTAATACAGTCTCACTATATAAAGGAACTATAACGTTTATATAATTATATGGTGTGAATGATATTACATAACACGCGATGTTCTCGCATACGTTGTAACGTTTGAAAATTCAAAATTTTTATTACAACCGTGCTACCTACCGGGCCTAATTTAATGAATCTGCACCATTCAGGTCTCCTCTCTATCGCACATCTGTTATTTTAACAAAACTAGTCCAGCTGTTTAGGCGAAGTTCAGCTATATATATATATATATACGTTTCTTATTGCACGAATTCCGAAAGAGATGATGGAAAAAAATTATCCAATAAGCACTGTTTATCCAATAAGGAAAAATTATCTATAAGGAATACACAAATTTATCCAATAAGGAATAAATTTATCTAATCAGTTGCACTCTAACGGTCGGACTAGCTGAACACAACCTACAATATTATAGCAGATTGCACTTACTACAAAAAATATATTCAGATATACGAAGAAATTGTCTATAAAGGATTCAAAGTTGGTTACAAAAAAATACAATAAAAAAAAGAATTAATTTTCAAACCCATGTAAAGCTTTGTATGCGGTAAGGAGTTAATTAATGACAGTTAAGAAGGTGGATCGAGAAGGGGGAGGCCTTTGCCCAGCAGTGGGACAAAAAAAAGGCGCCGTTCGATATTAGAATACGATATTTTTTTCTCTTGATCGGTACAACTAATGTTGACATAAAACATTTAGAGGAAACTCCAAAGCATGTTTTCTGTACATACCTAATTAAGAAGAGAAATTACTTGAGGCGATTCTGTTACAATAAGATTCCGTTGAAAGTTACATAAGTAAAAGAACATACAGTCACTTATTTGCAGTTTCATTACAAAGTCAATATGCAGCTAAATTAACCGTTCTTTATTTAATTAAGAATGCTTGGAATGTTTAAAGAGAAACATCAACTTCCACTGAATGACATTATTCCATGAAAGCTTAAGGTTGCGTTTAACTAGACCGCGCGTTTAAACTATGTTAAATTTGTGTTTTAAAGAATAATGAGAGTGCTTTCGGCACGCTAATAATTTCGTCAATTTGAAAATTTTAACATTAAAAGCTTTTGTTGAGATTGATACTTATATGTTCCGCGTTAATTAAATTAAATTTTAACTGTTTTCCGTGACATCATACAAGTAAAATTAAACTTTCTTATTCCTTTCTTATGCTTTTTTATTCCTTTCCTATTGAAAAATCCGTTTTCAGCGGATATCTACTAGCTAAAAACTACCTACCTGCCAAATTTCATAATTAAACTTCCCGCGGTTTTCAAGGCTTCGTGCTATGTGACCTTTGCTTTTATATGTAGGAGATCAGTTGAATATCATAATGCTAAGAAATTAGTCTCTTTAATTCTTTAACAATGCTGTGCTAACAGAAGCGAAACTTAAACGAGGAACTGTTTTCAATTACATATTTAAGTATGGGTATTTCATGCACCATTGATTTCCTTTGTCGAATCCGTTACACATACATACTTGGCTCTTTTCTAACCATATGATTAGAATGTCGTGTAATGTTATTTATTATAAAGTTTTGCGTGTATTCTAGTAACTAACTCATGAATTTAAGTTCAGTTTTCCTACCTTCGAGTTATTTTTTTTTATTTGACGCGTGAAAAACGGTTCTCCCTAACTGTGTATTAATACGTGAAACAAGAACTTTCGGTACCACTTTGAGTAGTTTGAAATTTGCCACAATTATAGATTATATAGAGGAGGGTGTGCGAATGCTAATATTTTTATAAAATATGCATTATAAATATATTAAATAACTAATATAACACCGCACGCACACTAATGCTAAACGATTTACACACACATGTACACTTTTTACGCTTGGAGACCATTTTATAAATGGTGTTCAAGCGTCATGACGACCCTTTGTATATTATTTGTCAAATATAACAAAATATCGTTGTATAAAGAATAAAAAATTTTGTTTATAGTTTTATATAACTATATGTTGTATATTCAATCAGTCAAATCGAAAGATAGTTTATTCAAGCAGACTTTTACAAGCTCTTTTGAATCTTCAAATATTTTAACAGCTACTACTGATTCGGAAAAGTCAAACTATGAGAGGAATCTGCAAGAAACTCGTTAGCCACGCTTTTAAAACTCGTTGTTACAAAAATAAGTTTATTACAACTGATGATAACTATAGAGTACAAAGCTGGAGAGACTCAATCCCAACCAGTTTTATCATTAATCTAATTTTCGACTGTATGCTACGCCTTAAGAATAAGCGCGTTTTTAACATGTCGTTAAGATTTAACAATAGACAGATATTGCATCTGGAAGTTTGTTAAAGAAACGTATGCAGAAGCAGGGATGGAGTCACAGTTTTATTCCTGCTTGTATAATGCCGAGGTCAGACATAGCTCAAAGTATAAAAAGTTCTACAAAAGTTTGCGCAGCTACACAAAGTCCCCAGCCACACTACATGATAATTGAAATGATCATTCAAATGAAGCTATGGCTGGTTTCAGTATAATAAGCACTGGTAAGGAAATCTAAAGATTTCTGCACCAATTTCGACTAGGCTGCGATCTCTAGTTTTAGGTAATTATTATCTAATAGACCTCAGAAATAAGGAGGTTTTTATAAATTTCTCATGTTTATTTAATACTTTTCTCTGCGGTAGGTCTACCGGCAAACGATGTGGCTTGTGACGTAACACCATTACAGTGCCTACACGATATGAACCACATAACAATGGGACATAATCATAAACAGCAATGTATACTTTACGTAACGTCCTAGAGTTGTGTCGCTTAACAATACAGCAAGGAAACGAACTGCAATTAGATTAATATAATATGGTTTAACTATCTAGTTCTAGGTATTTGAATGTAATTACCGAGTTTCAACATCATCATTGCGTATGGCATCCTGCATGGGTCAAAATTTCAAATCCAGATCCCTTAACCACACCTCTGCTGCTGCTGTAAGAGAGTGCAATTCAGATATGCCGCCAGAGAGAAGACGGAGTAGGCACTAGTTCACAACATGCGACAGGGTTTGATCTGGTGCTCCGCAGTCACATTGTATTACCGACTTTTGTATATTTTCTTCCAAGCGTTATCCCAGTCTAGTACCAGGGTCCGCTTAGATTGCAGAGGATGTGGCTGTGGGGCGAGTTAAGATGACCGATTGACGTCTGACGTCATCCTCGGAACCCCCGCTACTCTACAACCTTACGATTAATATCACAAAGTGACATTAACCGGGTCCCACTTGCTTTACGTGCCTTCCGAAACACGGAGGAGGTCGGGTATCAAATATAAATAAGTGCTAGAATGGGACACCCATCTATCACCCGGTCGCAGCCAGAGCAACTTAACTTAGCGATCGACTCAAATGCCGACCATTGATTAGGCCAATAAAATTTTACATCCTATACTATTTCTATGAAAATTAGAATTACCATCATCATCTGAAGATCCATCGTTAGAAGAAGGAGAATCTGCAAAATTAGAATTAGTTTTATTTTTCTTTTTCAAGATGTTTTAGAAGTTAGTGTACATTCAATATTATTTTAATTTACTTACGTGTTCTATGACCCATTACCAATAATGTTGTTGTTTGAAGTTGTTCCGTTGTTCCAAGCACAGAACAGCTTTGCTTTTACATTTAGAAAATTGTCTAAATATGACAAATTAAATAATAATAATGATATTAAACTTCATAATTTAATATTTATTTTAACGAAATATTGTGATTAAAATAACTAATATTACCGTCTGTATCATCTGAGGAGTCATCTTGTGATCCAGCACGACCTACAATATTTGTATTATTTATTAATTTACAACATTATAAAGGGAGTTTTTTGTAATTTTTCTTGCGTGGTTAGTTCATATTATTTTTACAAGAATTACCTTTTTTATTACGCTTTGAAGAGCCGTTCTTGGAATTAGGGTTATCTGAAAAATTAACTTTTTTTATTTCATATACTTTTTCAATGCGAATAATATTAAATATACCATATATATTCAATTCCTTTACTATTTACTTTTAATTAATATTGTTATTAAAATAACTGATATTACCGTCCATATCATCTGAGGAGTCATCTTGTGATCCACCACTACCTACAATATTTGTATTATTTATTAATTTACAACATTATAAAGGGAGTTTTTTGTAATTTTTCTTGCGTGGTTAGTTCATATTATTTTTACAAGAATTACCTTTTTTATTACGCTTTGAAGAGCCGTTCTTGGAATTAGGGTTATCTGAAAAATTAACTTTTTTTATTTCATATACTTTTTCAATGCGAATAATATTAAATATACCATATATATTCAATTCCTTTACTATTTACTTTTAATTAATATTGTTATTAAAATAACTGATATTACCGTCCATATCATCTGAGGAGTCATCTTGTGATCCACCACTACCTACAATATTTGTATTATTTATTAATTTACAACATTATAAAGGGAGTTTTTTGTAATTTTTCTTGCGTGCTGACTTCATATTATTTTTACATGAATTACCTTTTTTATTACCCTTTGAAGAGCCGTTCTTTGAATTAGGGTTATCTGAAAAACTTGCTTATTTTATTTCATAAACTTTTTATGCAAATAATTTTAAATGTTCAATTATTGTACTATTTAGTTGTAATATATTTTGTTATTAAAATAACTTATATTACCGTTCGTATCATCTGAGGAGTCATCTTGTGATCCGTCCTGACCTACAATATTTGTATTATTTATTAATTTAAAGTACTTAAAAGAGATTCTTTAGTAATTTTTCTTTCGTGCTTACGCTATATTATTTTAACAATAATTACCTTTTTTACCCCGTCCCCGTCCCCGTCCCCGTATAAGTTCAAATTGACTCTACATTTTAGATATAAAACGTTTGTTTGGGAAAAAGAAAAGGGCTGTTTTTAGGGGTTTCCCGGAAATTATTCCATTTTTCTCGATGTAAAAGCCATCCTTGTACTTCAACGAACATTTAAAAAAAAGAATTGATTAAATTGGTCCAGGCGTTATTGAGTTATGCGCTTACCAACACATTTTGCGATTCATTTTTATATATACAGATATATTATAGAAACTATACTTCTATAGCTGAAGAGTTTCGTTGTTTAATTGTTTGTTTGCTTTAATGCGCTAACCTCAGGAACTACTGGTCCGATTTGAAAAATTCAGTGTCAGATAGCCCATTTATCAATGAAGGCTTTATATAGGCTATATGTCATGACGGTAAAATGGAATCTATTTTATTTGCTCATTCAGTAGGTCTGAGAATCGGCTACTATCTATGCTTTATACTCCTAAGTGATAAGGGTGGCCCACGTGGACGAAGTCGCGGGGCACAGCTAATAATATATATAATGTTTTATTATGCGCATTCGGATTCGTACAAGTGCTTTGTACGAGAGTACTCCTATAACACGTTTTTCTATAAAACGGAATAAATACACAGTCTTATAGGGGGATTACGTTAGATGTTTTTTATCGTACAGTAAGAAAAAAAGGGGCGATTGCTTTAAAAAAAAGTATTTGATGTTGTATACAAATTGATACCTTGAGATGATTTGTATTAGGGGCGGATGGCCACTAATTACGTCATACGTTAAAGGGGAGGGGGGAGGGTTATCATTAAAATGTCACATAGTGTGACAATGGCAGATGGGGGGTCAAAGACTTTGTGACGTCACATACCAAAATTGCATTTTTTTTAAAATAATAATTAAATTAAACTGCAGTTTTCTTGATCATTGGATGTCACATCAAGGGAGAGCGGGCTCTAAAAAGGTAACAAGGGCGGGGGGAGAAGTTAAAACATCGTAAAATTCCTGTGACGTTATATGTGTATGACCCTTTAGTGTCAAATCCCGTAGGAACTATTTTTAAAGGAGTGGCTAACGAGTTTCTTGCTGATTCTTTTCGTGGCACAAGTTTTCCGCACCAGTGGTAAATTTTAAAATATTTGTCAATTTAAGAGACCTTGTAAAAATGTATTTAAATGAATCGAAGCCTTTCTATCGTTATCCCCGTCAAGAACCAGAGAGAGATTGCAGAGGATGTGGCTGTGGGGCGAGTTAAGATAACTGACTGCCGACTGACGTCATCCTCGGAACCCCCGCGATCTATACAACCTTACGACTAATATCACAAAGTGACATTAATCGGATCCCACTGTATTACGTGCCTTCCGAAACACGAAGGAGGTCGGATATTAAATATAAACCAGTGCTAGAATGGGTCACCCATCTATCACTACAAAGTACTCGTCAAGATGAATCAAACGAGCCCAAACTCAATGTGGTTATATCGTTTTATAACGGAGTTCCTATGACATCCTTCCAGCTCTATCATCAGATCAGTGCCATGTCCTCGTAATATTGCATTGTCATCCGATATACATGAGTGCAAAGTTTTAGCTCAATCTCTTTAAAGCATCTGCTCCAAAATTGAATTGAAAGATTCCACCAGAACAAACATACATACGTTGCAAGTTAAATAAAAGCTTTTCATTATTTCACAAAACGCCGGAACCGCCTTTTAGAATTGCCACTGCATGTGTGCGTCGATAATCTCTTACGTGTTGAAACGCCTGATGTGAACTGAATTGCAACTAAGAAAAAACATTAAGTTAAACATTAGTTTCTTCAAGGTGGCAACGCATCTGCGAGTCTCCTGGCAATGCAATGCTGTAACCACATACAAATTACAATCTGATGAACCACAGGCACTTTATCCTGTGGCTTATAATAAAAGAAGAAACTTAAGAGTATCTTTGTTTCAAAACAATATTCCGATTATCTACGGAACTTTAAAAAAACACTAACTCCTATTCTGAGTATCTCCGGAAAATTAAGAAAAAAAAATAATTCCTATGACGAGTATACACGGAACTTAAAAAAAATCACTAATTTCTATTGCGATTATCTACGGAACTTTATGAAAAAATAACACTAATTCCTCAGACGCAACGCCTCCTAGTAATAACTTACAATCAGCCTGCCAAGTGTTGATTAGTGAAAACGTAATATTGACAATGATCCGTGTAATAGTTGGATAAAATAACATGGAGTAACATCAGTATTTTTATTATTAATAGATATAAGTTTTACAAAGAAATGTGATAATGCCCATCCACTGACAGACCTTCAATAGCAACCCTATTGAAGGCGTCTTACTGGTTATGGTTTCTGAATAATTGACAGAGATTTATATATCATTAAAGTGAGATTATTAAAATTTATGATATTATTTTATAAATATAAGTTAATTCAATCAAAGACATAAATCACGCGACACTGAACAGAATTCTGAGCGCATGTCATCACCTCTTGTCAAACAAAGTGCCGTTGCTAATGTACGCAACCATCGAACTCGAGTCCAGTGGTTTTTTTGGCAAGACGTTACGTCATACAAGACGCCATGCAAGTCAGAGCGGTTTGGCGCTAATATCCATGTGGATTTCTATAAATGCAAAATTAACAAGGTGAAAGTTTGTTTTTCGCTGTAATATTTATATTTTAGGTTTGAAGTAAACGTAAAATGTAAATATATATAGTGCAAGTTTTTGAAAAATAGTCAACTAGTCTACGAATTGATTTAAATTATTATTTTTTTTTTATGTTATAAGGGGGCAGACGAGCAGGCAGCAGGCACTGAAGTGCCTACCGACGCCCATGGACATCTGGGTATTGTCGCACCCACTCCTAATACAAGCTTTTAATTTAAGCTTAGTAGGAGGGGAAAAGGGAATATTAGACATATGTAAAAAGTATTTCTAATATTCTTTAAAAAAAAAAACTTCATGTTAAAAAAACGCTTATTCGTACGGCGTATTATACTGTCGAAGACTATATTAAAGATAAAACTGCTTGGAGTTAAGTCGCTCCAGCTTTGTACTTTATAGTTAACATGCAAAAATGTACTTTAAAAACAGTTACGTAAGAACTATTTTTAAAAGAGTGACTGACGAGTTTCTTGCTGATTCCTCTCGTGGCTCGACTCTTAGGAATCAGTGGTAGCTTTTTAAATGTTTGACGATTCAAAAGAGCTTGTAAAATTCCATTTGAATAAAATATCATTTGAATTAATTTTTAATCAATCAACCAGACGTTATAATATAAATATATAGGACTATACGACACACGGACGTCTGTTGCTCAGGTAGACAGCTTAATGCCTGCGTTATAGGTAACAGCCGCCTGTTATACACAAATATATATTTTTTAGAAATATATAAATACATACACATGGATAATACATCCAGGCTCGAGGTGGAGATCGAACCCACGACCCCCGGAGCAGAAGGCAGGGTCACTGCCCACTGCGCCAACGGGCCAGCCGTGTTTGAATTTGTCTCTCTCTTCCAGATCACCATGTGCAACGTGAATCCACTGATATTGCTTTGCTGGCAATGCACACATCTCCGGAGGCTAGTAATACATGGTGAGTGGTTATAACATCAATGAGGAGGTCGCTAACTTAATCTGTGGCCGGCATTTGAGTCGATCGCTAGGTTAAGCAGTTTTCACCGCGACCGGACGATAGATGGGTGATCCATTCTCCACGACCTCCTATAAAGGTTGTCTTCCTTTTTTTTTGATAAGCCTGTAATTTCCCAATGCTGGGCAAAGGCCCTTTATTGTTATATAATTATGTCAACCGAAATTATAACTAATAATTATTTAAGGCATTTTTTTTAAAGAATTTGTCTTTTTTGTTAAATTCGTCACCAATATCTAGTAGCATTGCATTTAAATAACCCAATGCGAACGGTTAAAGTCGTGTCGAGTCCATTTTCAAATTCCCCGACCCCCCTCCCCCCCCTTGGGGCGTGGGCTCCACGTTGGGAAACACTGACTTACAGAGTACGGAGAAGGCCCCCTTTTTTATATATAACAAGGGGTAAACGAACTGCTGATACTCACCTAAGTGACTACCGACGCCCACGGACAAGTGCAACACCACAGGGTCGCAGACGCGTTGCCTACCTTTGAGGAATGAGTATCTGGAATGTCCTAAATAAATCGCATCTTAAGGACATTAATATCTTTCTCTTTTTTTTAATTAACTTCGATTTAAAAAAAAAAGCATTCTAGGTCACAGAAAGGTCTTTATATAAAAACTCAGTAGGAAAATTATTTTGAACGAAATCGGACAAGAACTTTCGAAGCTATTTAACAAATACGTTTATAGGAGTCTGGGTGTATTATCCATATGTATGTAAATATATATATCTACAAAAAAAAATATTTGTGTATAACAGGCGGCTGTTACCTATAACACAGGCATTAAATTGTCCTCCTTAGGAACAGACGTTCGTGTGTCATATAGTCCTATTAATTGATATTATTATTATTATTTTTATTAAAATAGACTTTTACAAGCTCCTTTGAATCGTCAAATATTTTAAAAGCTACCATTGATTCGGAAAAATCGAGCCAAGAGAAGAATCAGCAAGAAAGTCGTTGGGCACTCTTCAAAAATAGCTCTTACAAAAAATGTGTTTAATACGTTTCCATGTTAACTATAAAGTATAAAGCTGGAGCGACTCATCTCCAAGCAGTTTAGCCTAAAAGGTCTTGGACTGTATAATACGCCTCAGTAAGCGTGTTTTTAACATGTCGTTTAAATTTATTAATAGATAGACAGATGAGGGTTCAGAAATACAGAAAGCAGTTGGTTCCTCAAACATATTGGCGCATGGAGGATAGTTCTTGTAAATACACGTGTCCTGTCGACTCGTCGCCTTACTTAGAGTGTAAATGATCATGCTGGGCCTACAGAGGGCTAGTGTTAGTCGTGTCCCGCTTTTAATCAATGCTAATGCAACCCGCGTGACGCCTAAGAAGGGTCCGCGGTGAGTCTAGCACGAACATTTTCATGGTAAGTAAAGTTGACTTACTTAGGACGAAAATATTCGTGCTAGGATCGAGGTGGTGTAGGTGTTATTATCGAAATAAGAACATTATTTAATTTACCATTGCATCTTTAATATATGATAAAGTACGTTCTTCTCAAGCACAGAAAATCATATTAATCTATACATATTAAAACGTTAAATGAAAACTTTTGGTATCATTTTAGACATGAAATTATTAAAATAAAACCTCACGCATACCAATGCCAAAGGATTTATACACACAAGTATACGCTTTACTATAAGATTTTGTTAAAGCGCAGTCATGACGACCGTATGTACATTAACTGACAAATGTTGGTCAAAGAGTTAAAATTATAAAGCAAGTACGCAATTGTAATGATTTCGACCAGCCGATGATCTCTAGTTTTAATAAGGCCACGAATTCGTGCAATGCTGTAATCCAACTAGAACACCGCCATCAAAACACAACACTGTATTCATTTTCTAATGTTTACAATATTTTTTTGTTTTATGTATATGCATGTATTTATACCTGAACGTGTCTGAATTTGCTATAAGTCTGTACGGAGTCTCTAGTAATGTTACAACATTGTCAGAATCGCACGGCAGAACGGGAACAAGCGGGAGCTTCGAAGGAATCGAGGAAGGCGCATGGTCGTCTTCCCTAGTACTACCGCTTCAATGATCTTATTGATGATAGAGAATCGAAGAAGTTGTACTTCAGATTGAAAGCGTTGGCTATGAGCTATGTACTTTTCATTTTTGTCTCTCATTTTATGTTTATGTCTACCTACTATTTCTTTCACGCGATTTTTCGTACGATAGTTATTGGATATTATACTTTATGGGCACCATACTAGCTATGAAGATAGGACGATTGCCGGTGATATTAGTCTTAGGACTGTTGTATTGTCGTGTCAAAGTGTTCTGCAGGAAGACGCGTTATGAAATTGCTAAAAAGCCGCACATGTTCCGATGGAAGAGGAGTTTACTTGCCTACTTGCAAATTATAAAGACGCTGAGGAAAACGGATTTTCCTATAAAAGTATTGGTAATACATATTAATTAGCTTTTCACTTACGCCAATGGAGTCCTTATTGTGGCTCAATATATAAACTATTAGTTAAGATATTTTATCATTTTGTGAATCTCGAGCTCCTATAGTACTACGAAAGGAGCACAAATTAAAAAAAAAGTCTATCTTTCCAAGATTGAAATCCGTGACACTATCGTGTATCTTCTAACACAATGCATATTAATTATATTCGTTATATTTCAGCTGTTTTCGGGCTTAACTATAGGATTCATTAATATATGAAAAGTTCAGTAGGTACCAAATGGTTAGTATTTGTAAGGTCTTCAATGTTTAGGTCGTAGATTAATAAGTGGCTGGCATTAGAGGCGATTGTTGGATTAAGCAGTTTTTACCGGCTGATAGATTGGTGACCCATTCTAACATTGATTTTTAAATATCCAACCTCCTCTGTGTTTCAGATGGTAGGTAATACAGCTTGGTAGCGACTAATGTCACTGAGTGATATTAGGTATGAAATGTGGAGATTGTGGGGGTTCCGGGGATGACGTTAGACGGCAGTCGGTTAGCTTAACTTGCTTAGTAGCCATATCATCCTGCTATTTAAGCGGATCCTGATATTAGATCGCTTAAATAGCAGGATTCGCAGGACGATCCGCTCCTCTCGCGCTTCTCTACTAAGCGTTAGCTTAGTAGAGAAAATATAGTACTTTTTAATTCTAGCTATTACTTTATTTATTGATATAACTCCGAATTATATGTGCATTTCATGTTGAACGATAAACTGATCCCTAGGGCAGAACATGAGCCTAATATGGCCGTTAAAAAAGAATTGTGGCGTTTGAACTCCAATAAAATTTTCTCCCAATATTGATAATAGAGCTTTGTGCCTTGTATATTGAAGATATTTTTGTCTAGGTCTATTCTATGTACCTATCCTTATATATGCTTATCGTATATACATATTTTTTTTAGGTTACAAGGGGCAAACGAGCAGGCAACAGACATGGACATCTGCACGACCAGGAGGCGACAGATGCTTTGCTGACCTTCATAACGAGTTTCGCCGATCTCATGTGAGAAAGAGGTACTGGTACCCGGACGCGCCGGCCTAATTCGGCTACAAGCATGGCGCTACCTCATGTACATGCATACATGCTATGTTTGTGTGTGTGTCGTCAAACTTTAGTTTTCTTGTAAGTGTGAATTTAAAAGAACATCTATACGCTGAGAAATATCTCAATTTCCTGGGGATGCAATAATTCACAGAGTTGAAGCCAGATTGCCGACAAATCGATACGCAGCCATAATTTAGCTGAGTAATGCCTGTGAAATGGGTTTTAAATTTTTTTATTGCATTCTAGAAAATCTGTAAACGCTAAAAAATATGCTAGATATTTTAATTCGCGGATACCCGATACCACGGGTAATAAAACAGATTTTATAAATTGTTCATAAACCATGATGTTGATACAAATAAACCGGGCAAGTGCGAGTGCACACTAAGTGTTCCGTACCATCACGAACTTCTTGACCAGGTTATTTTAAGATTTATACTTTTCTGAAGATTTCTTTTAATTTGACAAAATCAGTCAATTGAGAAAAACTATTTTCTCACAAATTTACAGTTTTCGAGATTTTTCCAATAGATACTTGTACTGCTGGATATAGCTTCCTGCAAAATTTCATGATTCTTGGCTAGCGGGAAGTGTCCTCTAAAATTTGGTTCCCTTTGCAAGTGTCTGGGAAATGAGGCCCTAACGGGCATATATATTGATTGCATACAATTACAGCGAGATTAATTTGCGAACATTGATAATGTTCGTATGCAAATTTATAATAAATTTGAGATATTCTTTTATTAAATAGATCCTTTAAATTGTAGTTAATATAATAATAATTGTTTCTTTCCGTTCTCATCTCGGGAATACGTACTGTTAGTTATGCTGGCGCCAGACAGCTCAAAGCGTCTGTACATGTTTGTCCTTGAACACGACTTTGTATAGCAGCACAAAGTTTTATAGAACTTTGCGCTGCTATACGATGAACCCGGCCACACTACATGATCATTGAAATGATCTTTCAAATTAAGCCATGCCTGGCGCCGGCATTATAATAATAATTCAATATAGTAAATGAATTGATTTATTTTTGGTAAAAGGTTCATTAGAATCTGTGTGAAATGTGTATCAGTATTGCCACCATGACAATCTTGACGTAAGAGAATATTATGGGTCAGTTGCAATGGCCGCATTAGTGACATATCGTGTTTGCAGTGCTACCATCATTGACAATAGTACGAGCCATCAATCAAAAGATGAAGAAGAAGAACAGTACGATGAAATTCTAGTGGTGGTTGTTATGGCAACAATGATATTGAAGTAGTGGGTGCCTATAAAAGCAGTGTATTCCAATACAATGTTATCGGGCCTGATTTTCCTGATTTACTTAGGTCTTTGGGAATAATTAAGACAAAGTGCAACCAAGCACTTGTTGCGGGACCTGGTTGAAGGTGTTCTTTGTTGCCTTTTATAGCCATTCTACTGTAAGTCACTCTAAACATACACATAGTATTATATTAAGACCAAGTTATTTTAACCAGATGTTTCCCACGGATTTGTTTGCGTGGTTTACACTGATAATAATAATTATTATTCTCTGCTCTATATTTATAATATGATTAGTTTAGACAATTAAATTATCTTATATGGATAGATTGTCATAGAAGAAATTCTGTGTTAATTTATGTCAACTGACAATTAGATGGCACTGACATTTTTAGTGACGTCTTGTACAAATTTATTCTTTGGGTTTCAATTCCAGTGATAGATGATTTTAGTTTTGCTAAACTCAGAGAAAACTTAAGAACGAGCACTAATGACGCATAGAAAACTTTAACGTCATTTTTTGACCAACCTTACGCAACTGTGGAAATAGTAGCTCCTATGGTCAATTCCTAGGAAATGTATTTTTGTTTTTGTTTATGTTGAACGTTACGCTGCGTGACGAAATCCGGAATGAGGAGATCTCCGCAGACGAACTAAAGTTGATGACATTGCTCTCAAAATTTGCAAGATAAAGCGGCAATGGGCAAAGTACATAGCCTTAAGAACGGATACCCGATGAGGAGCAAAGGTTCTGGTATGGCGTCCAGGAAGTGGAGGTCGCCGACCTGGAAGACCTCCTACACTTTGCACCAACGATATAGTGATAGCCGTCGGTAGCTGATGGATATCATTGGCATAAAATCGAACACTGTGGATTGCACTGAAGGAGACCTTCTTTAAGCAGTGGGAAGAAGTGAAGGAAAGTATTTTTTATCACAGACGGACTCTTGACCTTTACCTACCTATAGAATACTATGTTATGGGTTTATTATGTGTGAAATGGGTACGACATATGGGAATGTGAATTAAGTACGTACCTTGGATTTATTAAGATGTTAGCTTGATATGTTAACTGCTCAAGTTTATGTACGTAAATAACTCTGATATATTTATACTAGCCGTTCCCGGAATTTGATCCGCGTAAAATTACAACAAATATACAACATACACCCTTCCTCCATAAATGGGCTAACTATCTATGAAAGAATTTTACAAATCGGACCAATAGTTCCTTAGATTAGCGCGTTTAAGCAAACAAACACATAAACTCTTCAGCTTTATATATTAGTTTAAACTTCATTCATATATTTATTTGCTTTGAAAATGGTTTTTAAAGAGGTTATAATACATAATTTTGTTACTTCACCCAATCATACATCAAAAGGTGTGCAAATATCCAATCAATTATTTATGATCCGATGTTATTACAAGATATATAATAGGAGCACCAGATCAAACCCTGTCCCATGTTGTGAACGAGTGCCCACTCCGTCTTCTCCCTGGCGGCATATCTGAGTTGCACTCTCTTACAGCAGCAGCGGTACATATGCAGTCTGTGTAGTAAATTAACTGCTGACAACCGCCTCTATATCAAAAATCTACATTTTACGATTCGCATGGAAATTCCTGCCTCAATGGCACTGCAGAACCAGTTTTCAGTTGCCGAAACTGTGCAACCTAAGCACCTTAGAAGAAAAACTCACCTATCAAATACCGGCAACGTATCTGCGGAAAAAAAGTGAGCCGTCGGCCCGGGATGGTTCATAAGCTGATTTATAACTTGGTATCTAACTCTCAATATTTGCTATACCTAGAACTCGTTTCATGCTTCTGATTGCAAACGTTGAACGTGACTTTGCTGTATCCACGTGTAATACAAAATGGTAAATAACATAAATTACTGAAATCACTAGAATGTCCAGCAAGCTCTAGTTAAATATTCGTTGAGAGTCTCAAACCGGTTATTTATTTGGTAAAATGGATGCTTAAATAATTAGTACGTCAATAAATAACTTGCTATGAAAACCTGGAGTTGCAACGCTTTAGTTGCGGGTGAGTTAACTCTCGTGGCGGAGAGTCTATTGAATTTGGCTGAAAGTTCTGAATAGTATAATAGTCATGCCACTTTATAGATGCAAAACGGAGAATATTGTTCTAGAATAAATATGAGGAGCTCACTGACTACTCCGGTGAAGTACCTATAAATAAAAGCCTTTAGAAAAACGCAGTCGTTATTATGCTCACAAAAAAATTGTCCCCATGATCACTAAATATAAACTTGCCGCTACTGGACATAACTATTCTTCATTGCCCTCTAAATCTATAGATATTGCGCGCCCATTCACAAAAAGCAACCAAAAATGGCGCCCGTAAACCAGTAACCAGTTATTCCACAGTACAAAATTTGTTTAATGAATGATCGTTATACTGAGCCTCGTCATATTGAGGCTATACTGTGTAAATAATATTTGATAATAAAGTCGTTAGCACAACGGTAACCAAATATTTCACAGTACATATTTCGTGATAACTATTGTGTTTACTGAACTATCCGGGAATGGAGGCCTCACGGTCTTCAATATTCCCGAAAATGTTTGGTAAATAGGTAAAAGTTCGGTATAATTTCCGGACCTCTATAGTTCATCGGTAGCAAGTCGAACTGAAATCCGTGAGCTCGGTTAAATCCCTCGGATATAATTGTGGCTGCCCCTTTTGTTATTTTTTTTTTATAAAAAAAAGGACTTAATTATATTGGATACGGAAATATTACGTATATCTCATAAAAGTATTTTTTGATATGAGGAATCATATTAAAAAAAACCTTTTATCAAAAAAAAGACAAAATCCTAGCTAATATGTACGTACTGTCAAAAATCTTTCCGTGAGCTGAAATTTCAGATTATGCACTTTACAAGCAGACGTCGACGTGTGTTTCAAAGCTACATTAATGATGTCACGCTGCATGTCCTAGTGGAAAACCTACCTGGTTTTGTGTCCATTAACATTATATTCTACGCTAATATTGAAATGTGTATGTTTGGTTGGTTGTTACGATCTCACGTCTCACTTGAAGCATACTAATGTTACAGAGGATAGAGGATTGAGTCGAGAAAAAAATTTGATGACATTTTTGTGTTTATTTTAGAAAAAGAAAATCATTAATCTTTAATTATCAACTAGTCATTTCCTAACTAATATTGTAAAGGTCTTTGCCGGCTGCACAATAACATACCATGACCATGCTAGGAACGTGTCAGATAAAAAAAATATTGTTTATATTCAAAAGTAAAAGACCACGCCCACTAGACCGTGTCGTCACCAACCAACACCGTCGCGTGTGATCCACGCAGCGCTAAAAGCGGCTGTACACATTGGGCCAACGTATTGGGCCAGCATGTTGAGCCAATACACTGAGTTGTCAATATCGCTGTTTACACATTGATGTATCAATCATTCGGGACCAATATCTTGGGCCAATATACAGCCGCTATGATTTTTTTTTCGAGTTCTGAATGCTACAATAGGGCGTTCGCTTTTTTATTGAATCGTGAATTCTGTAGAGTAGAGTTTATTTGTTTAGTTCTTCTTCTTCATCCAATAAGTGGGCATCATACAAGTTGTAGGTATCTGCACGAATCTTGAGCTAGAATGACGGTTGTCCGCGCAGTTACAGTAAGTAGTACAGTAAAAATCTGATGCTTCGCGTTTGCCGCGAAGTTTAAAAATATTGATTAATGAATGTTGAAATCTATACTTATATCTTATCCGTACACAGTATAAAATGAGGCCTTTAGTTAAGAATATTTAAATGAAGCAACGTTAATCATTTAATAAAATAAAATCTCTAGTTGCTAATACTGTTGTTAATAAATAAAAACTGTGCGCGACTGTACTGCTGGGAGACCGAACCTCAACTGACACCTACAAACTTTTACTGCGCATGCTGTCATTTTAGATCAAGAATCGTGCAGATATCTATACATACGGGCATTAAACGGGTAGCTCACGGGCACAGCTCTTCGCCTCTGTCACGTTTCTAGTGCGGTCATGGTAAGTTATGGTGTAGTCAACAGAGACCTTAAATGTGAAAGTAACTGTTTGTTACGTTTTCACGTCTTTACCAATTTTGACAAAATCTATCTATTAAGATAGATTGGATCTTAGAGAAGGACTTAGACTACTTTGTGAAAATAAAACTCGAAAGGGGTGAAATAGGGATTGAAATTTTGTATGAGAATCGAAAAGAAACGCGGTCGATGCGGACAAAGTTACGGGCTTAAGCTAGTATATTATAAACAGTAACTACCAATTCGCTCCTAATCCTACACCTGGGTCAGAAGTCCCAAGCACTGCTATGGTTCCTTCTTCTGCAACGCGATGGACCCGGCACCTGCACGGTGATTTTTAAATGTTTTTATTTTTATACTAATATTTAAAAATGTATTTAGAATAAGTGTATTTAATAAATGATAGACCTTTAAAAAAATAAGTAGAACTTATCATTTCCAAAACTTCTTTAGTGTACAAAAATACAATTTTTTATGTGGTGCTAATAATCATCACCTGAAGGGCAAGATATTTATAACATAATAAATGATATTTAGTGTATGTTAAGTAAGAAATACGTTTTTTTTTAATTAGTCTGGTAAAATCTTAAATAGATTTAAGACTCTTAAATAAAGAAGAGAGCAGTTTCTGATTTTCTCTTTGATACTGTCATGCTGTCATTTGCTGTCATGTCACTGACATAAGCTCGGGTGACGAAAGATCATCGAAAGTTGAGCACATGTAAGTGAAGATAACTGCATTGCGACTATTCTTCAGTGTTTCGTTAACCACGTATTGTTTAGCATAAGTTGTTATTTTTTTTATGTTGATTGTGTTTCATAGTATATCGTGTGTATTAAAGTATATTATTAACAATGCCTGATATAGAGAAGCTGTCTCTTGGTGAGTTTTCCTGATCCTTATGGAATTCAATCAATTGAAATAAATTTCCAACAGCTTAAATAATTAAAATTATACTTCTATGTCCACGTCGTCGGTTTATCTGCAGTTGCATCATCTTTTATTTAGTTTACCTATGTTGTTTGAAGTACATTTTAAGGTACTACGCATACTATGCGTTCCAAGTGAAAATTTGCTTTAAACCGTACCATATTGAGGTAGCCGCACATCTGTGACATGGAAAAAAATATGTAGTTAGTAGGTCAGTAAAAAAAAATATTTTTAAAATAACATTTGTTTTTAATCTGAACTGAAAAAAAATGTAAGTCTAAAAAATATTACGCTGACCGTCATTAAGAGAAAACTATATTCATTTTTACCCTGTGCCTTTTACCAAACTATAATTATTATCGTCTTCTATTAGGTCTCTTTGCTGATATTCATTTTCATTATATTTCAATCATTTTCAATATTGGCTTGTTTAATATTCCTGTACCACTCATCTCTTGTTGAGACTCATGTGTTAATACTTTAAATTCCTTCCCCAACTGTCACAAATTGTTTGAAATCTTTCATTACAAATTTTATTTACCCTCAATATTTATGCAAATAAATTTTATTGCTATCTGGACATTTTATAGTATTATTTCCCAAATTAGGGTCATTAATGTGTTCCTCACTATTTGAAATAGATAATATGCCCCACCCTTTAATTATAAAACCACTTACCTTTAGCAAATTTTCATGGAAACAATATCTTCATATAATAATTGTCAGTTTCTCTCTGTGAATAACACAAACCAGTTTTTGATTTCCAGACAGATTAAATGTTAATATTACTAAATTTATTAGTGACAATTTAATAGCCATTTGCATAGGTGCTTATAATGCCATAAGAATAATTTAATTAATTGTTGATTGTATTTTTTGCTTTTATTACACATCTGATATAAGATTAAGATATATATACTAGGAATTTCCGGTTGGTCAAAACTCAGCCAGAAATCATTAGATTTGCCATATGCTTGTTTCAAGCTATGTATAAAATTCTTGTTCCTAGCACAACAACATTTGACAATTCAATTCAGCATCCTCTAATAAAATGTATACACGTGTGTGTGTAAATCATTTGCCATTGGTGTGTGTGAGGTTTTATTATTAATTTAATATATTTTTAATAGATACTTTATAAAAATATTTGCATTTGTACACCGTCCTCTGCATAAACTATAATTGTACCAAACTTCATTCTCCTCTGTTTGTACAATTTTTATGTTATACATAAATGTGTTACTATTGTATACATATTAGAGGCATCATAATGCCATAATATAAAATACCATTAAAAAAAAATTGCCACTATCTGTCTGACTTTATTATATATAAAATAAACAGAAGAGCTGTATACATCAGAGAAAAATGGGAGTGATGAGACAGGAGATGGTACTGCAGACAAGCCCTTCAAAACAATTCTACAGGCCATGCGTCATGCAGGCAAAGAACCGTTTCCAACCATATATGTTGACTCCAAGGATGATGCAAAAGAGTATGATGTCGTTGCTAAATCACAGTTGAAGAAGATCCAAAAAATTTGGGTCAGAGAGACGCATAAGGCAGCAGACAAGGCCAAGGCAGAAGAGGAAAAGGACGAAAAGAGGCAGCAAAACTTAGATGAGGCAAAAAAGATTGTATTGGAACAAGATCCTTCGCTGCCTGTTGCAAAAAATATAAAAATTTATGCCTGTAAGTATTTCTATTAGTTTAAACATATTATATTAAAGATGACAATAAAAAAAATAAGATAAGAAACTAACAATGGCTCTTTAGCCGGTGGAGTATAATGATGATTAAAAAGAAAAAAAAAACTATAGTGAATAAAATGGTAAGCGAACTCTCTTACAATTTTACAGGAAAACTTTTAGAAAATTTTTAGAAAAACTTTACAGGAAAACAAAAAAACATTTTCCTAATACTTTGCATATGAAAGAAACATTGGAATTATGTTATATATCAAATGAAAAGTATTTTTTTTGTAGTATATTATGAGAACTTTATTGTTATTGCATTTATTTTCTTTTTTCTTGTTATGTTACATGGGGCAAACAAGCAGGCTGTTCACATATGTGACTACCAACGCCCATGGACATCTGCACTACCAGAAGGCTAGAAGATGTGTTGTCTACCTTTAATGACGAAATTAGGCCACCAGAAAGTCTTGCAAACCATACTAAATGCGACAACAATTCTATCACTTGACTTGATAGCGTTGCCGCCACTTCATGCTGATCTAATGTGAGGAAGAGGTACTGCTACCTGGACGTGTTGACCCAATTCGGCTGCAGACCAAAAATACTGTAAGTGAGGAGCTAGCTCTAATCAATATTACCAGATGGTTGAATTAGTTGTATTGAGCTATAATAGGTTTATTTATATACTAAGTTTTTGAATAAGTTATATATGTAACTAAGTCTGTGACTCTGTAGTACTAAAATAGGCAATAAAATATTTTTAAAGTAAGCAAATATGGTAACACTAAAATATTTTGCAGTTTACAAAATTCACTAAAGGTTTCATTTATCAGAATTTTACACCAAAGTGATATTATTAGATTGTAAGATAATTTTAAGGTAATTTATAACCAAAGAATAAGATGGTAGAATTTATATTGAAAATATGTTAATATTCGAATAAATATTAGGTTTTTTTTCCTTAAATAAATTAAGGCTTGCATTCAATTTAGGTTGCTTTGAATTTTTAATAGCATAATTCATTATTTGTTTAATATCATTTTCCTCATATTTATTTGTTTCACTTGCACTGAATTTCTCAGTAATTACCTACATCATGATAAAACCTCTTATAATAGTGATGTCATAACTATATCAATTTTATTAGAAATTGCATAATGCAGAATATTGCTTATAACTGATTATTGGTCACAGGGGAATCCCAGTTTCATATAAAGGCATTCATATATATTAAAAGTCAAGTGCTCTATTAGGTTGTTTTGTTTTTCGTGATAACGTCTTATAAAACCGGCTGCAAGAGGGAAAAAGCTTGGCTCATTGTCACGTTCCGTCTGAGCCAAGCGTGCAAGCGAGAACTTTTTTCAGGGGGTGGATCTTCCTTTTTGTGTCTGATAACCGATCAGATCCACTATGGGTACGCGACACCGGACTACCCTAGCTGCTATTGTCACTCCACCTATACCTTTCGTGACAGTAGTATCCATATCCTTTTTCTTCTATTCACCTCCCTTTATATCCTTTTAATCTATCCCTTCCTTTAGCCTGTCTATATTACCTAGTTATTTATCTAATAGAGGTAGCGCCACGTTTGCAGTTCTTCTGGTCTGCAGCCGAATTGGGCTGGTGCGTCCGGGTACTAGTACCTCTGTTTCACATAAGATCGGCATGAAATGGCAGCAATGCTGTCACGTTAAGTGATGGTATTGTTGTCACGTTTCCTTTGATTTATGATAGTTCCCGGTAGCTCAAACCCCTCTTTAAAAGTCGGCAACGTATCTGTAAACCTTCTGGTGGTGCAGATGTCCATGGGCGGCGGTTGAGGAGTCTGTTTATTTGCGCCTTGTAATATATAAAAAAAATCAAGAGTCACGATCGGCCTAAAAGTTATCACGTAAATTTATCGCCCGTAAACCCACTTTACAGGCAACCAGTGTTTTAAATATTCTTATGGTATTTAATACCTTGTTATTTTTCCAAAAAATTTCAGCCGGTGATCATAGAGGAGATAGAATCTGTGTACGTGGATGGGTACATCGAATTCGACGTCAGGGCAAAGCATTGACGTTCATAACTTTGCGCGACGGTACCGGCTACCTGCAATGCGTCTTGCACGGTATCCTCTGCCAAACTTACAATGCCCTGGTACTTTCAACAGAGTCCTCTGTTGCGTTGTATGGAAAACTTGAAGTCGTGCCAGAGGGAAAAACTGTAAGTAGACAAGTGATTTTATTTAACAAGAGATTGTCTGGTAGTCGAAATTCGGCCATAAATCTTGGGATTTGCATATATGCTTATTTGAAGGTATATACAAAATTTCAATTCCTTATACAGCATGGCTAAATTTCATACTCCGTCTGCGCAATTTTGCCGAAAGTTTTTGCTTCACGTTGAAAAACAACACCTATTAAATAAAATAGTATGAATTTTGTATTCAAGGCACCAGGAGGTCATGAATTGGTAGTAGATTACTGGGAGCTCATTGGGCTGGCTCCGCCGGGTGGTGCGGATGCCATATTGAACGAAGATGCCCATCCTGACGTGCAATTAGACAACAGGTGAGTCAAAACATTTTTTGTTTCTTCATTAATACCCTCTAGCTGCGTTCGCTACAGAGTCTGCTTCTGGGTGCTATCAGGAGGGAGAGCCACAACGCTCGGCTCTTTTACTTGTCTTCCAGTGGCTTAAGTAGTCTATTTTGATCTCAAACGCAGGTCCACATACGCACGTAAGCACACTATCTAGCCACAGATGGCAGTTTTGAGATCATCTCTTTTCTGGTCTAAACAGAAGAAAATACTGTTATTAGTTTAGAGATTGATTAGAGGTTATTTCGTCGCTTAAAATTTTAAATTCCAATGGCAACGGGAAGGCTGTACAGAGCGGGGCCGTTGATCTGGATGCCTTTGCGGGTTAGGTAGCTCAACCGGGTAGCCCAAGTTTGAAGAGTGTGGTATAGGAAAGGGGAGGCTTTTGGCAACCACTGGGATGGTAGGCTCGTTAGACAAAAATAATGCTGGGCCCAGGTCTAGAAGAAACTGGTATAGGGTAGTTTCCAGTAAAAGAAATCCTAACAAATCCCAACATGTCTCAGTCTATGGTTTTATAGCGAAGAGCTTTAATAAACACCTTAAAAAGCTCTCACTTGATTATTGGGTCAAGAGTCGGATACAGAAGGCAGTATTGCTTAAGACAGCACTTATTGTGAGGAAGTTTCTCAATCTGGAGCCCTAACCACCGGTTGCTTGGGTCCTTACCTCGCCTCCGGCGGTCATCTATTTTTTTAATAACAATTAATATAAAATAATGCTGAATAAACGCTCCGCGCTTTCGAAAGCCTGTATATTATCAAACCTCTAGTGTAGAACATTATCGTCATTATGATCTTTTAGCTTCAACAGTATAACGTTAGATGAGTGGGGATCGTAGCTTCATCAGTGGCCGGCGTTTAAATCGCTAGGTAAAGAAGCTATTATCGTAACCGGGTGTAAGATGGGTGACCAATTTTACAATAAATAAATAAATATATACGGGATTATATGACACACGGACGTCAGTTCCTAAAGTAGACAACTTAATGCCTGTGTTATAGGTAACAGCCGCCTGTTATACACAAATATTTTCATTAGAAATATATAAATTCATACATGGATAATACACCCAAACTCGAGATGGGAATCGAGCTCACGACCCCCGGAGCAGAAGGCAGGGTCACTGCCCACTGCGCCAACGGGCCAGCTGAATTTTAACTTTGGTTTTCAGATATCCGACCTTCTCCATGTTTCGGAAGGCATGTAAAACTGTGGGTCCCCATTAATCTCACTGAGTTATATTAGGAGTGAAATTGGTTAGATTTTGGGGGTTTCAAGGATGACGTCAGACGGCATTTGGTCATCTTGCCCAATATCCACATCCTCTGCAATATAAGTGGACTTTGGTACTAGATCGGCATAAAGCTAGAAGAAATTTAACGGCAGAAGTATAACGTCGTTTGGCTATTGTGCCATTAATTTGTAACACAAGATTTTAAGATGACTTAGAGGGGAAAGGGGATTCGAAGTTAGAGGTGCACTTAAAGGTATTAAGCATTGCAGTTCTCTGGTGGAGGCGTTCAATTGCATTACATTGCAAAGATGTTCCTTCAAGTTATTCGTATTAAAAAGTAGCTTATTCCCTAGTCATGTTCATGTATGTGATGTGGTTTTAAAAGATAAATAGGACAATTACATAACTGGAATTTCTTGACTGGAGTTGGGTTTGAGGCAGGGTTAGTTTTAAGGCAAAAAGTGGAGAAATATCAAACACTCATCACTGTAGAGATACCAAGAAAGATGCAATCATTTTTCAATATTCCGCGAGTACATTGGGGCTTAAACTTTAAACTTATATCACTTTATAATGTGATATGAAAGAAACATGAACGTCGTCTGTGGACGTTTGAGTTCCCGCTAGAATTTTATACCGATATTAAAATAATATTATCGGTGTATTTGATGTTACAAAATATCGAGGTCGTCTTTAGATTTTCGTAACTTGTGATGTTAGAAAGTTTATATTGAACTAGCTGATATCCGCCACTTCGTCTACATGGTATTTAAGGGTTTTCAATTTTGAGAACTAAAATTTTTTTGCGGTATCATATTTTTTTTTTTTATTGGAGATAGGCAAGCGCTTGACCGCAGTCACACTTGATAAAGTGTAGATGCGGTCTATGGAAGTTAATAAAATAACAGTTACAATAAAAAATCAGAATCTCCGATACCTGGTCGAGTTGGTCGATAGACGTGTGGCTGGTGGGGCTCTTGACGGTGTCGAAGACTGAGGAGTCGCTGTCGTGGTCCGACTGCTGCTGCGGAGTCTCCGGGCTGTCGGGGATTTCTGCGGCCGCTGGAAACATAAAAACAATTAAATTTAAATAAATATCACAAATCCAGAGCCTCAACAGCTCAACGGTACAAGGTATGGTCTGAGAACCGCAGGGTACCCGGTTCAAACCCCGCCACCGTTGGGATATTGTCGCACCCACTCCTAATGCAAGCTTTTAATTTGAGCTTAGTAGGAGGCGAAAAGGGAATATTAGACATGCCTGAAAAGTATTCCTAATATTCTTAAAAAAAAAAACCTAGTTGTGGTAAAAGAATATATCAAGAGGCAAAGGGGCAAGTGGTTCACATAAGCGACTATCGCCGCCCATGGACAATTGAACCACCAAAAGGCTCGCAGATGCGTTGCCTGCCATTGCAAATGGAATAACCACTTTTCTTCGAGGTCTCTAAGTCGTATGAATTAATACTCCATTTTGAGTTATTATCAACTAGCTGTTACCATCAGCTTCATACGCGTTGAATTCAATTTCAATTTCATGACAAAAAGTAGTCTATGTTCATTACCAGAGTTGATCAAAATCGGTTCAGCAGTTTAGGCTTGGAAACGTAACACACAGATTTACTTTCACATTTTTAATATTCGTAAGGTATGTGGCCCACCGTGAGGAGCGATGGCTCGCCGCTGGGCCCTCGGTGAAGGGGGGTGGTGCGGAGGGGCCCGCGAAGCCCCCGGGGCCCTGCACACCGCCGCCTGGACCACCTCGCACACGCGACGGAATCGACGGATGTTACCTGCAAATTACAATAAAGGTATGGGAAATAAATAAAAAAATAATAAATTTCATTACAAGGCACAGGGGGCTGGCACGAACTTTGCAAACTGAAGTAAGTCAGCTTTACTTAGGATGAAAATGTTCGTGCTAGGCCCACTGGAGGCAAATCTTAATTGTGTCACGCTTTTAATCAATGCTAATACAACCCGCGTGACGCTAAGAAGGGTCCGCTGTGGGCCTGGCACGAACATTTTAATCCTAAGTAATGTGGACTTACTTCGGTTCGAAAAGTTCGTACTAGGCACACAGAGTTACAATTTTCGATAGTAACAGCATTAGTTAAGAACTGAACTGTGGTCTGCGGCGCTACAACCGTGTATTGATGACCATTAAACGTTATTTGCTTATAATATATTAATTATTAAAACATTACAATATAACCAACAGAGATAAAAATAGTAGAAATTGTAATTGTTACGGACAGATGATACAGGAACGACATGGCGGCGTCTTCGACCGTGGACGCCGTCGGACGGACTGATCCCGGTGTTGACATTTTTGTTTCAATGTACACTCATACTCCAAGTGTATGGTTTTCATTAAAACCGGCCAAGTAAACCTAATATTATTAAGAAAAAGACACCACAAAAAACTTGTTTAATACCGGAGCTAGACATAGCTCAAAATGTTGTACATTTTTGACCTTGAAGTCCACAAAGTTCTACAAAACTTTATGAAGTTACACAAAATCCGCGGCCACACTACATGATCATTGAAATGATCATTCAAATGAAGCTATCTCTTACTCCGGCAAGATACTATGCATGGCATCCACGTTACGGTTATCGGAGAGGCCAACCTGCACAGGCATTAGATATGCTACATATTTAGGTAGACCGGAACGTGTGTAGGGCAGTCATTTGAACTTGGGCAGGGGATCAGGTCAAAATTGAATATCAATTTTCAATATATAATAATATAATTCAATATATAGTAATCATGGCTACGCTTCTAATTTGGCGACGTCGCCAATTTTATTATAAACTTTTTGGATACGTAAGCGGCGACGTCGCTATGGCGTCTCTGTCAAGTAGGGCCCTAAATAAATAGTACACTATTTACTAAGCATTGAAATACATACATAAAACATTCGCTTATGAGATGCGATACTATCTCTTCCATAACCTTCGGCGCCACAACGCACACGATCATGGAAAACGGCTTGTCCAGTATGGGGAACAATATTATTCGCTTCTTTGGTTCTTTTAATACATACTGAAAAATATTATTGAATAGGGTAGTTTCCACTAAAAGAAATTCTAATAAATTGTTGTTCCGGACCGTTGACAGAGGTTTAAATATTACATAAATCAAGTGGAATTACTAAAATATGTTAGATTGCTTAATATGTTGAAAATATAAATCAATATTAAATTAAAGACATCGACAGCAATCTGAGCGCGTGACGTCATCGCTTGTCAAACAAATTGTCGTTGCTAATGTATGCTCCAATCACACTCAAGTACAGCTGTTTGTTTAGCACGTTGTTACGTCATATAAGACGCCATGATAGTCGGAGCGCTTTAGCGCTAAAATTTATGCGGATTCATAAAAACACAAAATTCGTCCGGTGAAAGTTTGTTTTCTTGTTGAAATATTTATATTTCAGATGCAGTTGACTCCAAGGTATAATATAAACTAACGTCAGAAAAATAGTCTACTAGCCTATTGACAAAATAAGATTTTGTATTCTTCTTTCCATCAACCATTATATCCTTTTACTCTATCCCTTATTCCTTTCATCCTATGTTTATCTAATTAGAGATAGCGCCACCTGGCAGTCCGTTTACTCTACAGCCGAATTTGGGCCAGCGCGTCCGGGTACCAGTAGCTCTTTCTCACATAAAATCTGCGTCTAGTGGCGACAATTCCCTACCGTGTAAAACGCTTTGGACACCCGCGGGATACACGCTAAGTTATTTATAAAAGAATTTCAAAAAACATATCTACATATAGCTGACTACTATTTAGGTAAAATAATTATGCCGCTTTGGTTTCTGCGTTGGATCCACTCCATCTAAGCGATAAAGCTTCTGCAAGGATAGATAGACAGATAGATTAATTCTTTACTGCCCACAGATAATACAGTTTGCAAAAGAAATAACCAATTAAACTTTAAAACTAAATACGCGTGCAAAGGCGGTCTTATTGCTAAAGCAATCAATGAGTATTTATGACAATCACTAAGGACCCGAATCTTCAATAGATTTTATAATAATATATCCTTTATCTTTTCTCTCCTTTATCCTTTTACTAATATTGATGATAACAAATAATTAGCCGACTGAGTTTGTTGCGGGCTCTTCTCAGTGCGGGGCCTAAGGGATCCCTGTAAATTTAGCTTTTAAGTCGTAAATATATCACCAAATTATTAAATAATAAAAAAAAATATTATAATACATATGACTTTCATAAGTACTTGTAAAAAAAGTTTAATATGAATAAGTTTTTATGCCTTTTTGAGTTTTAATATGCAATACTAATTTCTTTTTTTAGGATCCCCCTTCCAGTTCACTGTGGGACCTCTGCGCGATTCGGGCGCACATTTAGTCAAGGCTGGTGGTGCTGGTTTGGAGAGAGGTGAAGCCGGGCGCTTCAACGAGTTCAATGTATGGACCAGGGAAGCTGGAGCTGGTCAGTTGGCCATATCCTTGGAAGGTCCCAGCAAGGCTGAAATCGACTTCAAAGACCGACGAGATGGCTCCTGTGACGTGTCGTACAAAGTCGATGAACCAGGTACGTAGTAACGAGTATTATGATATAAGTTAATGTACAGGACTCTTTTCTGTATGAAAGGTACAAAAAATTAAAAATAAATTGGTGTTTTAATAGAAAGGCAACAGTCTAAAACTTTACAGCCAGAATAACTTACTTGCGGATTATCTCGAAAAGATTGTACCTAATATTTATTAAAATATGTATAACTTAATACCCTTCTATTTTAAAGAACTTTTTTTATCACTGTAAAATCACTGATAGTTCCTAGTCTCATTATGTAATATATAAAATTCTCGTGTCACAGAGTTGGTTGCAAAACTACTCTAAAACGCCTTGACCCATTCTTATAAAAAAAGTTGTGCATATTTGGTAGGTCTTCGAAGTGATCGTGAACTCTTTTTAAGCCCTTCTAACACAAGAGACGGGTACTGTTAGTACTATATAAAAAGGTAAAGGATATTGTCCCTAGTCTTAGCCGGAAAATACAATGCACATGAACTAATACAGGCACCTGCTAATATATTTATACTAGTGTCTATTATTTTTAAAGTTAAAATTTAGACTTATTTTCTATACAAAGATGGAAGAATGTAACTTGATTATCAAAGAAAAAAAAAACTGCAGCGTCAACCCCGCGTACGTAGTTTCGCGTTACTTGTCGCTAAGAACGGATGAACACACACAAACAGACCGTTTTTTTATTTAATTTCATTTAATTAGATAGCATGGAGTATATATAACGTATATATTAAATTATGAAAATAAACAAAGTTATATTAGCTCTAACTAGTAGCAATAGTACTTAATTAGTACGTACTATTTGATACATACATGTATCTACACGACACCTAGATGTTACATATGCTAAATATGAAAAAACCCGAATATTATCCCATTCGGGAATTTTCCCCAGATTTTTTCCCAGATTGGGTATTTTTCCGGGTGAAATCCCATCTCTACTTGGCACTGAATCACGTGCGGGATGTCCGTTAGACACATAACACACACGCTCATTTATCTGTAACTATCACTTACCTTAAGTTGTCAAGAAATTAATTACTGTATAAAATAGATGTTCGCCTGACAAATACATATACACTATATTCAGTGACAACTCTCCATTAACTCTTTATATCATTTTTCATATTTATAATGAACATCTATTATGACATTGACACAAAACCTTCTGTAGCATTTTACGAAAATTGGACCGACGGAGGAGTATGAGATTTGGCACTATTTTTGATAAAAATAAAACCTCACGCACACCAAAATAAAACGATTTATACACAACGGTTCACGTTTTACAGTAAGATTCAGTAATGACGATAGCGACGGTAAAAATATGAATTGTCAAATATTACAATATCGTAGTACAAATAATTTAAGCTTTATATATAGCTTTAGATAAGCATATATAACGCAAATTTAAAGATTTGTAGACGAATTTGACCATCAGGCGACCTTTAGTCTTATTAAGTTTACATCTTGTAGTGTAACTGGCACTGTGCCGTTCTATTTGATGTAAAAAAATAAATAAAGGACATGAGATTTTTTCATAATGTCTTTTACATACAAAGTAAATCACCCTTTGAGCGTTAAGTTTCAAGTGGTTGTAAAACACCACTAGCCGCGAGTCGAGTTGGAAAGGAAAGCGGTCATTAAGAGTGGGCGTCTGTTAAGAGCAATGATTGTTATTTATGGTGCATTATAATTGTTATTCAATTGGGAAGCAGTGGGTTTACGAGGTGAATGCACTGTGTCTATTTCAGCGTTTCCCAAATGGAGGGTCGCGACCCGGCACCGGGTCACGGTTAGCAAACTGCCCGGTTTCATAGAACTCGCGAAGCCCTAATATAAAAGCACATGCTGTTCTATTCTAAAAAAAAGTTATGAAATGAAGGTAATAAAAAATTAAAATTTTAATTAAAATCTAAAAAAACAGTCAAAAAATTAAGTGGATCATGAAGAAAATGTATGAAAATACTCCCAGGGGGTGGATCTTCCTTTATCTGTCCGATAACTGGTCCGATCCACTACGGGTACGCGACCCCCGAGTGCCAACAGGCGTCTGTTACCTATAACACAGGCATTAAGTTGTCTACCTTAGGAATAGACGTCCGTGTGTCATAAAGTCCTGTATATATTTATTTATTTATTTATTATTTAATTAAAGTATATTAAACAATACACTTAAACATAGTGGATCATCCAGTAATGGAATTGACAAACACATCGCTCACGAGGCAGGGCATAAGTTATTCAGGCGTGACTAATCACAGAGCGACGTCCATGGCGAGTAAGCAATGCCGTAAATCAGTTTCAGTTAGCACGTGCCAACGGTTCCGAGTGTGGATTGTATGATAAACTGAATCTACATTGTATCCCTACCAATCCCTACTTTATACACCATACTTAATATAATGCCGGAGCCAGACATTGCTTCATTTGGATGATCATTTCAATGATCATGTAGTGTGGTCAGGGACTTTGCGTAGAGGCGCAAAGTTTTGTAGTACTTTATAGTCTTCAAGGATAAAAATGTACAAACAATTTGAGCTATGTCTGGCTCTGGCATTATAAATGTGAAAGTAACTCATTAAGGTTTCATGCCTAGCCTGCCGAACCAATTGACATGAATTTTGTTGTGCAAATAGATTGGACTAAGGAAACCCTCTTTATGTCGCGAAAATAAAATTTGAAATGGACAACAAAGGGACTGAAACTTTATATGACAGTAGAAAAAATAAAACGGACGAAGTTGTTGATTGATGTTAGTGCACTAAATTTTCCATTAACAAAAGACGAATGTTTTGATAACTCTGCACTTAAAATTTAACATTATTGTATTTTTTAGTCGTCAGTTGTACGCTGCTAAAAAGTTTGTATTAATGTAGCTTGTATAACCACTACAAACTCAACGGTAGGTAGGATCGGCTGAAATTCATAGAGACGCGGTTCGAACCCTGACCAGCGATGCTTGATTAGACAGGGTAACTTTAATCTAAAATTTTTCTGTTCCAGAACAAAAATTAATACACAGGAAAACGCGTGATTGATCCTAATATTACTGAAGATTTTTGAGTATATTCAGGACAAGTTAAGGAAAGTTTAATTAGAGGTAGCGCCACGTTTGCAGTCCTTTTAGTCTGCTGCCAAATTGGGCCGGCGTGTTCGGGTAACAGTACCTCCCTCAAACATAAGATCGGCGTGGAGTAGCGACAATACTGTCACGTTATGCTATGATACTGTTGTCACGTTTCGTTTAGTTTGTAAGCACTCTTACAAACCAAACGAAACGTGACGCCATACCCCTTCTTAAAGGCTTGTAACGCATCTTCGAGCGACCTGGTGATGCAGATGTCCATGGACGTCGCTAGTCACTTAAGTAAACCGCCTGCCCAGTTGCCCCTTGCATATAAAGTAAAAAATAACAAGATAGCGTGTGAGTTGAACCGCCCCTCGTAGGCTGCCGCCCTGGACCATGGCCCAGCCTCTGGTGCTGCAGGTGTCCAAGGGCGACGCTGATCCACTGATCATCTCGGTTGATCCGTTTGCTCGACTGTCCGCTTAACCTATAAAAAAATAAACAGGTAATCAGTAGATTAAGATTCTAATAAATTGTTACTTGAACACATTACGAAAGCGCAAGTAGAATATTAAATCAGTTCCTATACTCACAGGAATTAACTCGCAAACTGATCATTTTGGCTTCCCTGAGGGCCGTCTGACGTATAACAAAATTTTCTGTGAAGCTATTTTCATACAGTGTAAATTAGATTTATGTTCTAACTTATTTGCTTTATATGAAATTCGTATTATATATAACATAGTAACAGTACCTCTTTCTTACATAAGATCGGCGTGAAGTGGCGGCAATGCTGTCACGTGAAATGATGATTTTGTTTTCGGTTTGTGAGACTTCCCGGTAGAATAAACTTGTCATTAAAGGCCGGCAACGAATCTGCTAGCCTCCTAGTCGTGCAGATGTCCAGGGGCGTGAGTAGGCACTTAGCTGCCAGCTGTCTGCTCGTTTGTCCCCTTGTAACAAAAAAACACACTAGCGGACTCGGCAGACGTTGTCTTGCCTCATTTACGATCAGCCAAAGATCCAGAACGAACGGGAAATATTCCGAAAGTGCAAAAAGCTTTGCATTTTTTAGTACTTCTTATTTTGAGTTTTTCATACCGTGTTTTTTTTACCTTCCACGGAATAATGGGAGTATAGCAAATCAGAGGTCAATTAGGCCTAACCGTTTTTGAGTTATAGTGGTAGGTAGGTAGTAACATACCTAATTTTGGTTACGTACCGATAGGAACGCCACCTTGCGGATTCAATTGTCTTTTCAAGCCATTTAGGAACCCTTTGGAATACACATTATAAAATTTTATCCAAATTGGCACAACTCTTTAGGAGGAATAGAGTGACAAAGGCTAGTGCAGTCGTTATTATATGTATATAATTAAGGAGAAATATACATTTTTTATTTTAATTTTTATTAAAACGAGATTTACTCGACCGTAATATAAAATGCATAATTGACGAAATTGGAGAAATTTCCCCTACAGAAAACCTAAACCATAGGCTAAACAAGACCGGTGACTAACTAGACTATCAAAGTTCAAAAGCTCGCCAAAGCGTTGCCGGCCTTTGAGAAACGACTATTTTCTTTTTCTATTCTCCTACCTAGTGTTATTCCTGTCCTGTACCAGGGTTCGCTTAAATTGCAGAGGAAGTGGCTGTGAGGTGCGTTAAGATGACCTAATGCCGTCTGACGTCATTCCTGACGCCCCGCGATTCCTCTCTTTGTGGCCCGAGACTGTTTTGTAAATGAGAAAGCAATTATTAAAAATAAATAATAATTAAATACACGAGCGCTAAGTTTTACCGTGATGGAATGGGATTCTAATACTTAAAATTATTCGAACCTACGACCCTCGGAGCAGAAGGCAGGGTCACTGCCCACTGCGCCAACGGGCCAGCCAACGGTCGGAAGCGGAGCGAACCACGAGGAGGCTGGGCGTATCTGTAAAAAATACGGCTTGTAATCTTTACTGCATTCTTTATTAAAGGACATCTAAAGCCGCACTAGTAGGATCGTACCAGGTTTGGCTAGGCAGGAGTTCTGTATATATAACTAGCTAGTATAACTATGGTTCATATAGCCCATATATAGGCTATATAACTATGGTACCTTCCTCAGAAACGCGATGGAATCCATGGACACGGTGAATCCATGGAGTGCAAAGAAGTTTTTCTCTATCTGATATATCTATGATACCTTTCTAAAATTATTTTTAAAAAATGGTTTTAACATAAGGCCAATAATCCATACATGTAGGGGACACCATGTCCCTTGTATAGAGCCTTTTTCTTAATGTGGAAAGAACCACCACCAAGTATGGACCTTTTTTCCCTATAGAAATAATTTATTTTAATAATAGTATACCCGGCCATGCGTTGCTGTGGCTCAGTGACATAGAAAGGAATTTAAAGGACAAGACTAAAAAAAACTCTGAAGTTGGTCCAATTTATATATAAATGCTAATTTCTATGAATACCGGTTGACTTGGTAAAGAGCTCACTGGAAGCGTACATACGGAGGTTTTAGATTTTTTAGATATTTTAACATGAGTCGGGGATCAAACCGCGTCCGTACCAAATTTTATCCCCCATTTATTTCTACCGTTGAGATAAGAATGATAAGTAGTAATGACGAGTAATAATTACCTTATGCCTTTAAAGCTATAGTATGGCGTCTGTGCAGTCGTCCTGGCAATCACTCTTCTTCCACGTAGAGACCCCAGCTTGGTGTCTATTATTGGGCCGCCGCCCACTCTTATGCGGTCTACTAAAGCATGTACCAAACGCGCTGCCCTCGCTGGTACAGCTTGCAGACGTCGCAGGGCATATTTCAATCCGACTGATTCACTAACTGTACTGGATAATCGTCGCCAGGCTCCTGTGACCTGTGTGACAGATATTTATATAGAATAATAATCGTAAATATAAAATAAAACGTCAGTCAAAAGTACTAACGTCATCTATTTGAAGTCTTCAGTGTAACTGAAGTAGCAGCCAAGTTTGCAATTATTTTAGTTTTTTTTTGACTCTGAACTTTTGATTTTTTTTCTTTCTTTTACACCTTTCAGTAAATAAGATTAAGACAAAGAGATCTTTTGATGAGATTAAGATTAAAACAAAACAAACGGAATACAAAATGGTTAAGCCATTTCCGAGTTTTAGCGAGACTAACAACGATTGATATTTATATACTGATATAGATATAGATATAGATATAGATATAGATATAGATATAGATATAGATATAGATATAGATATAGATATAGATATTAATACATTTTTCTGCTATTACTGATGCTTTTTTAAGTACCTGCATTTACTGTAAAAGGACTGTAATCAATCAAATTTTAGATATCAATTAAGTTTTAATCATGAATTAGGACTTAGACAAAACTTAAATAAAATATATGTCACAGGATGTTAAGAAATAGTAATGACTAGCTGTGCCTGTGCCTTCGTCTGCGGTACCATTTTAAGAAAATTACGCAGACGGAAGAGTATGAAATTTGGTACAATTGTACTTCATATAAAGGAAGGTGTGGGATGCAATATGAATATATCAAATTGTTAAAATAAAACCACACGCACACCAATGTCACGCGATTTACACCATTTTTACACACATGTAGTGGATGATGTCAAAGCATAATCGTGACAACCGTATGTTATATTAATTTTCGAACTGAATATAAACTGACTAATAAGAATACATATAAATTGGCAAATTTCGACCAGCCGGCGGTCTCAAGTACTTTTAATAGGGCGAGTTATAGCCGCTACACACGTTTCGATAAGTTGTTGCGACAAAACTGTTTAAACGGCGCAGTTTTATCTATACGTGTATATGAAAAATCTTTGTCTATTCAACTGCACAGTTTTCTCCAAACGATTTAACGATATAGTTTATTCGCATCGATTTATCGAAACATGTTTAGTGCTTATTAGAATCTTTCTAATTTTTCTTTACTATACATAGTGAATAGCAAATTTTTGCGTGATTTAGGCTGATTTAGGCATTTTGAGTTTTGAAAATATAGGCCCTCACCACATGGTCAAATATGCAGGAGCTACAAACCTATCATTGAAAGGGTAACATGAAGAAAGAAGTTAAATACCTCTTGAAATAGAAAGTATACTGCTTCATAGTCTAGAAGATCTTCATAATATCGTATCTCTTCTTCGTCAAGAGCATTACGATAGTCACCGAATAAAAGTGGATCTCGAAGCACGTATTCCTCTAGCTGTGGATATCAAAAATATTATTTCAACATTAAATTTGTATCAATTTCTTAAAGGTTGAAGTAAAAATAATGGGTTCATAGAAGCGTAGTCGCGAAAATTCACTACTTGTTTCCTGAATCTAGGCAGCAAACAGATAAGAGTAGTTACTAGATCCCTAACGGAGCGCACTAACTGCAGACTGAAGAAACATTTACGTAACATCGACCTATGTTAATCAACAGTCTGCAGGTTTTGTCACAGACTTGGAAACGGCCAAGCACATCCTCTGTGTCTGTCCAACCCTATCCATCAAGCGATATAACATACAGGGGAACATACCCTAAACCTAGGAGGAATCAGGACGCTCACGCCTCAAGCCATTGGAGGGTTTATGCACTCTGCTGGTCTTGAGGATGAGCTATAAACTGAGGCAGTTACAATAGATCTTATTGGTTGCAATCACGATAGGGCCTTTGGTCCAAACAGTGGGACCCGATTAATATCACTCAGTGATATTAGTCGTGATGTTCCAGGGTTCGTGGGGGTTCCAAGGATGTCGTCAGATGGCAATTGGTCATTATTAATTCGCTCTAAAAGCCAAGTCCTCTGCAATCTAAGCGGACCCTGGCACTACTAGACTGCGATAACGCTAAGACGGAGAAGAAGAGATTAATAATGAAAACATAAATGTTTTCAAGGATGAGTCAGAATATGATTAAATTTTATAATATGTAGTAATAAAATAGGGCAATGATTTCAAGTATAAAAATCTATGTAGTTGATAAAATGTCCTATATTTATCGTGTATTATTAAGATAGCAAAGTGATAATTTTATGGACTAAAAAGTATAGGATTGACACTTTTTCATACTGATTTTTTCTGTAGTAAATATTTTTAATGTTCCAATTGTGTGTGATAGATTGCTAAAATTGTAATAAGTGGTACCACCTACGTGGTAATTAGTCCTAAACTTGGTAATATGATAATTAGTACCTTAACTTTTGAACTAAACTCAGAGGACCTAATAAATAGACGGATCGTGATATAAATATTAATACGGGCTATAATTTATCCAAATTACATTAGAAATTATTTGTGTTACCAATCATCGTTGTGCAATAGGTGTTGATCGGAGTATTCAACAGGTGTATACTAAAAATTACTAAATTAAAATAAGCCTCTATGAAAATTTAAACTCATTAAAAAAAATTGTACATACAAAAAAATTCTAAGTAAATCCATGATGATGGATATACAATCTTTATTGTAAATTTTATATATGTTGATAAGTGTTCCGTATATCACTCTGTAAAACAAGCCTCTTCATTTTTGCTCTTCCGTTGGATTAGTATCAAATACAAATGTATTTTAATTATTTTTTTGTTTTTTTTTTGTGTTTTGCAATTTCCACCACAGGCTAAATTCCCTTGCTATTTTGAAAGTACTTTGTTGTATTGATTGTTGTCTTCACTCTTCATTCCTATCGTTCTTTTAGTCCCTTAACAAATTCCGGGTTCGTCTTTGGGGCAGCCAAATCCGCAATGAGATGGGCGTCACGATGGTAGATGGCCGCTCTGTGGTTGTATTCCAATACAGCATACTTGCTCGCGGCAGTCGCCTTCTTCATGAGGCGACTAACTGCATCGTCCGCGTGGTCTGTGTAGTATTTTAAAAATTAAAAAGTATTTAGTTTTTGACTACTAACAAGGCTGTTGTCTTGTCTGTCTGTCTTATAATTGTATTATTTTTAATATTGACGCGTTTGAAATCAAGAACATATTATGCTTTCTTTAATCAATCACAAAATAAATGGCAATCTTCCAGATTCAGTGTCAATAGATTTTTCTCAAATTTGTAATATCATTGCCAATAATGGCAAATTCTTGGCAATTTTTGGTAATAATTGGATTTTAATATATTTTTCTCCTTTACTTCCATTAATGTTCTTTTATCTGATTCTTTCATTATACAAGTAAGTTCTCTTTCAGTGTAAAATATGTTAAACAATTTACACTATGAATAGTCGACCAAGAAAGTGTTTTACCATTTTTGATGACAGCTCTTAGTTAAAGAAAATTTTGCAAAGGGTTATTGTTAGAAATTTACGTAATGCATGACAAACAAAAATAGGCCTTCTAACCAATTGACGTGCAAACGACATTCGACTCTAGCGTGGCAATTTCTTGGTCGAATATACAAACTAATCTTAGTTTCAATTACCTGAAAATTGTGCGTGACACATTTAAATGTTCAAAGATGAAGTCAAACTTTACTGTGATTCCAGTTAGAGCAATACCTATAATTATATCATGTTTTAATCTTTTGAGGTTTATTGTAGAGAGAGAATTAAAATTTATAGAATTTGGAATAAATAACGTAGTCATTTTAATTATTATTAATAAAGTTGTCATCTTGTCAAGTTGTGTGTTTTATTCTACATCGTAGTGAATTGTGTTTTTATAGACATGACGATAAATTTTGAAAAATAGGTTTATTATGTTTCCAAGCATCTAGTATAGACAAAAAAATTACATTTCTGCAGTAATTAACTTTATTAAAACAAAAAACGAACATTATTTTAAGGATTAAAATTAGCTCCAAAACTCTCGAAGTTGTCATGACGTCACTTTATGTTAATATTGCGTTCAACTAAGCATCACCTCGACGTTATCGTCGCGACCGTAACGATCGCAGTCGTCAGGTATAATATCTGAATGAGCACTATAAAGCGTCGCATTCGCTTATTGGAACGCACTTATAATATACGGTAACGTCATACGCTCTGCTGGGTGTTTTAGCTATCATGGCGGATTTGACTTTGGTTAGGTCAAAGTACTTGTTCGTTTTTTATCAGATAAGTAATTTAAAAAAGGACGTATGGAGAAAAGAAACTGATATAAAGGCCTCGTCCTATTCATCTCTCTGACAATCGGATCCCGTCAATATTACTCAATTACAAGACTGATGTTTCTATTACAAAGGTCACGTTGAAAATTGGTATGATGATCACTACAGAATTGGAGTCCACATTTTAATCTATAGACGGGACAGAGAATCTATCTTCTGATGAAAGAATCTATCTTCTAATGAGAGAATCTATCTTCTGATGAGAGAATGTATCCTCTGATGAGAGAATGTATTCTCTGATGAGAGAATGTATCCTCTGGTGAGAGAATCTATCCTCTGATGAGAGAATCTATCCTCTGATGAGAGAATCTATCCTGTGATGAGAGAATCTATCCTCTGATGAGGGAATCTATCCTCTGATGAGAGAATCTATCCTCTGATGAGAGAATCTATCTTCTGATGATGTTCTGGACTTCGGGCAAATTTGTATTGCGGCATAGCACACGCCCTGAGCATTGCATTGGTTATATAACATTTAATAAATAATAAATATATTTATAGGACTATATGACACACGGACCTCTGTTCCCAAGGTAGACAGCTTAATGTCTGTGTTATAGGTGACAGACGCCTGTTCTACATAAATATTTTTTTTTAGAAATATACTTCACAACACAAAAATAGAAATACTTCCGTTTTTTTACATATATTTCTAAATATACACATTATTCTCATAGTTTCTACAAAACATAAATTTGTGAGGTGTCTCGATTTTTCTGACGAGAAGTATATATAAATATTTATAATACTACCAGACACGAGGCGGGAATCGAACCCACAACCCCCGGAGCGGAAGGCAGGGTCACTGCCCACTGCGACAACGGAAAAGTCTATCTGGCCAGTTGGGGCAGTGGGCTACAAAATTGCATAGATTTTCCCTCGAATTTTCGTCTAAAATAAAAGTGTCTTAATAACCTAAATAAAAAAAGTATTAAAATATAATTATACTGAAAATGTGAAGATACCCTTAAAAAGGGTCGTCTGAGGAAGCAAAATTGGTTAGAGGAGGTGAGCAAACAGCACTTTGTTGACATAAACTAATTACCTACACGTGTTTATAAACGAGGTGCATACACTTTACTACGTGATGTGTTAGCGGTAAAGCAATTTGGTCCTTGCTTCGTACAAAGAGAGTGGAGTTTTATTAATAGTCGCGTGCAATAACGCTCAGTGGATTTTTTCTTTTCTCCGTCCGTTACCTCCAGAGAGGAAAGTCTGTGCTTTCGACACTTATTAACATATTCAAATTTCAAAATGGTTTTATTCAATTTACTACTTCACCGACTTTGAAAAATATATATTTACCAGTAATAAAAAATATATATATATAACAAAATATATACTACGTTACATACGACGTCTATTCCTAAGGTAGACAATTTAATAATGCCTGTATTATAGGTAACAGACGCCTGTTATACACAAATATTTTTTTTAGAAATAGATACATACATACATATAGATAATACACCCAGTCTCGGGGCGGGAATCGAAACCATGACCTCCGGGCCAGACAAAATACTGTACACCTTTTTTATATTTATCCTTTCTAACTTTTGCTCTGTTTTATTAAAAACTATCTGTTACCCACGACATAGACCGCGTAAAATTAAGTACAATTTTAATAGATTATTTTTTTGTCGCTAATTCATTTACCGTTATAAAAGAACCCTATATAAAATAAGCTATCCGCTTCTGAAAGATCTATTAAAATTGGTATTACCGTTTTGGAGAAAACCCGTAAAATAAAATAGGCTAGAGGCCTTAAATTGTTAATTTATGTTATTAGTACCGTATATAAGATAAATAAAAGTTTTGGGGGACTGACTAAGACAGACTGACGGACTAAGGGGGCCTAAGGGAGTCTCCCTTAGGACCCCTTAGTCCGGTCCTGTCGCAAAACCCGTTCTTAGGGCACGCCTACTAACTAAAAAGTACCTCCCAGCCGAATTTCATTTTTGTACGTCCCACGGTTTTCCAGATTTCGTGTTAGGTGATCTTCGCTTTTATATATATAGATTATATTAATAATTTCGACTGGCCCGTTGGCGAAGTGGGCAGGGACCCTGACTTCGGCTCCGGGGGTCGTGGGTTCGATTTCCGCTTCAAGTTTGGGTGTCTTATCTATATGTATATATTTCTACAAAAATAAAATATTTCTGTATAACAGGCGTCTGTTACCAACACAGGCATTAAGATGTCTACCTTAGGAACAGACGTCCGCGTGTCATATACTCCTGTATATATATTTACATAATGCCCCGTTAATATCCACAGTTTAACTTAAAGTAAAAAACCACAAAATTTGAAAATTTTTCAACTTAATTAAGGGACCACCGTAAAACCATAACTTTAAACTTTTAATTAACTAGGATCAGTTACGGAGAACCCTCGAAAATAACTTTGGATATAAATCTGGAGATTCCATTTAGTCTAAAGCGTTTTATTCAAAGCCGAGATAATTCGGTCGGGTATAAATCAATTAAATTTATAACATCTAAACTTCAATAAACTATTTCCATTTTGATACATTTATATTTACTTATTTTATTTATAGTATGCAAATATATATTTTTATATATGTCCTTTGTATTTGTATGTCTTTATTAATATTATTGTACACTGCGTACTTCTCCGATTTCTTCTTTTTTTTCCATTTGCAAACCAGGTTGTCTGGTAGAGATCGCTGTTTAGCGTTAAGGCCGCCTGAATGTATCGTTCTCCACTATGCATTTATTGTATAATTAATGTTTTTGTGTACAATAAAGTATATTCATTCGTCCGTCCGTCCGTCCGTCCGTCCGTCCGTCCGTCCACGCACCACGCGCTACCCACTACGAAGTAGTCATTACAAACCCTGTACAAACGCTGAAAATCTCCATACAAACCAACTCACGCTAGCGAAGTTTCTACTTACAATTACTATACAAAGACCTTCCGACGAACAACTGTCGGCGAGGCGCGGCCGCCCCGGGCAACTTCAACTAGTCCGGACACGAAGATCTTCCTTTGCGGTGGTTGAGCATATCGACCTTCGCTCCCACCTTACATTCCTCGCCGAAACTATCCACCTTGGTGTACCTTTCCACATTGGTGACCCCGACGCGATTTAATATTAGCCCATAATTCGACGGGGGATGAAATGTCAGGCGGGAATCGAACCCACGGCCCTGGAGCAGAAGGCAGGGTCACTTCCCACTGCGCCAGCGGGCCAGTCAAAAATTTATCCACTTTCAAAACACCCTGAGTTGTGAAAGTGGATAAAATACGGGACTCACCACCTGTCCAGGTTTGGAGGCCTTTATTAAAAAACTTTAAGAGTTTCAAAGCTTTAACTTTTGGACCTCCCTCATGCAAATTAATTTAAGAACATTTCAAATTGTCCGCACAACGACAACTCCAATTTGCCCTCAATGTTAAGTCTCGATTTTCTTGGACAAACACCTACTGGGAATTACTTTTAGGTATGTCCAAAATTCCCCTTCTACTAAACCTAAATTAAAAACTTGTGTTAAAATTGGCCACGATAATACCAGAGCTGATTCGGGGTTTGAACCGGATACCTTGCGGATTTAGTCCATACCTTCTACCGTTGAGCTACCGAGGCTCTGAGTTGATTCAGCTGGAGCGAAGTCGCGAGTTTTAAGTAGTTTAAAACATAAACAAAATTTAACTACTTTATTTTTACATAATAGATATTGAAGAAGGAGGATGTCGTGGCCTAATCAGTGATCGGCATTTGAATCGATCGCTAGGATAATTAACTCTTGCTGCGACCGGGTGATAGATGGATGACCCATTCTTGCACTGGTTTATATTTGATATCCGACCTCCTCCGTGTTTCTGAAGGCACGTAAAACAGTGGGACCCGATTAATGTCACTGGGTGATACTTACTTACTATTAATTTCAATTTTGTACCTGTCGTGTACAGGTATAAAGGTTTTTGAGAAAAGGTTCTTTACAGTACAACAGAGAGACGGACAACGAAGTGATTCTATGAGAAAGTGAATATATTTACTTTGAAGGTACGGAACCCTAAAAATAATTAAAGTAAGCAACGTAAAAAAAGCTCTATATATTCAAAAAAAACATGAATGTGGTTAAATTGAATAGCCCTATGATTTGTGATAAAAAATGAATAATCCAATATACTACAGCGAATTTTTAAAACATTTTTTTCAATACATGTTCATCGGAAACCGACCAATTTGTTTTGCAGGAAACTATATTTTTATTGCCTCTAAAAATGTTACATCCGTGAGATTAAAATTAGAGATGCCACGAATATTCGGTTACTATTCGGTATTCGGCCACTTTGTGGTATATTCGGTATTAATATTAAAACAAAGTCTGGTTTTTTCGAACACTTATAACTTGGGAATGGCTAGAAAATTGACAAAAAATATAAGAAAGGAAAAAACATTTCCCCATACGAAACGGAATGAGAACGGGAATATAAACGGGAAAATGAAGAGGAATATTGTTATTGAATAATATAAAAAAACCTGAAACAAAGAATTTTATATACCAAAATATTTCTGTTTACAAGTTGGTATAAGATATAGGTATACTGGGCAATAAACTTAAATACTGTTAAAATTAGTCATCGTCTGTAGGTACGAGCAATATTAATGATAAAATTAATTTATAAGAAAAAAAAATAAAGCGAATCTTAAAGTAATAAAGTAAGTAATACTATAAGTAATTTGAATGATCATTTCAATAATCATGTAGTGTAGGCGGGGACTTTGTGTAGCTGTGCAAAGTTTTGCAGAACTTTATAGTCTTCAAGGACAAAAATGTACAAGCACTTTGAGCTATGTCTGGCTCCGGTATTAAAACTGACGTTTGCTTAAACCAAAAAAATATTTCTGTATACATATACCGTAGTTTCTTGTTGATGTATAATACACAAGAATCTTCCTTTTCTACCTAGCGTTATCCCGGCGGTATAGTACCAAGATCCGCTTAAATTGCAGAGGATGTGGCTGTGGGGCGAGTAAAGATGACCGATTGTCGAATGACGTCATCCGCAGAACCCTCACGAACTCTACAAACTCACGAGGAATATCACTCAGTGACATTAATCGAGGTCCACTGTTTGACGATATTTGAAAACCAGTATTCAAATGGATCACCCATCCGCGGTGAGTAGGGCTTAACCTAACGATCGACTCAAATGCCGGCAACTGATTTAGCTACGACCTCCTCGTATACACAAGAATATAGACGTATAATTAACTTTTTTATATGGTAGCTGTCAGAAACGCGTGTGGAATACGAAGGTGGTGCGCGAAGCCCGGCTTCCGATTGATTTTGCTAATGCTCCCGGCCAGCACATGTCGCGCCGGATATCACGTTTGGTTGCTTCCTTTAGTCCTTTTGCTGTTTTTGTCTATACGTTCCCGATGTGTGATGTATTAAAACTATGGTTTCGGCCCGTCGTACCAGGTTTAGTTTTTTTTTATGTTAGAAGGGGCAAACGAGCATTGGTTCGTCACCTAAATGACTACCGACACCTATGGAAATCTGCATGGCCAGGAGGCTAAATAAATGCGTTACCAGCCTTTCATGACGAGTTTAGGCCAACGGAAACTCTCACAAACCGAACGAAACGCGACAGCAATACAATCACTTGACGTGACAAGATTTCCGCCACTTCACGCCGATCTTATGTGAGAAAGAGGTACTGGTACCCGGACGCGCCGGGCCAATTCAGCTGCAGACCTAAAGGACTGCAAGCGTGGCGCTACCTCTAGTTAGAAAGACAGGAGTAAAGGAAAGGGATGAAGTAAAAGGATATAAAGGTAGTTGAAGAGGAGAGAAAGGTTGCGGATAGTATTGTCACGGACGATGTAGGGGGAGGGACAATAGCAGCTAGGATGTTCCGGTGTCGCGAGTGGATCCGACCAGTTATCGGACAGATAAAAACGAATGCATAGCACGTATCATTGCCTACCTATTTATGCTTGCCTAGTACTTTTACAGTTTGCAACTCAACCGATTAGTAAGAGTGGTAAACTCCACATATTAATTATATTAAATGACAGCTGATGTATTTTGTTAGACAATAGTCAATCGTTTGTCGCTTTCCATCTACCTATAGAAAGGTATTTCTGCGAAAATTAACGGCTTTATAACAAAAAAATATGAATTTTCAATTTCCTCCAAAACACTCAAAGTTGTCATGACGTCACTTTATGGTAACAGTGCGTTCGATTCAGCGTCACCTCGACGTTTTCGCCACGAACGTAACGATCGCAGTCGTCAAATGTCGAATATCTGAATGAGAACTTTAAAACGTGAACGCTTATTGGAATGCACTTATAATATACAGTAACGCCATACGCTCTGCTCGGTGTTTTGGCTATCATGACGGATTGTTGAATTTTGTAGTTTCCTTTTTTTGTTAATCCCTATTAATCTCGCTCGCAATATGAAAATAAATGTTTTTTTAAGCTTTATGCATCTTATTTTATCAGATAAATATATAGTTTAAACGATTTCTGATGACTGTCGTCAGCTGCAGACCAAAAGGACTGCAAGCGTGGCGGTACCTCTAACTATCTTTTATCTATTTTCTTTTCAGACTGCAAGACGTACGCGTAAATAAAATATTAACGAAAAATATTACGAAGGAACCGAATCAGCGACCCGTGTGCTGTGACCTCGGATGTATTTGGTTCTGCAGGCTGATAGGAAGTATCACAACCATCGCCATATGTTACTTCTGCGCGTACGCCTTCATATCGGACACGAAGCTTAAATTTGGACTGTTTGTGCCTTAATACCTATTCATATTGACTTAAAAAAAAAACAGTGTTAGCCACCTCATAAAGCGTTTTAATTTAAGTCCAACTTCAACTTCAAATAATGGAGTTTCTTTTCGACAACTCAAAAATTCGCACTCATTCGCACAAGAGTGAAAAAAGCGTTACGTAAAATCTCGGCGTTGGCCACTGGCAGTTTGCATTTGGCCATTGTTGGCTTTTTCAGCATCGTCGATACGAATATATACCGTATGTGTACACATAGTGTTGAAAATAAAACATTGCTCGATAAAAAAGCGTCACGTTATAAAAGGTCGTGGCCTAATCAGTGGTCGGAATTTGAATCGATCGCTAGGTTAAGTTGCTGTTGCTGCGACTGGGTGATAGATGAATGACCCATTCTAGCGCTGGTTTATATTTGATATCCGACTTCCTCCGTGTTTCGGAAGGCACGTAAAATAGTGGGACCCTATTAATGTCACTTTGTGATATTAGTTGCAAAGTTGTAGAAATCGTGGGGGTTCCGAGGATGACAACAGATGGCAATCGGTTATCTTAACTCGCCCCACAGCCACATCCTCTACAACCTAAGCGGACCCTGGTAATTAACCGGGATAACGCTAGGAAGAAGTTATAAAAGCATGTGAACACAAACTTGGGAATCCATGAAGTTTAAATTGTTATAAAAGAATAAATTAGAATATTTAACATTAAATATATTACAGTTAAAATTACGCCGAACTTTTTCACGATATGTGAAACGAGTTATTGAACAATAAATGAATATTCATATTATGAAATTATAATAGGTACCGTAAATTTCCGCAACCTAAATCGCGGTCGTAAACAACATACATGGTAGTGGATTGGACATCAGTTATCGAACAGATAAAGGAAGATCTACCCACTGGGAGAAAACCTTCTTTATAATTTAATCAAAAGCCTCAGATGCTAAATTTCGGTTCCCTTACCAAGTGCCACACATGGTGCACTTACAATGCGATATTACGACGTTCAGAAAGAACTGAATGCCTTAAGCAGTTCAAATAAAATGCAGGAGTCCGGTATACATGGTTCTTACAAACCCCCACCTTCTTGTATAATTTATCAGAAGCAGAATCGATCACTAATAGTCTAAATATAAGTAAACTTGACGTCAGTTTGTTGATGATTTGACATTGAATATTCCACCATCAATAGGCGGATAAGTGGAAGTCATTTACATGGTAAAGGAGTTTTATACTCGACACATAAGAAAGTATTAGTTGTGATCAAATGGCTAGTTAGCTAAATATTTCGGTCAGAAACTTTTATTGTTTCAGTAAATATGTAGTCCTACGGCAGGAGTATCAAATGGGAGTCACTTGCTGAATGCCAAAGCTACCACAAAACCAAGCAGAGCTCTGGTTATAACGGATTTTCCATAAGGAAAAAGGAGATAAGTGGAGATAGGAAATTCGCGAATTCTTAGTGGTATCACAGACTATACAGCAAGGGCCTAATGTTTTACTCCTCTCAGCCGAAACTAACTTTCTAGATATGAAAAAATGTAACGCATAAAAATAAGATTAAATTTTGTTTCAAACACATCAAAAGATGGCGCATCTTAAGCAATTGGGGTCTCCTTTATTAGTAGATTTGATAGTTTGATGACATATATGTAGAATTTTTTTTAACATTTTTTTCTGCTCACGCTACTAATTCAACTTATAAAAAAGTATGGTAATTTTTCCCAGCGTTAAAGTATGATAACGACAATAATTGATACGGTGCTGAAAATAATTGTATGTTATTCCGCGGTTTTCTACTGTAGAGTTTTAACAAGCCACAGCTGTCACGTTCCACTACTGTCCGAAGCAATTAACGAGAAATTCGAATGTAAAAACTCTAGTTCGAATAAAGTAACTAAACTTAATTTCAGTTCTAACTTTCCTTTCGATACCAAAAGCATATAATTAAACCAATACCCAGGTGGAATTTCGTAGAACTCCCAAAATTTAGACACACCTTAGATTATTGACGCACAGCCTAATATCATAACAGAGAACACTATTTGTTATGAAATATTTTTTAAATACAACAAAATAACTAAATATTAAAATCGGGCAACAACTTTTGAAGTTATTTTAAGGATACCTTAATCTAGTATCAGATGTGGAACCCTTATATAAGAGTGTCTTGATACGCTCTTGGCAACTATTTTAGAAACGTGTCTATAAAAGTGAAATATTTACCATCGGTTATTTGCAATAAATAACTAACTTTCCGTGCCCATCAAGTTTGTTTTAATACACGATAAAGGCATATGTTAAAAAACTGCAAAAGTTATTCATCGATTTCACTCAAAATAATTCTATTTATGCTCACCATTGTAGAGGTTGGGTCGGACAGACGGACGGACAGAGCGAAACTATAAGGGTCCCTCGTATGACTGCGGAACCCTAAAAATCGTTGCACAAGTGGAATTGCTTAGAACTGAATTTAAAATCTAAGAATTCTGGGTTTACAAAGGAATGAAGTCGTTTTTAGAGTACTCGTAATTCATATATGGTACTAGCTGCGCCCCGCGACTCCGTCCGTATGGCCACCCTTAACATTTAGGGAGATGAAAAATAGATGTTGACTTATTCTCAGACCTACTGAATAAGAACGCAAAATTTCATGAAAATCGGTCGAACCGTTTCGGAGTAGTTTGGCCACGCACCCCGTGACACGAGAATTATATATATTAGATTAGACCTTAGATTTAATATTCTTACCAAATTTAAAATGCGAATTGGGGTTTTTACAACAGATCTTAAAGCGAAAAGAGTACAGCCAAATTCCGCTTACAGCGTGCAATACGATATATTTTAATATTAAATAAAATAACATAAATAGCAGTGAAATAAGATACTAATGAAACAGTTATTTATAATAAACTTTAAGTAAACAGGAATAGAAATAGAAAATAAAACAAACGTTAAAGTAAAAACTAAAATTTAACATTTAATATCGCACATGTTTACTTTTACGACAGTCTAATTTCCAACACACTTATTACAAAATGAAATATATTGGTTTTGAAAAAACGCGTATTTCGTGGCCCGATTTTATTAGCGGGCTTACATTTGCGACAGTCGTAAAGAGCACAAAATATCCTGATATCGAACGTCACAAGTATTTCAATATTGCCACCCTGTCAACATTCGAACTGTACGTGTCGATATAATTCCACCAAACTAAAATTAACTTGTGACTATTACTGTGTCACCAGATATTGGTGTTTTTTTTATAGGACAAGGGACAAACGAGCAGACAGCTAAGTGCCTACTGACGCCCATTGTCATCTGCACGACCAGAAGGCTAGCAGACGCGTTGCCGGCCTTTAATGGCGAGTTTAGGCCACCGGGAGTCTCACAAACCGAACGAAACGCGACAACAATACCATCACTTGATGTGACAACATTGCCACCACTTTACGCCGATCTCATGTGAGAAAGAGGTACTGGTACCCGGACGCGCCGGCCCAATTCGGCTACAAGCATGGCTAACCGATTGCTGTCTGAGGTCTTCCCCAGAACTCTCACAATCTCACGACTAACATCACTCAAGAGACATTAATCGGGACCCATTGTTTTAAGTGCCTTCCGAAACGAGAAGGAGGTCCGATACTACTTTGCTTAAATCAGCAGATGATTTAAGCAAAGTAGTTTAGTTTTCATGCATGTTATGGATTTCCGCAAAGTAACGCCTGATTCCATCAGTTATTTGGTCCGATATTTGAAAACCAATGTAAGAATGTGTCAACCAACTATTGCCTGGCCGCGGTAAGAACTACTTAACGTAGCGATCGACTCAAATGCCGGCGACTGTTTAAGCTACAACTTACATTGTTACAGTTTATTGTAATATATAAAAAAGTTAAAAATATTGGTCTACGCTTTAGGCCTACTTCTCTACTTCCTCTACGGGATCCATCACAGCAAGTTGGGCGAGGGTGTTGCTGGGCTCTTGTCCCGCTCCGGTAGCGGGACGGCCCACAGCTGGGGCGCCGTGGACAAGACGAGCTCGCTGGCGCGCCGCGTGGGCCGGCTGGGCCGCTCGGGGAAGGGCGACGACCGAAAACCCATCATATGCGATGACGAATTGGCGAGACGGGACCCGTGATTTTAAAAAACCGATTTGTAACTTTGAACGAATACTAAAGGAGACTCGTTGCCATTTTCAGTTCAACTATGTACGAATAAGTGTAGGATAAATAATCTATTTATATATGTACAAGTCAATCGTTGTTCGTTAGTCTCGCTGAAACTCGAAAACCGCTGAACCATTATGGATTCTGTTTGTTTTATTCCCCTTAATTTCGTGAGGTTTTAAATGAAAAGAAAAGATTATTTAAAAATACAAATTTGTTTGATACTTCAGAACATTTTTAAAACAACAACGGATGACGTTCGTACTAGACCTTTGACCAGCATGCCATTTTAAATTATTATTTCATAAAACATTCGCGAGTGTGACGTTTTATGGAAAAGATATAAAGGAGATTGGTGAATCGGATAATAAGAGACGAGCCTAAATTCGGACAAGGCAGCATCTTTCGGGTCCCTAAATTTGTCTGTAAGTTTGTTGCTAGCATGATTGTTTTATATGCCTTTAGATGAATATAAAAAGTTAAGCATTAACCATTTTATAGTAACACCGACATATTTCAGAAATATTTTTAAATACACCTATCATGAGAAGTAACTTTGTAACGGAATGCAAACTGGTTCACGAGATATAATGTAAAGATTTTTAATTTTCAAAATTTTTAATTTGTTTAAATTATGCTCATAAGATTATTCGTAACGTTTACAGTGAGAGTATAGGAAACTGACCGAAACTAACTTTAAAATTTAAAAATATGGACAAAGTGAAGCTGTAAACAATGAAATTTACTTCCGAGGCTTACTTGAGCCATTCCAATTACTATATAAAAGTGGCAGCAATGCTGTCACGTCTAGTGATGGTGTTGTTGTCGCGTTTCGTTCGATTTGTGAGACTTCCCGGTGGCTTAAACTCGTCATTAAGGGCCGGCAGCCCTCTTTCTCACATAAGATCGACGTAAAGTGGCGGCAATGCTGTCATGTCAAGTGAAGGTATTGTTGTCGCGTTTTCTACGGTTTGTGAGACTTCCCAATGGCCTAATCTCGTAGGACGGCAACGCATCTGCTAGCCTTCTGGTGGTGCAGTTGTCCATAAGCGTCGGTTGTCACTTATGTGAATCGCCTGCTTGTTTGTCCTTTATAACATAAAAAAAACATTAAGCGTTTTTTTGCACTTTTCAGGTGGAATACTGGTTTCGTAAATTAGTGGATGATTCCGCGGATCGGAGTATTGCTCCTCGTCGGCGACGACAATACAGGATTCTGCCTGAAGAAGATTTGTGCGTTTTTTTTACTTATGTTTAATCTATGTTAAAATTAGGTATAGCTAGACCTTTACTTGTCTAAATTGTAAGTCAAAAAAATTTGTACCCCCCCCCCCCCTTCTCCTTATCTTCGGCACTGTTTATATTTAAAAAGAAGTAAAACCTTAAACGACTGAACACAGTTGTACGCGCCCATTTTCAAATTGATTCCAGTTTTTCAGTTTTATGGCAATTATTCCATATTTTAGAAATCAACTTGGTGGCACTACGTGTCCCCGCGTGCCCCACAAATAAAATTTTATTAAAACCACCCGTGTTAGGTTTCACCTTGGTCTTCCTATGGATTTCTTAAATTAAAGATGTAAATGAAATTTTGGACAAAAATTTAGATTTATAACTTATAAAAGTAAGTTACAAAATTAACCCGGCAAGTGCGAGTCAGAATGAAGCACTGACGGTTCCGTACCATCACATAATAGTTAACCAGGTTATTTTCAGATTTATACATTTCATGTCTTTTATTTTGACGAAGTCCTTGCCAATTTTTTGTGATGTAACAACAAATATATAGCTTTCAAACTTCTTCCTACACTTGTACCTACTTCAAGTTATAGCTTCTTGCCAAATTTAATGACATCAGGTGAACGAAAAGCGCATATAGGTTTTGGTTTTGTATTGAAAATATGATAAAAACATTTTGTCAACAGCATTTTGGCATACAGGAATAAAGACATTTTGGCAACTTTCTTTTAAATACGTACAACGACAATATTGATTTTTTCACAGCTTCAAGGGACTGTAGACCTCAGTATTTGGTATTAATTTCAACTTTATACCTTTACGCGTTCCTGACAAAAAGGGTCTTGACAGACAGACAGACACACGGAAAACTAAGCTACTATACTACAAGGGTTTCTTTCTGTTAAAATTAAATATTTGATTAATATAAAAAATATTTAAAATATAAAATAAGAAAGATATAATTCTAATTAAAAATGAATACTTTTTAGGTATGTCTAATATTCCCTTTTCCCCTCCTACTAAGCTTAAATTAAAAGCTTGTATTAGGAGTGATTTCAATCCATACCTTATACCGTTGAGCTATTGAGGCTCTATTTTTTTAAAAATTATAGTGTATAATTTTATACATTATTTATAAATGAATGATTTTTTTATTTGATTAATACGCGAAGCAAAAACTTTAGATACCATTTTATGAAAGTTGCGCGGACGGAGGAGTATGATAATTTGCACAATTGTAGTTCATACAGAAGAAGGTATGCGAAAGTTTTATATATGCAATAATGATATATAAAATTATTAAAATAAAGCCACACGCACACCAATGCCAGACGATTTACACACTTTATACACACATGTATTGGATGATGTCAAAGCGTATTCGTGACAACCATATATTATAAAATTTTATTTTTCTGTGAATAGAACAATATACGTCATTACTTAAAAAGGTTTGTGGGCGAATTTCGACCAGCCGGCGATCTCTAGTATCATTTATTTGATCAAATAAACTATTTACTTTGTATTGTGTATCTATGTACATAGCGAGTTTGTATTTATTGGTTTTTTTTTTTATAAAATTGTTGAATATACTTAGGTATATTTTTTGCTAACAACTGCTGTTTGTGATATTTATAAAGAATAAATGTATTTTATGCCATAGGTATAACAATAAATAAAAGTAGTTTTGACGAACAAACTATTATTTCTTGAATCTAAAGGGCCACGTAGAAATGTAACTTCGCCGAAAGGAAAATAATCTGGAAGCTTGCGATATAACAAATGATCCGCAAAAATGACAGTTATTCCTTAACAATTACGAAAGTCTTATTTGTAATGCAGTTGACGAAAATAATTAAATTTAAATATAATTTTTAAAGGAACTACAGTTTACGAAACTTACACATATTAAGGCAAGTCCTAGGTAACCAACGTAATCGAAAAGGAAGGTTTATACAAATAAATAAGTAAATTAGATGAGATATACAGGACTATATAACACACGGACGTCTGTTCCTAAGGTAGACAACTTAATGCCTGTGTTATAGGGTAACAGCCGCCTGTTATACACAAATATTTTTTTCAGTAATATATAATTACATACGTATAGATAATACACCCAGACTCGCGGTGGGACTCGAACGCACGACCCCCGGAGCAGAAGGCAGGGTCACTGCCTACTGCGCCACCGGGCCAGCCAAAGTAATTTATTTTTTCCTCAATTCCATAGTAATAAACATGGCCATACAAAATATTTATATTACCTGTCTCCTTGCGTTCGTCTTTGATTTTAACAAGTCAGCGTGTATGTTGCCTTACACGGTGGAGTGTTAGCAGAATTTCGCATAGTAAATGTTGCAAAAAAGTCCATTAATGTGGCAGTGCGGGCAGAGGGTCCTTCTAATAATGTAACATACTCTGCATGTATTGGTTTAAAAAAATAGTGTCTCACAGGTGTAATAGGTATGTTTTATAACTTACTAGATGTTTCCTGCGACTTCGTGTCCGCTTAAAAAACTTTTGATAGATTGCCAGTTCATAATCTGGCCCTATCGAAAAAACTAACTAAACTACCTCCTCGCCAAATTTCATTCTTCTACGTCCCGCAGTTTTAGAGATTTCATTATACAACTTTATTACTAACAACTATTTAACAAATTCAATATCAGCTTTTCGCTTTTATATATAGAAGAATGTTTGTGAAAATTTAAAATCGGGATTAAAAATACTTATATATACTATATATTATATTTACTATATATTATATTTCCATTTTGTCAGACATATTTCTTTTTCCTCTAGCACTAATGCAATTGCATAAAAATCGTGTAACCCATTCAGAATATTAATCTGGGATAAAAAAGAAGGCAGATCTAAGATATACAAACAGCTACTCCTAAAACAATACTATCATGAAAGAAAATTGTATCAACATAGTTTTAGCCGTCTCTTACATTTTGGCATACTTAAATACGTCAGTAGTATTTCATTTCAATCTATTCACGTCCAAAACTCAGAGCGAAAGAGACGAATACAATTGGAGTTAAGTAAATTTTCTCAACAACAGCTTTTTTCTAAATAGCCCCTTCTGTTTAATGTGACCTCACAAATAGAATTATATAATTCTGTGACTATTGTCTAATAAATTTTATCTTTCAGATTAAGGCGTCAATATGGGTCACGACGAAAAGAAAGGAACAATTATCTTGGACAACTTTAACTCAACGTAAGTTAACTGTTTCTGTTAGATTAAATTTGTCTGTATATGAGCTAGAAAGTGGTAATAAAAATGCCAATTTGTTTAAATGTACACTTGTTTCGCTATGGCTTCAGCAGAATTAACGTATAGTTATTTATGGGTTATGTTTGTCAATCCCGTTGTCCCGATCGAGTTACATGAATTGCCTTTAGCCGTGTCTTGACTGAACGAATAGCCTCTCGAGGCTGCCTCGGACGTTTGTCGTGCAACTTTTTTGTCTGGAGAACATGCACTTTCCTCAGGCGAGGCACTTCCTGACTCACCGAGCGAGGAATTAGCCTTCCGAGGCTGCCTCACGAGGTTGCTCGTTCAGTTAGGACACGGCTGTTAACGAAGATTTTTATTTATTTCATATGGTAATATTACAATTACCGGTCGTATTTATACTTACACATCTAATTGTCTTGGTGTTACATATTCTTGGATGAAAATTGCTTCTAAGTATTTATTAAGTACTTTACGAATAACCTTTGTAGAGTCTATCTCCTGATGATGCTTCGGCGTCGAAGCGAAACGTGCGTTGAGGCTCATCGGAAAGTCAGTGTAGTGCTGTGCTTTGGTGGCGGATTCGGTGGTGTAGGGGGCCACTAATGGCGCCAACTAGCACGAGCTTCCCGCGGCCAATAAGGGCGCAAGGATGTTCCGGCGCTCCAAGAGCGCCGCACCCCTCTAATTAGAATGCAATATGCAATACATGTGTGTGTAAATGGTATAAATCATTTGGCATTGGTGTGCGTGTGGTTTTATTTTAATAATTAAATATGTTAATATTGCATATTATATAAAAAATACTAGCATTCGCACATCTTCCCCTGTATGAACTACAATTGTGCCAAACTTACTCCTCAGTCCGCGCAATTTTCGTAAACTGAGGGCCTAGCATTTCGAACCATTGGAGTCGAAGATTCGACTATGAAAATATTCGCGCTGGGTCCACATCGAACCCTCCTTATTGTCAACGCGGGTTGCATCAGCATAGATTAAAAGCGTGACACGATAAAGACTTGCCTTCTGTGGGCCTATCACAAATATTTTCATCCTAAATACAGTCGATTTTTCGGATTAGAACGGTTCGAAATGTTAGTGCTAGGGCCTCTGGTACCTAAGGTTTTCGCTTCACGTATTAATATATAAAATGATGCTCATTAAAGTTCCCACACAAACAGTCTAAAAATATACTTCATCAGAATCTCTTCGCTTTCATAATTACTTCAGTGTGTAGTGTAAGAAATTATATTTGGTCTCGGCCTTCGTTAAAGCCCATAAACCATTCACCGCGGTAATAAATAAAAATAATGTTTTCTTTGAAATAATAAACGATAGGTAATTTTCGCTTGCGGCTTCTGTCACACACGTACGCCTTTAACACGTTCTTAAACAATAGCCTAGTTGACTATTCTAAGAAACTAGTTCATATTATGCCTTGTAGTCAACTAAACCTGAAATTCGAAATGAAATTTCGGCGAAAAACAAACATTCTACTGGTTAATTTTGAGTTTTTATAAATCCACATTTTTAGCGCCAAAACGCCCTGACTAGGGCGTCTTGAATGACGTAACAACGTGCTCAAACAGCTATACTTGAGTGTGATTGGAGCATACGTTAGCAACGACAATTTGTTTGACACGCAGTGACGTCACGCCCTCAGTTTGCTGTTTGGGGTCACGTGATTTATGTTTTTAATTTATTTATATTTTCAAAATATTAAACAGTCAAAGATATTTTGGTAATTCCACTTGGTTTATATAATATTTAAGCCTCTGTTAACCATCAGGAACAAAAATTTATTAAGATTTCTTTTAGTGGAAACTACCCTATTGATAGGATTCTGCATTACTTTGCGGAAATTCATTACAAGTCTAAAAACATTGTTTAGTACTGTTTTGTTTCAAAACTTTACAACTCTTAGCTGGATGGGTAACGCCTTCTTCTACCTAGGCATTATCCCGGTCTAGTGCCAGGGTCCGCTTAAATTGCAGGGGATGTGGCTGTGGAGCCAGTTAAGATGACTTATTACTACATGTCCCAATGCAATTTTAAATTAGAAACAAATTTGTGCAATATTTTTACATCAAACCGCAATGTAACCCTTCATCGTCGCAGAAACTAACATCAACACTTGATGGTTCTTCTATCATCTTTGCTTTTTTAGGAGGCATTGTAAATGTCCCAAAAAATCCTCAAAAGTTCATCGATCCGCCGAGAATTCGTTATCAGAAAAGTCTATTACTTTTACCTTGCTACAAAGTGAAAAAGAAATGTACGTATTAAATATAACTTGTTTCAACATTGATGCAAAATTCGTATTGTATATACTAAATAGTTATAAAATTAAATAAGTTACCAAACAAGTTTTGCCTGTTACCTACGTAGCGAAAATACGATATTGTAGTCACTTCAACTGAACAAATCTATAAATCGGTTAGTTTAATATCAATTAACAATAAAATTACACATTAGTTGAATTTTTGCAGAAGAAAGTACAGTCAAAATAGTATTCGCTTTCTCTAACAACTTCTAGTGATTTCATTGTAAGATCGCCATGTTGTTGGAAGTCAACCGATCAATTTCATATTTGTTGCTAGAGGTAAATATTTACAAAGTGTATATATTTAATTTTTTTTATATTCATATATTTCAGATATTTCACAATAGATATTTACTAATCTTATTATTAAGTTAAATTATATTTAATATTAATTTACTGCAAGGAAGATACCTTCCTAACAGTAACTGCTGCTTGATTTCTGTAATGTGCTATAATTGTAGGGCAACACCATTGGAACTGGATAGAAAATATAAAGACTCTATTCACTGTCTTTCGACAAAGAAATAAAGTGCCCGTATGTTTTTATAGATATAGTAGCGAAAATAATGAAATTGCAAGTTATGATAAAGAGAAAGAAACACAAAAATTTTAGCGACATACAAATTTAGAATAATCACGATGTTTTACATTGTGCACAATATTCTCACTTCTATAACTATCCGTTTAGCCTACTTTACCTAAGTAGATTGAGCCTTAGAATCTAGAAAACTTAGTCTTTACTTTAACATATACAACTTTATCAAATGTTATTATACTCTTATTGGTGCCTTCAGTTTAACATTTACATTACTTTTTAATATAATAATTATTATTTAAAATAAACAGAAAAAAAATCAGTGATTTTTATATTCTAATTTTCATAAATTTATGAGTTTGGACGCCTTTATAAAACTTTTTCAAAATACGAAACGTTATTTGCATTTAATCTGTTAAGTATATTATATTGAAGGTTTTCGTTAAGAAGCTCGGACGAATAATTATACATTTTATTTTACTATATCATATTGTTAAGTGACACGATTAATGAATAGAATGCTTTAATTCATCAAGTAACCAATAGGACCTGTGTCGAGTGTAAAATATTTAATGTCAATGTCAATTATAGCGCCAAATTGCAAAGAATAATGATTCATAGTTGTATCACCCAGTTAAAAAAATATTGTGATCGTTGCAGGATATTCTTCTTAAACATTTAAGAAAGAAAGCAGAATTCCTATATTAATCAATTTGATTTACGCCAGTAACTCTCATCTTACATGCTGATACGTTAACATAATTTAGTAGAAAGAAGTTTGCTTAAACATAAAATTTATTTTATCTTAAGTATGCAATGTAATGATGTAGTTATTGTTATATAATTTATGATAAGTAGTGTAAAACATTTATATACTATGTGTGTTTAGACTTTAGAGTACGAGGAGGGAGGGTCGAAACTGGCGGAGGAACGAGTGAAGACGGGGAACTTGAAACTTTTTCATTCAATAGCCGGCAGTCGGCCGCGTGCTCGTGTCGCACCTCGGCGTGTATGAACACATGTTCTTTTGTTTGTCAACAATAAAAATGTAGTGCCCGGTGAAATAAAGTTGTAATATGTGATTTATGTTTTCGTTTCGATGTATTATAATATTATGTTAGCGACTGTATTGTGCTTTAAAGATGGACGGTGCAAACGCTGACTCGGATCATTCTATGACTTGGGAGGATTTTTTTGGTTTGTACAGTTTCTAACTTAATTTAGTCAACTGTTTCTAATTATAATCGTGTTGTGACTCTTCTTTAATTTTTTTTTTCTTTTATATAGTGTAACAAGATCTGTTTAGTCGACAATTAGAAAACCTAAAACAAAAAATCATATTAGTCATATATATCGTGTTTTTCCTGAGGCTAAGACGGGAAAGGACAGGTTTGTTTAACATTTCCCCTTATGGCAAGTATGCAGTACGATCAGTCGGTTCATTGCCTGGGCTTCTTACCTCCGCCCACTGTTTCATAAACGTGATTTATCAGCACCTTTTAAGAAATTAGTTTCTTGTATGAAATGTACATGCTGTTTAGTACCTTTAAAATAGTTTCGGAATTAGTATTTATTTCATAAGCGATAAAGTGTCTATGGAAAAAAAATTCCGACTACAAAATATTTGTTATAGGTGGTTTCAAAACCTCTGTTGTCATAGCAACTTGGATTGTTTGCATAGCTTAACTATAACAATATTTTTTTCATTATGCCTGTCCCGTAGTAGTTACCTAGGTTTAAAATTCACTAAATATTACTTTATGATATGCTAAGAACGTCAATAAAATAATTTTTCTTTCTTTAAAAAAAAAACTGTCTTTAAATTGTCAGTATTGGACCTGAAATGGGACCACACGGGAATGACCTGCATTCAAATAAAAAAGGAATGATAAAAATCAGTTAGCCCAGTCCAAAGTTCTGAGGTAAAACACAGTGTAATTGAGAAACTGTTTGTCGCTGGAAAGGCGATTAATGTTTGTCTCTGAAGAGACTTTACTCAATGAAACTTCTTCTTCTTCTTCGGTACACTCCTGGTAGAGCAGTCGTGAAGTCGTGATCATCACGTAGTCACACTGTCAAAAGAGGCTGTCATTTTCTCAACGACAGCTCAATGAAACTTAGGAACAGCAAATACATATCATTGCCAAATAGTTACTCAACGGCTAACTGGTGACTAAGTTGTAATTAGTCTACTTGTAACTTTTAATAGCGAACGAGACACAGCTGATCTTTTGCACTATGGAAATTTATAAAGTGATAATACGAACAAGCAAAACCTAACCTATTTTTCAGATCCAAAGTTCCTATTCTTGTTTGTTATGCTGATGTATTGAAGGAATTAGCAACTCGTTAAGAAGGTCAAATTATGAATTAGATCAAACAGCTCCGAAGCCAGAAATACGTTGTCGTTTCCCAGAAATCGCGTTAAAATGTTCCATTTCTGAATTCATGCGTTTGTTGTTTAAAATCTCATGAGGATATTTATGATCGCTAGGTGCAGCAGCCTAGTCGAAATTTCACACATCATTAATGTTACGTACTCTATGCTAATTCTTAATTAATTTAATATTGCATATGTTATGAAATCTCTGTATAAACTATAACTGGGATGAATTTGATACTACTCCGTCCGCGGAATTTTTGCAAAAGGGTACTGAAAGTTTTTACTTCACGTATTACCCAGCACCACATATTTTCCACCGTGGTTCTCCAACGGTGGTGATTCGATAATATGTGCATTTCTATAAATACTTATACAAATGCACAGGTGAAGATTGAACCGCGAGATAATATTTCTTATCAAAAGATAACTTGTACTATCTGTAAGCATATCATTGTTTAAAAAGGTGAATTTAAATTTGCTAAAAAGGAGCTATTTTGCAACTCGAATGGTAATTTACTTAAGATTATTATTTGAATGTATTGTGACTTGTATAATGAGATTTCCGAAATGTAATAAGTGAAAATTACCTATTTGATGCGAACATTGTGTGTTGCCTATTGAATTCAGAAGATATTCATGGTATGTATGATTGTTTTTTTTCTTTAGGTTTATATCTATAGGCTTATATACGTCCACGCTACAGCTTTTCGTTGCGTGATAGATGTGCGATAATTATGATCGTTAATTGCTTATCCTGAATTTCCTACTGGTGCAACGAATAATATGTAGATCGAATAGAACACGTATCGCTCCAGGATCAAATATATTTTAGTTCAAACTCTTAAAGCTTATCTATTAGGGTATACATGTCCAACCTTGCATATGTTTTCTCAAACGCACTCATTTTATGCGCGAAGGTCTTTTCCTCAGATGTAACTTGAATTTGATGAAATATCTTTTACATATGTTGAGGAGGTCGTATCTAAATCAGTGGCCGTCATTTGATTCGATCGATAGCTGCTTATTCTTTCTAAATTCTTGATAAATAGGAGACCCATTACAACACTGGTTTTAAAATATCCGACCTCCACCGTGTTTCAGAAGGCACGTAAAATAGTCAAGTCCCGATTAACGTCACCGACTAACCGGATAACAATAGATAGAAGAAGGAGATCTTGTACAAATGCATAATTTAAAAAAAATGCTATGCGTAAATTCGCATCACTAGTATCCACTAGTTGTAGTGGTGATTATTAAGCAGCCAAACGTAATAATTATTCTAATCAGTTATTTAAACGCTAATTTTTTTTTATGCATACGTTGTGTGTGTCAAGTGTCGGTTATAACTTGTAGATCTTTTAATTATAAGCATAGCTTAATCAGCGTATTATTATAGACGGTATTCGTTACAAATATATTAACGTACCCAACCATGGCTCTTAAGTAGCCGTTATAAAGATTAGTTTCCTGTAAACTATGAAATAAATCGTCTCCATGTTAGACTATCGTATCGTATAAGGCTACATTATTAATGATCTGAACTTCCGTGAGCCTCTTTACATGGTAAGATAATTACGTCGTCATAGTTTAATCGCAAAGATGAATAAGGTGACTAAATTTGTCGATACTGTTGAGGAGAATCGTCATTGTAAAGTAGGCTTTATATGATATAATTATATATTTTTATCTAGCTAGGATGATCAGTCACACTGCAAATCGCTCTTGTAATATTTATTGTTATGCAAAACTCTTAAAAATATCAAATGTATAAAACAAGATGTAAATTTAAAGAATGCATAGTCTGTATGTTTTTTTTTTTAATTTAAGTTTTTTTTTATTATGGTATAAAAAGGAAGACTATGACAATGACAATTTTTTTTTAATTTTTGTCAATGTGAAGAATGTTCCGATTGATTTGATTCTTGTAAAATAACTCAAATCTATAGTTTGTATTTAAAAACTATCCAATTATCAAAATGTGTTTTAAAATGTGCGGATGTTGCACTAGACTCGAGCAATGTCACTTCTTGTGTAGGAATATTTACATATGTCGCTGTACACCAGCGGATGTTAATTTAAAATTCTTTTTATATCCGTTTTTATATTTAAAAGGATGTCGGGATAATAGCTTTTAAAAATACCAAATCTGCTCTGTGTCTTCACTTTGGAGCATATTAAGGTTTAATTTGTTTTCGTATGAGTCAAATTACACAAATATCTCAGAAGTCTGGGCCTAGTAACGCAACAAATATTTTACTGGCAAATCTTCTGATTTACTCCAACGTTATAAGATTAGATCATATGTTTAAACAAAATAGAAAAATAGGACATTACACATTACGTTTAATCAAACATATGCTCATAGGTTCAATTCAATGCTTAATTGTAGAGTAGACTCTTCGCGACCAATCGTCCGAATGAATCGCCGCCAAAGCTACTCTCTTTACCACCTCCAAATCAATCAAGTACCGACACGTAGAAAAGCTCTTATTGAATAATCTAACTTATTGACCACTCAGAAATAAAAACATCGTTTGATAAACTTACATTTGACTTTACAAAATTAATAAAGAATTACGACTACATAATGCACGGAAAATAAAATATTAAATTAATGTAAGCATTTACAAAATCATTACAACATGAATTTAGATCCTATTATCTATATCCTTTCATATTAAAAAATCCTCCTCCGCGTCTGTCTGTCTGTTCGATAAATTCAAAAATTACGGATTGTATCATCTTGCGATTTTATTAATACTTCAGGAGGAAATTTTACATGTACTAGAGATCACCGACTGGGCGAAATTCGTCCACAAACCTTTTTGCGTATTACATGTTTAGTACAACATATATTGTTCTATTTGACAAATAACATACTGTTATCACGATTACGCTTTGACATCATCATATACATGTGTGTATAAGTGATGTAAATCGTTTCGTATTGGTGTGCGTCTGGTTTCATTTTAATAATTTAGTACATTAATATTGCGCATTATAAAAAAAAATTGCATTCGCAAAACCTCCTCTATATAAACCACAATTGTGCCAAATTTCATATTCCTCCCAGTCGAGAATTTCAATGATTTGTAACGTGATGTAAAGAAACGTATTTTTGTACGGTAACATTACGCAAGCTGGCTAAACCTTACGAGATAGATCAAAATAATGTAGTACGAGATTACCCTTTACAGCATATCCTTAAAATGAATATCATAGAAGATATCCGAAATTTAATAGAAATGGGACACAGCGGCAAGCGCGGTAGCCGGCTTGATTGTGTTAGCGACCACTATGGCGCTATGTTTTGATATATAATAAAGAATTAGCTCATGTTCGGGCAGGGCAACGTCTGCCAAGTCCACTGTCCGCTATAAATCATATAAAAATAAATGTAGTGTCACAAAGTGTGATCGAGGTGAACTCAGCAGCTACTAAATACATTTTGATCGAATTCCGGCACTATCTATTTAGTCCAACATAAAACATGGGATAGTTATTGTCTCGTTTGTTAACCATAATCATATTTATTGCAAGCTATATGTTTAATTCAATAATAGCGTAATATATTAAATAGCAAGCGAGAGAACCATTGGGTAGGATAACGTCTACAGGAATCGCTAGTATACAATTATAGATATACAATTTTTCTAGGCCAAATTTTTAAGTTCATCAAAAAAACCGAACAGTGGCACTCCGAGTGTCGACAGAAGTAACAACGAATCGTCAGTGGTATCTGTACAGAAACAGTGTCGCGAGTTCAATGGTTTTTCTTCTTAAAAATGGTTAACGCCTGAAGTTTTCATAAAAAAAAAATAAGAATTTTTTTTTCTGCCTTAATATTTTGAAAAAGGTTTAATTTTTTTTTGTATTTTTGATTACCTCTCTGGATACTGGCAGCCCCATTTTTGACAGAACCTGTAATGGTATAAACAAAAATGCTAATGTTGTTCAGAATTCAGTTTGAAATTTTTACAAATAATATATGCTTATTTGCGTTTAGTACATTATTTTCAAATTCTTTGATGTGTTTAAAATTAAAAATTGTTTTATAAGTGGATTGCTTGTTTCTATGCTTTCTATAATTTTTTTGTGCTGTAAAAGTATAAATTAAGGATAAGTTGTCATAATGCATTCGAGTGAAAAACGCATTAAAACTTTGGATCTTGCATCACTAGAACCCACAGCCAGGGTTAAACAGTTGGCTAACTATGGAACCATGGTAGATGTCGATCCTAACGTACCTTCAAGGAGGTAAATGTATAAAAACATAATATATTTTCGTATTGGTTTATATTTATAGGTTTCGATGTATAAACAACATAGTTGTCTCATAAACTTTTTCTTGAAAAATCCTTACGTTCACTTAATTACAATAGTAATATATAAATATCACTAATGACTTAATGAGATTATCTGACAGTTAAGTACCAAGCAGACAATAATAATTCAATGTCATTAAATTTAAACAAGATTATCTTTTCGTAGAAGATGTTGGATGGTGAATGCTCAATGCTGTAGAAAATGTTTGTAGAAATAACTAGTAGAGAATATTAGTACATATTACACATATATTCAGCAGACATATTATAGACCAAAAATGTGTTGTGTATTCAGACAAATGTTAGGATGGAGCAAGATCCAATTATGGTACACCTTCTACTTGCCCTGTCTATATTTTTTAAAAGACAAGTTTCTTTAGCATTCCATAGATTTACTGTACAGGTGCTGGGTCCATTGCGTTGCTGAGGAAGAAACCATAGCAGTGCCCGGGACTTGGGACCAAGGTGTAGATTTGAGAGTGCTCTTTCTAGTGGCCACTAACACTTACCTTCACTGCCAGTGTTCTCTCTCTGTCTACTAGTGCAGCTTTAGATGTCCTTTAAAATAAAGAACTTCAAAAATATATCTATATTTAAAACAACCTTATATTAAGAGTCTTCCTTAGCTGACACCTCCCTCCCATGAGACTTGACGCCTGGACCCCTGGTCCGTCCAACTATGGTAGGGCTGTTCCTGTGTATATTCTCTGACTATCAGTCTGTCATCCGTCAGCCTATAAGACACTCCTCCCCTAGGATTTCCTAACTATTAGAAGATGATAGAGACTATGTAGAGAATTGAAATTTTGTATGTTGATAGAACATGCTAAAATTTCATTAGGAAAAATATTTTTAATGAAATTGGATGACAACTTTTCAATTTATTTTGCAAATATGTTTAGTGTTCGTTAGAACCCTTCCGTATAAGTGTTTCTTGACCACTTTTTATTATATTCATATAGATATGTTAATGTGTGGTTTCAGGTATTATCGTTCTGGTTTGGAGATGGTGAGAATGGCTAATGTCTATCTTGGTGAAGGTAGTCTCGAAAATGCCTATATGCTGTATATGAAATTTATGACTTTGTTCCTAGAAAAGATTCGTAAACATCCAGACTATAGTTCTGTTCCTATCGAAGTAAAGGCTATTAATCAAGCTATGCTTAAGGAGGTGATGCCAAAGGCTGAGAAGCTAAAGCAAAAACTTTTAGAACAGTACACTAGAGAGCATGCGCAATACAAAGAGAATGAGGTAATATTTCAACTTTTCACAACGAAAAAAAAATTATTACATGGTTTATATTAATTAAGAGGAGGTTGTGGCCTAATCAGTGGTCAGCTTTTGAGTCGATCGCTAGGTTAAGGAGCTCTTGCTTCGACCGGGTGGTAGATGGGTGACCCATTCTAACACTGGTTTATATTTGATATTCGACCTCATCCGTGTTTCTCAAGGCACGTAAAACAGTAGGAGCCGATTAATGTCACTGAGTGATATTAGTCGTGAGGTTGCAGAGATCATGGGGGTTCCGAGGATGACGTCACATGGCAACCGGTCATCGTAACTCGCCCCACAGCCATATCCCCTGCAATCTATGCGGACCCTGGTACTAGACCAGCCTAACACTAGAAGGAAGAAGTTTATATTAATTACATTTTGATTATTAATAACTGAAGAGCAGTAAATTCCCCATTGTATTCTACTCATGTGTTTTATGCAAATAATTTCTCTGACACCGTAAACTAAACTAAATCGAACTTAACTTGTCAATTTGACGTGACACTACTCCCGCCATCTCATGATCATCTTATATGAGAAAGAGGTACCGGTACACAGACTTGCTGGCACAACTCGGCTGCAGACTAAGAGGACTGCAAATGTGAGGCTTATAGATAGTAATCTATGATTATATTATTCAGTAAATGTTATATAAATAGTATCCAATATTAAAGTATATCATCACTTTGTAGGAGAAAAGACGAATAGCAGAAGAGGCGAGAAGGAAACAGGAACAAGAAGATGCAAAACTAGCTCAGAGGTTGCAGGCCAATGAGAATAGACAGGACGGCCACAACGCGCCTCATCTTCTCAATGCAGTAAGTGATTGATATTGTCCATGTAAGTTGTTTATTATGTATCCAAATCTGCAGCCTAGTTGTCCAAACATATTTAAATAAATAGATAAATATATATATATAATAAAAACATGTATTGAAATATAATCGCCACATGGAGACATATTAATAGGTCGCACTTTTTTTTGTTAATGTCATGTAAATCTTTTGTAGAAATTGTCTTTGTAATAAATGAATTATTTTATACAATTTTGAATAGTACATATAATGTGATCACTAAGGGTTCCGTACTATCACGCTTTTTTTAAGATATTTACTTTTCATAAGATTGAGGCTCTTAAAGTGTAAGTTAAATTAAATTTGTCCACGTAGGAAGAATGGGCCGTGAGTCCGTCCGCGCCGCCCGTGGACGCGGTGCTGTACCCCGACGACTTCGCGGCCGAACCGCCGCGCCCGCCGTCCCATCACTACCACCCCACTCCGCCGCTGATACCTCCTTCGCGGCCTCAACAGTATGTATTCATTTAAATTTATTAACAACATTAAAACTCTTCTTCATCCTAGCGTTATCGGCTCGGCACTCGGCTTTTATCTAATGTAACATATATATATATATATATATGTATTATACATATAAACCTTCCTCATGAATCACTCTATCTATTAGTGCAAATCGCATGATCCGTTCCGTCAGGCCGACGTCAAAGAAATTTACGTTTTTTATAACAAAAAAAAATTATTATATATATAAGGATTAAAATTCGTTCCGAAACACTCCAACTTCTCATGATGTCACTTTATGTTAACATTGCGTTCCACTCAGCGTCACATCGACGTTTTCGCCGCAACCGTAACAATAGCAGTTGTCAAAATTTATCTGATTGAGCACTTTAAAGCGTTGCAATCGTTTATTGGAGCGCACTTATAATATACGGTGACGTCATACGCTCTGCTGGGTGTTTTAGCTATCATGGCGGATTGTTGTATTTTGTAGTTTCCTTTTTTTTTGTTAATCCCTATTATTCTCGCAATATAAAAATAAATACGTTTGTTAAGCTTTATGTATCTTATTTCATCAGATAAATACATAATTTAAATGAATTTTGATTACTGCAGTCATACCTGTTAGTTATCATCAGGTGAAATGTCTGTCCATTTACTCCATGATTCATCTTCGATTTGTTTTTTCGTATGAAATTGGTGTAAAATATGTCTTTATTTAAAATGAAACAAGACGTGACTTGAGCAATTTTACTTATGGAAAAAAAGTTTTTTTTTTATATAACAAGGGGCAAACAAGCAGGCAGGCAGGCAGATACTCTTAAGTGACTACCGACGCCCATGGACAACTGCAACACCAGGGCTATCGCAGATGCGTTGTCGGCCTTTGAGAAATGAGTATGCTCTTTTCTTGAAGGATGTATTTCTTTGTTTGATTTTGTATTCCAACAGCAAAACATTTGCAATTACAAAATGACCATATTTCATTTGTTTTTATTGATATTGGTGTCACTTTTATATTTATTTGGTGCTTTGGTTTGACACTCTTAACTGACTAAAAGTTATACATATTAGGTAATTCTATTTTTTCTGTGTACCGAATCTAAAGTCACGAAAACCCCGCGACCACAACAAATGAATCGTTACTGCAGTAAAGGCTAAAACGTTTAAATAACAAGATAAATTAGCCAACGCTTCACTATAATCATGCTTACCTATAATCTTGTTACTGTAAACTGTGTCGTACACCACCGACTTAAAGCCTTTATTTAAATGTGTCATTTGCGTAACGGTGACGTGCGGTCGGTTAACGACGACGTTTTATTTAATTACGTTCATTAATTAATATAAAAATATATATGTGTTGTGAGAGTTCAATCAAATATTAAAGAAAATTAAAATATTCTTATTTGACATTAGCCATAGTTACATGTGATTATACTTTTTGTGATTATAAAAAGAAAAGAGTGATTTATGTTACTCTCTTGACGTTAATTATGTGTTTGGCGAAACTTCTGTAACGTCATAATTTGTAGTGAGTTCAAAAGCAATTCTAGCTATTTTTTTTTAATTAGCCATTTGTGTGCCACTGCTAGGCAAAGGCCTTCCCCTTCTCGGTCTGCTTTCCTCTTTCTTGGGCCAATCTCATATACAACTTCCCCGCAAAGTCATCCAAATCATCGCGCCACCTCTTCCTCGGCCTGCCGGGTCGTCGGCGGCTATTATTATCAAATATAAATAATACATACATAGTATGTAATATGTACATATAATAATTGTATATTATGCAATACTCAAGCATATTCCCTCTCCGCACCTCCCCTCTAGACGTCTCAACCTCCTTCCACACCATTAAACCCCTTTCACCGCTGCAAACTATTTAGTCAATTACTTTTTCTTACAAATTTTTTATTATAGTATATAATGATAAGGAAAATTTAGTAGTAAAATTTTGATAACGACCCGAAGACTATTGACGAGCAAGACTGTACAAAGAGTCCTTAATTTTAGGTTTTCCATACTAACCATGAATTATTCTAGTGAACAAAACCTCGTGGGTTACATCTAAGTGATTTCCATTTTTTTATTTTAATGTATATAACTTTTTTTTTAAATATAGTCCACCAGTTGACATTGGAGTGGACATGAATCGTAATAGCAAGTTCGATGATCGTGATTATTGCTTCAAATAAGAGCAGTTACGATTTTTATCTTTAAAGTTAACGTTGTCATTTACGATTTATTAAAATATCACCGGTGACAGTGTGAATAAAGAATTTGGGTAATAATTAAAACCGGTTCCGTCTAAAATCGGCGCTGTGATACGATTTACATAATTGTATAATTACTGATTCGGGCCACACGCGTACACTGTACAACTTTTCTACTCACCTGTGATAGTTGATATATTAAATAGTTTGTGTGTGCGTCTAAGTATTAGTGAAGTCCCCGTGCAATACTGGTGCACGTCGCATCCTTATTTGTAATTAGCACAAGTGCGTAAATTCAATTACTCGTTGTGTCGCGCCCGTTCGCGTTGTGATGTAATGGTTCTCATTATTAAACTTTGTTTTTCTACGTTTTCGTCGGATTGGTGTTGCGAACTGGATTCACCTACTCGATGGCCATGGAGTTTTATAGCTCATTATTAATTGGTCACATAAAAGTTACTAAAAGTTGCATTAGAATGTGTTCGTTGTGTGTCTAGTGTTTGTTTTTTTTTTCTCATTAAAATCCATTCAAACTAACTTAGTCTTGCCTCTTCTATCATCTACTATTTGTATGGATAAATTAATATTGTAATATTTTTTTTGCGTTAATACAATTATGTATAATAATGGATATTATTATGCGCCATATCTGCAGCCTCCGGTGTATTACTATTATTATTATCATCAGTAAGTAAGAGTAACAATTTTTATATTTTAGTAATAATATAATCGCTAAAACTATACTAAAGCTGCCAATGTTGTGGTACAATCGAACTAAATTGACGGATACGACCAACAGGGTTGACCACTGAAGGAAATTCTGTTAGTGTTACTACATAACAATAAATTTCATATTTCTGTATAGCTATAACCATGCACATTAAAATTTAATTATCGTTTTTGATTTCGTAATGGTTTCCGTTTTATAAATTTCCCAAGAAAATGATCGAAAACACGTTATTCAGTGCGATATTTTTAGCATAATTAGGTTAGATTGCGAGGTCTAAACTTGACATACATATTTCTTCCTTCAATATTTCTTAGCAATAACCTGTTCGAGAACTTTTCAAGGTTTTACTTCTTAGTATTTTCTATACAAACCAAATACGTGCCAAAAACTATTATTTACACGCGTATTTTTTTATTTTAATTTTTTTATTGTTGTAGTTCTTACGTAATTATTATTATTATTTAATTTAAGTGCTTGTTACTTTGCTTACAGAGAAACGATTGTGGAAAATCTAACCCATACATTGTATAAAACAAAATCGCGCCCCGGTCTTGCACGCTTAGAAAAAGTACGCAAAGGATTTTAATGCGGTTTTCGCCAATAAAAAGAGTGATTCAAGATAAAAGTTTCTAAGTATAATGCCGGAGCCAGATATAGCTTCATTTGAACGATCCTTTCAATGATCATGTAGTGTGGCCCGGGACTTTGTGTAAGTGTACAAAGTTTTGTACTACTTTGTGGACTTCAAGGTCAAAAATGTACAAACACTTCGAGCTACATATGTCTGGCTCCGGTGTAATACATGCATGTTTACATCTGTGCCAAGCCAGGACGGGGAATACAGAAAAGAGACTTCATAAAGACACAACACAAACATAAAGTTGATTTTAAGGTCTGTTTCCTTTTTAACAGAAATGTGGGTATAAACGACTTTTTACCGCCTCTGCTTGGCGAGAGACGTCTGAGGCAAGTGGTGGTGCCAGCGGCGCTGCTGTCGCGGTTCTTGTCCATCGCAGCGCCCAACACAGCGCGGAATATAGAGCTCTGCGGCATTTTAGCTGGTATATTGGTACGTATCAGGGGGCGCGGTGGAGCCCCCGCAAGTACCACCCCCTTGTACCATACCTTTCTCTATGCAGTTCAGGCCATTTTCGACACCATATAACTTCGTTGTGGATAAAACTAGAAGCCTGAATTTTCAGTAACCAAGTAGGCATTTTATAAACATGTTTCGAATTTCATTCAATTTGACCCAGTACGTTAAGAAGTATTACTAGTCAAAGTTTCTTATTTTTGTCACTCACTGGCCGACCGATCATCAAAATTCTAAAGCACTTCTAGCAGACTGACACTTAACTTAAAGCAGTTCTAGCTCACCAAAAAGTTGAGCATTATGGTTCTCGCTCTTGATAGAGTCCAGAAGCACTCTCTGTAGCCGAACACGACTAGAAGCAGGCAGTCATGATATGAACGTTTGTCGAACTGATGCAAATTACTTAAGCGAGTGGTAACCTTTACTTTTCGATACAGGAGCGCGACCAGCTGAAGATAACCCACGTGGTGGTACCGAAGCAGTCGGGCACGGCCGACTCGTGCAGCACCAACAATGAGGAGGAGATCTTCCACTACCAGGACCAGCACAACCTCATCACCCTCGGGTGGATACACGTAAGGAACTTTAATAATCATTGTAATGGCATTTTTTTTACCTAATTGCTAATAAATGGTGTTTTTTCCTTTTTAATTTATTTAAGGGTCTTAAATCAATTTAAGACTATGCCAGACCCGTCCAAAAAAAAAATGTTTGTATGTTCTCATAATGCCGGAGCCACACATAGCTTCATTTGAATGATTGGTTTTGTTTTTTCTTTTTTTTTCTCTTTACTTTTTAAATGAAATGAACTTTTAATAATTTTTGTCTTTTGTGTGCAATAAAGTATCTATCTATCTATCTATCATGTAGTGTGGCCGGAGACTTTGTGTAGCTGCGCAAAGTTTTGTAGACTTCATGATGGCATTCTTTTCATTCATTCTTCAGGAGCAAAAATGAACAACCACTCTAAGCTATGTCTGGCTCCGACATAAGATGTGTCTAAGTTGTATAAAAAATCTCTTTCTTTTTTATTTATTTTATCTTTTTGAAATCTAACAGTACAATTTTTATAACACGATGGGCACATACGAAATAGACCAGGTCGGGAATCGTACAGAATGCCTTACAGATTTCAGCCTGCCGGTTGAACAATGGGGGCTATTCTCAGATTATTGGCTATCTCATCTACTTCAGCGTAAAAAAATATCGTCTTTTCACATGTATGTGCAATATTGTAGTCCTCAAAAATTAAACTGTTTAATTTCTTTATCACAAGGAAGGATGAATGGAAAAAAAAGATGATATGTGTTATATCACATAACAATTTAAAAATGGCACGGGCATTTAGGCCTGTGGTGAAAATTGATTAAGAAAAAAAGGAAAAACAAATCTCTAAGATTTATTATTATAAATAGAAGTAGATTTTGTTTACATTGTGTATAATTTGGTTATAATGTGTTAAATTACAGACTCATCCGACGCAAACGGCCTTCTTGTCTTCGGTGGATCTTCACACGCAGTGTTCCTATCAGCTGATGATGCCTGAAGCCATAGCTATTGTTTGCGCACCCAAATATAATGAGTGAGTTTTAATTTATTTACTAATTTGGATCTTCAACAGTCATACATCGTATATCTATAATATAATTATATTAAGACGTGAAGCGGAAACTATTTTACGAAAATGGCGCAGACGGAGGAGTATGAAAGCCACAATTATAGTTTCTTTATTATTATTATTATTTATGAATATTAGGAATACTTTTTAGTATAATAGTCTAATATTCCCTTTTCCCCTCCTACTGAGCTTAAATGAAAAGCTTGTATTAGGAGTGGGTGCGACAATACCCCAACAGCGGTGGGGTTTGAACCGGGTACCTTGCGGATTTCAGTCCATACCTTATACCGTTGATTTATTGAGGCTCTGTTATCTATTTATAACAAATGGACATCTATTTACAAAATAGTCAAAATACAAAATAGTGGGGTCGCGGGTAACACGTGGCGCGCGGGTCACGTGTTACCAACTGCTGGATTACGAAAAGAATGAAAATTTCAAAATCTGAAATGAGGTTAACTTTTAGCCTTTAACTCGCTAATTTATAAAGATTTGTATTTGTCGTATTGTTGAATATCGTTATAACGTTTCCAGGACTGGATACTTCGCACTGACGCCCGACTACGGCATGCAGTTCATCGCCAACTGCAGGCAGAGCGGCTTTCACCCGCACCGTGGGGGTCCTCTTCTAAGCGGAACCCAGTACTGGACCAAGATAGAACTAGTTTTTTTCCAGGGGGTGAATCTTCCTTTATCAAACGTACAAAGGACGTACAAAAAAGAAATTTGGCAAGGTGTTAGTTTATAGTTAGTATACAACCGCTAAGAAAGGATTTTTCAAAAGAGCCAAGTGAAGGATGTCTAAAGCTTTTCTCAAGGTCTAATTTTATGAGGACGAAATTGCGGGAAACAGCTAGTAATATGTTTGTATGTCGGCGCGAGATGCTTTTTCAGACATTGGAACTATAAAGTGCGGTCTAATATCTCATTCTACAATCTTTGGATGTCTTAAAATGCTATGATGTTGTCATGGAAACAATATAACAATAAAAAGGAAAATTGATACACGCATATCTCATATAAGTTTAACAATTCATTACTTTAATATGGACAGGTGAATCCTGATATGTAATAAAGGCTTTTTAATCTTATTCATAGTATATTTTTGAATAATAATAATTATTTACCAGTGCATTTATTTATACACAAATTAAGTAATTGTGCTGGTTTCCTCTCTCAAAATCTGAAATAAGAGATTTTGAGAGACACATTTTCTTAGGTATTTTTGTAAATCTAAGGCAACTGAAGATCTAGCCAACAAACCTAGCCTTAAAAAATCTTTGTGGTTTTTCTGGAATTAGCGCAAATTCATTATTACGAATGGAGGCATCCAGAGTCAAAATTAATGTGACGGAACGAGCCGTGGCCAACTGTCAAATAAAAAAAAAGAAAGATTTTTTAGGCGGGAATAGTTAAACGTCAGATGAGTTGCAGCGGGATTTAAAAAGTATTAAGTATTAACTGTGTTAGAATTCTCGTATAAAATTTGGTTTTTGATATTTTAAGTTTTATTTCTTAAAATTATATTTAAGTTATATTTATTTTCATTATATAACAAGACTAACGGTATGTCATATAATCGGAAATTCCAATTTGCGAGAAGAAAAACTTTACCTGTATGTAAAGTCGAGATAAGGTTTAAAAATAACGGCTTGCCGCAGAGACATAAAGTGGAATGGTGTAATTTGCTTAAGAGTCGATCTGAGATATCTTTCCGTGGAACTAACACGTTTGTTGAGAATGCAGCGCTTCCAGCGATTGAGATAAAGGGTATCCTGCTGATATTCTTGTGCTTTAAGCTATCTTTGAAATGTTTTGATAAATGTGGTGTCTTCTGAGCGCTCGAAGGAGTATTAAAACAATTTTTTTCGTAGTTATATAATTCAGTCTGTCTTGAGTAGATTACTTAAATTAAGGTGGCTTAAATTAAAAAGCAAACTAAGGGTTCATCCATAAATTACGTCACATACGATGACAAGTAATAGAAACTTCTACTTTATGTATTTCAAATGTTTTTTTTTTCATCAAAACAATGGTTGAGCTCTCGAACGAAACGCGACAACAACACCATCACTAGACGTGACAGCATTGCCGCCACTTCACGCTGATCTCATGTGAGAAATAGGCACTGGTACCCGGACGCGCCGGCCCAATTCGGCTACAAACGTGACGCTACCTCTAATAAAGAATGCCTAAGAAACCCTAAAATATTGTCCAAGTTTCTTTAAAAATATAAGGAATTTAAGTTGTATTTCACACGGGTGCACTGAAGTTAATTAGATAAATCGGAATGATGGAAGGAGAGCAGAACGGACGCACGCGGCGATTTGTCACAGAATTAGATCGTGCTCTGCCGTGGCTTACGGCGTGGTAGGGTTGGTAGATTTGATAAAATAGTATAGAGGAATCTGTTTTATATTTTAGTCTTCCTCTATTTTGCTTTTTAATATCTACATCTCTAATACTGACATTACAAAATTAGGTCGTGCTTTGCCTTGTCTTACGGTATGGTAGGGTTGGTTTATTTTATAAAATTGTGGAGAGAAATCTATATTATATTTATTTTTTTCTTTATTTAATTGCCGCTAATACTAGCGGTTCCGAGGCAGGTCGTGCCCCTTCTAACAATAACCCTCTTATTGGAGCAAAATTTTCTTTAACAAAGCTGTCATCCATAATGGTAAAGCACTTTCTGGGTCAACTATACTTTGCTGACATTTGGGGCAAATTTTCGTCCTTTTTCCTTTTAGGGTATGGTTAATATTCTCGTTTTCTTCGTTTCGTTCGTTCTCGTTACTACTATTCAGTTAAAATTAAAAGCCTGTTTTAGGAGTGGGTGCGACAATACCTAAGCTGTTTCGAGATTTGAACCGGGTACCTTGCGGATCACAGTCCATCCCTTCTACCGTTGAGCTATTGAGGCTCTGAAAGCTATTTGGTTGGTGAGTAATACGCAAGCATACACTCATATACTAGGAGGAAATCCAGCCAAGTGTTTGCGGAGTAAATGATCAATGACCTCTCATTACTCGGTACGCCGCTAACCCTACACCCAACCTTGGCTTGATCGCGGGAACATCGAGACTTCCGCCCTCCATTCATCACAGAATCGATCGTGGATCAAATGCCCAGCCTATCGATTACACAGACTTTTTTTTCCAAATATTCCATTGTGTGGCCGTCGAAAAGTGAATGCGTTTTTTGCTTTGAACAATTTTTATAATTATCTAGGTTACACAAATCTTAGTTGGCATACGAATGTTTTAGATTTCCATTTATTTTAAGCCACTTTGAACAAAATAAAGACTATATTTAGCTCTAAGGGTAACAAGTTGTTACATATTACAGTACTTGTACCTTTTACGTCACGTTACTTGGGGATTCAAAGTCCCAAAGGACCACACACACACACACACACACACACACACACACACACACACAAACACACACACACACACACACACACACACACACACTATATCGGCTGAACCGATATTAATGATTTTTAATTTATTACATTTGTATCCGTCTCGAATAACAGAATAACTATCAAAAACATTGGAAAATTGACAAAAAATAACGTACAAAGAAAAACTATTTCCCCATACATAAAGAACAAAGTAAAGGGAAAAGAAAAAAAAATAGAACGCGAAAGGGAACGAGGACGGGAAAGAGGTAAATATTATAGTAAATAATAGGTAACCCAACGCACGAGCAGGACAACGTCTGTCACATCTGCTACTATTATAATAATATAAACACTGCTTGTAGAACCAAGAAGCTTATTAATGTATTATAGTACAAAAACTGGCAAGTCTTACGTAATCTATATATTACAATTGTTTGCACTGACCCATAATATTCACAATTACAACATTATTATTAGATAGTAACCCATTTTGTACAAGGTAACTTACAACTTAACCGTATTTATTACTAGTACTTTTATGCATTAACTGGTCGAAAATAAAGTACAATAAAACGTTATTTTAATGTTTACAATGACGCTATTCAATAATACTTGATATTCGTAAGTACTTTAGAAATACTTAATATATATATTATTATAAGTAAGGCGATATCGAAGGTGCGTTATGCATTCCATAATCACATATCACTTCATTAAAAGTTGTTGAGTTTCAACCAAACGCGTTGTCAACATCCGATTGTGAGCAAGCTGTACGTAGTTTATTGTGTTCATTCATATTTAAAAAAATTTCACACCCGCAGAATATTAATTCAAGTATTTTTCACACCCACAGAGCAACAAAATACTAATTCATATTTTATTCACACCCACAGATCAACAAAATACTAATACTCTCTTTGATCTTTATGTTCACATCGACCATCAGTTGGTAACTCTCAGCGGTTGATTATATTTTTACTACGTCACTTCATACCGCAGGCGATGACAAGTTGAACCAACCAAGATGGTTTAAGACTACTTTTTTTGGTATTGGATACCAGCAAAAGTGGTCTTGAAAGATGGTTCCTCAGTGGAGTGGACTATTCTTCACTTATGAAAGATGTTTCATCAGTGAAGAATAGTCGACTGCCTAGAATACGAAGCCGGTGTGAACATAAGCAAGCAGGCTCTTATTTCACACATTAGGAGCTTCTTCTTGTTCACACCATGTAAACAAAAAATGCAGTCTGGATTCTCGTTTACTTTGGCTAAGTCACTCACAGTTGAAGACTGACAAAACGTTTGGTTTTAACGCACTCGTTATTACGTCGAAATTGTGGCTAGTTTGAATAATTTTGATAGTTTCGTAGTTTAGAAGAAGTGTCTATATCTGTCACTCTCTAGCGGAGGATGTTAGGAGAGACGGCACTAGGGCGACGGGCCCTTCTGGGATATCCTCATAATCATCATTTTTGCGTAGCATAATGTTTTCTACAAAGATGTGTGGAGGTCTCTCTGATACGCTTGCATTACTGTGTACTTGTATTTATGTATATATGTACATGTGTCGTCAGTCATGACTACAGAATATCAAACGAAACTAAAAGCGCCCTATTGCTTCAGCCAAGAACAAATTACATTCACTCAGACAGTCTTGATATCAGCGATCAGGTTGATGTTCCTAGTCGATGCCCAAACGAATACAGCGACAAAATTTTCAGACAGACGTTAGATGAGCCCAGCGGCTGACCACAAAATTTCATCTAACCAACTTATCTGGCTGGCGAAGGCTAGCCAACGTGCTACTACGACGACGTGTGCCAAATGTTTAATATAATTGTAAACAATAACTTTACAAAAATCTAACAACATAAAACATTACCCAAACTGTCGTAACACATTATTATTTGATGATCCTACGTACTGTACTAGTTTACAGTAGTAGCTTTTGCTAAAGTAAACAGGCAATATTTCATTACTTTGTATAAACCCGTGAATAAAACAGGAGAGAGGGAAAGTATGAGCAATGTTGAAGCCCAAATGCTGCCAAACCAAGCATAGCCTTTACTGTTGTGTTGTAGTGCTTCAATGCAAGTTTCTCCTTGAAACTGGAGCATCCTCAAGAGATATATGTACTCTACAAAAGTTATTGGTAAAATTAGACACGTAAATATTTGTAAGTAAGAGCGCGGCTTGAGAATATGGTCAAATAAATAAAATACATATCCAGACAAATGACCCGTGCTCGAACATCCCCATTCTCAATAATGGAAAATCTCGCAGACATCGCCTCCAACTCTAAGACATTTTCTTTGAACGCGGCTGATTGATGATCATCCCTCGATTTCTCCTTTTACTATTCAAACTCGATCTTAAATTAACTTCATTTTATTTTACAATTGAAACTTAGCAGTACTAACTGCCGGTATTAGTCCGCGTTCATCGTGTTAGATTTTTTCATTAAAATTGATCATATTATCTTATAGTGTTATTAAGTTCAGCTATTTAATGCTGTCATTAGGTGAGAGAATGTACGATAGAAAGCTATTAAGTTTTTATATCCATTTTAGTGGTAATCAGTGCGACCTACTTCCGTCGCGAAGCCATAATCTGGCCCTTCTTATCAAATTTTAATCGCTCACACGCCGCTTTATAAATTCTTATAGTTCGTTCCATACTTTTGTCGGACGACTGTCTTTTTTTTATCTGGCCGATATTGTTTTTGGCTTGACTGTGTTCATATAAACTTGTGAACATAAAGCTATGTAACGTAGGAAAAAATAACTTGGTAATAGAAATAATTATAATTGTCTTCAAAAATTTTAAATAATTGTCGTTAAATATTTTAAAAGCTGTCATTGAGTCGAGCCACGAGAAGAATCAATCACAATTTTTTATAAAGGTGAGTAATTTTCTTAGCAAACATAATTGCCTGGAAGCTGCCCCCCCCCCTCCTAGCATTTCCAAACTATTAGGCGTAGAGACTTGAAATTTTCCATATTGATATAACATGCGAAAAGCTCATTAGGAAAATTATTCTGATCGCAATAGGACAACAACTTTTGAAGTTATTTAACAAATACGTTTATAGCGTATCAGATACGGAACCCTTCTATATAATCGTGTCTGGACAAGCTCTTGGCCATTTTTTTTTTAATAAAGTTAGTTTTATTAGGTTAGGTTAACCAACTAGGCGGGTATTCATTCTTACCTTATGGATACTACTTCACATCTACCAAAAGTCTCGTAGTTGTCCTCTATGACATTTACTTTGAACGCGAAAGCATGTAAATGAATAAATATATGATATACGCGCTTTCGTGTTTTGTATAGTGATAAAATTAAACAAGTCATTTTTTAGAAGCTTATTACTATGAAAGTAGGCGATAAAGTGCATATTTAATTATCTGTACAACAAAATAAAATGAACGGTCATAAGTTCCCAAAGTAATACTGGTGAACCCCGGGGAACAACGGGAGACTCGACGGCGGTCTACGTTTACGTGATAAAATAATGCGGATTCACAGTTCGTAAGTACGAAAATTTCTTAGCTATCGATAGTGACTAAAACTAAGTCAAACGCAAATTTCTATAGTTAGAAATTATCTTCACATTTTTTGTCGAGTTTTGGGAATATGATACAAATGCAGTTAATTTACTGAATTCAACGAACATACCCGAGTGGAGTATCGGGTATTTAAAGAAAAATCGATTTTAATGCTATTATAACACCTAAATCACTACCGAGGCCCATGAACATCTGCACCACTAGAAAGCTCGCAGATCGCAGATGCGTTGCTGACTTTAAAGAGGGGTTTAAGCGACCAGGGACTCTCACACTATCACTAACAGCTCGAAACGCGACAACAATACTATCCTATCACAGTACTGCCGCCACTTCACGCCGATCATATGTGAGAAAGAGGTAGATTTCCAATATTTAAAATTTAAAAAATACTAGCTTTGGTTAATTATGTTATTTAGCCAAAATATGCGTGGCTCTTATAATTCGAAGTCACGATTAAATGATGAGTAATTTAGGAGTTATGATGAAGGAAATAAAATGTTCAGTAGCGTGAATGCAAATAAGCAGAACTACAACCTTCGAAAATAAGTGATCATAAATGATTTATGATCCTTTGGAGATTACTGAATTAAAGAATTCCTTTGATTTTGATATATTCCATGATTCCAAGAAGAACATAACTTATTTCGCCTTAGATTCTGTGAAAGTATTAACCTTTGAAAATTTTACGAATAACTTTTGTAGAGTCCATCTCCCGATGATGCTTCGGTATCGAAGCGAAACGTGCGTTGAGGCACATCGGAAAGTCAGTGTAGTGCTGTGCTTTGGTGGCGTCCTACTATAGCATTAAGAATTATAATAATTATTAATAAATTAATATTAAAATAATATGACAATAAAATTATGGGGTTCCGAGGATATGACGTCAGATGGCAATCGGTCATCTTAACTCGCCCCACAGCCTCATCCTCGGCAATTTAAGCGTACCGTAATACTAGACTATAATGCAAACGCAAGGAAGAAGAAGAAGATTATATTAGTATATTTATGAATAAATTACTATATACCAAAATTAAAAACATTAACTCCTTTTAAGTACATATATTATTTACATATACATAAAATTGAATCCATATTTCTCTTGGTGTTGCCATCACGCGTGAACGGCTGTTCTGATTTGACTAATTCTTTTTTTGTTTGTTTTCATTGACAGGAGAAAATTTAAGAACACTTAACCACCATAATAAATTATTTATAATGTGACCTTAGCGCTTTATTTAATCTTTTATAATGTAGCCCTACGGGAACGGGGATAATATAATAGGATATTAGAATGTAGTAAGCAGTAAGTAACCCAACCTTCGGGCAGGACAACGTCTACCGTTCTGTAGTGTAAAATATATCCTATTTATTCCGCAATTTATCAAAAAGCGGTGAGCTAAAGTTACTAAAAGGGGCTGAAATAATATCCGGTCCCTTTCCACCGGACGTCCTGCTGAAGGTCGTTTTTCTGACGGCTCAAAGGTATTCCACTTGCCACAGAAGTCAACTTTTAATACCATCAAACGTTTACAAAAGACACCCGAAATTCAACCGCGTAATAAAACAAAAAGGGAAACCTATGAAGGCATTGTGAAGCAATTTTGGTAAAATTTATCGTGAAATTTAATGCCTTAAATAAGCCTCTTTGGGCCAAGTTAAAGCTATCTGGATTTATTTCATATTTGATTGAATAAAGATCATATTTATTCAACAGATACTTTGTTCTACGGAATCTTCAATTTTCCTCGTCTTAAAAACTTCATTAGTGTTTGCATTACACGTTACAAACATTACTAAATTAGTGGACCCGGCAGACGTTGTCCTGTCCGAACGTTGGGTTACTTACTATTTACTACATTCCATTATTCTTTAATGTTGCCCCCCGTTCCCTTTCTCTTTCCTGTTCCATAATGATTCACTATTTTGGCGTTATTGGCTTAAACGTGAAAGATAGATATATGCAGTTACGGGCTTTTTTGTAGAACAATTTAAGATAAACATTTTCTTCATATACTATATACGTATAACTCCAACCGTTTTTGCAGCGCACGCCAGAATAGCTCACATATGGCAGAATTTTCTCATATTCACTTGACATTTATCCTTATATTTTGGACAATTCACACAATAATATAATTTATAACCTATATGTTATTATGATGTATAAACTATATTATTGTAAAGTTTTATTAAAATCCATTCAGTAGTTTTTCCGTGAAAGACTTGTCACAGATTGTCACATTTTATATTCACATTAACCCCCTCCCCCTTGGCGTGCCGTTACAAACTGTATGCATGCGTTTAAAAAAAATTAAACAAAACAGCAGTTTAAACTTTTTTAATCTTTTTAATTTTGATATGTGACGTCACAGAGGTTTGGACCTCTATTGTCACACAATGTCACATTTCGGTGACACCCTCCTTAACGTGTGACATCGTTTATGGATGACCGCTATTATAAATGTGAAAGTAACTCTGTTGTGTGTTGCATCAATAATGATGAATTACGGTATATAGATAGATTGCATCTGGGAGAAAGACACAGGCTACTTTTGGTCGCGAAGATGAAATTTGATAAGGGGTGAATTTGGTGTCAAAAGTCGAAGAAAACAACGCAGCCGAACACGCGAGTTGAAATTAGTAATAACTATGAACGAAATAACACAAATATTATACAGTTCGAAGTCCCTATGGTTCAACGGTAGGAGAACGGGTTGAAATCCGTCAGCGGTGGCCAACCCGGTGCCAACGTCACAGTTCACTTCAAGATTTTCGAAATACTAATTTAATTTCTTTTTAACTTTTTATCCGTATGAATTTTTTGTTTCTACCCACCTACACGAAAAATTGCAAAATATTGTAATAATAACATAATATAATTGATAGAATTATGAAACTAAATTACTTCGCTTATATCGTATCTAACAAGCTAATTTAAAAAAAAAAACTAGCAGTTGCAGAAGTATAATTATAGCGTAGTATAATAAAACATGCTCGCATAATCATTTTAATTGAGCACACTCTTTGATAAAGGTTGGCCACCACTGGGTTACAGCATGTCGAGTGTTAAACGAAATAGGGGAGAAAGATTCACAAATACTACTTAAAAGATACTATTAATTATCTTTATATTAATACGAGAAGCGAAAACTTTCGGTACCATTTTTTCAAAATTGCGCAGAAGGAGGAGTATGGAAATTGGCACAACTTCAGGGTTTTTTTTTTAATTCACACTTAAATTATTCAAATCAAACCCCATGCACACCAATGCCAAACGATTTACAAACGCATGTATACATTTTACTATAAGATTGTGTCAAAGCGAGTCATGACGAGCGTATGTATATAATAACTGTCAAATAATATAGAATAAGAATTTAAATTATGTATATAGATTGGAATAAGCATATAGTATGCAAATCTTAACGATTTGTGCCCGAATTCCCACCAATTGGCGATCTCTAGTTATGATTAATACCGCAAACATCTACAAAATTTGCTAGAACCAATGGTATCTGCATTGTAATACCACATTTTTGGCAAAGAAAGAATTATGAATTCCCGCCGACAAGACTTGAAATTTGCTTCTGCACAGTCGTGTTTGCCGGCAATTTATACGTAACTTTTTATATAAAGAATATATTTATATTCAGTAGTATATAAGAAATAGATAGTAATAAATTAGCATGTAGTACAGAAATAAAAAATTGTTAGCATGTAATAAAAGATAGCATGGAGTAGATTGTAGTGTCCCAAGTGGACGTAGCCATGTAAATTAAAAAAATAGAAAAAAAATGACATTAAAAGTCTCTGACGTTAATGTTAGGGGGTCAGAAAAAAAAGTAGCCACCACAGCAGTACCTAGCTGTTAGCTTTTATGTCTATCTATACTATTAAGAAAAATGTTATAAATGGTTTTCACTAATTGTTTTCATATAAAAAGTACTAGTACCTACTCATTTACGTTATACGCAACCCTTAAAATAATGTTAACAGAGTCTATCTCCTGAAGATAAATTGGTTCCAAAGAGGAACATAGATTAAGGCACTTTTAAAAATTAGTGCATTTTCTCTTGTTTTATTCATGGATTTATGTGAAGCAATAAAATAAGGCAAGCTCGATATAAGAAGTCGCCAAAGTAACCTAATTTGGTAACGGGCATTGCTTTTTATAAACTTTAGAAGAGGGACATAAAGTATCACAATATTTGTACTTATTACGTAGTATTCTCGGTACTTTCGTTAAAATGTATTTATTTTAGAATAATTACTTGTCTGAAATCAGAATACCGAACTAGAAGTCGTATAAATATTTTTTCTCTCATTACAAAATGCTTTTCCGAGCGCTTCAGATTTCCCTAGGGGCCAAAGTGTTTTAAATCTGACGGATAATTATTCAGTAAGTTCTAACTTTTTTTGGTAAACAAGAATTTGAACATGGACTTATTCAGTTGTATATTTTCGTTAGTTTAGGAATATTAATATACAGGTCATGAAATTAAAATTTATTTAGTGAATCGAAAGTCTTCCGTTTTTTTTTGTAAACTGTTTAAAAATTGTCATTTTTTAAAATTTGAAAAAAAAAGGCTTTTATTATTATTATGTCTTCCGTTTAATCTTCGAAAGGGCTTATTCACTTTTGACAGCATTTTCTTTCAAAGAAGTCTCAAAAACGCTACATTGTGTATTTTTATCTCAGAAATATTTAGAAATAAAAACATCTTGCCCGTCCGTACAGTATTAAACCACCAAAATCAGGGTCGTTGATATTACAAAAGGAAATTGTAAAAATATAAGACACTGGAATATGGTCGCAGAATTCAGATGGATAGTAAAAATAATAAAATATACATTTGGTGGCACGGCAGTTGAGCGAAAAATAATTATTCATCCACCCGACTTTTAACATAATATTAAATTCCATAGAGTTCAGATGCAAAACTCATGCGGGCACCGAGTTAGCTAGCGTCGCCACATGCGGTTACACTGTCTATAGCGCAAGTCAAGAGCTTATAATGCCAATATTTTTGACAATTTAAATAGGTTACTTGTAAACTTTTAAATCCCAAAACTACCATTAAAATCTGCTATTAAATCATAAATAAAACGTATTAAATGGGTAGACTGAACATATTGAATTAGTACAGAAATTTTATTTAATGATATTGACTGTCAATTTACAAACTTCTACAGACCGGAGCCTGCTATACAATATTTCATGACGATCCAAGGCGCCTACCGAAATACTTTGTAATGACGCACTATGGCGTCTTCAGACATCAATTACAAATTTCAAATTTTTTCTGTTAATAGCTTAGTTTTACTTGAATAAGTTCTGCCAACGTCTAATATCTGATCTATACGTTTTGATAATTTGAAAGTAAGGAGGTTTTTTTTAAATGCTTCACACCTTTTTTACGCGTATGTGTTACTAAATCCACCCTCATCATTTTATAGTATTAATTGAGTTGAAATAAAAAACAGTAAATATTTTGTTACGAGAAATAGCTATTATGAAGGAAGTTATTTTATTTGTTTATGACATTATGTAGTGTCACTTTATTTGTGTGGTATTTTATTTCAATTCTCACTGATTTCTAACTTGAACCGCGTATAGTTGACAACTTAGTTTTCTGTAGTTGGCAACTTTATTAGGAACTGTCAACTTTTATTACATATAATAATTTGTAAATTGTAATGTTATTTTACAATTTATACTTTATAGCTATACTAAACAAGTAATTACTGTAATCTAATTCTAAGAGTATATCTGTTATCATATAACATTGTTGTTTTTATATGAACATTTTTGATTTTATTGAATAATAAGTTCTTAAATAGTAGTGTAGAACAGTATGCTAAAATACTTTTAGCCAATATTGAATATTTAACATTAATTATGTTACAAAAAGTATTACTGTCTACTGATGTGACATTGGTGTGTGTACAACATGCCCTTTCGACGGAAAAAGAAGAAATAATGGGCTTATTAATTGGAGAAGTAAGGGCTATTTCAACTACCATACTTATGAGTAACTTACCCAAATAAATTGGTTGTTTGTAAAGTCATCTTACGGTCGAAAATTTTACCTGATAACACTAAAGCTGGTTGTGTCTCTCTATCGCCTGTTTCGAACTCTTGCTTGTACGCTCGGCGGAACGTGACAAAGATCATACTTTTTCGTGCATGCATTTCATCCGATTTATAAGACGTTACTATGTCAATTTTTCTTCGCTTATGGACTATATTTACAGGTACACAATAATAATACTTTAGTCTCAATAGTATCTTCTGTTATCTTGCGACGACTAGATAAAAAGCCTGACAGAGTTGAAATTTCTGAAGAACAACTTGTACAAGCTACATTGAGAGCAGAAGAACTAGCTGCAGAAGTAGGAAGGCCACTTAGAGTTGTTGGATGGTACCACTCTCATCCACATATCACAGTGTGGCCATCCCATGTTGGTAAGGACTATTAAGATCACAGTTTGTGAGGGAGACAGAGACAAGCGACTATATAAATAAATACTACTGAATTCCCTGTTTTTGAAGTCGAAACAATTTCACTTGATGTTCACGTTCTTCACGTGATGTTATTATGTTTGCCTTTTACTGAAAAGGGCAAAAATTTTGACAGTATTAGAGGCAAATACAACTAATTATGCATACTACTTCTTTCCCCTCATCCTTTCAGACAGTACTCAGCAAGACAAAATCAACGTCAAAAATCGTTTATTCACATATACTTCATTTACAAGTACTTGTGAACGTCATATGTCTTTTTTATTAAATAATGATTTAAATTTTTGGTGATAAAATTTACGATTTAAAAGCTAGATTTACGAGCAATAGCATAACCATATCTCAAAGGCCAGTAACGCATCTGTGCTGCTACTTGTGAGGTCTATAGCCACTCAGTTGAATCTAAACTTTAACATAACGCTTCTATCTACAAAATCTTTCGTTATTTCTTCTAACGTATTTTTTCTACCAGAGACACAATTAAGCGTGTCTATTATAAAAGTTAAAAGTATGTGCTTGGACTTGCATGGACTTCTGCACGGGAACACCCATCTCTATCAGCAGTTACAACTGGTCTGCCCATCTCTTAATTGAGACCCAGTTTGCGTGGAAAGTTTAAATCTCAGGACAGCTATTAAGAACTTTAATTATCAAGTTTACCAAATTGGGTTAAATAATATGAAAATATACGCCTTTTCGTGTAAATATTTTCCATTTATTTTGGTAACAGTATTACTGTTTATTATTCTCGCGTATAACCATATTTAACTTAAGAGTCGGAATTCCCAGATATATTTTATATGCAATTTTCTTTCTAGCGTTAACCCCGTCTAATAGAAAGAAGATACAAAGAAACAGGTTAGATTGCAGAGGATGTGGATGTGTGGCGAGGTAAGATGACCGATTGCCGTCTGACGTGATCTTCGAATCCCCACAATCTCACAACTAATATCACTCACAACCCCCTGTTTGACATACCTTCCCAAACACGGAGGAGGTTGGATATTTGAAAAATCAGTGTTATATAATTGATCATCCATCTGCTCATCCATCAGCTGCGTTCTCTGCGTGAATTCAATGATTGTGTGGAATTTTGAGGGTTTCTATTTTTTTGCGCAGAAACCAATTACTTAGCTAAAAGAAAATTAGCTCATGTTATTCCTTATAAAGTCAACTATCTACTAGTGAAAGTCCTGTCCAAATCGTTGAAGTCGTTTCGGAGATTTCCCGGAAGGAATAAACAAACAGATTAAAAATGGGCCCTTTAATTTTATTTATATGTATAGAAGAAGGTATAGTCCAGGTTCTAGAGGGACCGCTAAGAAATCCGTATCTTTCTTTCGTTCCAGCTCACATTTAGGTCTCTCAAAATGTCAGAGGACAAAGAAGGAGTGGATGAATTCATCCACTACGTCCGCGTGTGTTTTCTAAGAGCCTTTTACTGTATCACAAACAATCTGAAAGGGTAAACGTAGATTGGATTTAAACCCACATTTAAAGCTGTACGTCGATTTGAGACTTGATTTTTTTTTTCACTAATAGAAGCCCACAAACAAAATATGTCAAAATTAAGTCTTCATCTCTCTTTTATTTTGTCGTCAGATTACGTGACATTGGCGAAATAAATTGTACCCAGTTGGCATAGATAAGAATCTCAATTCAACAACAGAATTGAAATGAAACTATTATATATTTTGAGTTGAGAGTAGAGAAACATTTTTGGTATAAGATTGAAACGCAAGTAATACCGCATGGAGCAGTTAGCTAGATAATTTGGCAGCGCAACCGGGAACTTATCTTGTATAACAACAAGTCGTACATCTAAGACGTCGTTCGCAATCCCAAATCTGCGGAAAATAGCTCTTGGGAACAGTTTAAGTCTAAGTAAGTGTCGTTCGGCGGCCAAAGATTTGCTGGACCGCCTCTAATGGGCTGTATCCTTATTTATTGAGCGCCACAAGCAAATCGCTGCGGAAATTTGAAAATTTTACATTTTCAAAGGTATTTGCTGAAGTTTAGGTTATATTATTACACCGGAGTCATACGTAGCTCAAAGTGTTTGTACATTTTTGTCCTTCAAGTCCACAAAGTACTACAAAACTTTATACAGTTACACAAGTCCCTGGCCACACTACATGGTCATTGAAATGATCATTCGAATGAAGCTATATCTGGCTCCGGAATTATAGATATTCTTTTTGGTAAGGTTGCAAATCTGGGTATTATGATACCGCCTTACGGGGCTCTATGTCAATCTATAGCTTGGTAATAGCCTATGGCAGCGGTTGGCAACGCGTGGCCCGCGACGTCTCTCTTTGTTGTCCGCCACTATTTTATAAATGAAAATCTAATTCCTTTAAATACATAATAATTACATTACACGAGCTATTGCTATATTTGTTGTGATGTAATAAAATAAGCATTTTTATATCGCTTAGTAGACATTATATTTACTAAATAAAAGTGTGGCCCGCCGATATGTAAATTCTTAACGATGTGGCCGAATGCATTTTATTTTTTAACTATATGGCCCTTGTCTGCCAAAAGGTTGCCGTCTCTTGTCTATGGTATTCAATTTTGTAATTCCTTGCCTATTACCACTCCTAAGAGATCTGGAACCTAAGGAACCCAAGACTCATTTTTTGAACCCAATTTAGACCATATACAAAGTTTTTCCTGTCGCATAATCGAAAGGAAACTTGACAAAGGTCCGCGGTACACAGGCAATTAAAAATTGTGAAAGACTTAAGTTTCTATAACAGTTCCTATACTAATTAATATCTAAGCTCTTAATACTTCTATAATTGTAAACTGGCAATAACACAAATCGTAAATGGGCTACAGAATAACTCATTAGGAATATTTAGTAAAACATGTTCAATAATCGAAGGCTTACCACCCCATGGGAAGCGCCCGGGTGGGTAAGTTTACAAACAGGTTCAGACAGGCGTGAGGACGCGAACGTGTCGCGTTTTTGCAAACTCGACACCTGATTTTAATCCCTGAGCACTTAGGATTTGAGAAGAGATGACGTCACACCCTTATTGATCCTTAGTTCATATGTTGGTTTTACACTACTAACGCAAAAATTTTATTCTCGTAGACCTACATGTCGTCTACGTACTAATATATCACAATAAGCTAATAAAAGTACTGAGTACTTAGTGCGAGGTTTTCTTACTTTTACGCGTTGGTAAAGTTTACTTCAATTTGTATGGAGATTGATCAGTGTTACAACGTTACCGCTAGGCAGCGCTTACATTATAACAATGTAAAGACTAATTTTATCAAATAGGGCGCCAGATAAAACTTCAAATGTTTGAACACTTGTTTGAGACAAATACACTACGATAAAATCGTACCGAAAATAAAGTATGCGGCATGACCTCCAGAGATGGCGCTGATTACCAATACTATTGACGTGCTATGGTTAACAAATAGATGGCGCTGTATACCAAAGTTATTTTTCTCCACGTGATTTTCTTTGAGGTTAACAATTGCTGGTTTGTTTACTAATTAATTTAATATATCTTATAATACTTTTTCCTGATAATATAAAAGATAGGATATGTAATTCCTATCGTGTAGAATCTACACCACTGATACTATTGTTATTTTTCAGTCTCGACAGTACCGCATATATAAAAAGTCATGCAAAAATTTTAAAAATATTGAAGTTAAGACAAAGTGTACTGTATGTATAATAAAAGAAGACGCAAATTATTTTTAAGTATTTCAATTTCCTTTTAAAATTCATATATTTTTATATTCATTTTATTTATACATTTATTTTCCGGATAATACTTCGTTAGTCTTTATGTAAGTCATTTATTTTCGAGCAAAACTATTTCTTTGGGCACAACGATAAGTCAATACGTACCTAATCAGTGATAAGAGAGTTTAGATAACAGCACAATGTACAGGAGGTTTGACAAAAAGAAATATTTTTCTTATTATATATACTTACCCACACTACTGAAGTAGGTCGTAGCTGGTAACATAGAGGGTAAAACAGTCAGGTCGTTCACCTACTCGAAGAGCCCCCGTTAAGGAAGCCACCACATCAAATAGTTTCTACCAGGCCGACAGTAGACTGAAACTGATGGCGTCATATCGTTCGTTGTGCCTTAAGCTTTATGTCCAATATCCTCAGTAAATAAGGACCAATGAGGGAGAGAGAGATCCTAGTTTAGGTATCAGCGTCCAACCTATCATGTCCTGTATAGTATTTGTGTTGCAACAAAATGTTTAAGTAACATTGAATCATCTATTTTTGGTTACTAAATAAATTATTTATTTGTGTATACTTTGGAGGTCGTAGCTTCATCGGCAACCGGCATTGAGACAGTCGCTAGTTTGGGCAGATTTTACCGTGGCTGGGTGATAGATGGGTATCCTAAATGAACACTCACTTTTTAAACACCCAACCACCATGGTGTTTCGGAAGTCACGTAAAACAGTGGGTCCCAATTAATGTCATTGAGTGATATTAGTCGTGAGATTGTGGGAGTTACGGGGATGACGTCAGACGGCAGTTGCTCATCTTAACTCGTCCCACAACCACCTTCTCTTGAGAATTATCCCGTTCCTAGCGTTATCCCGGTCCCTAGCGTTATCCCGGTCTAGTACTGATACTAGACCGGAATAACGCTAGGGACCAGGTAGAAGAGAGATTTTTTTATACTTTGTAATGAAATCAACCTGTATTATAGGCCTTACGAAGCAAGAAGTGCCCAACGGTTGACATTTGTAGATATGTCTTGCAATACCAAATTAGATATGAAGCATAGACCGTGAATAATAATTTCAACTTCAGTGTAGTGATTTTGTTTCATTCAATTAATAAAAAGTGAAGTGGCATTTATTAGAACTGTGTATTTAATGTGAATTGCGCGATAGCGTAATATGAAGAGGATAGAGAGTTGCTAATGGGTATGCATTTATTTGATAACAGTTTCATTCGCCTCTAATTAGTTGTTTTCATTCACAGTCAATGCTTTTTAAGCGTTTTCTAGTGATTGTTGTGATGGGGTTTACAATAGAAGACATCGTCTCCTATCTTCATCGCCTTCTTGTCTTCTCTCTTCAATTTGAATGTCATTGACGACTATGGAACTTATGAAAATATGAAAAGCCCAATTAATATTAAGACGGGTCCTTGATTGTCATGTGTCTAAACCATATTGTTAACAGTTCTGTTCTTCCTGTGTTTTGGTTTATGTAATACTTTTGGATAAAAATCTTTACTTATATATGCATTTAAGAACAGTTTATTTAACATTTATTTACGGTGTTTCAAAAAGGGTGAGTAATCAAAATCTATACCAGTACATAATCTATATCCTGTACAGTGCACCAAAACCACCAGTGTATAGTCAATAACCTATATAGTGCATCGAAACCACCAGTGTATAGTCAATAACCTATATAGTGTATCGAAACCACCAGCGTGTAGTTTTTAACCTATACAGTGCACCAAAACTACCAGTGCATAGTCTATAACCTATACAGTGCACCAAAGCCACCAGTGCATAGTCTATATCATATACAGAGCACCAAAACCACCAGTGCAAAGTCTATAACATAAATAGTGCACCGAAACCACCAGTGTGTAGTCTATAACCTATACAGTGCACCAAAACCACCAGTCCATTCTAAAACCCTTAGTGTATAACCACCAGTGCGTACTATATATACTACTAGCTGTTTCCCACGACTTCGTCCGCTTAAACTCGCGAGAGCCCTTAGAATGCCGTATCAAAAAATCCTTGCGACTAACTATAAACTACTTTGTTGCTAAATTTCATCTTTGCACTTCCCCTAGTTTTCAAGATTTTGTGTTACATTTCGCTTTAATATATATAGATTCGATGCGAATATAAAGCTTAAAGAAAGTACTTAAGTAGGTAAACGTGTTAAGTAGGCTTCAATGTTTTCCATACACTGATTCATCGCTGGAAAATTTAAGGTGTGTCAAGTAAAGCAGACCAAGGGATATTTCATTCATGTTCTTGTATCTAAAAAGTTGTACTGATATTTTTAAATGGAACAAGTATCATCTAAGAATAGATAACATTTTTCTCGTTGTTAGTACTAGGTTCTTCTTGTCTTTTTTACTAGTTACTAGTTTCATATTAAATCTTTTCATTTAAACATTTGTCTTCCGAGCATCTTACAAAAAAGGAAAGTAAATTATTGATCCATTCCTCGCCAATAGACAATAAAAGATAAAGATATTTCGATATTCTGGAGACACAAGAATGATACAACATTAAGGGTTTATGGCATAACCCAAAAAGTTACTAATATTTTTTATCGAATCAGTTTTCAACAAATACAGTTACTTATTTCAATGTAAAACATATGTAATTTGTTACTGCCACTGAATCAGCTCCAAAATACTATAATCCGGATTAAGATTGATTTTATCCTTATCAAGGAAGTGAACGTTTATTTTAATTTTAATGTACAATTTATTTCCACTCGTCGAAGTAAAATTACGATTACCTAACTTTTTTTTTAATATCTACATAAATAGGTCAAGTTTATTATTCTTTGGCAGACAATTTCAACACAGTAAAAGATCTTAACATGTTCTATGTCTACAGTAAAATTACGATTACCCAACAAGTTTTTTTTTATAACTACATAAATGGGCCAAGGTTATTCTTTGGCAAACAATTTCAACGCAGTAAAAGAGGTCTTAACGTGTTCCATGTCTAAAGTACAATTGCGATTAACTAACAAGTTTTTTTTAATAGCTATATAAATAGGGTCGCGGAAAATATCAGTAGTATTATATAGTTAACTTTTAATTAACACCATCATTATATAGTTAACTTTTTCATCCCTATTTTTACTAATCTCTTCGAAAAGAATTATGTGAAAAATGTACCAAATAATATTAATGAGAAATTCTGTAAAATTTATGCATTATTTGGCGATTTCAGGTTTCATATATCTGTCGCTGTGGTTATGGCTGCTGCCAGCGATGGTCTCGCTGATAGTTTGACGCCCCCACACAAAGGTAACAGCAGTACTCCATGTGAGGCCGAACTTGCGCCTTATACAGTTGCAAGCGACGGGCTGGCGTGAATCACTGCTTCGTCCGTTTGTTCACAAAAAATTAAAATTTTCATACATTTTTACATACCTCTGTTTTGAGAAATGCCAAGGAAAATTTTAGAATTTTTTTAATAAGATCACTGACTATGCATATTGAATGTCAATATTACTATGCATATTGAATGTCTATATTATTTATTTGTAAACTAGGCTGACGAAATAATATTTACTTTCACTGTATTCTTTTACATACAAGTACTCGCCTTTTCTAAACATCGACGATAATACATACATTATATTTTAGAATTCTATTATTGTATTGTAGAATATTTCTACACTTAAACTCTTTTCTTTTGATTTATCTCAATTCTCAAGTCGCGCCGAGTCCTGACAGTGAAAAGTGACAACTTACAAGGTGCATAGCGCAATATATTCATATAATTATAACTTATAAGGTATTGTCGCTGGGTATTGTAGTCTCCATAATGTAAGGGGAAATTACGAAAGAAATTTTCAATTCAATTCTTGGGCTTTCGCGCTTGTCTATGCTAACTGGGCATAATTCATTTAATACAATTTTATAATAGTGTTATATTTAAATAGAGTACAAATTTTGATTGTCCAAAACATTATTTGTTGTTTTATACTGATTAGTGGGATTTATTTAGATTTATATAGGGAGGAGGTCGTGGCCTAATTAGTGGTCGGCATTTGAGTCGATCGCTAAGTTAATTTGCTCTGGTTGCGAACGGGTGATAGATGGGTGACCCATTCTGGCACTGGTTTATATTCGGCCTCGGTAGTCACTTATGTGAACCGTCTGTTTTTTTGCCCCTTGTAACAAAAAAAGTTAGATTTTTTGCCGATTTTCAATTGTAAATTTTGAAGTTATGTTGATGGGAAATAAGATATTAAATACTCTACTCAAATTAATTATTGAAACACTAATAGTCCTCGATAACTAGAAAAAAATACTAGTGTTGATTAAAAAAAAAATCTGTACAACGTATCAAAATCAAAGATTAAAGACTAAAAATTTATTAAATAAACCATCATTTAACAGAATTTTACATAAATGTAGATGAAATAAGAATTCTATGGCAGTATCGAAATAAAAGTTTCCGTGGATACATCGATGTGGTGTTTATTGCAAATCGTTCGCACGGTCTCCCTTATCAAAGTAGTGGGCGTCGTCCGGGTCGTTGATAACGCACAGTGCATCTTTAGTCACTTGCCATTATGTGACTCGCACTTTGACCTCTCAGATCAGAGTTCAGATTGTATCCTAGATTTTAGACCTAATTAAACTTAGAGGAATTCTTAGTTTTATTGATGCCTCAATCGATGGACCAAATACGTAAGATCCTAGCTGTGCCCGCGACTTAGTCCGTGTAAAATTAGGTAAAAAATGAATTTCAGCGTGATGATATCTAGTCTATAGCATTGCCTCAATAAATGGGCTATCTAACACTGAAAGAATCTTTCAAACCGGACGAATAATTCGTGAGATTAGCGCGTTCAAGCAACCAAACAAACTCTTCAGCTTTATATGTTTACTAACTGTTACCCGCATAAAATTAGATAAAACATTTTAGTGCAATGATAGCCTATGGCCTTCCTTGATAAATGGGCTATCTAAAACTGAAAGAATTTTTCAAATCGAACGGGTAATACTTGAGATTAGCGCGTTCAAGCAAGCAAACAAACAAACAAACTCTTTAGCTTTATATATTAGTATAGATTTATCGAATTTCACGAAGCAGCCCTAAATAGATAAAACTTACTAGAAGTGATACAAAACCCTTCATTAGTGTCAAAAAAAATTGATAGATTGTTTCGAACATTATTCTAGACAAACAGTACGATGATTTCTGTTTAAATGTAGTAAATTGTAATATTTTAGGTTATGTTACAAAGCCAAACGCAGGTGGGATTCCTGAAATAATTGTGCGAACACAAAAATATAGTGATTCAAATAGAGACTGTGATTAAAATTGACCTAAAGTTATTATATTACTATAAATTAAAGCATATTTTCATTATGCTTTAATTTATAGTAAATACTTTTGCGATTATTTTCGCTACAATTAGTTAAGACTCGGGTCATATCGCGACGTTTCAACAAAGTTACGTCTACCCAGACGGACTAGCACTAACATTCTCGATAATTTTACTTACATTTACGTTCGAAACGACACGTTAAATGAAAGTTTGTGCTTACATTTACACCGCTTACTTTGCCGAAACGTCGAGGATTCCATACGTGCGAGTTCTGATTTCTATCCTTCTAGCAACTAAGTTGTGTAATACGGTAGCATTAATGTTTCATTTGACGATCGGTTTCTAACTTAAATGTAAGTAAAACTATCGAGAATTTTCTTGCTAAGCCCTCTACTCGAGTCTCCCCAAGTCTTAAATAATTAAAAAATAAAAACAATTCCACAATTTCGAAAAAAGTATAGAGTCTTTTAAGTGTCGTATCGAACAGCATTCGTTACACATGTGTGCATTTTTTGCGCCTCAAACTCCTCATCTCGAGAGTCTTCTAATAGCGACAAATTCTCCTTGACATCAACACGTGCTTGTAAGCGGACACCGGCAAACTATCTGGCAATAAATACAATAATGTCACCGATATTTCATACAGACATAAATCAGGGTGACGGCGCTGACAAATCTATAAATAAATGGCCAGAACCAAGCTAATGCCGGAGCCAGACATAGCTCAAAGTGTTTGTACATTTTGGTCCTTGATGATTACAAATTTTTACAAAACTTTGCGCAGCTACACAAAGTTATCTTCACGACCAGAAGGCCAGCAGATGCGCTGCCGGCCCTTAATGACGAACCCTTTCATTCCTCGCCGAAAACCTTCCACCTTGGTGTGCCTTCCCACACATGCATGTGTAAATGATGTAAATCGGTTGGAATTAGTGTGCGTGTGGTTTTATTTTAATAATTTAGTATATTAATAACGCATATTATATATAAATATTAGCATTCGCATACCTTCTTCTATAGTCTTTATGAACTATAATTATGCCAAATATCCTCCTCCGTACACGCAATTTTCATAAAATTGTACCTTAAGTTTTTGGTACTGGTATAGATTTATTTTACTATGAGCGTATTGTATTTAAACAATTTCCAGAAACATGTTAAACAAGCCGTCAACGATACAATGGTGTAAGGTGAAATGTGTGTATGTACGTGCGTTGAACCAAGTCCCGATTCCCGACAACCTTGCAATGTCAACAGTCTTCCCTTACACACACACACACACACACACACACTATACTGTGCGCAGGTAACAAAGCCATTATGGCCTCTAGCTATCAAGTTCAAAAACCTTATAAAGCTCGATTGAAGAGTATGACGACAATGTGATTTTTTTTTGATAACTAACTACCTTACAGTTTTATTTAACTTTGTTTTATAGAACGTGAATGCAGGTGCTGTTCAAACGGGTGGAACTGTGGTACAGATGCTTTATAAGTACCGTAATTTTAATTACGGTAATCACTACTTATTTGAAATGAATGGCTGACAAACAGATATATTTCAATTATACTCGTACATAGATGAAATAAAACAAATTCAAATAAGAATATACAAGCACCATCGATAACAGTACAAGAAAAAATATAGTGTGTGTTCCGATATACATTGCCAGCAGAAGTGTATATCGGAACATACCCGTAATATGTTAAACTTTAATAGAGTAATAATAAATTAGATTTTATGGGTGGTCTTTTATATGAATCATTTAACTAACAGAAATATTTAAATAAGTTATTCCATACGGACCATTTCCTGACATTGTATTCAGATAAGCTTTTTCAATCCCATCAAAAAGATATTGAATCGCAGCCAAGATTTTACCTTATAGTTATAATTTTTTTTTATATATTTTAATATGTATATTTGATAGAATCACTACGATGCGGAAATCAGTGATATGCATGAACAACTAAATTATTTTGCTTAAAATCATTTAAGTAAGTGTCAAAATATGGCCTGCCAAAAATACACCTTACGCCACAGACGCTGTATACACATATCATATCATTACAGACTGCTTTCTCTTCTTCTTCCTAGTTATCCTAGGACCCTGGTAGCGTTATCCCGGTGTAATACACCGGGATAACGCTACCAGGGTCCGCTTAGATTGCGGAGGATTTGGCTGTGGGGCGAGTTAAGATGACCGATTGCCATCTGACGTCATCCTACAATGATGAAATTGTTGTATTGTATTGTTCGTTTTATGGATTATTATCCATTCTAAACCGTTTAACTTTTGATTTCATTTTTAATATATATATTATTATATTGCCACCAATAAGATGTTTAAAAGACTTACGTTTTTAGATGATTTTGAATTCATTTTTGAAATATTATAACCGAAACAAGTGATATAATTTGTTCTCACAAAAGTAGAAATAAATGGATAATTAACAACAAACGACGAGTTAATGGAAGCAATTTTCTGAACACACCGTTCATTTGCCTTGTAATATAAAATACAATATTTAGCAAACTAGTTTAGTTTTTCATGTATGTCATAGATTTCCGCAAAGTAACGCCTGATTCTATTAGTTAATATAATATTTGCTTACAGATATAATTCATAGTACAATTAACCTACGATAAATGCTTCAAATTCAACGCGCTGACTGTGTTAAATATTTTGTTCGGCTAGTTCTTTCCATACCTTTCAAGTAAATTCCAGATACAATACATCACCTTGGTATCATATTCCATCTGATGTTCCGCAGGGATCCCTATTAGGCCCATTGTTATTTTTAATTTTCGTCATTCGACACTTATTTAGCGAACTTTGTAATTAGGTTAAGTGCAGTGAATAAATGGTTTTATTATTATTATTATTTTTACTTTTGAAATTTTGTACTTTTTGCTGATGAAAATACGTAGTACTACGAATAACTAGATAATCAAATATTTAACGAAGAAGATTTACATAGACCCGATAGTTACTGTGTTAAAAATAGACTTGATCTTAATGCTTCCTAATGTTGTGGTATCAATTTGTATACCTTTCTCCAGAAGGGTAAGGTCACCAAGTCGTTCGCTTTAATGATCTTTTTTCAACTTGCTATTACTTGTTATAAATATATTACATGGGAATGTGAGAACAAATGTAGATTTTATAAACAGTTTTAGTCTGCAGGCCAATTCACGGAAAGCCACCATCGTTATCATTAAATCAATGAGATCCAATGACTGGCAAATTTTTAAAAATTCGTCTTTATTAAATTACTTGCGAACAACAATTCCATCACTACACGTGTCAACATTTTCGCAATTTTACGCCGATTTTATGTAAGAAAGAGGTACTGCTATCTGAACGCGCGGACCAAGCGTGGTGCTACCATTAATAAATACTGTTGCGGACAGATGAAGCAGCCAGGACAAGGTGGTGTTTTCGACGAACGGACTGAGCACAGCTGACACTAGTACGTAACATAGCGAGCAAGATAGGCACGGGTTGTTAGAAAGAGATGGCGATAGTGCTATCTCGCTCGCGTAATAGCACTATCGCACAAAAAAAAAGAAACAAAAAGACACTAACGTGTCCGTTACAAATACATAATAGTTCATTATTTTATTGTAATATGTATAAATATATTTTATTACTATGGAACTTTCGTAAATCTCTCGACGAGGGACGGCGAGACTGGGCGAGCGCGAGAGTGTACTGGGGGATCGAACTCACTACCCCCGGAGCAGAAGGCAGGATCACTGCCCACTGCGCCAACGGGCCAGCCTTAATATTATGTTTTATGCCATGTAAAGATATTTTTTATGTTACGCAAACGATCATGCAGGAGCCAGCTAAGTGCCTACTGACCATGGATATCTGCACGACCAGGAGGCAAGCAGATTCGTTAAGTCTAAAATACTGTAATTCGCCTAGAATTACAGTATTTTAGACTGTGTGCTAGTACATAATATCGATCTGCTTGCCACTACGGGCGGCGCCTCTGTCTAAATTTGTACCAATCCGAAATACGCTCGCCCGGCACATTACACCATTTTACTACCAATAAAAGTCGGCTAGAATGTACCGGCTACATTTGTGGCAGCCCTTATTTTCAGTCCCTAATGTATGTTTTATTTTGGGTCGTTACTAATATGCAATATCTTTATTAGTTTTCTGCTTTTGTAAAGATTCGTTCTGTTTGTGAGAGTTCCCGGTGGCCTGAAGGCCGGTAACGCATGTGTCCATGAAAGTCAGTAGTCACGTGTTCTTGTTTGCTCCTTGTAATGAAAAAAAAGCTCCATTTACTTAAGGGTGTAAAGGTGTGCCACCATTTTGTCCCATGCCGTAATTTCTAGTGGATATGAACAAATTTCAGAATTTGTTCAAGTACTCAGGTACTTAATGGTATTTTGGTATTATTATATATTTTGGTTCTTTACCAAAATCGTACCACTAAATATGTAGATTTAAAATATTTTGTATAATTGGATAAAACATCTTCTGAATTTGAAATCTGTACTACATAAAATTTAATTGTCTGTCTGTAACGTTAAATAATTTATTATTTGACCAATATCGTATGACTATATATCGGATATCTATAACAAAAGCACAAATTAGAACATTTTTGTCTGTGTGTTTGTTGCGAGTAATCTCCAAAACGGCTGTACCGATGTTGATGGGACTTTCACTGGTAGATAGCTAATGTTACAAGGAATAACATAGTAAAGACTATTTGAAAAACGATTAGAGTTCCGTACAAAAGAATGAAACTCCTCAAAGTTTAACAAAATCACTTTAGTCACTCGGATAAAGTCGCGTGGTACAGCTAGCATATCGATACTAATATATAAAGATGAAGAATTTGTTTGTTTATTTGCTAGAACGCGCTCATTTGAGGAACAACTGGTCTGATTTGAAAAATTCTTTCAGTGTTAGATAGCCCATTTATCGAGGAAGGCTATATATTGTCGCGCTACAGTTTAATCTTTTTTTAACGACGACATCGCGGGTACAGCTAGTAAATAATATTTTGACATATTCATTGAATAGAAACATTTTTGTACTGTTGGGTCCAAAACTATAATTAACAGTACAGTGTTGACAGCGCGGATTTATCCTTGTTATATTTGCGGTTCCAGTTACTCTCAGACCAGATGAAATTAATGTTTCGAAATGCTTTAATTTAATATTTTCGGTGCGTGGGTGCTTTGGTTTTAGCCATTAACTGATTAGATACATAATCATTTTTAACATATACGAATATTTCATGTAAGGATTTTATTCTGCCCGAGTTTTTTTTAAGCCCTGCGCGTAACGCAAGATTTCCTAATATTGTGAGTTGTTGTCCATATGTCCATATGATTCCCAAGATTTTCGTAGTTTAGCCTCTTTTGATCCTACACAAAGGTCATTGCAGACTAACAAAGTAGCGACGAATCTTCGTCGCTAATTTAACGACACGCTAAATTCAACTTAAAAGCTTTAACATTCGACTGTAATTGGCACAATGATGAACTAAATAGAAGTTTTTTTTATTTCAAGATCAAAGTTTTTAATGTCGCATGCCATTTTACTTGCATTTAGGTTATCGCTTAAATTAGTCGCTTCGCCATCATATCGTGGGTCTACCCTGATTTTATATAATATTCAAAAAACTTCTCGCATTTACTAAATCTTAATAGAAAGCAACAAATAATATAAATATAACAGCAAATGATTTTGGGGTCAATAGCTCTACTTGATACGTAACTATAAGGATTAATTAATTAAAACTAAATTGTTTTGTGTGAAATACCAAATTCTTTGGCGTTACTATCTAATTCCATGTACGAAATTTAATATTCTGATGTTACTTTACATTACATAGCTTCGATTCTATCTGTAACAGAGCGGTCAGAGCCAACTGTATTATTCTTATTAAACTTTCCAGACTAAGAAAGCCTTAACCAAATTTGTGTTTACTGACATAGCCAGGCTAATAATAGCAAGGTTTGTTTTTAGAGATAGCATCCCATTTTGTCCTGTTTTTGAAATATTTTGGCATAATAGCAGTTAATTTAATTTATACACCATAAGCATATATAAAGTAACATCAAACGTCTAAACGTATATAAAGTACCATCAACGTCTGAGTCCCTCATGTAAGTGACAGGGCACCTATCCCCTTCTTAATTTATTTCTTAATATGCGAAAAATGGGGATAGAAGTTCGTATAAAAATTTGTAATGTCAGCTAATGATTTTTTAAACTTATAATATATTATCAAATTATAACCACATCTGAGAACGAGGCATAAAACAAAAAAAAAGGATCTAATGTATAATAGCCGCTACACACGTACCGATAAATCGTTGAGAAACATCTGTGAAGATAAATCGTTGCGAAGAAACTGTGCAGTTAAATCTAACGTCGAAATGACAGATCGCCGTCCAAACCATTTGAGGAGGTCATGGCCTAATCAGTGGGCGGCGTTTGAGTCGATCGCTAAGTCAAGTTGATCTGGCCGCGACCGGGTGAGAATCAGGCGTTACTTTGCGGAAATCCATGACATGCATGAGAAACTAAACTACTTTGCTTTAATCCGCGAATGAAATTCATTCATCGAAGTGTTTGTACATTTTTGTCCTTGAAGACTACAAAGTATTACAAAACCTTAAGCAGCTACACAAATTCCCTGGCCACACTACGTGATCATCGAAATGATCATTCAAATGAAGCTATGTCTGGCTCCGGCATGAACAAATGTATATATACATGTTACCGGCTAAACCCGATTTTAGGATAACGTAGTTTCACCTAGGCCAAACCGATTTGTCACGCATGGCAGTTGGAATTTTCTCTTTTTCTAACTTGTTACTGTTGGGCAGTGCCGTATACGTACGAGTTTATTATGAATGTTGTATACCATTCTCGCGTGACATTCTTCATTTATTTCTACACACAAGTAACTTGACTGGCAAAGCATGTAAAAACAGAGTGATACAAAGTTAGACAAGGAGAAAATTCCAAGTGTAGCGCGTAAAGGGACAAATCGGTTCGGTTTAGACGAAACTAGTTTATCCTAAAAGCGGGTTTAGCCTGTAACCTATATAAGAAAGTTGTGTTAGTAACTTGGATTTGGCTGAAAATTGGTGGGGAGGTAGCTTAAAATCAGGAGACGGACATAGGATAAAAAAAATTATCAATCAAGGCACCAGATACGGGAGCGGGAAAGGTGACGGGTGAGGGTATAAAAGGGTATAAAAGGATGCATTTGTAAATAGTAAGTAACCCAACCATCAGATGGGACAACATCTGCCGGGTCTGCTTCTTAAGACATAGATAAGAGGCCATATAATTAATCCGTATATTTTTTAGCCTGCGCTGCACAACCATTCTCAGCGTCAAGACAAGGATCTTTCAACAAATATTACATTTATTCAAGGTAAATAATGTCATCAATATGTATAGTATAAATTATACAACTTAACAAAAAAAGTCTAAAATTAATACAATATAACAAAACAACGGCATCTTAAACCTAATCGTATAATATTTTTTAATCCAATTTTATCTTCTACTGTACTATTATGTATACTGCATGTATATATTATAATATTATTACCTCTATTATATACGTAGGTATTATAATTTTTGAATATTCGGTCAGCAAGAGCCTTAAAACCGCTACGGCTTTAAAGTATTTGGTTCAAACCGCTGCTTTGCTAAACTATTACGGCATCGTCTCTTTGCTAATTAGCACAAGCTCTTTGATAAATGGGGGGGGGGGGGGATCTAGTACTTCCAATATTAATTAATAATAATAATAATGTTTATTTCGTTTCTCATATACTTTGAGATAGGAACCTCCTAGTAAGCATCGAAATAGCTGTGTCAGGAAGTTCCCACTCTTGCTAAAATAAAATTTCAAAATAAACAATCATTAATAACTAACAAACATAAATAACCCACAACGAGAATACCATCACTTGACGTGACAGCATTGCCGCCACCTCACGCCGATCTGATGTAAGAAAGATGTACTGGTACCCGAACGCGCAAAGAGTCTGCGCCTGGCGCTACCTCTAATTAGATAAATAGATAGGACTAAAGGAAGAAGGGATGGAGTAAAGGATATAAAGGGAGATGGAAAGGAGAAAAGAATGCGGATACTACTTGTCACGAGTCGTATAGAGGGAGTGACAATAGCAGCTAGGGTGGTCCCGGTCCCGGTCTAGGGTACCCGTAGTGGATCTAACCAGTTATCGGAGAGATAAAGAGGAAGATCCACTTCCTGGACTTGTGTCCAGGATACTAGACCCTGTGATACTGTATTAAAATTCAGTATTCTTTGTCAAAGTCATTTAATATAAATGCTCTCGAAACCTCTTGGTGTCGTGGTAGATGATGGTAATAGAGGATTGGTATATAAAAAAAAGATAAAGTTATAATAAATAGCCAAAGAATCATAATAATTCAAAGTAGTCAATTATAACATAAATATAAAAAAAATCAATTAGTGATATGACTTTTGTTGTGTATGATATGTAGTAGAAGAGATGAGGAGGTCATAATTTAATCAGTGGCCGTTTCAGTTGATTGTCAAGTTAAGCAGTTGTTACCGCGGCCGGGCAATAGATGGGTGACCCATTCTAACACCGGTTTTCAAATATTTGACTCTTCCGCGTTTCGGAAGTTTTATAAAGCAGTGGGTCCCGATTAATGTGTAAAGTATCCCGATTAACGCACAAATAGGTTTGCCTGCATTATGCGTAAGCGATCTGACTGCTTGCCACAGCGAGTCCGTGGCAGCCCGAATGATATTCTGCGCTCATCTGTCGATCGATGGGAATCTCTTATACTATTCCATTGAATTAGTCTTCATACGTACAGTCAAGTAGACCATTTCGTCTGTATGCATAGCTGTGGTTTTCTCGGTACATACATTATCATGAAGGCAAAGCATCTTATTGTATTTTAAAGTTGCAATATTTTATGTCATTTTTATTTACTGAAAACTGGCTTTTGTGTTCTTTTACATTTTTAATATTTTAATTTTTTGTATGGATCTTATTGTCTGAAATAAATGAATAAAATCAAATGATATTTTATTCAAGTATTTAAGACTTTTACAACTTATTTGGAATCGTCAAATATGTTAAAATCTACCACTGATTCGGAAAAGTCGGGCTACGAGAAGAATCAGGAAGAAACTCGTTAGCCACTCTTTTAAAAAGAGGTTATTACATTTTTGCACGTTAACTACATAGTACAAAGTTGGAGCGACTCAATTCCAGGCAGTTTTATCTTTAATATAGTCTTCGACTGTACAATATGCCTTACGAAAAAGCGTGTTTTTATCATGGCGTGTGATATAAATAAATAAATAAATATACAGGGAGTGAAGTAATGGTATATGAATTGACCAATAATCTTCTAGAACGCCGCGGCATGGTAAAAAGGTAACAATGAATTAACCAGTAAAATTTATCACGACACTGATGTGGCGCCTCCTTATTTACGTAATTCAACGGACATTTTAAATATAAAAACATGTTACTCCTTTAGTTGTTACTATATCAAATATAATGCCGTATCATAGGATTACATAGACAGATCTTTTTAGTTTTTACCCCTAATGACATCAGATGGATCTTTATTAACCTGGATAATGCATTTACGCACCCCAAACGACACTGTACCCCGATCTCAGATGGATCTACCCACATTTCGCTTAATCCTAAACTAAACTCTTCCGTTGTACCAGTAGATTTTCGTGATAGATAATAATAATTAAGTAAGACAAACCAAGATGTGTTTTCCACTAAAAAGCCTACAAAATTCAAAAGTTTTATACATTAATTGGAAATATTTGTCAAATTGTTAAAATTTCTAATGGATAACATCCATACAATTATACTAAGGAAGAAAGATTTGATTGATTATTTGGATTAAAATTGCTCTGAAACGACAGGACCGATTTGAAAAATTCTTTCACCATTAGAATCCTCCATTTTTCCCAATGAACGTTAGCGATAAAATATTTTCAAAAAAGTTAGAGATCCGTATAAAAACTACGACATTCTCATTGATAAAATTGAAACACTTTCAGACGCAAACTCAATACACATAGAAGTGGATGAATGAATCTTGGAGAGGAAAAACGAGTGCTTGAGTCCTTATTCAGCTAGATTTTTGTTTTATCCACTGCTAACGGAAGCTCTATGCTTAATTAGGAGATAAACAGTACATACATATGATATCTTCTTCTTCTTTCTTCTTTGTTCTTCCCTTTTGACATTATTTGGAATCGAGCCTTTTGACTCCTCACTTTTCTGTGCCAGATATTTCTAAGTGGGCTTGTCCTGTCAGATAATTGGGCTCTCTCTAGGTCTTTCTTTATGGTTGACCACCAAGTCAAAATCGGACGGCCTCTTCCCTTTCTGGTATAATTAATGCTATCTACACCATATGATATATGATATAAGACTTACATATGATGCATTATAATTAAAACAAATTTTAACATGATAGTTTGAATACGTTTGTAGGAGTTGTTAAAGTCAACAAAGCTGTTAAAATTATAGTGTTTCAAAACAGTTAAATATTAAACTCGGTTTAATATAGTAGCGTTGCGTGGATTAAGTGTATCAAAAAGCGACAATGTAGGTAATTGCTCAGTTGTACATTTGAAATTAGATTGCAGTTTTTCTTTAGTATATTTTGGCCAAATAAACGTTATTTATTTATTTTCACCTCTTTCTTACATAAGATCGGCGTGAAGTGGCGGCAATGCTGTCACGTCAAGTGATGGTATTGTTGTCGCGTTTGTCTTCAATCATAGTTGTCATCATCTTCGTCATTATCGTCATCGTCGTCATAGTTATCGTCGTCAGTGCCATCGTCGCGGCCGCCCCGGGCAACTCCAACTAGCCCGGACACGAAGATCTTCCTTTGCGGTGATTGAGCATATCGACCATTGCTCCTACCTTCCATTTTTCGCCGAAACTTTCCACCTTGGTGTACCCTTCCCACATTTGGAAGTTTTGAGAGCTTCTAGAATTTACGCGGACGGAGTTGCGGGAAACATACGTTAGTATGTAATGAAATAAAAAGTGAAAAAGTGTAAAGTGAAATAATTTATTTGCGGTCATATGCAATGTAATTTAGTTTTTCATGTTTGTCATGGATTGTCACAAAATGGTGCCTGATATGATAAACTGTCGTTTAACAATTGGTTGTATTATATTTTAAGGTGACGGTGGCAGGTGCTCAGCTGCTAGCTGCGACGTTTAGAAATTTAACACACTTAGCTTTAACAGGATCGAATACAATGGACGCGAGAGCACTAGCGCCCATAATTACAGATTTGGTTGACTTAAGGCATATTGACCTTACTGGTAAGTCGTATTTTGTATTTATTTATAATTTATGTGCCACAAAAGGGTAATAGCTATAAGATATCGGCCCATCACTGTATGAAATTGGAGTTTTTTTTAATATAATACTTGATCCCACCAAAAACATTTTCACGTAAAATATTGCCAAGAAGGCTCTTACTGTCAAAAAGTCATCAGATCCCATGTATACCCAAGCTTCAGCTCTACACGCCATCACTTTAAAAGACATAATTTTACAAACTCTACACTTTATTCATTGTACTATTTGCCTTAGTCGTTTCGCTATATTGTTCATTAATTTTGAGTTATACAATAATTATTGTAGTAACTAAACGGCTAAGCCACAACAAAAAGTTCGTGCTATGTTCTCTGCCTATTATCTGTATTTTATTTGCAGTCTTGTACTTCATTTCCTACACAAGAGTATTCCTATTTTAAACTCTTTTTTATATACAAATGAACTCTAATATTCATCTTAAACTGCAAAATTTTGGGTTACGATCGAGTGCGTTTAAATTTAACAGAGCCTTTTAATAACAATTTCAAGTTACAATCGAAAGTTAAGAACTTCAAAATTAATACGGCGCTGTTCAAGAGTCGCGGTTAACAAGGTTTATTATTCAACAACTTCAAAGTCGTGTCAAAATCGAATGCCTTCTGAATTATTCCGGTGAATGCCTTCTGAATCACAGATTTGGAGCGAATTTGGTTACGAAGTTTACCGATATAAAATGTAAATTGTAAACATCGTGAGAGCGAAGTTGTTTTGTTGTATAGAGTTTATTGTTTGGGTTAAATGAGCAGTAAAAGGGAGTTTCATTATTGTATTTTTTCTTTATACCGCCTCTGGCTATAGTATGTTTACTTTTCTAAGTTACCAAGCTCACCGTTTGAAATAACTTTCTTTATAACAACCGTATCCCCAAGGTGTAGGTAGCCGTCCAATAGTCTATGGTTGTTTGGTAGTGAATTGGTGAAAATAATAAAAAACAACTATCTGGACACATGTATATTAACAAAACACAAAAACAATACATTAAAATAGAAGGTAAAAGAGAGCTATATACAATATAACGTAGAAGGAAATTACAATAACAAAACTGCATATATTTAGCTCGGCAAAAACGTTTTTTCTAGCCTAAGGTCAATTTCGTAGTCCAAAAAACGTATTGCCGGTCGCGTCTTCAAAATGTCTGAGCCTGAGCTTCATTTGAATGATCATGTAGTGTGGTCGTAGACTGTTTAGCTACACAAAGTTTTGTAGTACTTTGTAGTCTTCAAGGACAAAAATGTACAAACACTGAGCTATGTCTGGCTCCGGCAAAGAACAATCTATAATTAATGCGACCGGCCAGTTCGTTTTGAAGAGATGTGAGAATGTATATATATGAGTGACGGCAAGTCTTTATGAACCAAATTCTGTATAAACATTCCTGACGTGAGTTCCTTAGGCCCTTCGCAACCTTAATTTCATAAGCCATAGCTATCAAGTTATTGAAATAGTATATACGCAGATAGATACGTAGTCCAACGGACCAACAAATTTAATAGATAGATCCTTTGCCAATGCTTTATAAAGTTCGTCTAAATCATATCTAATCGTTTGGGTAGTGTGTGATTGGATGGTCGCGAAACGCGAGTGATTTTATAAGAGTCTATAATCTACGATGGCTGCATGCAATATATCCCATATTATGTATGTTTGTCACCTTATTGACACAAACAAACATACTTAAAGAGTTGTAATTAGCCTTTTTTATTTACAGGCTGTCCAAACGTAGATTGGCCGGAATGGGCTTGGTTGGAGAGTCGATTGACGACGAGAAGACCTCCCATAGAATACATAGATCTAACTGACTGCAGTGCAGTTACCGACGCTGGGCTTTGCGCGTTGCTTCACACGTGCCCCTCGTTGCAATACCTTTACCTCAGAAGATGTACTCTAGTCACAGGTAAGTTACGTTTATTTAAATAATACTAGGACTTCTTTGGGTTTTTTCTCATATTGTCGTTTGTCTTTAATTAAACTTAAAATTTGCACTAAAAATTTAAATAGGCCAGTGAGTCTTGTATTGGATATTTTAAGAATTTAAATTTAATTCACACAGAGTTTTTAAGTGTAAACTTCTTTAGGCACATTGGGCATTATTTGAGATAGGAAAAACCCATTGTCACAGAACGCTTTCCATGAGTTATTTGTATACTGTGCAATGTGTATATATGTGTTCTTTGTGGGTGCACAAAAATCATGGAACTGGCGTCTTTGTCATCGAACGCTTGACAGTGAGTTCGACGTTACCGTTATCAAAACTTCTGACGATTGGTTTTCCTTTCTGTTAATTCTCCCGGTTTGCCAGTGTTTGTTAATTATCTGTAATATCATATTTTGTCATGTTTACAGATGCCGGTGTCAGATGGATACCCTCATATTGCGCACTCAAGGAGCTGCGCGTCTCTGATTGCACCGGGGTGACGGACTTCGGTCTGTACGAGTTGGCCAAGTTGGGACCAGCGTTACGATACCTGTCGGTTGCTAAATGTTCACAGGTAAGTTGCGATTAATATAGTATTAACTTCTAAGTGTGTATTGTTTGGTAGGAAAGTAAATGGGTGGTTAGAAAGTTTGTAAGGCTTTATTTAAGGCGTATGTGTCCTACAAACCAAGTCAAAAAACGGGCGACATCTCCATGTTATTCAAAATGTTTAAAATAGTACCTTAGTATGTATGTGTTAGAATCATTAGTCACTGTCGCCCACCACACGAGACTTACAAAAAATCTGTAACGTTACGGGTTTCCCTTTAAGATAGGCACTGAATTATACTATGTGTCTATATTATTAGGGTTCCGTAGCACTACAAGGAACCCTTATTCGCTCTGTCCGTCTGTCTCCTCGTAATGTGGTCCCCCTTGCAATTCCAAACTATTACACGTAGAGATTTGAAATTATCCATATTGATAGAACATGCTAAAAACTCATTAAGAAAATTACTTTGAACGAAATCGGACAACACCTTTTGAAGTTATTTAACAAATACGTTTATAGCGTATCAGATACGGAACCCTTCTATATAAGCGTGTCTTGTCACGCTCTTGGCCATTTTTATATTATATTATTTATCTATATCTTTGCTTTATATTTTGTTTTAGTTTTAATTTAGATATAAGTTTCCTTTATTTTACATAAAATGCAGTGCATTAATTCAAACGAATAAAAGTTTTTCTTCTTTTCTTTCTTTCTTTTATTAACAAAATATTATTCAAAATGTAGAAGATATTCAAATATTCAACTTCTTGATGCGTATATTATCGAAACCACTTACTACCGCCCAGCAGTTTGTCCCTTGTCACATAAAAAATGTGGCATAACTTATGACATATTTTTTACAAGATACGAGTTATGACTTATAGCTCCTGCTGTTCTTTTATCTATCATCTAATCATGATAATACGAAAGAACAGTAGCTATATTGTTTTCGGCACGTCTGTTTCACGTATACGTCAATATTATATAGTATAGGGAAAAAGTAGTAATAAATAAAAAATATAATTTACCTGTATTTGATGAACTTTTTCAAATTATAACATTTACATTACGTATTATTCTTTGTGATATCTTTCGTTTTTACCTTATTGTAAACAAAACTTACCTGTCATTTCATTTTAACAATTACTTCGTATAACGAATATTTTCTAATTCCCTTCAGTTATTATTACTTATTTTTAGAAAATAAACCATAATTTGTAAATTTTTGTGGGCCCCTGATGCCTTTAATTAAAGATAGACATTTATTTATTTTATTTAGAACAAGGTTGCATTTTTTTAGGTATCAGATTCGGGCGTCCGAGCGTTGGCAAGACGTTGCTATAAGCTACGGTACCTAAACGCAAGAGGTTGTGGAGCGCTTGGCGACGATGGCATAGAAGCCATCGGCAGGGGATGTTCTAGATTAAGAGCCCTGGACTTAGGCGCTACGGATGTTTCGGAAGCTGGCCTACAGGTATAATAACATGATCAGTTTAATTTTAGTTATAAAAGCCAAGAATTTTATAATTCGTGCCTTGGATGTCTATACTGAGATACGTTGAAGGGCCCATATTTATTTTTTAATATCGTGCCAGTAAGGGGTTACTTACTATAAATTACGTGACACGAATTTTACGATTTAACCCTTCCTCCGTCCTTGTCAAAGGTTGTCACATTTTCGCAAGGGGGGCTTTGATGTGACTGCACATATTTTATAAACTTCTTAAAATTTTTTTTTCGATTTTGACTATTTTTAATTTTGACATGTAACGTCACAAAGCTTTAACCCTCCCCCCCTGCCTGCTGTCTCGTAATTTCTCACTTTGGTGATACCCTATTCCCCTTTTAACGTGTGACCTAATTCAAGGATAGAGGATCCCTAACACAATTAAAAATATTGTTCTGCCTCTTTTTAGATACTGGCCCGATGCTGTCCTAACCTGAAGAAACTAGCTTTAAGAGGCTGTGAACTTATAGGCGACGATGGTCTAGAAGCAGTAGCGTACTACTGCCGTGGTCTAACACAACTCAACATCCAAGACACCCCGGTAACGCTAAGGGGGTACAGAGCGGTAAAGAAGTATTGCAAGAGATGTGTCATCGAACACACCAACCCAGGGTTTTGCTGAAGAACTGTTGACTTCAGCCGGTGCTAATGAAGTCTTGTTAGTAGTTTCTTGGTGTATATGGAAGGTTCTGAAAGATGTTCAGGCCTTCATCTTCAGGAAGTGAAGAATAAGAGCAACCAATATGAGATTCATGGAGCGAATGGAATGTAACTACGTCTAGTAGAATGACAGAGTCTTCGGAGTATGATAATGGAAGAATTAAACTCATGAAGCGAATGGAATTCGACGGTAACTGAAGTGAAGGTATGGAATGCTATATTTTGGTAATACACTGCCCCCCTTTAGCGTGCGACGTAATTTACGGATGATCCTTAAGAACAGAGGCCATAGCACGAACATTTGGAAACGTTCTTTGAAAAGATAATTTTTAAAATCAGTTAACAACCAACGAAACTATCGCATATCAATAATAAAATTAAAAGATGCATATTATGCCTATGGAAGACGGTAACTGGTAGCTGGTAACTCAACACAGGAATTGTGCGTAAGAAGTTTCTAGAGAATCGCTGTAATTTTACACAGAATTTCTTATAAAAAAATGGTTTTCTTTTTAAATAGAACAAAATCATTGAATCCCGACGCGTGCGAAGCCGCTAGTAACGGCTAGTGATGTATAAAATCAGTAGTTTCGTAATACTGTTTGTGTACACTGACCCCAAGGCAATCATCGAGACGCCGGTTCACACAGCAAAACTGTGATTGCGTTAACAATAAAAAAGCTATAAGCCAAATCGCAATCAAAGCTAGCTCCAACTAAAAGGACACGAATGGCTCGTCAGCTCTTGTTGCCTAGAAAATAAAGTTTAAAATTAAATGGCTAGCAATACAACGCACCGTACAGCCATGGCGTGATTGCTTATCACGAAGATCGGCTCTTTGGATTGATAGATATCATCCCAATTGCCTTTCGTAACTTCCAACCGTACCAACATAGCTATGTTTTGATTTTGCGTTAAAATTAGTATTTTAGAATTGCTAAAATAGTATATTTAACGGTTGACTCTACGATGATTTTTTTTAAATTATTCTGTTTACAGCTTGTGTATACTAAGTTAGTTTTTTTTTCTGTTATTATTTTATTTTCTTTTACATATCAATTTACACACTGTGTTGGTAGCACTGGTATCGGGTAAGAATTGAAAAGCAGCTGGTAGCTGAGTCCACAACCATTTCGTTGACATACTGTATATTTAAAGTCTTTTATTATAACATTTATTATGTTATACTTTTTGTGTGTTGACGAATAAAGTTTATTTTATTTATGTGGATTTTTTCGATGTATGTGTATTAAAATAGATGAAGCACCAATGGATTTGCAAAAAAGGGCCAATGAACTCATTAAAGGAGGCCCTCCAACGGCCACCGATGACCATGCAAAGTGAGATGACGTGATGATCTACATAACTTTGCAGGAACTAAGGTTAAGTAAACTTAGGTGAAATTTTTTAGCGTGATGATTCCTTAATAAATGGGCTGTCTAACACTGAAAAAAATTTTCAAATCGGACCAGTAGTTCCTGAGATTAGCGCGTTCAAGCAAACAAACAAATAAACAAACTCTTCAGCTTCATATATTACTATATTTATTATTTATTTATAATCTTTATTGTACACCACAAGAACACATAAGAAAAGAAAACATATAAAGGAGAAAAGAGAGAGAACAAAGGGCGGTGTTATCGCTAAAAAGCGATTTCTTCCACACGACCTTTGGGACAAGAGAGTATCGAACCAATAGTAGGTGGTGTGTTAAGTATTAATATAATGCTAATATAATCTAGTAGGCACTAGTACGTACCATAGCGAGCGAGATAGACGCCGTCTTGTAAGAAAGAGACGGCGATAGTGCTATCTCGCTCGTGTAGACACGAAATGTTACTTGTGTAGGGTGTGTACTAGTGTCACCCTTTATTTAGTACTTAAGGTCGTGCCAAATTATTGGATGGCATACAAATATGACCTGTAAATAGAGTGTACAAGAGCGTGTCAAAACGCCCTTATATAGAAGAGGTCCGAATCTGATAATGCGATAAAGGTATTTGTTAACTTTTTGTCTGATTTTGCTCTAAATTAATTTCCCATTGACTTTATAGCATGTTCCATTAACACGGAAGTCGCTGCAGTTATTAGTTTGAAAATCCTAGGGGGGGGACCTTGCTGGCTGACGGACAGACAGCAAAACTATAAGAATTCCTTGTATCCTATACGGAACCCTATTAAGCACTTTAGATGAGCTTTTCTGGGCACAGTCGTACATATAATATATAATGGTGACAGTAACAGTTAGTATCTAATAAATAAATCTACAAATCGATATATAGTCGACCAAGAAAGTGCTTTACCATTTTGGATGACAGTTTCGACTTAAACAAAATTTTGCTAATGGTTATTTTTAGAAATTAACGTAATGCATAACAAGCAAAAATGAGCCTTTTGACTAATTGACGTGCAAACGACATTCGACCTTAGCGTGGCAAATCAATTTCTTGGTCGTATACAAGATGTTACATAAAATATCACAAAGGTATTCTGTTCTAGAAAGTTATTTTTAAACTGTTGCTAGGATTCTCCATAAGGCTTATATTATACACTCGTTGGACAAATAATGAGTTCATTATAAAACTAGTTATAACCTGCGATTGTGTGTTTGTTGAGTTCAATATTATATAAAGACTCAACAATAAAGGACATAAATATATTTTGATGTATTTCCAAATTTTTTTATATATGTTATATCTTTATCTATTATTAAAATAAATAATAGAACAGTAAAAGACTTAAAGTTGATTAAACATGCAGTAGTTATTAGCAACTTAATTAATACATAAATGCTAATTAAATGTAGTATTCACTGGAGCTTCAACAGGATTCACACGGTTGCGGTGAAATGAAATGTCGCGGTCAAATATTGCAACTGATCTCATTATGGGTTTCGCATTTAAAATCATAAAGTTGACATTTTAATAATTGGTAAGAGATGAGGCTATGTATGTATGGCTTTGCTAATAGTGTCCGTAAGATCCGGTTCAAAATCAGACCAAAGCCAGGCTAAAATAATGCCTTCTACTTGACTTCATAATAAGATTTCCACCCACAATTTATACTTCTTAATGTTTTTGTCCATCTCTTCTTGATGATTTTTAATTATTTGCGAAGAATCCTAATTCATTTATAAGGGCATAAGAACCTCCACCGGACTTCTACTGCAAGGGAAACAATAGGCGAAGTAAATTTTGGAGCAACTCTTGCGTCGAAGTATTTCCTATATATAAAGATAACAGAACAGTCGGTACCGAGACAGAAGCGATTGATATAAACAAAAAATATACTGAATTAATTATTTCAAGTACACCTTATTAAATATGTGAGCGCAAGACGACCTTTATCGTCGTGGTTTCTTTTATACCGCCCGCCGTGTGATTTGAAAGGATTTGGCGGAACTTCAAGACGAGCTGTCATCTGACGAACGTCGTCCCTGTGACATAAATATGGTGGACTTGAATTCGTAGGGCTTGCTTTTTATATGAATATTATGTGAAATGAATTGAACCCTTTTTATTTCAAAGAAAGAAAGTAAACGCGATTTTAATGCCACCTTAATTATCATTTACAATTTTTGTCTATTGGACGTAGACAAAAAAGTACTTTTTTTATAAACAACGCGTGTAGTCAAATCAAAAATCAAACTTTTGAAAATTTACAATTTTAAATATGTCCAGTTATTTGCTTAGTTTTTCAAAATTCATTAAATAACTTTGTTTATCTTCATTTCGCCCATAATGTCGTTTGATATTTATGTATTTAGTTCTGTTTGACAAACTGTTTGCACACAAGTGCAAACTTTTTAGAAACTTTATTAGAAAAAGAGACGTAGTGAAAATTAATATTTTTGAACCGTTGAATACACTAGTTTTAAAGGCGCTCCCAATTTAACAAACTCCCCCATATTAATCCCATAAAATAGGAGTACATATCTTCAAATATATGTTAATCTCCCTTCTAAATAATATCAAAACCTTCCGCTCAGTTTAGATTGTACTCAATTTAGGTATACTCAAAGGGAGTCATGACTCAACCCTCACTGACTTGTGTATGTCCTTCAAACGATGAATTACCGAGGCTTCAGGTAAATAGGTAGTTTGTATTACAATGGCCAGCCAGTTGCATTTCTATACGCGTCAATAGTTTATGCAACGGCGTTAAATCAGCGAAAGCGCGATAGAGCCGGCAAGTGGTTTGTTACCTAAGACTTAAATAGACATTGAAGAAAGTCGCTTAAAGGATTTACCCGCCATTTAAGGTTAATGCGAGGAATATGTAGACTCGGTGACAGAGACGGCTGTGTTAATGCATAAACTTTTGTATAAAAACTTCACGAACGCCTTCTGAGATGCCTTAGCGAGAGTTCTATGCGTAACGCAAGAATTAAGATTACATAGAAATCGGATAACTCGCTTTCATGATTATCATAAATAAATCATCAGCATATCATCATATTCGAGTGTGAAAATAAAGGTTTGTATAATCACGAAGATTATATTATTTTTTTGTTATTATTTAATTAGAGACTATTTTTTCCCACTGCAGGGCAAAGGCCTCCCTACCCTCTTTCCATAAGGTTCTGTCTAAGGCTATGCGTTGCCAAATGACTTGACTGACTAGACTAACTAGCTAAAAAATTTTTCACCTCCTCTTTCTCCATAACACTTGATCGATGACTCGGATGGGCATCGGTAGTCACTTAGGTGATCAAGCGCCTGCTCGTTTGCCCCTTGTAATAATATATATAGTATACTATACAATTGAAGGGTCTGTAACGTCGAAATTAAATAAATTTACCAATTACATATGAATATAACAAATACAAAATATTTTTGTTTGTTCTGGGTTATCTCTGAAACGGCTGGACTGATTTCGACGTGACTTACGCTAGTTGATAGCTGGTATTACAAGGAATAATATAGATTACTTTATTTATAGAAAATAATTAGGGATCCGCTCCAAAAATAAAAACGCTTTAAATTTAATTGACTGAATTCACCCGGGCGAAGTTGCGGGTTTCAGCTAGTAACTAATAAGTGTAATATTGATTCGATCGCTTTCGGAGTATTATAGGTTTCTAAATAAATAAAAATGCTTTTAATGTTTATTTAAGTATCCATTGTATACACATCAATTTATTATAAAATTAGCAAGAAAAACAAAAATAATTATACATTGTAAAGTAACAAATACATACTTTTTGTCTCGTTCTGCTGAGACCTTTGACTTGAAGAGAACGTGAATGTTAACAACTGTTCGCAACTAGATATATTTTGGTAACTTATAGGTACCTACACAATAATGTTAACATATATAAATCAACATTGTACGCCTACAAACCTAGGCAATTTAAAATGACTAATTGAAGACCTATGCCTGGCATCCACGTTACGATGTACCAGAGGGATTTGTGTAGAGAGCCTAGGACGAACATTCTCGATAGTTTTACTTACTTTTACGCTCGGAACTGAACGTCAAATGAAACTTTAATGCTACCGTTTTACACAGCTTAGTTGCTAAATATTGTTAACACGAATGAAATCAGAATTCGCATGTATCGAATCCTCGACGCTACGGCCCATGTAAGCCGTGTAAAATGGAAGCACGAACCTTCACATGAAGTTTAGTTTTGAACGTAAAAGTAAGTAAAACTATCGAGAATGTTCGTGCTAGGCGCTCAGGTTTGCCTGCCGGCAACGTGTGTTGGGACATTTCGTTGTAACGTAGAAAATGTATTGAAAATTGATATTCAATTTTGGGCCGGTCGCCGGTCCAGGTTCAAATGGCTGCCCCACACACGCTCCGGTCTACTTGCACAGGTATGCCAACAGGTTGGTGTCTGCGGTAACCATAACGTGGATATGTCAGGCATTTATTTTGAAATAATAGTCTCAGACCATTAATTGCATGTGGATCGAATACAGGTCGAAGGTTGTTATAACCAGTATATTGTGCGCATGCATTATTGGTTATAAATGCTGTAAGTCAAGTGAGCGGATTTAAGCAAAGTAGTTTAGTTTTTCGTGCATAATTCAGGTTTAGGCATAAGGAAAAACCAGACAATTACGAGTCAGACTCACGCACTAAGGTAGAAATTCAAAAAATGTAGCCAAAGACAAAGAAAATGTCCTTGAGTCTATTTACGACTCGTTTGACCAATAAAGTAAATCTCGCAGATAGAAGCTAAAATCGAATCCTACTTGTTTTGTACCAGCATTTCATTGACGCTGTAGTCTAAGCTGTATTGAAAATTCATAGTTTACCATTCTCTATTTTGGGCTGCGCCTCCCTTGGGTTATTGGTCTGTAATACTAGAGTGGCGAATCTCACCTAAAACCTTTTTTGGTGGACACGGAAAAAGAGTTGTCATAATATATATTAATCATGATTGTTATAATATATACTTGAAAGACAGATAAGTATCCAATATTGTAAACATTTTTATACCAATTAAAAACAATTTATTACGACTACTATTGTTCATAAAAAATCCCCAAACTAGTTCTGTCTATTATTTAACGCTTTATTTTACATTTCATGTCAATTGGTCAATTTCTTGTGCACAAGCCGTCTATTATGATTCTATTCCTCGAGAATAAAGTGAATGAAGGAAAAATAAAAAACAGTGTTTTGTGGATAAAAGCGCTTTTCTGAAGTACCCTCGATTGCCGGAAATTTTGTAATGATCAATTTAGTATTATTTATTTTATAGAATTATTATAAGAAAGATACTTATAAAAGATTTCAACAATCAATTTCACAATTTATTGCTTACATAGGATATATCTAAGATAAGGAACCGAATTTTTTTCATTCAAATTATTATCTCTTATCTTTATCCGCATTTAAATGTCGCATATTCTACAAATTATTTGAGAGCTGCCTTTTTCGTGTAAAACACACATTTCATGTCACAAGTCATGTAAATATGTCACAATTATTCATAACTCATACAGTTGGAAAGCTACTACTTCTTTTTGTTAGTTTTAATTAGTCTTGGTAATTTGAGACACAGATAGATTAACTTTGTAAGCTTTTTAGAATGATATTATTATCATTTAGTTTATATTAAAATACTTATTGCACGATCAACTGTTTGTCTTGGTGGATGAGCGGATACCACGGCAACACGGGCTTGCGACTTGTGACCCCTGTACAATTTGTACTGAACTTTAAATCTATATATGGAAATGAAGAGTTTGTTTGTTTGCTTGAACGCGCTAATCTCAGGAAATACTGGTTCGACTTGAAAACTTCTTTCAGTGTTAGATAGTTCATTTATCGAGGAAGACACGCAACACGAATCATCACGCTAAGACCAATACGAGCGGAGCACCAGTAAAGAATGACATGCATGAGAAAAATATTTATTATATAGGTTATTCGTAAAATAACCTTTGTAGAGTCTATCTCCTGATGATGCTTCGGTGTCGAAGCGAAACGTGCGTTGAGGCACATCGGAAAGCTTCGGAGTTTCTGAACAAATACGACATAGCGACCTTCAAAAAAAGAGCATACTACCTGCCTGTTGCCCCAAGGTATAAAGTCAAAATCGTTTGTTCATATAGATTTTTTTTATAAGCACCTATGAACGTCATATGTATAATATTCATTTTTTTAAAATCATTTAATAATTTGGTGATAAAATTTACGACTTAAAACCTTAGTTTGCAAGGGTCACTCGAGCCCTGCACTGAGAAGAGCCCGCTACAAACTCAGTCGGGTATTTTTTTGCTATCACTATTTTCAGAATAATTCAGATTCACATGATCACATAAATACATGGTCGCATTATGTTGCCTTGTCGAAAGTTGTTGGACAACAAATGGAATGTGTTGAATAAATGGAAAAAGTATATAACTTATTATTGTGTTGATTTTTTATAGTATCCATCCACTGTAATATATAACTTAGTCGTCTTATATACTTGAACTTCAAGGAAATGAAAAAAAAAAAGATTTAAGTATAGCCGACCACGAGATTAGTTTGCCACGCTAAGGTCGAATGTCGTTTGCACGTCAATTTGTTAAAAGGTTCATTTTTGCTTCTTATGCATTACGTTAATTTCTCACAATAACCCTTAGCAAAATTTTCGTTAACTAGGAGCTGTCATCCAAAATGGTAAAGTACTTTCTTAGTCGACTATACTGTACTCTTTTTGACTTTTTTGTCTTTTTTTTTGTTTGTTTTTTTTTTTGTTTATTTGCAAAGATTATGGATACATCCAATACACAATCTGCCATATAATGGCATGCAAATTTTAGTCAGAAAACAGAAAGAAAAATAACCAAACTTAAAAACTGCTTTATTTAACCAGTGTCATAATATTGCTAATTTTAATTGAGTCAAAAACTTAACTTTCGTTTAAAAATTTACGTAGAAGCGAAGGTTATTTTGAAATTGTACGATTTTTTGCATTGGAAGTTGAAAAGCTATTTGACATTTGTAACTGAAAAGAACTCTGTCAGGGTAAGGCTGGATAGAAAAACGCGAGCACTGCTTTGAAATGTAATTAGTTTCTCTACATTTTCAGTTTAAATTTCTATTTTTGAAAACTACAGTTTGAAATCAACTACTGCAAATGTATTTTTATAATACTAACGAAAACGTAGTTTTCTTTAAGTCTCTTATGTTTGCTGTTTATGTCATGTAAGGTGACTAAGAGGTTAATTAGAGGTAGCGCCATGCTTGAAAATTTTTGGTGTACCAAAATTTTGAGAATTTTTAGTGGTAAATCTGCCGAGCAATACATAGCAAATTAAAAAATTATTTATATGAGCTGAAAAAATAACAATATAATTAAAGCTAAATAATAATTTTCGTGATGATTTCGTCAATTTCGACAGGGATTTATTTACTCTATGAAGCTCACCACTTTCTCAATGTTATTTTTTTTCACCAAAGCACAGCACTACACTGACTTTCCGATGTGCCTCAACGCACGTTTCGCTTCGACACCGAAGCATCATCAGCCACCAGCAACAGCACCACACAGCCACATCCACTGCAAATTGAGCGGACTCTCGTTCTAGACCTAGGTAACGCTAGGAAGAAGAGACAACGAGTTGTTTAGTTGTTCCGCTAACAGAAACAACCTTTCCAAATAAAAATATTTTGTTACAGTTTTTTTGCACGCCCCACGGGGTGTGCTCTTCTCTCACTTCATCAAAATCGAGCCCTTTTGTGAACTAAAAATCGCTCTATTTCTTTGGTATGGCACTTATTGATATAAGTAAATACACATCGCTTAAGATGAAAGTCGTGTTTTAACGCTTTTGATACTTGGAAGTATAATAATTTTATTTAGTGTAAAAAAACTGAATAACAAAATAAATTCCTGGGACGTCTTCATGTTTGTATGTGTGGATGGCGTTGATCGCCAAAATATAACATAATTATAATAAATTTATTTACAATTCATTACATTTCAGCTGTAAAATAGTTTATTTTTTTAAAATGTTTATATAATTAATACATTTTTACTTTTTTTATATAAAATTAGTAACAAAATACTGTTATGGGGCGTGTACTTTGGATTTTCTGAACTATTTTTTCTTATACATCCGTGGTTTGGAAAGCTAGAAGAAAATGTTTTTAGCATTGAGGTCACCTAGTTGTACAATTGTTGTTTTTTTAATTGCGCAATAGAGATTAAAATTTGACGATTCATAAGAGCTCGTAAAAGCCAATTTGAAAGAGGCGCAAGAGTGGTTTTATCTGAAAATATTCTTGGAAACAATCTATTTTAAAATAAAAGTATTACGGCGAAGAAATCCAATAGACATTCATCTTTCAATGCCCCGCTCGGCCAGACCAGTACAGCTAGATAAATGGGGTGTTTATATTGCAGATCGCTCTTGACCCTATTTGCGATACTAATGTTTAGTGAATGGAAGAAAGTGTGATTGTGCGGAATTCAAGAGATAAAAGTGAATCTTCCTCGTGGATCTAAATTTTCCACAGACTTAAAAAAGAAGAAAAAGGAGGTTCTCTACACGAAGGCATTTTTTACAATTTATTTTTTTAATATATGTTACCTCAGAACGACTCGACTGGATGAACAGATTCTAATGATTTTTTTTTTTTTTTGGAAGCGTGACCACATGCTTTTTTAAATTCGTCCAGTTCTGGAAATTGAAATCGGTGCTTTGTTAAAATTTTTAAAGAATTAATTTTTAATCTGCATAATGAGGGATAGACGTCCATGAATGGGACAAAAAGTTAAATTTCTCTTAAAAAATAAAATATTTAGTAATAAGATAATGAAGAACTGCGGGCTCGGGGTACGAATTAAAACGGGCGCAAAGTGCGTTTCTGCTGCAAGGCTTAATCGAGTGGGTGCCCCTATTGGACTAGTTCTAAGCAATGGGGTCAACTCGTGCAAACTTGGAAGAAACGACAGTTTCTCTAATTAATTTGGTCCCATGCCTTTATTTGACTTTACCTATTATATTAATTTACGTAATAGAGATATGGTCGAAATTCGTCCACAAACCTTTCTTGCATAAAACGACATATCGCAGGCTTAGGCATAAACTGACCGATTAAGTTTTAGTTCTAAACTAAGTAAATTATGCAGATAGCTTCGTTTCAACCTCTTCTATCAATCAAAGAATTATTTCAATTTCTCCATCCAATCAGTATTGGAAGGGAAGACAAAAATAGCTGTATCTCAGTAGATACAGCTATTTTTGTCTTTTTAACAAACAACTCATGTTGGTTAAAAAGACACACAAACAATAAAATATTATTAAAATAACACTTCAGTATCATTCATCACTTCCTCAACTATTATTAAACTACATAATTTGTTACTGTAATGGCGTTTTTATCGAATTATTATTAATATTATATGTGACAAAACTTTTTGCGATTTCCCAAAAATCTACTTTTTTGAGTTAGGTCAATTTATGATTAAGCATGCGATATATTGTTCTGTTCACAGAAAAATAAAATATGACAATTAATTTAACATACAGTTGACACGATTATGCATTGACATAATCCAATACATGGGTGTGTAAATCGTATGGCATTGGTGTGCGGTTTGATTTGAATAATTTAATATATTTATTTTTGTTATAAAAAAAATATTAGCATTTGCCCATCTTCCTCTATATGAACTATAATTGTACCCAATTATATACTCATCCGTCCGCGCAATTTTTGTAAAATGGTACCTGAAGTTTTCGCTTCACTTATTAATTATATAAACATCAGTATTATATAGAATACTTTACAGTGTCCATCGTTTTTACGCCTAATAAACTTGTTTCATCTAATAAACGGTAATGTCAAGAAACATTACACAATAGGTTGAAAACGTGTGTCGAAAAAACTTCATAAACACATCACAGTGATCGTATTTCTGTAGTTTTCAATTTTGTTTTTACGCGCATTTGCGAAATATTATGTAATCACTAGAGTAACATTAAAAACTCTTTTAATGAGCACATTGTAGTGCGACGGAACTGAAATAAAACACTCAGTAGTACAATAAGCAACGGCTGTAATACAAACGCAATTTACTCCCGTGTGCAAGTCGGCACGTGCATTGCACGATCGCAACATTTCGTAAAACATTACAGTCAATGAAATTATTATACAGTAAACAGAATATGAGTGAATATAAACATATCGCGTCACGGCCGTTGCTAAGTCGATGGTGTTGATTCACTCGCTTTTCATACACTGGCTGAAGGTGAAGTCGAAGGAAGTTTATTGGGATATGTATGCTAGATAAGATTTATAGTTCGCCTATGCCTTAATTAACCCATATTAACCCGTGTACACACGAGATCTCAAGCGGCAGTGGGCGGTCCAATCGATCAGTGAACACTCTGCCTGAGAGGCCATCGAGATGCCGAAGATCTGAAGTGCTCTTCAGTGCTGTCAAATCAGCTGGTAGAGTTCTCTGGATAATTGACAGCCAAAAATAATCACGAAAGTAGTTTTTTTTTTGGATATAAGCACCTTTGGGGCTCTCAATTAATTACGTCACACCAATTTTACGATTTTTTATTAAATTATTATTATTTTTTTTAATTATTCTTAAATTTAATTCTTATATTGTAACAATAATGCTAGCAATAAATGGTCTTTTATTTTAGGTAAAAGTGTCCCATTCTTCCTTTCTCTCATAGGCTTTCAGCTGCCAATTAACAAAGCTCTTAAATTGCCAAAAAATGTTTAAGCATTTTTATTTTATTTACATTTTCTGGTCGATTTAAGACCTTTGCTTCCAGCAAATTGTTCACTAAATAGTATCGTATTCTACCGTATTTGACCGTAGTCTACCGTATTCCACTGTATTCTATCGATTTCTACGGTATTCCATCGAAGTGCCAGTGACCCTTTTTTTCAAATTTATTCAGTCAATTTTTATTTTCAGCCAGTATCTTTTTGATCCAATGCATACATTTTGTATAAAACTTAATGGGTCCCCCCATTAAGTTTTATACAAAATCGTCAAACCTGTGTGGTAAATTTATATAACAAAAAAACAGTGCAGTAATGAAATGAATAAATACGAGTCAAAGTAATCTAGTTTTTTTTTTTGAGAAGTTCTCTATTTATTTATTTCTTTCACAAACATCTTTACAGAACACTTAACTCTAATTCGATGGTCTTACTTAATATATTTAATAACAAATAACTTTTATGGCAGTGTATGTGAATTATGTAACGAAGATTTTTTTCTATGAAAATTGCTACCGTTTTATAGTAAAATTGAAACGAATAAATGTTCTACAGCGAATTGTGGATACGTTTAGAACTTTGGACACCCAGATAGGGGAGTTCGGAAAACTGTGAGGTGTCATAACAAACTGGGGGTCGCACTGGCAAACTTTAGCGTCGCGTCGGCTCAGCAATCAGAACGGATTTTGCTGTACATGGAACTATTGAGTGTATTTTTACTACTATTTTATAACAATGGCGGCCTATGGCATAGAAAATTCACATGAAACGCTATAGGAAACGTTGTTTAGTTATAGAATAAGCTTTTTTACCACTACTTTGGGACACATAGATATCGAAGTTGGAAAACTGTGAGGGGTTATTACAAACATTTGCATTGGCAAAGATTAGCGTCGCGTCGGCTCAGCAATCAGAACGGATTTTGCTCTACATGTAACTATTGAGTGTATTTTTACTACTATTTTATAACAATGGCGGCCTATGGCATAGATTATGAATTATGACAAAAGGTAAGCGAGTAACTATAAAGCCTGGTACACACAAAGTTATTCAACCGTAAATTCGTTTATTCAGTACTTTGTAAAATTTCCCCGATCTCGGAACATCAAAACATTATATTTTTCTATAGAAAAATTCAAAATAATACTGAATAGCAACAGGCTATGTTCAAAAGTGACGTAAAAGAGACTTTTTGCCTAAAAAATGACAATGTAACGGACACGTTGCTGTCTTTTCTGGATTTTATTAACATGGGGATTAATAAAACACCAACTTCCCAGTAATCGTATTGTAGACTGTATAATCACACAAGCACTTACTATTCACCGTAATCAATAATAACGTCATGGGAACGTACCGTTAAATAATTTGGCGCAACCTTCTCTACTAAATAGAGGCTGACACTAGTACGTATCCTACACGTGTATTACTTCATCAGCGACTAGGGACGATTTATCAGGACTGATTGATCAAGACTGATCGTTTAAAAATGATGGTTTAACACTGATTCTTTAACACTAATCGTTTTAGACTAATTACGATTTGAAAGATGCGCTGACTTTTATGTCATAACTTGCTCATGCGCAGTTGACATATTCGATATTGCGCACGCGCGACCGGAGGCTATTCTAACATTAGATTTAATTTGGCCGGATTATAGCAAATAAAGCTCTAGAGATCTATTTTTTCCAGCTATTATCCAACCAAATCGAATATTTTTAACTGGAAACGCATTTGTATGCCGTTTTATACTATATGCTTGTTAGTAAGGTACTTACTTGATAGAGTATTACTTGATATACTGTCCAAATTAGGCCATATAACAAATAGCATATCGCATGCTTAAACGTAAACTGGCCGATTACGTTTTAGGTCTAACGTGTGTTAATGATACAGGCATCATCGTTACAAGATCCTCTAACAGTCAATCTAAGAATTATTTCAAAATCTCCATCCAACACTGAGATACAGCTATTTTTGTCATTTTAACTAAAATAAGTTTTTTGTTAAAAAGACAAACAAATAATAAAATATCGTTCACCACTTCATTAAATATAATTAAGATACATTTGCGATTTTCCAAAAATCACCTTTTATGAGTTAGGTCAGTTTACGATAAAGCATGCAATATGTTTTTAAGATATTGACCAAGAAATTGGTGCCATGTGAAGGTCGAATGTCCATTGCACGTCAATTAGTTAAAAGGCTCATTTTGCATGTTATACATTACCTTAATTTCTAACAATAACCCTTAGCAAAATTTTCCTTATACAGGAACTGTCATCCAAAATGGTAAAGCACTTTCTTGGTCGACTATACATCGTACTAGAATCAAACAAATTAACGAATGAAATTACTGAATCAGATTCCTCACACATTAAAGTACGCACCATTATCGACTCTAACATTTTATAAATACGAAGCTTCCTACATTTCACTCCTGTGATAACCTCTAAGCGTTTGTTCATTCTCCGTAGAACCGTCTCATTGTGTCTCATTTTTTGAGTTAGGTCAGCTTATTATAAAGTGCGCGATATAATGGCTTTAAATAATTAGAGATGAACTAAGAACTTATTACTCAACCAAATGCTTTCACATACTTTCATTAGGAATGCTCTGAAATAAGTAATGTTACATCTTCATCTTGATGCGAACCTCACGTAGTTGAATGATGTATCAGTTAAAAAATGCCGCTATGTAGGGCACATTCACTGGAAAAGAAAGTAGCAAGAATCACAGTCATAGATATGGATATTTTTTCTTTAGTATCTCTTAGTCTAAAAGTTGACCTTAAATAAACTCAGCGAGCTATATCGATGTCTTCACATTTCAAACTCGTCACGTTTTGCTAAAGTATTTGAAATAAAACTAAGAAATAATGGATGGTACTATGTTTATTAACAGTTACGTTCATATAGTAAGTCATACCTTCTTTTGTCATTTAAAATTTTTGAAATTGTGCACCTGTCGTGCGGGTGGTCCGCGTTCTTTAACAGTGTCTTCAGCTGGTCACGTATCTCGTTAGAAAACAGTATCGCCTCGTACGATATGGATCTTTTCAAACGCAATATATTCGGTAAAATGTTTGCGGGACTGATAGAAACCTTCTGAGCTTTGAACGAAGTTCGCACTAGGGTCTCACCAGCTATCACCAGCTCCAAAAGCGTAGCCGTATACATGACCAGAGATCGCAGTCCGTATAGCACGACAAAAAGAAACAACGAAAATCCAGATATCATATACGTCTTCTCGATTCTTCTAAGAACAATCATTTTGTCCAATTCATTGAATATGTCACTGTTTAGCAAATCGTGTACGTTTTTCGATGGCCAAAACATACCATTGTAGACAATAAAGATGAAGTAAACCACGACTGCGGCTTGGAAATACCTTTTGTGGCCTTTGTATAATTTACTCATGCTATTGCTGACCTTCCGTACGTCGTAAACTGGGTTCAGGAGGACGAGTATGGCAGTCATTTGCAACAAGAGTAAAAACCCGAGGATTATACAACCTGACTCCATTTTAATTTTGTTGTTGTCTTTGGTAATTGTAACACGTTTGATTCTATGGCATGTTGGTTTTTTTTAATGATGTAACTGTTATTTTTGTGTTTCTTCAGCATTAAAAAAGCGGACTTTCTTCTATTGTCAATTCTTTGACATCTTATTGACATACGTGACCAGATTTATTTTCTTAGTTACTGAAGTATTGATAGGTATAATCGTTAACTACCAGTTTCAACTATCTAAACACGTTCAAGTGATTTTGACAACAATAATTGACTTTAAATATTTAACTTTTCCCTTAAAGTGTTTTTTTTTTATATAAAATAATGAGATATAGAAGAGGTGTCACTAAAAAAATTGTGGCTAAAAGTGTGGTGATACCGAATTTGGTGAGTTTGGTGGCGCTGTGATGGCTTCTTCCAATGGCTGTCAATTTTCGAAAATATTACGGATAATGACGGTAATCAGAAATCATTTAAATAATGCATTTCTCTTATAGAATAAGATATATAAAGCTTAACAAACGTATTTATTTTTATGTCGCAAGCTAACAGGCATTCATAAAAAAGGAAATAACAAAATACAACAATCAGCCATGACAGCTTAAACTTCCAGCAGAGCGTATGCCATCTTGTATATTTTCAGTGCGTTCTAATAAGGGATCGCAATGTTTTCAAATGCTCTTTTAGATGTTCGATATTTGTTGTTGTTGAGATGATCGTTACGGTTGTGACGAAGAGTCGGTGTGACACTTAGTGGAACGCACTGATAAGGAAAGAAGGAGGGAATATTAATCCTTAAATTAATAATTTATATTTGTATATTAGATGATTCTTTTGTGAAGAATTACATTTTTAATTTATATTTCCTATTAGATTAATTTATTTATATCTGATATAAATCGACTATTATGTTAGGAGGTCTATACCCAGCTGTGGGATGGAAAGATAGATAGATGGGATAGGCCGTGGGGGATAATGATTAGCGGAGAATATGTGAGTACGCTCACGGCGAGCTTAATGATAATTAATGTTTGAGATAAAAACTAAATAAAGTGCCAAAAAACTACCTCATACTTTATGACAATCAAAACAAGCACATATTTATTTTAGTTACAAAACACTGCATTATTTAATAAACGTATGTATGCCACTTTTGTACAATGTAAATAAAGTTAACTTAGTATTGGAGCCGGTTGACTCATTATCTTTCGTCAATATAGCATGTCGACACATCAGTTCAAAGTCTAGCAACCGAGCAATTCTAATTAAGAACTGCGTCAATCTTTCAATTAAAATAAGCAGATACAACGCTATAAAGAAACAGGTGTAGCTCATGCTTATCTTACTGAAATAAAAATCCCAAAGTAATTCAGAAGTTTTCACCTTGTTTAAAGTGCCATTGTAGTAAATTTTTTCCCAAGTCATCTCTAGAAAGCTGTTGACAAATAATGCCAATGTAGTAATCAATACAATATGCGACGGCAATTGTATTTTATACCAAAAATCTCTTATGTAATACGGTTCTCTCAAGGGCTTTAACAGAGCAACTAGAAATACCAGTTCCACAAATAAAAATAATCCTATAATAGCGCTGAAAATATTAATCATCTTTCTTTAGTGATTTCTTCAGAATAGATTTATTTTCTTTTTCACTTGAATGTGGCTCCACTTCAGTCTTTTCGTCAGAGCAAGAGCAACTTGCTTTCAGCGTTATCGATTCTTTTTCTTCTTCAAAAGCAACTTTTTCCTCCGCAAGGATAGTTTTATTATCAGCTTTGATAGCTTCCTCTTTTCTTGGTGTAACTTTGAAGAATTTTTTGATTCGTGTTTGTTCAGTTTTATTTAAGTTCGCTATGGACGGCCACTGTACGTTTTCGTCAGACTCTGTGTATTCATCAATTATATATGAAGGTTCCTCGTGTAATTCTGGTTCCACCTCTGCGCACGTTATATCAACTAAATCATAATTTCCCATTAAATCAGAGAATTCTGTTAGCTTAGCTGAAAATGTAACATAATCAAATAATCTTACAATAACGAGTAGGAAAAAAAACGAAAAAACTCCTAGGATATAATTTCTTGATGCGTCTGTAGAGGTTATTATTCTAAGAAGTTTATCTTCGGCAGTTTCTGATGATTTTGATAACTTTAAAGCCTTTAACTCATTTAGTGTTTTTGTTGGAGCTATTATTCCGCAGATAAAAACTAATGCTGCACAAATAATCATGAAACATAAAACAATGGGACTACTTTTTATGTTATTGGTTAGAAGTTTAATATTTTTTGATAGCGATACAATGTCGACTATTGGTAATAACATTAAAAGAATTGATACCATTTCTATAAAATTCACCGAAATCAATAGTATGGTTGAGAAATCTATGATCATTTTTTAACTAAAATTTAGCATTGATTGGATTAAAGAAATTATTCAAATTGATATATTACAAAGCGCCAACGATGACATTTTGTGTCAATATTTTTTTTTCCGGATGTGAGAAAAGGTTTTTTTAACATAGTTCGTCCTGCTTGTTGAGAATCTATTGACCAGTATTTAAAATATATAAAATCAGATAATAGATTTTCCAAGTTTAACATTATAATTAAGTAGTCTAAAACATTATTGAAAATATATATTAAAGTGTTGTATCTTAGAAGGATTTTTAGCAAGTTAGGTAGATGATACTAAGAGACTGACAAAATATGATTATTATCCTTACAAATTAAATAGCTAAATTGACTCAGTTTAGTTACCTCAAATAAAAGCGGCTTATAATGTCGAACTGCAATTACTCAACCCATAAGTTTATTAAAAAGATAAAATTTACGACAATACCTTGAGAACAAACGCCATCCCGGCAGCGATTTCACCCTACACCACCATAACTTCGCATGTGTACTTTTTTTGATTGGATTCCTTATCAGGCAACTTTCACATATTGAAAGCGATACTGTAACAAGAAATCTATTTACCCAACGTCTGGTAAAACAAAATAAAGGAGGAAGTGGCGTACTGTAGCATATATTTCGTCACGGAACATATGTTGTTTCAGGCTCCCCCAAGTTACCTGAGCACCTATGAACGCAACAAAAGAATGTTCTACGTCTATTTAAAATAACAGAATTTGATAGAGTGGAGTTAGAATGAGCATTCGCTCGTTTGATGTAAATCCACCTTAAGAAGCGGGGCACCCCATTCACAAAATAGCGAAGTGAAGAACTTGCCGCTTCACCCCCATCCTTATGTTTGGTGGAACTTCGTGTGTAGAATGAATTGGTCATCACATGACAATAATTAATACTTTTTAAAAGTTGGACTTCAAAAGCCTTTCATGGTGCACACACCTTATATAATACTAGGTGTGCCAGCGACTGCGTCGGCATAAAATTACGCAAAAAATAATAGATTTAATTTTAGCGTGATGATGTATAGCCTTTTTCGATAAATAGGCTATCTAACACTCAAACAATTTTTCAAATCGGACCAGTAGTTCCTAAGATTAGCGTGTTCAAACAAACAAACTTTTCAGCTTTATATATTAGTATAGACGTATTGTATACCTACATTAAAGGAGGCTTTTAAACCTTTTACTTAAATTGGTTATTGCAAGTTTATTTGACCCCAAAACTTTATTGCTATATCAATGACAGCAAGATTTTATAATTAAAATTTCTAGTAGATCAATCCACGATCAATCGTTACATAAATTGGATGTGGACTTGAACTATTAAGAAAAAGTAGAACTTATCTATGTTAGGAATGAATACCAATTTGTCATCGCCCACATAGACAGGAAAATGGAGTATAACTATTATTAACTTTCGATAAAGTTTTCAAAGCGAGAGCAGCAAAGGTTTCACGCAATTCAGCTTTATTATCCGTTCAGCAGAAACAACGCAGGCGAGTGCAGGGAGCGCGGCGGGGGGGAGACAGCGGACGTCCTCCTTTCTTTGAAACACGCGGTCGTCCATGGAGACTGTGCGGCAGACAACGTTCACCCGCAGGTATCTCTCTCTGACACCACTCTTTCGCCGTACGAACGAGAGAGACGACTATGTTTTAACAGGGGCGGCGGCCCTGGGTTACTCTAATACCATCTCTCCCTAACCTCGGGTAGGTTAGGGTGATAGGATAACGGAGGGGCGGTTATGAAATAGCTGTAATTAATATCGAAGATTAACACTGTGAGAGTAAGTATAGCTATGATTTAATTTGTACCCGCAGAAGCCAGAAGCCTACGTTGTATTGTTACCTATTTCAAATAATTTTTTGATGGCTTCGTAGGTAGCTTATGAGGGGCATTGTGCTATATACATATGTGCTTGTTCATTATTTCGGAAACAAAATTTTAATACTAAATGCTGTCGTATTTGGGTGTTCGGGGGATATCGTTAAGCTTAGGGGGAAATGAAAGGCAGGACGACCAAAATACTTAAGATAGGAAGTTCATTATAAGAATGTTCAGCAGGGGGTAAATTTTGAAATCGACCTGCAAAGTTAATAATGTATAAAGGGTATGTTCCGATATAAGCGAGCACCGCTCTGTGCTCACGCTAGTGATAAATTCGTTCCTTTATACACTGCCAGTATACTGCCGCAGTACCCTATGGAAATATCATCATCATCATCATCATCAGCCTATGTTCGTCTACTGCTGGACATAGGCCTCTCCTAAAATGCGCCATTTTTCCGCCTTTTTTTCCCTATGGAAAAAAGACAGGGAAATATATGACGTCATAATAGTAGCCCTTTTTGTACTGTGAGCACATGAGCTTTCAAGCTACAGTGATCTCAGTACTTTGATCACGTGATCAATCAAAAACGATTTCAACACATGAGTAGGTGTTTAGTAAGTGATCGTAAGACATTACTAATTATTTTTTTGCTTTTTAGTTCCTTAAGTGTTTTGAAGGCGGCTTTCTTTTTGTTTAAAAATACTTTACTTTTCAATATTTAGTGGAAAGCAGATATATTTTGTCTATATATGATATGGATAGACCAACTAAAAGCAATGGTTCAATGACAGACGAGGTATCGGAATAAACATAACCATCATCGATGTACATATATGTATATAAATTTATAGAATTTTGTTGATTTCTCAAAAATCGCTGGACCGATTTAGATAAAACACATATGGAACCACCACTGAAGTATAGTCTACCCAACTAAAAAAGATCATTAAAATCGGTTTATTAATTGCGGAGTAATCGCGTAACATATATACATACAAAAAAAACATACACTCGAATAGAAAACCTCCTTTTTGGAAGTCGGTTAAAAAAAATAAGATATACTTGCTTTTTGGAACCCTTGGTTAAAACCCTTGAATTGGTTTTCCACAGACTTGTTGAGCAAGAAGTCGACGTACAGATTAACGTACTCGTCCTTGTTCTCGTGCGTCACGGGAACGTTCTCGCCATTCTCCTTCAGCGGATGCACTTGAATTTGATCAAACACTTCTGTGTTCACGGCAAAGCAGAGGCTGAATACCTGACACAGAAACCTACAGTTACAATATAACCGACAATATTTTGAAGCGGAAACCTCCTTAGGCACGTTGGGCATTTTTTGAAATGGGAAAAAAACCATTGAATTCACATCATCGTCACCGAACGCTTTCCATAAGCTATATGTATGTATGTGTGCATTTTTTGTGTGACCAAAAATCATGGAATTCTCGTTATCATTACCGAACGCTTGACTTTGACGTCACTGTTACGGACACCTCTAACGATTTGTTTTCACTTCTGTTGGGACTACCGGAGTGCTAGTGTTCGTTTTATTTTCATATTAAGAGTACTTTATAATTACACGGAAGGGAACGCATCCACTCTTTAATGCACACAATCCTGCCTTGAACGCGGGTTCATCGCGGGTTTCGCGCATCACCGGAATCTCTACCATGTTACGACTACGTCTTAAGTTCTTTATTCAAATTAGTTTTTAACTTAACATTCTGGTGATAAATTTCAAGTCCAATATGTATTGAATACTTGATAGAATCAGGCGTTACTTTGCGGAAATCCATGACATGCATGAGAAGCTAAACTACTTTGCTTTTATCTGCGAATGAACTGATGAAATTTCATTCGCGGATTAAAGCAAAGTAGTTTAGCTTCTCATGCATGTATTGAATACGTTTAGAAGGATTGAGAAGAGCCCATAGCAAAACTCAGTCGGGTATTCCTTTTGTTATGAACATTTCACAATAATTTAGATACGGTTTGGGCAATTTACTTCCAAGCTTTATCATCAACCAAACAACCCTCATTCTCCACATTGTAATATTGCATTTAATATTTTTTGTTGATTAAATTTCATTACGGTTATTTTATTTCAGGACATCTCCCGAATATCATCATATGGAAATATGTTATAAAAAATAATACATGTAAATATAACAATGTCTAAAACATATGTACATATGTATATAAGTTTTTAGAAATTTCTTGATTTCTCGAAAATCGCTGCGTTGATTTTGATAAAATTTATATGGGACTACCTGTGAAGTATGGTTACAAAAAAAATCATTAATATCGGTGTAAAAATGAAAATAAAAAACATACAATCGAATTGAAAACATTCTCCTTTTTTTGAAGTCGGTTAAAAATATATACACTTAAATGAAAACTTAAGAAATTTCCAATTAACTGTACATGATATAAATGTTAAATTAAAATAAATCCAATTTCCACTGCGCTGGTTAATCGATCCACATTTCCGATCAATTGCATTATTAAATTGATAATATTGAAATAACTGCCGAAATATGGGACAAGGACTCTTTTGTAAGGCCTTTATTGAAAATAGTTTGGCTTAGATTATTCTCACAAAATTATTTGCATTTCCGTTTAAAATTGCGGACGTTTGGAACATACGTTGTTTTTTTTTTAAATTTTATCTTTATATTTATTCTATGCAAATTATAAAATTTAAATGTCTGTAAAAAAGGGTTTCGCACTAAAAAATGAAAACCTCAAAATTTATCATGCACGAAGTAGTGGGTATCAACTATTAATTAATATAATTTTGTTGTTTTTTCTGGTTAAAAAGATTTTATTAAGAATACGAGTATGTATCTTCGGCTCAGCTTCAAAAGTTGTTGGACATATCTATATTAATATATAAAGCTGAAGAGTTTGTTTGTTTACTTGAACGCGCTAATCTCAGGAATTACTGGCCCGATTAAAAAAATATTTTAGTGTTACATAGCCCATTTCTCGAAGAAGGCTCTAGGCTATATATCATCACGCTAAAAGTTTTCACGTAACTTTTCACGAACGAAGTCGCGGATTACAACTAGTCTATAATATATGTATAAACATAATAGTAATGAAATGAAATTTCCATGGGCGACGGTAGGCACTTCGGTGCCTACTGCCTGCTCGTCTGCCCCCTTGTAACATAAAAAAAAAAAGAACAGAGGATGTAAAAAAACTGAATATCGGATAATTTGGTCAAATTTATCTATCTATATAAATAGAAGCGAATTTCCAAAATCTATATACGCGCATAGCTTCCGAACAACTGTACTAAAATTGATAATATTTTTTTGTTGTGTGCCTTGTTAGGACAAGGTTTGTATTACTAAAAATGTCTCTCTGTTTGAAACGGGAACGGGAATGGAAATAATAGTAAGTAGCTCAACCTTTTTGGGCAGGACAACGTCTGCCAGGTCTGCTAGTACATTTTTAAAAAAGGTTGCGGTTATACTTACGCGGACATATTTTGTCGGTAAGGCCTATAAGGAACTTCGTGCCAAAATTTCAGTGACTTTACATTTAATTTTTTCATATTGATAAGCTTACATATTATGTAGTTTTTGGTATTATAGTCTTATCTTTAACGAAGAAACGCTAGGTATGATAGGTGCCTCGTGTATGTTTATCTCCAATTTGACTTTATCTTGATGTGCAATATATCTCAACACAGTTGCTACTGCATTTTTCGCTGCCTACTCAGTTGATTTTTCAACAATTTCGTGAAAACAAATACTAAAAGAAACTGAAATAAATAATGAATAAATTTCTTTATTATAATAACCCTACAATTATCGTCGCATTAAGTAGCCCTGACTTCTGAGATAGTTTTTAAAAAACGTGTGTTAGAAGCCGGTCAGTCCTTCCCTCTTAGGTTACAAAGCAAAAAGTTTAAAACTTACATAAAAGAAAATTTGTATAATTATGTGTGTTGGTGCATCTGAAATTATCATTTATAATAGAAAATATGATCAACTCATAGCAGTCTTTATTTAGACAAAACTTGGTCTCTATTATCTAAGGATATTGAATTTTTTCGAATGGTATAAAATCACTGCTAGCCATAAAACTAACTATGAAACTAAACCACGCTTTTTTCTATCACAAGAGGCAAATGAATAGACGGTTCACATAAGTGACTACCGATGCTCATGGACATCTGACCACCAGAAGGATAGCAGATGTGTTGCCAGCCTTTAATGACGAGATTAGGACACTGGGAAATCGCGACGCGACGCGACAAGAATACCATCACTTGACGTGACAACATTGCTGCCACTTCGGGCCAATCTTATGAGAGAAAGAGGTACTGGTACCCAGACGCGCCGACCCAATTCGCCTACAAGCATGGCGCTACCTCTAATTAAACTGGCACATCACTGGTATTAAAGATTGGCCCAATTCACCTGCAAATCAACAAGACTGCAAGTGTGGCGCTATCTCTAATTAAACTGGCACATCACTGGTATTAAAGATTGGCCCAATTCACCTGCAAATCAACAAGACTGCAAGTGTGGAAGGGTTATATATAATACGCGCTCGTAACGCGGTAAAAACCAATGACAATGTGATAGTACTTTTGAATTGAATATCTGAAGGACATAACTCACTTCAAATAATCTTAACAATAGCGAGCCTGAGACGTTTATTTGATCATTTAACAAACCTATACCGGCATTGTTATTTTTAACTGGCAACAGTGGACAGCAACGTGGAGCGTTCTTTGAATTAGCAATTTCATGATTATTTTTGCAAATATATGTGGCTATTACAATATATAAAAATTTGTAGCCAAATTGAAATCTGATTAACTGACTATTTATACAATTAAAAACTAATAATTCTATTAATTTATTCAGTAAGTAAACACCTTCACAAGTTTCAGTGAAACTGAAGACTGCTTGGATAAAATTTACATATTTTATTTTTTCAAGTAAGAAAATATTAATTAACAAAGTTTTAAATCATGAATTCATCGTTGTCAATATTAAAATACAAGAAAGTAATTCCAAAACGATTTTAAGTTCAATTCTTCGTAAGAAAAAGCTAATTACTTTTTTCTTGACATTTGCTTCTAAGGTCTAAAAAGTAACGTTCACTCCGTAGGTTCTATTTGAAATGTTTTATATTTATTAGTTTGAATTTAATGTAAGTATAAAATTTCTTTTCAAATTTCTGTTATTTAGATTGCCAAATACACATATTAATAATCGTACTAACATTTTTAATACCAACAGTTTAAATCATAATATTAGCTAATTTTATTTGGGTTAAAATTATTTTATATTTTTTCATATATTCAGTTTCTATTATTTTTAATTACTTAGATTTAAGTACATATTAATTTATTTTTATTCTAAATGCAGCATAATTGTTATTGTAACTATAATTCTACATATATTTCAAATAGCTATTTAAAATTAAATTAACTGAGGGCTGATCTAACAATATGAAATAAATAAAATAATTTATTTGAAACACAAACACGGATTTCGACTCTTTTTGTCCTTATTAAAATTATAAATGCATATAATAATTATTACTTACAGTTTTCTGAAACACTACTACAACTTATTCACCAATATGGTTTATTAAGTTTGCACTTAGTGGGTCGTGAACGGACTTGGGCGTCTATCTTGTGTGACTGCAAAAAGGAGTTTATTTACAACGATTATATATAGAGTACATTACGTGACAGGTTGACCCGTGTTTGTACATCTACAGTCGCGCACGTAGCCCAACAGATACCCAAAGATTACCAGATGAGACGGAGAAATTATGTATTATCTTGAGGCAGATATATACCATGTTCACATTGCAGTAAAGTTAAACATTACGAGAAAAATATACCGGGCATGTGCAAGTCAGACCCGGTTATTTTAAGATTTATACTTTTCATAAGATTTCTTTTAATTTGACAAAGTCAAGTACAAATTTACGGTTTTCGGCATCCTATATCAACCCGTTGTTGAGAACAGGTCGCCACCCCTCATGTTTGGTCGTAATTTACGTACGATTAAGAAAATTATATATAAATAAAAAATCTATAATGCAACCTATTTTTTCCTGTTTTAGCACTGCTTAAATATTATATAAGTACCACTTTATTCCGACACGTTCGGTTAACGGAAAGAGTTGTATTTTCATTATTTATAAGTTTAACTAAATATATAAACTGCATTTTCGTGGCGTACAATAAAGCGTATTCATTCATTCATATTTACCTTGAGGACGTTGATCTGGTTGCGCACTTCATCCATATCTTCCTTGACGGCCTCCTGATTGGCCAATCGTTCTTCAACAACTGCGATCCATTCCAACAACTTCGATAGAGTCTCATCGCAAAGCCTGTATTTCTCTTCAACTGCTTGCTACACATTAAAACATAAAAGTTATTTTACGAGTTCAAAAATCTAATCATCAAAATACATACTTTATATGTCAATGTACACGCCCATTTGTGAGCCAAACGGTGCTGTTTTTCTATAATTACGATGGAATATTTTCAATGCATCTACGTATCTACACTACAGTGCGGTGAAGCACCGTACACTACGGGTGTAATTTATTCAACAGTGCGAGTAGAGCACACAAGCACGCTCTCAAGGATAATTTTGAACGATGCCATATACAGTAGCGGAGTAAACGATTTAGCAAGCATGCTAAGTGGTTTACTGAACCTGAAAAAAAGCTTACACGACGAGCAAACGACTACGCAAATAAGCACAAAGAATTACCTAAAAATGCACAAAGAAAGGTATGTATCACACGAAATATGCCAATTATACAAGAGCGTGAAGAGATAACGAAAGCAACCAGTCCAATTGTTGCGTAAAACACACAAAATCTAGGTGCGAAAAGCATTGCATGCAAGCAGTGACACAGTCGCAAACGTCAGAGAGAAAAAAAATGTTTCTTTGACTTTTGCTCGATGAGATATAGAATTGAGAAATGGTATCAACATCTTCAGAATAAGTTATCATTAATGGTTTTATGGTTAAGTTAATTGTTAAAGAGAAAAATATAATAATAGAGAAAGAGTACCTCATAGGAAATCTGAAAACTTTAAAATAAAACGTAGTGTTGTAAAAAGTAAACGATATAGTACAAAGTGATAGTAAAATGTACACGTAAAAAAGAGAAAATAGTTTGATTTGGCCGAATTTACATTTATCAAGTTCACGATGAGATCCTATTTCATACTCGAGTGTAATGAATGACAACTGTAGTACTATAAAAAAGAATTCACTCGATGAAATAAGATCTCATAAAGACGGACCATTTATAGTAAGATCATAATGAATTAATTATTATATCAATACTACCTTTGGTGTTTGTGTTTGCAGAAAATGTTTTACCATTTGATTTTGTGAATGTTTAGGAATAACATTTGCCGTGGAATTCACGAGACGAGAGGAAAGGGGCGGTATTACGTACAAATCCGCAAGGTACCCGGTTCAAACCCCACCGCCGTTGGGATATTGTCGCACCCACTCCTAATATAAGCTTTTAATTTAAGCTTAGTAGGAGGCCAAAAGGGAATATAAGACATACCTAAAAAGTATTCCTAATATTCTTTAAAAAAAAACAAAATTAACTTGCAAAAGCCCTTACCTGACCCTATCGACAAATTCGTTCTTAGCGGTTGCCAACTAACTATAAAATAACTACTTGCCAAATTTCTTCATTGTACGTTCCACAGTTTTCGAGATTACTTGTTAGGTGATCATCGCTTCTATGTGTCTACGACTACATGAGCGTAAAATTAGTTAAAAAAAATAGATTTCGTTTTAGCGTGATGATATATAGCCTATGGGGTTACTCGATAAATGGGCTATCTAACACTGAAAGAATTTTTCAAATCGGACCAGTAGTTCCTGAGATTAGCGCGTTCAAGTAAACAAACAAACATACACTTCAGCTTTATATATTAGTATAAGATTTAATTATATTCTTCGTTAACAAATAAAAGGAGGAAGAGGAAAAATCACAAAATTTAACAAAATCATTTTTAACATGGAAGTATTAGAGAGTTTACCAATATTTTTTTTAATGTCAAATCTTAGGCTGGTTGATAATAAATTTAATAATGCAATATGAATCGAAAAAGCGGTTTTGTTAATTATTGTCATTACCATTTAAGTCTTTTTTTACGATTTAAAAGCTTGATGTTTCTTGATTGTTAGTTATAAAAAGCTTAATTTTAAATTTTATTGGCGGTAATACTTTTTTAATCGGATGGTAATATGAATCTAGATTCTAGAGGATTTATAGTTATCTATGACAACCACAGCATGTAAAACTCACCACATGTTCCATGACCTGGTTAAAATAGCATATAGTTGAATGTAAGCGGTTTTAAATTCTGTATGAATAATATATTTTATTATTTATGGTCGGTTTATTATTTGTGTTTAGATAATAGACTATTATTTACTAACGTTCGAAAAGTGTTATAATTGCGAAAATAACGTTTTTCAGTATTACAAAACTGATTATTTCATATGGAATATTATAGCCCAGTCATGTTAGTCAATAAATAGGGGCTAACCGCAGAATCTAACGGAATAAGCTGAATTTTTATACAGACCTTTATTTTAGCATTTAAAATGTTGTCTCAAAAGTTACAATGGGTACGATATTGCTTATATATTTAAGCTCAAAGGAAACAAAACCAATTATCACTTTTTACTAATTTTCAGCTAAACGGTTAATTTTATAATAAAGTCGTTCAGGTAAAAATTCGAGATCACATATTTATCTATAAAATATGCTAATATTTTCTTTCCTAAGAGCCACCGTTTCTGAGAGCCCGTTGGTGCAGTGGGCAGTGACCCTGCCTTCCGTTCCGGGGGTCGTGGGTTCGATTCCCACCTCGAGTCTGGGTGTGTTATCCATATGTATGTCATATATTTCTAAAAAAATAAATTTGTGTATAACAGGCGGCTGTTACCTATAACACAGACATAAAGTTGTCTACCTTAGGAACAGACGTCCCTACGTCATATAGTCCTGTTTATATTTATTTATTTATTTTATTTATTTATTTGAGGGATAAAGTAATATTAATAAATCAATAATTTAAATTTGACATATTTATGTTATATTTTAACTAATTCTTTCATTAGAAGTAATTGCTAAATTACTATAAAGTGGTTTAAGAGACCAGTATTTGCTTTCAGTCATCTAATGATGAATAATTATTAATTCAATTAATAAAATTTTTAATTGATACACTTTCAATTATAATAGACGAGACTTCATTCAGACTTGTTAAGAGACTTGCTAAGATACTTTATTCAGATTTGTTAAGAGATCTTGTTCAGACTTGTTAAAAAACTTTGTGCACACTTACCACAAGCCACGATCAGAATTTGCGCCCGCAAATTCATTTTTACGTATATCTAAATAACAAAACACAAATGCAACTATTTATTTTCATATACGTTTTTTTTTTTCAGTTCTTTTGCAACTGCTAATGAACTTTGTTTTCATTTATGAACAGAATGTTTTTTCTCTACCCGGTGAACTTGTAACCAACTTTTGCTATCGAATGAACTACTAATAACATTGGAGTGCCTAGGGTGTCTCCTTTAAAACCGGCTTTTTAGGGTTCCCCAGCTAAATGACAAATTATTAAATCCCACATAATTAGCTGGTCAGTAGGAATGAAAATCTGACCACTTATTCCAAGTGTCATTAACACATTTTCGGGAAGGTGTTGCATATTTTTCGAATTGACTTTTTTGCGTCCTCATATGCTGCGTCTTTTTTTAAATAACCGGAATTACCCTGGCAGACTAAGGACTGGACTGGACATTTTGAAATGTATTAATGATTGTCAGCTTGGATAACATACCCGATATTTTTTTATTTTTGTAAAACTTCTTATAAAATTATATTTTGGTGTTTGCTTGTCTTTTATATTCATTCGGGGGAGACAAAATATCTTAATCATTTATAATACATTCATAGAATATGTGATATCATTATCAGCGAATTGGGGGAGGGGGGGGGGGGGGTTTCCGAAAGTGTGTCACCCTGTGTCAAGAACGGGGAGAGGTAAAAATTCGTGTGACGTATTTATGTACGACCCCTAATTCGTACACTCGCAAAAATTATAATTAACTCTTTAGCTACGGAACTCGCAATGAAAACTTAACGAACGACCTTTAAATAAGCATATGTACTTTTTAATATACATTCGGTTTTTATGACAACAGGTTTGAACAAAATAAACAACATTTATAAATATAGATTTAAATAATATTAGCGTTATTTGTTTTATTTTTTATTTACCCGAAATTCGATCAAGAAGTATTATAAACCATGTTTTTTGTCAGCAGCTATTAAGTCGGCATAACAGGATGCAAAGGGAGTTGTGCGGATCAATGGTCGAGAATCAGAGGCATTCCATATAGGGAAAGGTGTTAGGCAGGGAGATAGTCTAAGCCCCCTCCTGTTCATTGTTTTTATGGATGAGATCCATAAAATATGTAAACGCCCTACTGTATGGACTGCCATCGGAAAATGGAACATGAGAACCATTGTACATAGGCCTTTTGTATGCCGATGACATTGTCCTGATTGCTGACTCTCAAGAAAAGATGCAAGAAGCTATTATAGAATGGCAAGAAGAGCTACTCCGTAAAGGGATGGTAATCAATACATCCAAAAGTAAGGTCATAGTTATGTCCCGAGAAGAACAAGAAAATGTTCATATTACCTGCAATGGGGAGATATTAGAAGTTGTATCGGAGTTTACCTACTTGGGGACCGTAATAAGTTCCTCTGGTAAGATCGATTCAGAGATATCTCACAGAATCTCTAAAGCCAATCAAGTTTACTACCAGATTTGCAATAGTATAGTCGGTCACCGAGAAGTGGGCATAAAAACTAAAAGACACATATATAAATCGGTTTATCTCCCGACCCTTACGTATGGAAGCGAAAGTTGGGTAATGCTTGACAAGCAAGCCAACCGCATTACTGCAGCAGAAATGAAATTTCTGAGAAGAGCGGTTGGAAAGACAAGAAGAGATTGTGCCAGAAACGAACGAATAAGAGAACTGTTTGAGGTGACAGAACTAAAGACCGTACTGGAATCCCGACAACTTAAGTGGTTTGGACATGTGTGCCGCATGGAGGATGAAAGAGAAGCAAAGAAGGTTTTGGAAGCTCGACCTATTGGGAAAAGACCGAGAGGACGTCCCAGAATTTCATACCAGGAATATATCCAGAGGATGGGAGGGAAAAGAGGCAAAACCCTCCAGCAAATGAAGCGACTTTGCAGGGACCGAGAAGAATGGCTGCAATTTATCGAGGCTCCTCAATGCTAGAAATGGCAGAAGAGGAAGGCAGAAGGCAAAGAAGATGAAGTAGGGGAAGGGTGGGCATAGTGGCCACCTTAACGGAAACACATTTTTTTCAAGAAGTTATAATTGTTGAAAACAAATAAAAATTACGTATAAGGTAGCTTATTTAGTTACATATCTTTAAAAAAATTCTGTTTAACCATATCTTAGTTATTTTTTGTAAAAACATTTTTTTTTTCAAATTTTATAAAATGGCCACTTTGCCCGATGGGGTAGGGCAAAGTGGCCACAGGGTGGCTACTGTACCCGATGTAAAAATAATACTACAACTGCATTCAAAAAACAAATTATGTCTGTAACTGTCTCTTAATTAATAATAAAATTTTATTTTTTAGTAAAAAAGCTAAAATTTATTTAAAAGACGAGAAGACCCTAGCTACAAAGCTTTACAAGAAATGGAAGGCACATGACGGCGTCTGCATCACCTCTCTTTGGCACCCCCATGAACCCAGTCGGCTGTTGACTGCAGGTTGGGATGGAGTTATAAAATATTGGGATTAAATGATACAACAAAATATGATACCATTGTTTTAATTATCCCTACCATAAAACCACAAACCATAAATAACAATTCAAATAAACTTTGCAATATTTTAACATTTTTTTGTCATTTTTTGCCTGAACTCTTGAACATGATTAATAGAACCTTTCTATTATTTACAATTATGCAATCATGGGGTATTTGTATGGCTCCTCATAGGCTATGTCAACCTTGTATTCCATGCTGCACTCTCGACAAGCGCCATTCACCATGAACTGGTTAAAGCTTATGTTATTTTCATGGAATGATTCTATTAGAGCAGTGATGAGGCTGTCAATCATTTCAGGAGTATGGTATGGACCTGGAGCAAATCTCAGGCGTTCCTCTCCACGCGCAACAGTCGGGTAGTTTATGGCTTGTACATAATGTCCCCGTTTCATAAGAGATTCTGCCACTAAGGCTACCTTATCTGCTCCAGTTATCGGTACAGGTACTATGTGACTTATCGAAGGAAGTTGAGGAAGTCCAGCCACAAGTAGAGAAAGTTTTAGATAGCGGACAATGGCTTGATGCTTTGCTCTCATACTTCTTCCCTCCTCACTTGCCAGAAGACGAATTGCTGCCAATGAACCTGCCAAAACCGGCGGTGGTAGAGCTGTTGTAAATATGAATCCTGGAGCGAGAGACCTAATTGTATCAACAAGCAGCGAAGACCCCGCAATGTAACCTCCAATGTTACCATAAGCCTTCCCCAATGTCCCTGATACAATGTCGATTAAATGTTCGATTCCTCTTTCTTCTCCAATCCCAGCACCATGTTTCCCATATAATCCTACAGCATGTACTTCATCAACAAATGTCAATGCACCATACTCATGAGCTATATTACACATTTCTTCTAGGGGACAAATTGCTCCACTCATAGAGTGAACAGTCTCAAAGACGACTAGTTTTGGCACACCAACTGGTGATGAAGATAATAATTCTCTCAAGTGGTTTGGATCATTATGTCTAAAGATATGCTTAGGTGCCCGGCTGTTTCTTATTCCCTGTATCATAGATGCATGGTTCCCTGCATCAGAGTAAACAATACAACCGGGCATTATTTTCGCTAAAGTAGAAAGAGTAGCATCATTGGCTACAAAACAGGAACTAAAAATTAAAGCAGCAGGTTTTTTGTGCAAATTGGCAATCTCATGTTCTAGTTTTTCAGTCATTTGTGAGTTGCCAGCTATATTACGAGTGCCGCTGAGGGATGGATTTAATTCCTGCGTGCTAGATCCCGACCCCAAAAGGCTATTTCTAGAAGAAGCTTTAAAACATGGACTGCGGTAATAAACCAAGAGGCAAGCAATATAGTGGCACGCAATACCAATTGCTTTAGGTGGATGGCAGTCTTAACCCATTATTTCATCGAAACTAAGACGAAAACACTAAATTTTGTACTTAATTTGGTTGTTTTAAATAGCAAGTGGTAAACAGACAGGTAGTTTTCCTGAGTGACTACCGGCGTCGATGAGTAAATGTCACATCAGAAGGGCACAGATACGTTGCCGGCTTTTGAGGAATCAATATGCCTTTTTCGTGAAGGTCCCTAAGTCGTATCAGTTTGGAAAAACTCAAGCTGGTACCTGATTCCACAGAAAAATTGTAGGAGATAAGAAGTTTTTAAAAAATCGCACTTCTAGAAGAAACTTAAAAAAAGTTACTGAGGTAAACAAGACAAAACACTATGATATACTACAAAATGGCAGCCCATACTTATTTTTCTGTCGAAACTAAGCAGAAAACATTACTATTTCCACTTCATTTAGTTTTAATGTCATATCTTAGTCAAGAGTTAATCCGCTCGTATGAGAAAAACCTTTTGTTACTACACAGACTGGAATCAAGAGTACGTAATATTTAATTTATATAAAGAACGGTCATGTGTCACAGGCGCGGATCTAACCCTATAAGAAAGGCGGTGGGCACAACCACCCAAATTTTGGCTGATTTTCGCCCAAATGCGAGTCGGCGTATGACACTCTTTACGATTGACAAAGTGCTTTCCTACAAAGAATATGTCTTTATAACATAACACTGCAATGTCAAGGCACCTATTAGGGAAGCATTTGAGGGAGTTCTATATGAAGGACTGCTATTGTATTATTGGTAGTCCTGTATATTGAATTCCTTCCTATATTTCTTCCTCCTTCACGTCCTTTATAAGGGACTGCTAATGGCACATCGATAGTCCTTTATATAGAAATCTAGAATAATGATCTGTTAGTTAGTTAGTTGACTTTGAAACATTATTTTTTATAAGTAAGGTGTTGGATATAATATTTAGAATAAACGATCAGGCGGTTCATCGTCTAAGTGACTGGCAATGCCCATGGACATCTGCACCGCCATAAGGCTCGCAACGTGGCTCGCGGTTTAGCCCAACGGGAACTCTCATAAACCAAATGAAACGTGACAACAATACAATCACATGACAACGTTACTACCACTTCACGCCGATCTTATGTGAGAAAGAGACCCAGACGCGCTAGCCCAATTCATCTGCAGACCAAAAGGACTGCCAGCGCAGTGGTGCCTCTAATTAGAGAAATAGGTAGGGGAGGAATGGAATACAAGGATATAAAGAAAGAGATGGAGTACAAGGAAAGGAGAAAAGGATGAAGATACTACTGTCATAGTTTCAGGGTATATATATATATACTTTTGATACAACTAATGTTCTAATTTTAATCTTTAAAAAAGTAAAGAAGTTGTATTTTGAAGTGGATACCACAAATAGCGAAGAACGTAGTCGGGAATCGAACCAAGTGCCATACTAATCGCAATCCGGTTTCCTACTACTGACTTCTCGAGTCTTTAAAACTATCATAAAATAATAAAAAAATATGTGTTTATTTATGATCTGGAGATCGTAAAACAGCCTATTTGAATAAAAAAAAATCTTCGCGTTTTGATTTAAATTATAAAAAACATGATATGACATTTGGATGGGTCTGGCATAATTTTAAATAGATTTAAGACCCTTAAATAAATCAGTTTAACGAGAGAAGAACGATATGAAAACGATAACGATATTAAGTGAAAAACGATATGACATAAAAACGAAAAGATTTAAGCAAAGAGTTTGAATTAAATTTTTAGTGCAAAATATTTTTTAATTTTTATACTAGAGATCTGATCGTCATTCGGCCTTTAGCTTTAAATGTTTGTATAATTTAAAACTATAAACAATTTTTTATTCTTAGCACAACGACATTTGACAATTTATTCACATTAAATATCACAATTAACAAAGTACATTGTTATTTTGTCATGACTACTCCTCTGTGACACAATCTTATAGTACAATGTATATTTGTGTGTGTAAATCGTGCGGCATTGATGTGCGTGTGGTATTATTTTAACAATTTAATATATGTATTGTGTATATTTTATAAAAATATTAGCCTCTCCTTTATATAAATTATAATTGTGCAAAATTTCATACTCCTCCGTCAGCGCAATTTTCGTAAAATGGTACCGAAAGTCTTCGCTCACGTATTAATATATAGATAAAGATCTCGTCTCACGAAACATCACTTTATATCAAGTGAGACAAAGGCTGTATGTGTTTTATAAATGAACTAGCGGACCCGGCAGACATTTTCCTGCCCGAAAGTTGTGTTACTTATTATTTACTACATTATATTATACTATAATATTATTACCGAAACTCAGTAACATTTTGTAAGGGAATTTTTTTTCTTTGATTTTATTTTTCGACAATTTTTCACTGTTTACGGTGACAAAACCAACATCAATCATTAAAATCGGTCCAGCCGTTCTCCAGTTATAAGTGTTCGAACAAACCTGACTCTTTTCTTACATACATATATAGATATCCTTATATTTAGTTCAGGAGCCATGGACTCATTAATTCATCGTATAGTCGACCAAGAAATTGGTTTGCGACGCTAAGGTCCAATGTCGTTTGCACGTCTATTAGTGAAAAGGCTCATTTTTGCTTGTTATGCATTACTGATAGAATCAGGCGTTACTTTGCGGAAATACATGACATGCTTGAAAAACTAATCCACTTTGCTTTAATCCGCGAATAAAGCAAAGTGGTTTAGTTTACGAGGGAAAATCGGTGTAATGGTGCAATTCGAAAGGTACACCACCGAATCCGCCACCAAAGCACAGCACTACACTGACTTTCGGTGTGCCTCAACGCACGTTTCGCTTCAACATCGAAGCATCATCAAGAGATAGAATCTACAAAGGTTACACTACAAAGGGTACGAATAACTCGTTTTCATTCGCGGATTAAAGCAGTTTTGTTTTTCATGCATGTTATGCATTAACTTAACACAATAAGTTTATTTTTAAGTAGGAACTATCATCCAACGTGATAAAGCACTTTCTTGGTCGATTATACATTACCATTTGTTTTCTTAATAAAGCATATGCTCCTTTATAAAGCCACAGCTTGTATATTAATGTGCGATTTATCCGATACAAAATCGATTCTTTACCGGTCACTCGACGAACCAGTCCCGCCACCTTTGAACTATAAAGGTCCCAATGAACTGTGTGTGTGGGATAGCTATATATTTCATAAGCTATAATAAATCATACTATATCTTACACGATGACAACACTCGCATTTTAATTGTTATATATACTAGCAGCTCCCGCCGGCTTCGCACATTTGCATTATCAAATTTTTCATAGAGACGTATTTTTTTTTTCTGTCGGTTATTTTCATCACGGTTAAAGTAGGATTTGAATGGTGAATTAATTTTTCTGATCGGTCTATTCGTTTCAGCGCTTATTCAATGCAAACAAACAATTAATTTAATTATTTATCTGTCTTGTAATTTGTATAGACTATCATTTCCATCCGCGACATCGTCAGATGGAACTACGATTTTCTTTTTTATTTTCTGAGATTTTTTTTGTGTTAAACTCTGAGTACTCATTTTTAAACCTTAATGTTTTGTGTGTTATTCCTTATAATATCTGCTACCTGCCAGTAAAATTAATTTCAACAGCGCAGATTATTCGAAACAAACAGACTGACAAAAGAGTTTTAATTTATGTTTTTTTTTAAAATTTGAATTGTGTATAAGCTTATCTATGTTTAGTTAAAGAATTTAATTTGGACGGTACATACTTTTTACTTATTTTATAACATTATCTGTGTATTAAAACGTAAAGCAAAAACTTTCGGTACCATTATACAAAAATTACGCGTACGGAGGAGTATGAAATTTGGCACAGTTACACATTATATAGAAGAAAGTGTGTGAATGATAATATTTTATAAAATGAGTTATAAATATATAAAATTATTAAGATAAAATCACACGTACTAATGCAACACGATTTACACACACATGCATACACTTTACTATAACATTGAATCAAAGCATCTATGCTTGTCTATGTCTATAGGCATGACGACAGTATGTACATATATTAATTATCAAATATAACGATGTCGTTGAAGAAACAATTAAAATTTGTGTATGGTACGCAAATCTAGTTTTTTGGCTGAATTTTAACCAGCTGGCGACCTCTGGTTAAATTAAATGTACCCGTACAATTAATTTATAAATTAAATACATATACATTTAATTCATAATATGATTAACTTTAGACACTAAAGATGTTTTAACGGCTTTATTTACGAGATGATTCATGGCCGGAGCCGCCCACTAGAAGTGAATATACAATGCACTGTCACAATCTCCACTTACGACACCACAAGTATAACTTGTTTCTTTAGCTTTGCAACTTGTATTTTAATATAAATTAGCGGACTCGGCAGACGTTGTCGTGCCCGAATCTTTTACAACTGAAGACAAGAAAACAAAACCATATCTTTGTCCCAAACGTAGAATTGAAACCTGGAATTTAAGATTGGAGTTTATACTCCTTCTCAAAAAGGTCCGATATTTCTACACATCATCAGGAACCCAACACTAGACCATTATTTGGCTTTGTTTTACGAACAAGACGAGTGGAAGAGTCTGGTAGAGTCTGTCACCTCATGAGGCTATACGATGTTAAAGTTGAACCTGCGTCGATGCACATTATGTTTGTTTATTTTATATATGTATATAAAAGCGAAAGGTCACCTATAACGAAATCTTGAAAATCGCGGGACGTACAATAATGATAGTGGGCAAGGAATTAGTTTATATTTAGTAAACCGGTAGTTTTTTTTTTAAAGATTATTAGGAATACTTTTCAGGTATGTCTAATTTTCCCTTTTTCCCCTCCTACTAAGCTTAAATTAAAAGCTTGTATTAGTAGTGGGTGCGACAATGTCCCAACGGTTGTGGGGTTTGAACCGGGTACCTTTCCGGATTTCAGTCCATACCTTATAACGTTGAGCTATTGAGGCTCTAAGAGTTCATAGCTATGAAAGGATTTTTGATCCGGATTAAAGAATTTAAGGGCTTTCGCAAGTTTACGCGTACATGGTCGCGGGAAAAAGCTAGTTATTTTATATAAATAAAACCCAAATATCTGTCAGGGATTTCTGAATAACTACATTTAATACTATGAAATGTGTGTACGATGTGCGATTAAGGTCAGAGGTCACGCTCTACATTTAGGATAAAGATAACTCTATCGCTAATTTAAATTATCGTACGGTCTTCGGGTCAAAATATTTTTAAACTGTTAGCTCTATCAGAGACTAGATGTTTCTCGCGGCTTCGTCTGCGTAAAACTAAACTAGCAAAAGCCCCTAGACCTTCTCAGACTGGCCCTATAAAAAAAATTGAACACTGGCACTCCGGAGTTCCAGCAGATATGAAAACGAATCTTCAGAGGTGTCGGTAACGGTAACGTTAAGTCATGCGTTCGGTGACAATGACGCGAGTTGAGTGATTTTGGTCACCAAAAAAATACTGTGCGTATAAAACAATAAACATATAGCCCAAGGAAACCGTTCGGTGACGGTGACGCAAATTCGATGAAATTTCCCCAACGCGCATAAAGAATATTTTACTTCAAAAATTAATTAAAAATTTCCTTGCTCTATGGGTTGTCGTGTGCAAATCGTGAGCTTCGTGGGTCACGCGAAAGGTTTTCTCTCGAAGGTTGTGTGGAGCCTGCACAAATATTTAGCTAAAATGGCGGGCGTCATGCGGATCCAGTGTTGTTTGGCGTTGTTTGGCGTTGCGTCATCCTTAATGGGGTATAAATTATATTTTAGACTCGTCACGTAGATATAATTAATCGACCGAGAAATTTTGTCAATTTTTCTTGTCATTATTTTAAAATGAAAGAGTAACTTAAACATTTTTATATTGATGATTCATTTTAGATATTTAATACTAGTTATTTCCCGGAATTTAGTCCGCATACACTTGCGGTGAGTCCTTAATTTTTTTAATCTGGCCATATCAATTAATTTGTTCTTAGCGGATGTCTAGCACTTAACTACCTCCTTAGAAAATTTTATCTTTGTACATTGTATGTGATCTTCCGCTTTTATAAAGTTCTCATATCACAGTCTTTGTTGCCAAACTCTTTCAAACGGCTTGACCGATTTTTATAAAAATTTGGTGCATATTTGGTATGTCTGAGAATCGGTCGTAAACACTTCCTAAGCCCCCAAGTGATAAGGGTGGCCCACGCCGAGGAAGTGGCGGGGTTGTCGATATTGCGTCTACATTTCTCATACAACTAGGCTTAACGCTTGTGCTAGAAATCTATACTAATATGTATATAAAGCTGAAGAGTTTGTTTGTTTGTTTACTTGAACTCGCTGATCTCAGGAACTACTGACCGATTTAAAAAAAAAAATCCAGTGTTAAAAAGCCCATTTATGGAGGAAGGCTATAGGCTATATATCATCACGCTTAAATTGAATCTATTTTTTCTCCTAATTTTACGCGGACAAAGTCGCGGGAAACAGCTAGTAAGATTATAAAACATACATAAGATAAGCCTAATTACTATGTATCTCAGCTATGAGAATCGAATAATATGCTCTTGCATAACAATATACTATATAATTAATGTAACTAGTTATAAACTTAATTCTTCATCGCGTAACACTCACTAGCATAAAATAAATCTAAATTTATACTATATATAATTCGCTGTTTGTGTGTGTTTAGGCATCATCAAGAATACTATAAATTCTCAAAGCCCAGCAACGTATATGTGAGCCTTCTGGTGTTACAGTTGTCCATGGGCGTTATTAGCCAAGTCACTACATCTAAGTAGATGAAACGCCTGCCCGTTGACCCTATAACTAACCCAAAACTTAGTGTTAAGGTGTTGAAATAATATTCAGACACTGTTTGGACCTTCAAGATCAGTAGTACGCCCTTTATATTAAAAATATTAGTATGCATTATTTATTTATGTTATGATATAGTCTCGTAATAAATAATTAGCATCGCTGTTTTATGAGGTTATATGGTTTATATGGTTTAAGCATTATTTTCCTTGTTATATTTCTGATCCCAATTAGGAAGTAAATTGCCAAGAAGCATTAAAACATTAACATTAGTATCTGAATTGATCAGTACCATAATTTAATTATGTTATTAAATAAGGGATACGTTTTTGAGAGACGTAGGTATCGGCTGAATTCGGAACAAAACAAAGTATTGCGTAGCTTGAACTAGTTAGTGCGTAGTTATACGACCTAAAAATCGGATTTGTATGTGTTCTTTTTATGCCATATAGAATATTTAGTGTCAAGGTTTCGGTCAACAGCCGTGCGTTATTTTAGGACACGATTTTGTTTTGGCCGGCCAGTTTGCACGCCTGCTTCGATCTCTCATCCTGTCAAAGATTTAGGAATAAAGCACGACCAAGCGGTATTATTAGCTTCTGAATTGACATAAATGTATGAAAACGGCTTTTGAGAATTGAGGGTATAACTTTTTATTGTTATTTCAAGAACACATTCTGAATGTAATTTAATGTCACTTTGTTAAAGAAGTTATTAAAGATGACTATGTTCTACAAGCCAGCGAAATTTTTCAATTTATATTTTATCAAAGCCAAAAAAAGTTCATTTATTTTAAGGTAACAGTTTATATCACGAGCTCTGTTGTTTTAAACTGAGCTGTCTACCAACTCCTGAGAGAAGGCGATGAAAATATTGGTATTCGATGCCCAAACATGGTGTTTCCTTTCCTCAACAACTCTTCATGAAATGTATTCCTATTTATTTTCTGTTGGCTTCTCTATCTTTTTATACTTGTGATAAAACGATCACATGCATTACCAACCTGTGCATGTATTGCATAATTGGATATTTCGCCGCCAAATAAACCGAGGTAATGACAGACAAGCGTGACTCTGGCACGCGCGAGTCACATGCGATACGTTTATTATGTTCGTTGAATACGCAGTAGACTCAAAATGCGACCTAATTCAAAACCTGTTATTGTTTTCGAATAAAAAAACAACTACGTATACCGAAATAAAATATACCAACACATTAAAGATTGTTGTTACTTGGAGTGGTGCGCCTAAAACACTTCGAATTAATTGTTTTCAACATAGACTACGTATATCGTAGAGGAGGTCGTGGCCTAATCAGTGGTCGGCATTTGAGCCGATCGCTGAGTTAAGTTTCTCTGGCTACGACCGGGTGATAGATGGGTGACCCATTCTAGCACTCGTTTATATTTGATATCCGACCTCCTCCGTGTTTCGGAAGGTTAGAAAATACTTAAGATAGGAAGTTCATTATAAGAATGTTCAGCAGGGGGTAAATTTCCCTTCCGAAACACGGAGGAGATCGGATATCAAATATAAACCATTGCTAGAATGGGTCACCCGGTCGTAACAAGAGCAACTTAACTTAGCGATCGACTCAAATGCCGACCACTGATTAAGCTACGACCTCCTCCAATAGCATTGGAAGTGGTCCTGCCAAAAACCGCAAGTTACTTTTCGCGCGTGCACGTGTAACACCTCGGCGTCCAGGTGCCATGGCGGAGTCCCAGCTAGGACACACGCTGCCTCGAACAAGAAGGTACAGCATCCGCGGATCACACTAACTGCCATCACCCGCTGCGGAGCTCGCAGCAGGGTCCGAGTACGGCGGCAACTATCTTTCGGCCCACCCACGTTTGGGAGGAGCCAACTGAGTGCCCCCGCAGTCTTAATAAGCTTTGGGGACAGTGGCCTGAAGTAAACCTAATTCAGTGTTAGGTAATTCATTTATCGAGAATATATATACTATATCATCAGGCTAAAACTTTTCACCTAATTTCATGCGGACGATATCGCGAGAAACAAATAGAAAACTATAATAATTGAACGGCTACGTCCGCGCAATTTTCGTAAAATGCTGCCGAAAGTTTATGCTTCACGTACTAAAATATACACTATATTGTATACGTGTGCAATCCACTACTACACGTGTAGATACTAACTCACATTAATATTGTTTAAAATTTCGTTTGTAAGCCACATTCGAAGCCATTAATTCTGATTATCTTACCAAAGCCGTTCTAAATGTTAATATTCATGTAGTAACTCTATTAAAGCTCGCAGGTATTCACAATACGAATTTTTATATAAATCTATGTTAGCCGTTTTTGTTTCTACCACAACCTTAACCTATGTTTTGGCTTCTGTAGTTCTACAAGGAACCCTTATAGTTCCACTCTGTCCGTCCGTCCGTATGTCCGTCCGTTCGTCCGTCTGTCCGCTCGCTAGCTGGTCCCCCCCTAGGATCTCCTAACTATTAGATACAGACACTTAAAATTTTCCATGTTGATAGAACGTAATAAAAACTTACTAGGAAAGTTATTTTGCTCGAAATCGGACAGATATTTACCTTTTTTACGTATCAGATATACGCAACTTTTCTATATAAGCGTGTCTCGACACACTCAATATATATATACGTTAAAGAAAAGAAATAAATTCATTTAAAAAGGTCATTGTAGATAGTAATAATATTACCCTTAGAAGAGTCCGTAAAAGAATTATTAGATTTTCAAAGAAATCATCACCTAGATTTGAAATCACCTCTTCAAATCGATGACCAGCATTCCACAACAACCGTACGATTTTCTAGGAACTTCTTACCTCGCGCAACTACTCTGTGGAATCAGTTGCCTGCTATGATGTTCCCTAAACGATAAAGGTCTTTTCAATACATCCAATGATCTTTAATCTCATATTAAAAAAGAAACGTATTTTTTTAAACAGGAAAATAAATAAATGTATTTTACAAACCAATGTTCTCATGTGTGATTTAATTGCCCTCGACTATATTTATCATAAATTAAAAAAAAAGTTTTTGGTGAGAAAGTACGCATCGCAACTAGTAATGGCTAGATTAAATTTATTTCATAAATAATTCCGCCAGTATCACGCTTTACGGTGGCAAAAAGGAGATTAGTTAATAGAATCATAAGAGACGAGCCTAAATCCGTGCAAAACAACGTCTGTTGGATTCACTAGTAACTAAATAAATATTGAGTTATAGTGCGTTCAGTCTAAAAATGCACGCCCCTCCACTAAACTTGCAACGTTTGCTTGTCTGTGCAGCGATTTTATTTTAAACTCAAACACGCACTGCAAAGTCAACTAAATGCCAATGATATTTACGAGATTGCGTGTGATATTTACCTATTTGATTTGGCGTCGTGTTGATATGTTCGAGTTGTTAGTGCAGCCACAGCGATGAGTTTGTGAGATGTGATAACTGTACGCGCGATACAACGTTATAAATATGTTTGCCGGCAAGCCCCGATGCAAGAATCACGATGTAGAGCTAAAATCTGATAGAGGTGGCGTTATAAATATTGTCAGATTCAAGATCTTTCTATTCAAATTTATTTTTTAAAAAGTTCTTTTCATCGTTCAAGTAGATGTTTTGAAGTCCATTATAGTAATATTTTCATAATAGAATATAAATATTTTAAACAGTGACCTTGTGCTGATGATTTTTTTTAAATATTCTGTAAAGTTCTTAGAAATTAACTTAGGAACTATTACGTTATCTGGAAAACAGCAGGACATGCAAATATCAAATTTGGTAAGGAGCTGCTTTATAGTTATTTGACTTCCATAAAGAACGGATGTTTTGATAAAGCTAGATTATGGAGGCCTACAGCCTCTTGTAAGTTTAACGCAGACGAAGCATATTTTAAGTACAGTTGTGTTTCTTTTTCACTGGTTAGTTAGTAAAATCAATGTCAAGCGAACCCATATTCCACTTTATGCTCATCTTTAAGCTTCAATATAAACACTTTCTATACTAATACATAAAGCTGGAGAGTTCGTTTGTTTGTTTCAACGCGCTAATCTCAGGAAGTACTGGTCTGATCTGAAAAATTATTTCAGTCTTTGATAGCCCCTTTATCGAGGAAGGCCATAGGCTATATATCATCACGCTAAAATTAAATGTATTTTTACGCAATATTTTTTTACCTAATTTTACGCGGACGAAGTTGATTGCCCAGCTAGTTTCTTTACATATAAACAAAAAGATATTGCTTTAGACCGCAATCTCTTTACATGTGATATAAATAAATGTACCTCAGAACTGACCTACATTAACAGTCCTCCTGCACTAAATCCGTGACGGGACAACCCAGAAAAGAACTTGTTGACCGTTTCTTTAACTGATACCAGTTCTAGAATGGGTCAGCCGTCTAACACCCGATCGCAGCAAGAACCTAGCGATCGAATCAAATGCCGACCACTGATTAGGCCACGACCTCCTCCCACACAAAGAATATAGAATTGTGCCAATACTACGGGTTCAAAATACTTTTCACATAATAATTGTGTGTGTCGCAGAAAACGACCAATTTCCGGATGAATAGAGTTTCAAAATACGAGTTTAGCACTTTTTATTTCTGCCGAGACTTAATTACGCGCATGTTTAGGAAAAGGCATTTATTATGTATAACATTTTTCCATTATTCTCTTTCCACAGTACCAGCGCTTCCCATCTTCCGCCTGAAGTTCCACATTGATATACCCTCGCTAAGTCTGGAATACCGTCCCTGGCGACTTCTGATGCAGGTTCTGTGCATCCCTAGCTTCTTAGGAGTCACCGGTGCCCTACTGTTGGAAGAGAGTCCCAAGTTCCTTCTCAGCAAAGGATTACAAGACAGTGCCATCAATGTGCTCAGAAAGATGTACCATTCCAATACGGGACTGGACTATGAGAACTATCCGGTAAGTCTTTGTTGTCTGCTACTTGATAGTGAAGGTCTCAACAAAATTCTCAATAAATTTGATTGGTCCTTTGGCGCAGTGGGCAGTAATCCTGCCTCCCGCTCCCGGAGGTTCAATTCCCGCTTCGTGTCTGGGTGTATTATCCATATGAATGTATTTATATAATTCCAAAAAAAATATTTGTTTATAACGCATGCATAAAGTTGTCTAGGAACAGACAGTCACAACAGTCCGTGTGTCATAAAGTCCTATATATTTTCAAATTGGTCTAAACGTCACGGAGAAACTTTTTTACATTAGTATTCAAATTAATTGTTCCAATTTTATATACATAGTTATGTGGGAGTACCAAGAATGTTTCTGATCTATTTGGCGCCTAGATTTGGTTATCATGTCCCCCTCGGCGTGTCTGCCAACAGCAACCCTTAAGCGTTAGGAATGTGTCTGGAGATGGCTTGCGACACTAAACTTATTTTTAAAGACTGTTCTCATGCTGTTCTCATGTAAAGTTTTTGGGACGTCTGATACGTCTGTCTTTTAACGTTAAGGCACACAAAGTCCGAAGTGCTTAGTTTAAACGATTTGTTTCAAAACATTTCGTATTTTCGTAGATGGTGGACATCAGTTAACTATTTATCCACTTTAACTATGTTTACGTGAGCTCTTATCATACGCTTAATAATTCTAAATTTTTTTCTTTATATATTTTTTTTGGTTAAAAACCCTTTTTTCGTAAATATTTTTTAAAGCATATTGTTTTATTTAATGACGTATAAATATTATACACAGGTGAAAGCTGTGTTTATTGATTTAGGAATAACCTTTTGAGTTACTTTTATAAGAAGGTTATTTGTAAATATTGGTTTTTAAGAATAAACTTTGGAACAGGAAACTGAATAGAAACAGGATTTTACGATACGTACCACGACCTTTGTAAGTTTATTCGATACTTTGCGAATAATCTAACAAAGTGTATTCGATATTTAGTTAATAACCTAACAAACGGCATTCGATACTTTGCACATTAGTTAATAAAGATTATTCGCAAAGATAAATATTTGTGGATAGCCTTTATACTCTGTAGAGTCCAGTTCCATAAGATTTCTGGAACAATTCTCTTATTTCCTTGCAGAAATTCTTGACTCCAGTTTGGGCGAGCTGAAGTGCTCTCTCCAGATAAATTTTATGGTGGAAATCGGCTGGTTATTGGCCCAGTACTACTTCGCCGGCTACAGGTAAACAGGTATACCTGTTATTCGATTTTCGCCTATCATCAAAATTAAATTCAAATTCAAGAGTTGGTAGTAGAGGTATGGTATAAAGTTTCTCTGAAAGATCATCGACTGGCTACCTACCCAGTACTACTACCAGGTACAATTGCTATAAAATTTTCTAGTTTATTACCTATATTCTATAATTCCAATTAAAAATATGCTTTATTCATATTGACTTGGATGACATTTTTGAATCGACATGATATTTAAAAATACCGACGCAGTTTCAGCGTAAAAAAACTTCTATGGCTATTCAACCTCCCGAGCCACACACAGTGAACAAACAAGTGTTCAAACAAGTGCTCAAACAAGTGTTCAAATATTTGAATGCGATCTGGCGTCTGCTTTAAGAGAACTAGTTTTTCGAGTCATAACTATTTTAAATGCAATTTCGTGTTAATACTTTTAGTGCGAAAAAGTTAACGATACTCTACGGTGAAGACTGCTCCGAGCTGAAGAGCATAAGCAAGAAGAAACCCAACGTGGAAGCGCATCTTGTCAACATGGCCACTCCGTTTGGGAAGCATCACACGTATGTAAATCATTATTGTTACGGACACGTTGGTATCTTTTCTGGGTTTTATTAACATGGGGATTAATAATAAACCAACTTGTCAATATTCTCCTCAAAGACTGTTTAATAATCAAACAAGCATCAAATCTTATTATTTACCGTAATCTACAATAACAACATGGTAACTTCGGTGTGCTGACGATTTTGGCCCATGTTTCCAACGCCTCAGTGCAATATGCAATAACTCACCTATGTTAAAGTAATTTTATTTGTTTACGTGTGTGCGTGTGTGTATCGCTTTGTGGTATTTATGTGTGGGTAGTATGTATATTTATGTATGCGCATTCGTGTGTGTGAATTGATATTATGAAATGGCTATAGGAAAATGATGCTGCTATGCTATGAGGATGGCTCTATTCGTGTGGTGGTGTCCACCGCGAATCTGTACCTCGACGATATCATCTAAGCGTGGAACCAGCATTTACTCGCCCGACATTTAAAAAATAAGTGCATTTAAATAAACCCTTCAAGTACCAACACCGAGAATTTGAAACGGAACCCCAACCGTCTGTAAAGCGAGTTTCCGATAACGGGCCCGATGATAACAGATAGTTGGGATGCGACGTTACGGAGATTGGAACTTCCGACTCATTCTACACATTCGGTTCCGATCAATTTCAATAACTGGATGTTATATCAGAGGTCGATGTGTATGCTAGCTGTCGAAGGTAGCTTTTAGGAGTAGACGGAACGGAGAAGAGGCTGCAATTCTTTTGTTTATTGCTGCCTTCGTTGGAGTGACTTCATCTAATTTAATAGACTTATAGATTTTAAATTTGATTAGTTTTCTAATATTCAGGTAAACACCTTATTCTATACTGACAATAAGAATGTACTGATGAATAATGTGTATGACGTTATTTTTCGGTTCCGATACTCCGCTTCTTTAACATCCCTAATAGACAGTGATACAATCGCCGGCAATCGAAAAATGTTCCGACGTCGCTCAACCTTGAACCGGCGAGGTCGACTACTATTTTAGCGATTGCACGTCGTTTTCGGAGCTACGGCAACGAGATAAGGCTTTATCTGCTCCGACGCGGAGATCCAACGAGTGAACCCGAAACTTTGATCTCTTAGAGTTTACGAGCGTTATCTCAACCGGCCACCGTCGCGCTCTCGCCCATTTCTCGCCCATTTCTGGTTATGTTGTCCCTGTGCGTGGGTCGGTCGCGTATTTAGTGTATTCATAAAAGTTTGTATATCACGGCTTTAGCCGCTGGTTATATTTAAAACTGAGGGTAAGATAGATTAACCTCTTGTAATGCTAGATTCGACAATTGTAATTGTGCAATTATATTCAGTAAAGCATGGAAGCACCGTTACAATTACAGAGAATGTTTATTCGCGTTTATTATCATTCATACTACGGACTGCCCGTTACGTTGTCGCACTCAAGGTGCTGAATCAATTGTGGGGATGAATATAGCTACGTAACTGCATTTTGTCGCGAAAGTAGAATAAAAGGGGTGAAATAGAGGTTAAAGTTTGCATGAAAGTTCGTCCGTTCGTTCTGAAATGCGATTTATACGTGGGCTATTGAAATGAGTGTTGAAATATTAATGGAATTTTCAGAGGCACATGGCTGACGTTATAAGAAACAGTTGTACTATTTATGGCAGAATAATTCGGGTACCGCGCAACAAAACTGAATCTAAAATTTAAAACGGTTGCACCTAATTTCGAGCCGACCGAGCCTCGGGTAACGCCCGGTCCTACGCTTTATTTCCAACGAGCCACGACCCGCTCGGAGGGCACGATGCTGCGCGCGGCCGCCGTGCGCTGGCTGGAGCGGCACCGCGCGCTCGTGGTGCTGCTCTTCTGCAACACAGGCATTAAGTTGTCTACCTTAGGAACAGACGTCCGTGTGTCATATAGCCCTGTATATATTTATTTATTATTACTATATCTGGTCTACCAGCGATTCAAACGTTCTTGAATAGTAGTATATTTACAAGGAATATCTACGGAAATACTAACTTCATGTCAATTTTGATATAAGATTAGTATCTTCATATATACTTCTCATCATAAAAATTGAAACATCTTGCAAGTTTATATTTTGTATGGATTATCAGAAAAATGTGTATATTTAGGTGTATATGTAAAAAAATGGAACTGTTTCTGGTGATTCTTAATTTTTCTGATGAGAAGTATATTACGATTCGAATTCCAAATAGAATGTCGATAATCGGATATTTACATGCATTCAGAGTTCAAGTCTTGAGTACCTTACTTAAATATCACACGTAAAATCTCCTTTTCTTCAAGTCAAACCTGCGACCTACCAACCTACGTCTGAGACGCAATTTCCAGAATATTTTTACCAAAACGAACTTATACTCGTAGAGTTCTATGAAATCGTATCTATCTATCGTCTAAAGATGAAGTGTATGCAATTGTAAAGTTTAACCACGATCCATCATAAAACGTCAGTTTTAATAGTACTTCCTACTAATATTATCAACGCAAAAGTTTGTACACATGGATATATGTATGGATGTACATATTATTGACGTTCTCTCATGGAAAAACTACTGAATGGATTTTAATAAAACGTTACAATAATATAGTTTATACATCAAAATAACACATAGGCTATACATTATAAAGATAATGTGCGAATTGGCCAAAATACAACAATAAATGTCAAGTAAGTAGGAGAAAATTCTGCCATCTGCAAGCTATTGTCGCGTGCGCCGCAATAACCGTTAGAGTAACACGTACGTATATTGTGTGTGAAAGAAATGTTTGTCTGAAATAGTTCTACAATAAAGCCAGCGACAGTATATATCTATATTTCATGTTTAAGCCGTTAACGCCAAAATGGTGAACCATTATGGAACGGGAACGGAAAATGAAACGGGAACGGGAAATGAAACGGGAACGGGGAAAGAAACGGGAACAGGGACAATACTATAGGATAATAGAATGTAGTAAATCGTAAGTAACTCAATGTTCGATCAGGATAGCGTCTGCTTGGTCTGCTAGTAAAGCGTATCTTAAGTATATGTTTTAGAAGAGTATATAATAATTTACAAAGCCGTAAAAATCATAAAAGGATAGGCTTAAATAATTTAGAAATATTCTCGAACATCTCTCGCAGAGCAACAGGAAAAGCTTACAAATGCCGTCGAATCTCTTAATTAATTCTGTAAATGAGTGATAAATTACCGTTCGGGGGAATTAAATTATTTCCCGGGAAATGTGATGTCATTTCTTAGTCACTGACCGTAAAATTAGATCGTAATATTTCAGCGGGTCTATTCATGCCATGTCCCCATTCCATTCCTACTTAAGTTTTGCTGACTTTTTTTTTCCACATCCATTACCCCAGTAATGGAACACAGGGTGGTGTTCAGAACTCAATCAGTTCTTTTTACACCTATTATGCTACGTTTCATGGCTCTTTGGCAAACCTTGAGTTTGGACTTCTGCTCTTCGGTTAATGATCAAGTTTGTGCACCATAGGTTAGGAGAGGCAGAATACACATGTCGATGAGTTTACGCCTCAGGGACACAGGAAGTTGACCCTTCAATTAGTCCCTCAAGAACCAGAAGTTCTTCTAGGCGTTGTCAATTGGTCCCTCTATTTCTTTGGAGTGCCGTATATTAAACGAGACTATATCGCCCAAGTACGTTTACTCGTCTGCATGTACGTACGCTTAGATTGCAGAGGATGTGGCTGTGGGAAGAGTTAAGATGACTGATTACCATCGGACGTCATCCTCGGAACCCTCAGGATCTCTACAGCCTTACAGATAATGTCACGAAGTGATATTAATCGGGTTCCACTGTTTTACGTGCCTTCCGAAACACGAAGGAACGTTTTCATCAGAAAAAAAAAATCGGAAAGACTTCCGAAAAACGCTCTTAATATGGTTTGTTTAGTGCTAATTCTTTATCTGACTGCATTTCGACGAGTATGCTGAAGGCGTTATAAATCGAGTCGAGAGAATTCGCACGGCAACTCTAGTGTGTTGTACGTTAAAATAAACACAAAATAAATTCACCAAGAACACTCTAGAAGGAATTTATTTTGTGGTAAGTAGTTAATACACCCGGTTGCATATTAGACTGGTCCAATGCAACTCAGAACATTTGCATACGACAACGTGTAAGCTGTATTCGTCGGAATTTCATATAAGCGCTTTGGTGAATTCGTGGTTTTAATGTAAATAAATATGTAAGGTATATTGCAATTACTTAAAATATTTAGAGGTGGCGTCACGCTTGTAGCCTTTTTGGTTTGCAGCCAAATTGGGCCGTCGTTTTCGGGTACCAGTACCTCTTTCACACTTAAGATTCGCGTGAAATGGCGGCAATGCTATCACATCAAGTGATGGTATTGCTGTTGCGTTTCGTTCGGTTTGTGACACTTCTCGTTGGCCTAATTTTGTAACAAAAAGTCGGCAATGCATCTGCTGGCCTCCTGGTGGTGATCTCCTTGGGCATTGGTAACCACTTACGTGAACCGCCTGCACTTTCACTCCATGTAACATTTAAAAAATAAATGTACTGCTCTTTAAAGTGAAGTTTTTTGAAAAATGTTTTTAAATCTTAATTTTTCGTCGATTTTTTTTGTATACATCTCCATCCACTTTATCGTAGTTTAGTTTGATATTTTAAATGATTTATCTCTTAATAAACTTATTTATGAGAAACGAAACTACTTTGCTTTAATCCGCGGAAAATTTCAGAAGTATACAAATTAATTCGGTCCGTTTTCAAAAGATGGCTCTAAAACACGAAATTTATAATAATGTTCCAGCTGATTGTTTTGGTTTCAACCAGATTGGACATATGCCGATATTATCCAGAGTTTCAAACAATTTAATTACTTGTGACGTTTTTGATACGGAAAGCTATCATTTTTTTTTATTATGTTACAAAGGGCAAACGAGCAGGCAGCAGGCAGCTAAGTGCCAACCAACGCCCATTGAAATCTGTGTGACCAGGAGGCAAGTAGATGCGTTGCCGGCCTTTAATGATGTGTTTAGGCCACCGGGAAGTCTCACAAATTGAACGAAACGCGACAACAATACCATCACTTGATGTGACAGCATTGCCGCCACTTCACGCTGATCTTAGGTGAGAAAGTGGTACTGGTACCCGGACTCGCCGGCCCAATTCAGCTACAAGCGTGGCGCTACCTCTAATTGAAATATATACTGCAGATTTTATAAAAATGTTACTATTCGCACCTCTTATATGCAAACTATAATTGTGTCAAATTTCATGCTCCTCCGTAGACGCAAGTTTCGTGAAACGGTACCTTAAGCTTCATCTATTAGTATATAGATAAAGGGTTAAGTCTGTTTACGCGACTGTGGCTTTTTACCTAAATTAACGACTAGCCTAGACTATATTATGTAAATACTTACAGCTAAAAGAGCTTATCCAATAGAATAAACTCGTCTGAACTATTTACTTCAAAACACAATGTATGCCCTTCGACCTCCGTCAATGTTACTCCAAACACCCTCCAGACCTTCAATTTATTACGTTCTATCTAATCTAAATCTAGAGAAATGCGTAAATGTCAAGACCACTTTTCAAGCTTTTTAAAAGACAGTATGTAAATCTTCGAACAAATAAAATGATTGAAGAATAGATAAAATATAGGCATCCCTCAATTTTCGTTATTCTTTCCAAAATGTACATTTTTTTTTGTTAAAGTACTCATCTGTCCCTCTTAAATATAGAAATAGTGGTCTCTTTATACACACTAGCTGATTCCCGCAACTCTTTCTTCGTAAATTTTTGAATATCTCAAAAGGGAAAATATCCCTCCGATTTTGAAACATTGTTCATTGGTGCTCCGCTCGTATTGGTCTTAGCGAGATGATATGTAGTCTATTTTTATATATAGCCTTCCTCGATAAATGCGATATCTAACACTGAAAGATTTTTTCAAGCCCGACCTGTTTTTCCTAAGATTAGCGCATTCAAGCAAACAAACAAGCTTTACATATTAGTATTGATATAAATAAAATTGAAGATCTGTTTGTAACGCCAACAGTATATTTTTTCACCAATTGCATACGATACTTATAGTATAAATGCAAGTTAAAACATTTCTGTCTGCCCGTCTGTCTGTCTGCCTTTGGAAAGCGAGATGGGCCACCGGGAAGTCTCACAAACCGAACGAAACGCGACAACAATACCATCACTTGAACTCACAGCATTACCGCCACTTCACGCCGATCTCGTGTGAGAAAGAGGTACTGGTACGTGGACCCGAGCGCTGGCCTAATTCGGCTACAAGCGTGGCGCTACCTCTAGAAAGACAGGAGTAGGGGAAAGGGATGGAGAAAAAGGATATAAAGGTAAATGGGGAGAAGAGAAAGGATGCAGATACTACTGTCATGGACGGCATAGGGGCAAAGAGGCAAAGATTCTGCAATAAGTATAGTCTAATGCCGGAGCCAGATATAGCCTCATTTGAATGATCGTAAAGTGTGGCCTAGGACTTTGCGTAGCTGCGCAAAGTTTTGTAGTACTTTGTAGTCTTCAGGAACAAAAATGTATGTCAGACCAGTTATCGGACAGATAAAGGAAGATCCACCCCCTGGGAGTTAAAGCCGGCTTAGACTTTAACATCAAAAAAGTAGAAATCCATTTCGAACTCAACCCTAAAAGCATTTGTAAATGAGATTGACAGACGCAAAGTTCATCCCGGGCCTCATATTTGTGAAGGTCCTGTTTACCGAATCGGCATTTGATTGAATATTTAGCCACTGTGTTTGGTCGCGGATTTACTCCGCCGGAATATATTTGGCCCGTAACGAAAATGTATTGAACGTAAACAATTTGCTTTTCCGATTTGGTGCCTACGATTTGCAGCGGCCAATGAAATGGTCACTCTCCGTGTTGTTTAGGGTTTTGTTTTTACTATTTTTTATAAATTATATTATTTCGATGTAATATTTGACTTAAAATGAAAGTTTACGAGTTCCTATCGCCTTTACCTATATGAGAAAAATGGCCAAAAGCGTGTCAAGACACGCTTATATAGAAGGGTTATCTGATACGCTATAAACGTATTTCTCAAATAACTTCAGCAGTTGTAATCCGATTTCGTTAAGAATAATTTTCCTAATGAGTTTTTAGCATGTTCTATCAAGATGGAAAATTTCAAGTCTCTACGTCGAATAGTCTGGAAATGCTACGGGGGGACCACCTAACGGGCAGACAGACGGATGGACGGACAGAGCGAAATTATAAGGGTTCCTTGTAGTATTACGGCACCCTAAAACGTCTTAAACAACGTTAGAATTACGAACGATTCTCAACGAAAAATATCACTCAGTGACATTTATAGGGACCAACTGTTTTTCAATACACGGAGGAGATCGGATATTTTATAAACAATGTAAAAATGGGTCACCCATCCATCATCCGGCCGCGGGAAGATTTAAGTTTAAAGCTAGGTTAAACAACCCAGCGATCTACAAAAAAATATTCGAATAGCAGACATAACATTGTATGGTAAGTAGTTAAATATAAAATAAGAAACCAGTAAGTATAATAAAATGCGTACTTAAGTACATGGTCAGCTACATCATCAACAAGCATCTATAGACAGGCCTTGTTTTTTTTTATTATATAAGTATAACATGATGACTACCGACGCCCATGGACCAATGTAACAACCGTGTTCATTTGCGAAGTCACTTAAAGCATTCGGGTTTCTAGAATTCCCTTGTTGTAGATTAAAAAATCAATCTCAGTGGAAGTCAATTGAGAATACCTATATCCATCGGACTGACGGAAGGAAGGAAATAAAATAATTGATCATTTAACATTTAGCTTTGTTTACTACAAGCGAAGTAATTAAAATTCACGTAATATATCCTTGTGTCGTCGTTATTCGATAATGACGTGACCGCCGATACGTGGGGTTGCGTGTTTGTACGACTTCACATATATGGCAAATAGTTTGAGTTTTATGTTCTGAAAATCAATAATATGCCCTATATGAAGAAGCTTTTGCAAACAGTTATTATGCCGCTTCTGTGTATTTATACACGCTCTGAGGTTAAAGTCAAAGTGACTTTTTATTCGATTTGGATTTCATATGAACTTCAATCTTTGCCATTTTTTGCTATTGTTATAATAACTGCATGCTACAGTTGAGACTCACTTTACTGCACAAGTAGTAGCTAGTGATAGAACAGCCATTAATGGTGATTGGGCTAGGACCAGTACCGTTATTAAAGTGTGAAGGCACAGCACCCGGTGGTGCTCTCGGTGCGCGTGCACTAACATCGATTGACCGCGCCCTTGGCTTTATTTCGATTCACACTCACCAAACAACCGCGGTTTGAGTCGTATTTTGTGTATGGCATGTAAATAGTACTAGTGCGAATTATTTGGGACTGTTTGCCAAACCGTGTTTACGGACAACATTGTCTAGCTTTGGCACTGACTGTGTTACGAAATACTTACTTCCTAAACATTTTCATTTTAACTCACCCGACTGTTTTAATTATTATTATTTGGATCCCGAACATTGGCATAACTGGTAATTAAATAGCTGACTAGTGTGCCAAATCCATAATTATATCTGGTTGCTTACTTCATTCTAAAAACTTTTCTGACTACTGAAGATTTGTCGTCTCTGGCAAAGGTTTACTTCATTATATCCTGGAACACTGTGGAACTCGTCAAAATTAGTTAAGAGTAGATATTATATTATGCATCTATCCAACCCGAAATTGAAAGACGATCATGGTTTTTTCTTCATGGTTATGCAGAAAGCTCTTTGTCACTTTTACAATCTGTCGCTTGCGTCTTGGCAGTTCGTTCACGCCAATTCCTTTGGTTAAGCTTAGCATCTGGAATCATTCATTTTGTGAATGCAGTTAAGAGGAAGGTACTGTTTTCCACATTTATTCCCATATCCTAAATTTTCCTACCATCTATATGATGTCCTTTCTCATAAGTTCCCTCGCCTGTGAATGGTGAATGTTTGTTGATGTCTGTGCTTAGTCCATATTT
>JANCMC010050420.1:8342250-8364749 GCA_024363005.1 Charaxes varanes | reverse complement strand
ATATGATGTCCTTTCTCATAAGTTCCCTCGCCTGTGAATGGTGAATGTTTGTTGATGTCTGTGCTTAGTCCATATTTCAAATTTCTATGTAGATATAATAAGATCGTCGACGCACCAAGGAGATTTCATATGTGCGCGAGCTGGCATGTGTAATACTTTAGAGTTATAAAAAAAAAATCTATTCTAAATTTTATAGAATTAATGATGTCTTTTTATACATTATTATGCTATTCTGCTTCTAGATTCTCTTATAAACATGTAAACTTTTGTTTGTTTCAATATAATAAATAAAGACCGCAGTCGTCTTGAAAGATTAAGTAGTAAATTTTGTGTATTCTAATAACATTCTTATTTCAATATATTGCAATATAAATTATGCTATATTAAGTAGTGTTGTGTATCCTCGACTCAGATTCCTAACTTGAGCAATAATGAACAATACAACACCAGTATCATGTATCTGGAGCCAATTTATTGTTGTTGTACCGCGCGCGTCTGTTGAAAGCGTTGGCCAATCGTTTGTTTTAATAGCAGTGCCCATTTACATATAGCACGTCACATGCTTCCCTACTGCAGTTTCTTCTGAAGTTAATTTATGAATTGTTAGATGTAAATGGTCCTTTTTGATTGGTATAAATTTAGTATATACCTATATTCTTCTACCTAAGGGAAAGGGAACGGAAACGGAACACGTGACGGGAGAGGGAAAGCTCATAAAGATAGATAACTAGCTACAGAATAGCTCATAAATGATTCTTTGAATTGTATTTTGTTATCTACACAGTGTGTAAGCATGTAGTACCTAAGCTTAGTATTTATGACTATAAAAAATATTCGTATAGTAGTATTCGTTATATGAAATTAAATAATCTGTAAATGTAGAAGTCAAGCCGATTATAAGTCTTCGAAATTTGAATTTAGGTTAAGAAGAAAAATCACGTGAAGGTTAATAAACTTCAACTACTTTAATACCACGTCTGTGGTATAATAATATGTTTATATTATGCTTTTATTTTATGTATACTACATCTATCGGTCTAGCAAGTAAAGCAATAATTTCTATAGTCACGGTTGCACTATTTTACGCAGTAAGTCTTTACTTTAACATAACCTATAAACGAATTTAAACCTTATCTTTACATAACATAAAGTTTAATTTCGTGCGTTCGGGTAAGTCTTTTCTTGTAAACAAATTTAAACCTTATTTCTGGAACATATAAATTCCATATTACCACGATCCATGATCTAAAGTTACCTCTAGTGTAGATATACGTACAAACGGTTCAATTTGCAAATATAATCTATTTCCTATTAAAGGCCGGTTGCAGTTGGCAGACCTTTGTGAAACACAATAATAACACACACAACCTTCCAGGTAATATATATACTAATATATAAAGTTGTAGAGTTTATTTGTTTGTTTATTTACTTGAACGCGATAATCTCAGGAACTACTTGTCCGATTTGAAAAATTCTTTCAGTGTTAGATAGCCCATTTATCGAGGAAGGCTATAGACTATATATCAACACGCTAAATTTGAATCTAATTTTTTTTACCTAATTTTACCCGGAAGAAATCGCGGGCACAGCTAGTTATATATAAACTGCCGTTACGTTGCTTTGAGGAAATCCGCAAGAAGCAAGGAAATAGTCAATTACTTCAAAAATATATTAGAAAGGTTTTGTGTACGGTTAAAGTACCGCACTTTACATATAGTTCGTTTTTTGCACGTATTCAGCATTTTCAATAGTTAAGAGTCTTTAAATATAAAAGTCAAAATTCACTTAACCAGAATGCTCGAAAACCGCAGGACGAATAAGGTGAACTTTGGCAAGGAGTAGTTTATGGCTATTAGGGCATCCGCTAAGAACGTATTTATCGATAGGGCTACATTATAGAGGGTTAAGCGCATGTTTACTTTACGCAGACGTAGTTGCGGGAAACAGCTAGTTTTATTATAAACCATAAAGTAATTAGTCCTTCCGCCAATATCGTAATATTCGCGCGTCTTTATGATTTTACTAGCGGATCCGGCAGACGCTGTCCTGCCCGAACGTTGGGTTACTTATATACTGCATTCTATTATTCTGTAATACTTGTTATTCTCGTTCCCGTTTCGTTTCGTTCCGTTCCATTCCATTCCACGCTCCCGTTCCGATTCGGTCATTTTGACAACTCATTTTCATTGATATAAGATAACTTTGTCGGAAGGTTACATTAAAAAAGTTTAAATTGTCAAAGAATTTACTTGTAATTTGAAATAATTCTGTTTTTATTTTTATTATCACAATATAATTATCTGAACCCTCCCTCTAATCGGTTGTCACACAATGCCACATCCCCAACGAATAACGTAAAAATAGTCCAATGACGTGAGGTTGGAAATGAAGTACTTATAGGAATCAGTCTAGATTTCTACCGTTGGGCTTTAATAATTCAATAGTTTAATCTCGCAATCATAAAAGACTGCTATGCATAGTGTGGTACAACAGTACACTGATTTTTGACATTTACATGCAACGATATACATATTTGTAAAAATATTTTTTAAAGCAATCGATCAAACATTTCCCTGACAACGATATGTATGTATGTTTGGGCATTGTGTATCGGCGATAACGCCGAAGGGCACCGCACAGATGGTGCGTCACGTGCCGGCTCGTGTGTCGCTTTGTCCATCTGTGCGTTGCAATTGTGCGTGTGCGACAATGTGATGCTTAGCTATACAATGTATACAATACAAAGTTTTACCGTATCATTGTGCGTTGGCGCAGTAGTATTTTTTTTTAATTCTAATTAAATTTACGATTTTTTATCCTTTATGACATGCTAAAACCATCATGACATCAATTAGTCTAAGGCGTTGCTCGTCCTGATAAAACGCCAGTACGCGATGGGAGCAAACTTAGTTCCTGCCAGCTGCGGTCAAACATATTGATTGTCGTTAATAGCAGTGAAGTATGCCGTCCCTGCTAACTGACTTGACCAGCCTTCTAAGCGTATGTCTGTCTTATTTATAAATAATAAATAATAGCGAAGGGTACTATTAAGTGCCGAGACAAGCCGTTTACGCGGTTTAATGGTACTTTTGTATTTATTACGTATATAAAATGTTTCTTTTTTGTAATAAAATAAAAAAAATTTAAAATGTTTAAAAAGTTTCCTCATTGAAGTTAGATTTGATCGCAAATACAATCAGGACAATTCTTAGTCATCAATAAGGTTGATCGCACGTTTGTTCGAATTAAGTTTGCACGCATCGCGCATTCGTATTCTATTAGGACGAATAATATAGGTAGTTTTGACGAGCACGCAACTGCTGTTGTGCACTTTTATTGAGATGTTGTATCTGAAACGGCACTTTGGATCAAGCCTACATCAAGTCTGTTCAGATCCAACTCTTTAATACACTGTTGTCTTAGACTTTTATTTTGACTACATTCTATGAATATATTATGTTGTATATCTTCCTCTCCAGAGTTTGCATTTTCGATTTCCACTTCAACTCAAAATATTGGTTGTTTGTGGTGACAATCTTTAAATAAAGAATTTAATTGATATTTTGAGGAAGTTATGTTACTTGTAAAATTAAACTTTGTTTCAATTAAAGGTACTCGTATTTTAGACTGTTGAAAATTTTTCCGCGTCTGTTTCGCTATGAATAATTTTTTGAAGGTAAATATATAATTAATCTACAGCCAAAACCAAAATTATAAATCGGTTCGAAAAAAGGAGGGAACAAAATAAATTATTTTTAAATAAAAACAAACTCGCCTTCAAAACACCAAGGAACTAAAAGGCAAAAAATAAGTGGTACTTTCATACGATTGAATTGACACCTACGGAAGTGTTGAAGTCCGTACCAAGTGAAATACGATTAGGTTCCCCGCTACACCGATGGCACCCACTGTGTGAAACAACAACAAATGTATCATATTATATGACCGATATTAAGAGTACAACAGTTTTATCGCGTAGATAAGTCCTATCAGATACGTGCAGCAGAAAAGTTTAATATTATCTGTCTAAAGCAAAGTAGTTTAGTTTCTCATGCATGTCATGGATTTCCGCAAAGTAACGCCTGATTCTATCAATTATTAGTAGATATCCGCTAAGAACCGATTTTACAGAGGACTAGGGGCTTTCGCAAATTTAGTTTTACGTGGACGAAGCCGCGGGAAACATCTAGTATATTTTAAATACCAAACCTTCGAAATATTATCTCCCTTTATGAATACGTTGGTAACACAAATTTTCGTGGAATGTTAAGGTATTTACATGGGAACATGGTCGCTAACCATAACGCTGTGCATCCGGAACAGGGCTGACGCAGGTGAGATTTCTTCCGACAACATTATTATACGCATGTCTGAGATATTTACTGATCTAGTAAATGTTTTGTAAGGAATAAAAAAATATATAAATGAGATACTTTATATCTATCCACAATTTTTTCCCTACAAATAACGTTATAAATCTTGTGCTAGAAACTATCACTAACAGTTAGATAGAAGAAATTGTTTAAAATACTTTATCTTTTGATTTCATGTTTTGAGGGGTCCGTGCCTCCAAAGGAAAAAAAAACCCTTTTGGATCGCTTCGTTGCCCGTTTGTCTGTCAATACCCTTTTTCACGTAAATGCGCAGAGCTATAAAGTTGCAATTAATGCCAAATACTGAGATCTGCGGCCCCTTGAAGTTATAGAAAGTCAACTGTCATATGCACGCAATGAAAAGATATAGCCATTTATGTCGCATTCGGAAAGGGAATCAGAACCTATAGGGTATTTCCCGTTAATCTGGAATAATGCAATTTGGCAAAAACCTATATCTTGAAGTACAAGTATCGTAAAAATTTCGAAAATCGTAAATTTGTATTTATATTACAAAAAAATATTGCGGTGACTTTATCAAATTAAGGAAAAATTATGAAAAATATTAATCTCGATATAACCTAGTGAAGTATCATACGTGATAACATCACTACATACTTTATAACGTAAATACGGTAAGTTAACACTTTGTACGTGCTGGTACGGAACCTTTAGTGCGCGCTGAGCCGCACTTGCCCAGTTTTTTTTAATTCGCCTCAATAGCAAGGCGGGGTCGATGATCGAAACTAGTACCATATCTTAGATTCTACCGATCAGCTTTCGAGGCCTTAAGGTATATTTCACGCATTATCATAAATTGCAGATATCGCTACAGCCCTATTGGACCTCACCTGTGCGACTTTTTGCCGCCGTCTCGCCGATTACCCGCCGCCATATTTTTTTTGTCAACTTTCGCGGCGGGCTACCACTTCCCACAGAGCGCTGACGTGCGCCCGCCATTACTTTGAATCATGCATTCGATCATTATTTAACTCTACGTTACAACTGTGGCTATGGTCCTATTGAGTATGCTAATATGGATCACTTGCCGTTTCCCGCGAGTTCGTCCGCGTATAATTGAATTTCGCGTGATAAACATCTGTTTAATAAAGCCGTTATGTCATTTGTATGGGTCACATTTTCAAACAAAATAGAATAGGCTGAATATATACTAACATATAAAGCTGGAGACTTTGTTTGTTTACTTGAATGCGCTAATCTCAGGAACTACTGGTCCGATTTTAAAGATTCTTTCATATATCTATATCTAACAAGATAGCCCATGTTTCTAATCGGGACAATTTTTTATAAATATGTAAATATTATCTATAACGTACTGGTAGGTGTCCTAGTGTTCTTATTTAAATTTTTTTTCTTTACTTCTTTTCTCCTTGATCTGTATTCAGTTTGAGTTTTACGCTCGTTTAAAATTCTTGTGTTCTTTAATATAATTCTTCCCTCTTTTCCTAGCATTTTATTCTTCTCATAGTCCCAATCCTGCATAGCCCATCTATCGAGGGAGCCTATAGGCTATAGATCATCACGCTAAATGTTTTCACCTAATTTTACGCGGACGAATTCGCGAGCACAGCTAGTTACTACGTAAATAATGTAATATAATTGCTGATTTTGGTGATATCAAAAAATACCGAGTGTTGTAGTCTTCAGCGAGAGCTACTCGTCTGTTGGCAGCGTTAGATCCTTTCGATAAAGAATGAAATAAATCCGGCAAGTGCCAGTCAGACTCGCGCAGTAAGGGTTCCGTAGTATCAAGTAATACTTTACCACGTTATTTAAGATTTATACTTTTCATACGATTTTTTTGTAATTTGACGGTTGCTGCATTTATTTTTGTAATATAAGTCCAAATTTACGGTATTCAGAATTTTTCCTATTCTTGTACTTTACCATGTAGCTTCCTGCCAAATTTCACGATTCTAGGTCAACGGGAAATGCCCTATAGGTTTTGGTTCCCTTTGCAAATGTATCGGAAATGTGACATAAACGGCCATATCTTTAGATTGATTACAGTTAGAGAGTTGATTTTTTTACACATTCAAGGGACCGTAGACCTAAGTAATTGGTATCCATTTCAACTTTATAGCTTTACGCGTTCCTGAGGAAAGGGTTCTTGGGAGACAAACAGACAGACAGTAACAAAGTGAAAAGACAAAGTGTTCCTTTTTTTTCCTTTTAGGTACGGAACCCTAAAAATTAACGTCTGAAACTTAAACTCGTCGAATTGTACTCTGGGTGTACTAACATATAGCACACAAACTTGGTCAATAACCGAAGAGCATATGTCCATAGTCAAGTATTGCCAACAAGCCGCAGAAGGTGTTAAAAGAACTGACCGAATTCGCAACATCCTGATGTCCATGAGGGAGTAATGGATGTGGGAAAGAAGTCAGCAAAGCTGAAGTGGAAATGGGTTGGGTATGCGTTTTGATAATATGGTTTTATTAAAAAGTTATATAATAATAATCTATGGTCAGCTGATTTGTAAACACAAATTTTAGAACGTATCCTGGGTTTGGGTGACTTGGGTGCGTGTGGTATGGGCATTCCAGTTGGCAAGCTGGCGCTGTACACCGCTCTCGCAGGCATTAAGCCTCACCAATGCCTGCCCATCACTCTTGGTACGTTGACTTCTATCCCTACCTCACTTTATCTTTTCCATTGTGCTAATTTCTTTAGTGAAGAATTATTTTATTTATCAATATTTTTGAAACATGCAGTACAAAAAGCAATCATAATTAAAAAATACAAAACATACATACGCACCAAAACAGTTTCCCAATAAAATTGAAAAATAACTTATAGCTAGGTATACGCAGAATTAATAGAGAATATCGAAATGTAATTATAAAATTGATATAAACTTTACCGCTACACAAGTATCGATAAATCATTGCGCAAAAACTGTGCAGTTTAAACTGCGCACTTTTATCGACACGTGTGTATGGAAATCTTTATCGATTAAACGGAACAGTTTTATCTCGGAAATCGCTTATTTCGGCAGTTGTTCTAGGAACGTTCGATTTATCTGCACAGTTTTTTCGTAACGTGTATTGCGGCTATATATCATGAAAAATCTTGCTTGTAACATGTTATAATAAATCCATTTTCTACTGATGTACTTAGTACGAGTTAAAGATACAATAAAAAAGTTTATGAAAACTTGATTTCTGATCTATTGCTTCAAACAGTACGTTGTTCATTGAGATAGAGATAGAAAAAAAAATTCTCTTTATACCTAAAACAGACAAAAGTAACATTTTCTTTTAAATTCCTTTTCAGACGTCGGTACCAACAATCAGACGATGCTCGATGACCCCCTGTACATCGGTCTAAAACAGAACCGCGTCCGCGGAACAATATACGACGAATTCATCGACGAGTTCATGCAGGCGGTCGTGCGTCGTTTTGGTCAGAACTGTCTCATACAATTCGAGGACTTCGCCAACGCCAACGCCTTCCGTCTGCTTGAAAAATACCGTGGAAGGTAAATTATTTTCTAACCAACTGCTTAGACCCTTAAAATTAAACTTGCGAGAGCCCTTAGACCTCCTTACGATCTTAGACTATCGAAAAATCCTTCCTTAGCGGATATAAACTATCTTCTTGCCAAATTTCATTTTTGTACGTCACGTAGTTTTTGTGTTAATGATCTTTCGGTCGAGGTGGGAGTGTGTGAGGGAGATATCAGTAAAATCCCTGTACATAAAATACCTTGTCAAGAACTATCATAAGTTTTTTATTAGAAATGATATGTAATGTGGAAGTAGGATCATATGAGATGTGGCTAAGCCGGAGAGGGAACACTGGTAGTGAAGGTGAGTGTTACTGACCACTTTAAAGAGTACTCTGAAATCTTCAACTGTTTCGCAATTCCTAGGCAAGAATATGGTTCCTTCCTGTGCAACACGTTGGTCCCGGCACCCGCACGGCGGTTGCAGCCAGAGCAACTTAACTTAGTGATCGACTCAAATGCCGACCACTGATTAGGCCACGACCTCCTCAAAGAGTTTGTATTCTGCTTGAACGCGCTAATCTCAGGAGCTCCTGGTCCGATTTGAAAAATTATTTCAGTGTTAGATAGTACATTTATCGAGGAAAGTTCAAGTGTATTTTCTTAATTTTACGCGCACAAAGTCGCGCGCGCGTTAGCTAGTAACTAACAAAAAAATATGATCTTCTTACTACATTTTTGAACAATACGACAATAAGTGGTTTGACTGAGGACAATGATGGTGATTAAATATACCTAGGTTTTCTTGTTGTGATCGTTAAGAATGCCGTCTAGATAGCACTGTAAAACTTTATAAGAGACTAGCTGTGCCTGCGACTTTGTTCGCGTAAAATTAGGAAAAAAAATAGATTCAATTTTAGCGTGATGATATATAGTCTATAGCCTTCCTCGATAAATGGACTATCTAACACTGAAATAATTATTCATATCCGACCAGTAGTTCCTGGGATTATCGCGTTCAAATAAACAAACAAACACACACATAACACAACGGTGTTAGTTTGTCTTAAATATATAAAGTAAAATACAATTAACACTAATTACCACACAGTATAATATATGAGTACAAAAACGTGACACAAAAAACATAAGTTACTTAATATGGTTTCGTTCTTTTAATAAAGAAAATATAAGTGCTTACTTATATAGTTAAACATTTTGTTAAAGTAGCGAATTTAATTTACAGTCAGTAGTCCGTTAATACCTAACAGGAAAAATATGGCTTTATCGTAAGAGATAAAAAAAGTTTAATTCGCGAATTAATTTGCGTGGCGTTTACACGGGTAGTCCAAAATATTTAGTAAAGTCTTAAAGACCCTTCTCTTCTGAAAGTCGGTTTAATATCTAACAGGCAACTTGTATGAAGTTAACAGACAAGTTTATAATTTCCGGGAAACGTCAAAATGTCGCTTACAGCTATCTCTATTTCCATCTACATTATAATGTTTAAGTTCCCCGTAACGAGAGGTCAGAGAGTAAGTGCTTGAATACGTAAGATACAGAGCGTAAGGTATTTTTATCTATCTATATATCTATATATACATATAAAGAACAATCGCTGTTCGTTAGTCTAAAACTCGAAAACTGCAAGACCTATATAAATTCTTGTTTTGTTTCATTCCCCTTATTTCAGGGAAGGTTTAGAAGAAAAGAAAGAAAGGAAAAAAGGGAACATCATTTAAAATTGCAATAAAATGCATGCAAATTGGTCGCTACTATAGAATGCTTCAAATAAATTTTAAATTTTTGACTGACGGACTATGTAAAATTATGGAGGAGGTCGTGACCTAATCAGTGGTCGGCATTTGAGTCGATCGCTAGGTTAAGTTGCTCTTGCTGCGACCGGGTGATTTTGTGGTTAAATTTGTTGTTAAAATTGTTGTGTTCAGTTTTTTGTGTATTTCTTTTGTACTCTTACTAAACAGTCGAAATGAGTGACGAACCAAAACTAAGCATTAGGAAAACTGGTTTACCTATTTACCTTTTGTCTCAAGACTAAACGAATATGGTAAAGATACATATATGTATATAGTATCGTGGATCTTCCACATTAGTAATGTTACATGTTTAAATTTGTGTGTGTTTTAATTATTAAGCTTTGTATTCTCTGTCAAATTGTCAATACGAATGTCCACGTTCTTTAGTGTTTTTATTATATCTTGTTATTTTGTGGTTAAATTTGTTGTTAAAAATGTTGTGTTAAGTTTTTTTGTGTATTTATTTTGTACTCTTACTAAACAGTCAAAATGAGTGACGATCAAAGGCTAAGCTCCGAAACTGCTCTACCAATTTTTATGTAATTTTGCGTGCATATTGGCTGGGATTGACAACCGGTCAACATCTATTTTTCATCCCCCTAAGTGATAAGGGTGGCCCACACGGATGGAGTCGCAGGGTGCAGCTTATATTTATAAATTTCAATAGCTGTTATTTGTTATTTTACTATAAGAGTGATTTTTATACATTCATTACATGACATCAGTCTCAAACGTTTCAATAACATAGTGAATAAGTTAGGAAACTAACGAAGTTGTTAAAACGACATAGTGTGTTTCTTTTGTTTAAGTTGTTTGTTATTAGTAAAATACTTGCTGTTTGTATTCTTTGTTGATAATTTGTACACTACATACTTATATTTTGTATATTAATGTAGTGGAATGCACTTTTTGCTGTATTACAGTTTCTTTTAACTAGTACAGGAATAAGGGCTTTAACTCAATTGTACCAAATGTAACAGTTTTGTTATAAATAAATAAACAGTAGATTGACAAAAGCTTGTACAAGCCTTTGTGAACCTACTCTTCCTAAACCGTCGGACTGATCTGGATTAAATTTTGTATGTATATTCCAAGGGGATCGTTTGCAGGGAAATTGGACATAGTCGGTGGCACTGCTTTCTGTATGTAAGCAAAATTAGGTATGTATCTCGTTGTAACTCACAAATGGCTGGGCCAATTTGACGTATATCTATTTTGTTTCAGGGAAGGTTTAAGAAAAAAGAAAGGACGGAAATTCAAAGGAATATTAAAATAAAAATGACCAAAAGCGTGTCAAGACACGCTTATAAACAAGTTTCGTATCTGATACACTATAAACGTATTTGTTAAGTAACTTCAAAAGTTGTTGTCCGATTTCGTTGAGAAGAATTTTCTTAATGAGTCTTTCACTTGTTCTATCAACGTGGAAAATTTCAAGTCTAATAATGGATGCTTCGGTGTCGAAGCGAAGCGTGCGTTGAGGCACATCGGATGTGCTTTGGTGGCGAATTCGGCGGTGCAGCTTTTATACAGAAGGGTTCCGTATCTGATACGCTATAAACGTATTTGTTAAATAGCTTCAAAAGTTGTTGTCCGATTTCGATCAAAATAGTTTTCCTACTGAGGTTCTAGCATGTTCTATCTACATGGACAGTTTCAAAAGTCTCTACGCCTCATAGTTTGGATTTGCTAGGGGGGGGGGGACCACCTTATGGGCAGACACACGGGAGGACGGACGGACGGACAGAGCGAAATTATAAGGGTTCCTTGTAGTGCTACGGAACCTTTAAAGTTATTAGAACGGAGCACCTCACGTCTGTCTATCCTGCATTATATCTATTGCTGAGCAACCTCATACGTTTACATCGACCTTGAGATGTACAAACATTGGTCGTTTAACGTAGAAACAAATTCAATTTGCAATATAATAATAACAGAAGCATATAAAAGGAGCGTGAACAATATTAAAACATGCAGGTGACATCATAGTGTCATGGGTTACGCTGCATGACAAATATAGGTGTATCGCTTCATATCACACAGAAATTAAATATAGATGCAAAGCGGAAAATTTGCGAAACCTGTATTAAGCCGGAGCCAGACATAGTTTCAGTGAGGTTCATTTCAATGATCGTGTAGTGTGCAGTCTGGGACTTTGTGTAGCTATGCAAAGTTTGGTAGAACTTTGTGGTCTTCAAGGACAAAAATGTACAAACACTTTGAGCTATATCTGGCTCCAGCATTAGAAATATTCTTAAACGGTGAGGTCGTATCTCAATTAGGAGCCGGCATTTGAATCTATCGAAAGGTTAGAGAGCTCTTACCAGGGCCGTGTGATAGATGGGTGACCTATTCTAATACAGATTTCCAAATCTCCGCCCGTTTTCGTGTTTCGGAAGGCACGTAAAATAGTGGGACCCGATTAATGTTACTTTGTGATATTAGTCGTAAGGTTGTAGAGACCGTGAGGGGTCCGAGGATGACACGGCAGTCAGCGATTTTAATTCGCCCCACAGCCACATCTTTTGCAATCTAAGCGGACCCTGGTACTTAACCGGGATATCGCTAGCAAGAAAAAGAAGAAGTACAGTTGGAAGAAAGGTATATTTGCGATTTATTAACTCTTAGTTTCGAAATTTGAATTCGCCCTTAAACACGTTTTGTGTTTTCTTTAGATCCGCAGGAGGAAAAACCGCGCAAATAATATATTAGTCACCGCCGATTGCGTTATATTTCTGTGTAACATTCATATTTGTATATGTGCGTCATATTTGTTCATCAATTTACTTATAAAACTGCCAACCAGCTATTGTATGACTTCATTCACGCTGTTGTAACTCTTAAATAACACGTGCTAATATTATTTGCACTGTATAGAAGGGGATCTTCGTACTCTTGTTCCTCGGCTCGCTTATTTCGATTTTTCACCTATAAAAAATTCATAAGGACAATGAGAAGTTTTTACTTCTCTCGTATCTGATTGTTCTTTTGTGAGTATTTTATATTTTCCAAAAATTCGGTCTAGATCCATAAATTTAAATAATTAATTATACATGTGTTAACATATGTCAAGGACAAATTAAAAGGAAAATTTGTATTAGAGCCGATTTTCAGAAATTAAGGAAATCGGATCGCTCTACACCACGAAACTAACCAATAAGTAAAATACGTACTTGATGTAGTTTTTGTGATTAAATCATTCGTTTAAAAAAAATCTGTCTTTTGTGCTTAAACTCTTAGAAGCGAAATCTATATGTCGCTAAATATTTTAAGGGGACATTCCTTAGATAGAGAGTTAGCTTTGAAATCATTGAAATGAGATAGAGTGACACAATTTTTTTCTATAAGTTATCAGTATTCATAAATTAAGGTTTTAGTCCGTGTCTAGTTAAATCATATTTTTTAAAGTATTACTACAAGTTTATAAAGATTAATAATTCAAGACATAGTGTACCAAACGTCAAATCGAATACGTGAACCAATTATTCGGTGGACTGATGTTTAAATTCAACGTCCGAATGCGGTGACCGCAACGTGAGTGACCGTAATCACACTCACATGAACGTATGTCACATTGACTGGATTGCGATAAAATTTTATTTTATATTCAAGAGAATATAATTTTTTTAATTTTTATGTAAATAGTCCATAAGCATGGTTCAAGGTAAATACTTACTCACTATAATATGTACGTGCCGTTTCTTATGATGCCCTCTTAAAAAAATATCGCGTTTTTTTGTGGCTGTCAGATGACTGTTGATTGCCGCCATTTACCTACTTGGGCGGTTTCTTGCATCTGCTGATGATAATTTCTATAGGTATTATTATAGAAGTAAGAAATGTATAGCAGGTAACAATTTTATAGTACTTATAAAAAAAATTGGACTTCGCCGCATAGGCAAAAACTGGTATCGTTCTTGAATCTATTCCTTATTTTACAAACTCACATTAAGCGTTTCACTATAACAGAATTTTACCTTACATTAAGCGCCAAATATGGGAAGATGTAGCATAAACAGTACCCGTTATTTAAGTCGATCGTTAGGTTAAGGAGCTTTTACCTTGACCGGGTGATAGATGGATGAGCCATTCTAAAACTAGTTTTTAAAATATACAACCTCCTCCGTAGAAAGATACGTAAAACAGTGGGTTGCGTTTAATATCACTGAGTTATATTATTCGTGAGATTGCAGATATTGTGGGCGTTCCAAGGATGACGTCAGAGGGCAGTCGGTCATCTTAAGTTACCCCACAGCTCTATCCTCAGCAATTTAAACGGACCCTGGTACTAGACCAGGATACCGCTAGGTGGAGGAAGTTTATGCGCCAAATATACAGGAAAACTTAAGTCCAGTCAGTGTGAGACACGGTCAGGCGACAATTCTCAAGCAGCAATCGTCAACATTTTGTTGACGATTGCTTCCCGATGTTCACGATACATTGCGCGCTCAAGAAAGGGATGGGGACCATAACATGATCATTCAAATGATCATTCAAATGAAGCTATGTATGCCTCCGGCATAGGAAATAATTTTTTCGCCTACCTTAAGAACAGACGCCCGTGTGTTGTATAATATTTATTTAAATTTTTCAAAATTAGGTCGTTGATACAAAAATAGCTTAGCTTGAAGGTGTTATGATTGCATTGGTTTTATAAACAGCCAAGTTGTTCCCGTGCCGAGGCAAGCCGCGTACGCCAAGTCTTTAACTAAAGCCTTCGAAGCCAGCGAGAAGGGAAAAGTTAGATAGCCTAACAAAACTAGTTTGCAGCAACAAGCGCTTTTCTGTTTCCAAGATTTGTTACATTACAACTTTTTTACAGTTGTTTTGATTGTAGTTGGTGCGGCGGTGTGGGACTTGGCGTACTTTGGATGACTTTACTGTTTGTGTTGCCAGAAGCAATATCTTCCTAATTGCTACTTTAGGCTCTTGTCTTCGTGATATTATAGAAGTTAGACTTTATTGTTCCTTTACTCTAACAATTCAATCATAGATTTATAAGATACTAGCGGACCCGGCAGACAATGTCCTGCCCGAACTTTGGGCTACTGAATATTTACTTCTATTATCCTATATCATCCCCGTTCCCGTTCCCGTATTATTAGAAATAACGAATGACTACGAATAGTGTCTGCTTTGTGCAGCGGTAATAAAGTGCCTATTGACTCTTTGACGTTAGGAACACACCTACATTGCTTAGACAACAGTGAGTGCTTGTAATTTAATATGAACTTTATCGAATAGCTTGAAAGTTCAAATTGAGTCTACATTTTAGTTAGAAAACGTTTATATGGAAAAAAGGGCTGTTTTTACGGTTTTCCCGGTAATTATTCGAATTTTTTTTCTCGCCGTAAAAACTATGATTGGACTTCAATGAACCTTTAAAAAAAAATGGTAAAATTGGTCCAGGCGTTGTTGAGTTATGCGCTTACCAACACATTTGGCGATTCATTTTTATATATATAGATAAGTGTTAATAAAGATATTTATATGTATATCATATCTATGCGATTTTGGCACCTCTAGAAAAAAGGGCGTACTGATTTTTCAAAAACCGACTACGTAGGTGTCACTCAGGTGAATCACGCGCCCGTGTACCCCTTTTTATTTAAGAAACATTATTAATTTAAAAAAAATTTAGCACAGTAATTGTAGGGCGAACTGCAGTAGTTTGTAAAAATCAATTTGAACACAACATAATTTATTTATATTAAGTTTTTTTTACATAACAAGTAGCAAACGAGGAGGAGTTCGTGGCCTAATCAGTGGTCGGCATTTGAGTCGATCGCTAAGTTAAGTTGCTCTGGCTGCGACCGGGTGAAGCGAACATTAACGCAAGGAATTTTTATATTTTTGAATGAATTTTCGTACTATGCGACACGTATAGTGTCACGATAGGCAGTGTATCTTTGCTCACGACATGTGCGACTATTTGCCAAAGGTTCCGATAAATCGGGTGACATGACGTCACATGTCCTTATATGCTTACCAAACAAGACGGTGCAATGCAAACAAGACTGTGCAATAACTGTACAACCTGGATCATCTTGGTTTATGATAGACAGCTATAGCGTAAGGAAGATCAGACCTAAGCGGCAGGGAGTTGATATAAGTCGAATACGATGAAGATGGTGGTGAAATCTTGCCCCTACTACAGTGTATCTTTGCTCACGACATGTGCCATTATTTGCCAAAGGTTCCGATAAATCGGGTGAGATGACGTCACATGTCCTTGTTTGCTAACCAAACAAGACTATGCAATGACTGTACAACCTGGGTCATCTTGACTTAAGCTTCAAATATAGCTCTTATCAGCGGTAGTCTGATAACGGTATTGTTTGATACGATGCTAACCTAAAAACTTCCACGTGTTCTTTATATTTTTTTCTTTTTCAATATTATAACGCAGTCTTTAATTTTTGGAACGTAGTTCATTGACGGGACGCGTAAAGAAATTACGGCTGTTTAGGTATGTATATATGTATGGGGCGATTTTTGAGATTTGCCAGTAAAGCCGAAATGTTATCAATGGCTGAATATAATTTAAACTCATTTTTTTGTTTATTTTATTATTAAAATACGTTGCTTTGTTTCTGAAGTAGATAACTTAATGGTGGTGCCATTCACACGTTAGGTAATGAACGTTTTTTTTTAATTCTAGGTAAAACGATATTTAATCACATAAATTTTCGTTACATTGTTATTTTGTAATGCTTGTCACGACTACGACACCATCTTAAAGTAACATGTGTACATGTGTGCGTAAATCGTTTAGCGTTGGTGTGCGTCATGTTTTATTTTAATAATTTCATATATTTGTAATGCATGTTTTATAAAAATATTAGCATTCACAGAGACTCTTCTATAAAAAAAAATATAATTTTCCCAAATTTCACACTCCTCCGTCCGCGTAATTTTCGTAAAATGGTGCCGAAAGTTTTTGCTTCGCATTAATATCGAGATAATGCACTCATACCAGAGACCGATATCGAACGTACAAATCCGATGCAGATGGCAAGATGACTACAATCTGTGACAAAGTGCCTAGTTCTTCAATTTTTTCAATCATTTAGGCCTTATAAACTCAAAAAAGTTAACGGAAACTTTTATTTCATGTTACTTCTAATTATGTTTCGTGTAAAGAATCTCAGACAGGTATTTTATTATATGTTAACTTAGTATGATTAGAAGAGGCCGTCGGACTCAGGTTCCTTATCATTGGCAAACATTGCGTTTGAATTGCGTTGTAGCTTCATATAACTTATATCTATTATTTTCTTATAAGCTTTATTAATGATTAATAAAAAGAGAAGATATATTTCAGTGTTGGTATGCCGGAGTCAGACATATGTAGCTCAGTGTTACATTTTTGTCCTCGAAGACTACAAAGTTCTATATAACTTTGCGCAGCTACACAAAGACCACACTACATGATCATTCAAGTGAAGCTATGTGTGGCTCCGGCATAAGGGCCAATAAAAACAAAGGGACACTATCCCACACGTATATAATGTGTGTGTGTGTGTGTGTGTGACATACATTTGGGATACAATATGAATAAAACCTGTCAATAATTGAGAAAGTGTTCTTTTGATATGATATCACTCTATGAATCACTATTATTTTTTCAGAAAAGAAATGTTAAATAGATATAAAGAGGTAATCATGTTAAACGAGGAATTGCTAACAAGTTGCCACGTGCGCCGTGCCACCCACGACCAGGCCGTGGATTCTCTGAAAAGCTTACACACGATCTTACAACAAGCTGCCAGATTAAGAGGTAACCGAATTTTCTAGACTACCTCACTTCATCCGTTTTCGACTGCTTTATGTATTTTACTCTACTTTAAGAATACATATTTTTTGCTTTATAAACATTGAAAACACAGATTCCTAATGACATAAAGCCTATCATAAACACTGGTTATTTTCGCCTTCACATAAATGTTGATATATTTAACTTATTTTCAGTGGGAAAATACAGTAAAGCTGTAGTTGCTGCCTGTAGAAAAGCTGTAAGTGATGACAATGTTGAAGCTCTAATAAAAATTCTACGAATGGGGGATATAATATAATAAGAAGAATTAAGTATCAAAAATAATTTATTAGTCACACTTGTACATTATTATTATTGTCATAAGATCACAATTAGAATGTCAGAAATATAATTTAAACAATGAGTCTGCATTCTCCACAATTTTGGTATCTATTATTAATTAACAATAAAATTTTCCTTTCATTAAAGTAAGAACAAACAAACGCAACTCAACTGTTGTTGCTTTGTGCAAATTTAGCACAAAAAAAAAACAATCGATACTAAATTTCATAAAGTCATTCAATGAGCTAATTTGAAGACTGGTTGATGGTATTTTTTTCAAAATCGGTCCAGCCGTTTTGGTATATTTTTTATTTGTGAGTAATGAATTTTGATATAAAAGAGGCAGATAATCCCGATGCTCGTGACCCCCTAGAACTGCACTTCTGTAAGGGTTTCTGGTAGATTTTCTTAAAGATGTAATTACTCCACTTATTTTTTTTTAAATGTCCATACTAGACAGAGATGTCCTTTGTAGCATAGTGGACATCGTCTGTGCTTACATTGAGTAGTAGTCTCGGTTCCGACGGCTTCGGCTCCATCAGCAGTAATTTGATTGCTGCAAGTCTTGAGCATATAGCTTGTGCTTGAATTTGGGTTACTGAGCCGATCCAGTAATTAATTTCATAATAAATACCGAAACAGTACATTAAATTCTTCTCGCCCTTAAACCCAATTGGCTTATCTCGGCACTGTATATACTTCAGAATACCAAACAAATTATATTTAAATTATAGTATTATTATAGTACCTATGTATATGCAATAATGATTATAATTGTTTCTAGTAAATTTAATTGAGCCTTGCATACACTACTGCGGTGTTAAATACGATAATCGGTATTTTGTGTCATTCATTGTCATTAAGTAATATATTAATTTTTAATTCTTACAGAATCGCCATCGACAAGTCGCGGCGGGTCGTGATTAAATTTAAAAAAAAAATAGTATTTGGTAACTTTTCTAGAGTCATTTAAAATAACCGACCAAAATGAATAAAAATTGTATAGTTAGAATGTATGACGTGTCAAAACGTTCGCCATCTTTTATTTACGTCACAGTAAAATATAAAATATTCCCTATCACCTACAAACGAATGTAGATAAATATATATTGTATGTGACGATATAGAAAAAAAATATTGTCAAATATTATATACAAGAGAATAAATAGCATTTATTTATTATCTTAAATTCAAAACATATTATAGCTAAAAAATAAAAGATGGCGAGTTGTTACTAAAAAAAAAAAAAGATATTATTAAAAGTTTATTTACGGGCAAAAATTATTTTTATATTAAATTCTTCAATTTAGTTTGTTTCGTGCTATTTTTATATAAACCGTTGCGCACTAAAATAAGGCAGCAACGTTTCTCTTATTTAATTTGTATCGATCAAACAAGGGCTAATTTATGATGCCGGTTTCTATTAAAACAGGTCATGTCTCTTAAGTTTATTACGGCAAACGTTAAAACAATTTCTTAACGTAGCTTGTAGTAACCTTTAAACTGATGTCAATTCTTTATCAATTGATAATAATTTGCCATCAGTCAATTGATAACGTCTTGTTTTGTCAAATATAGGAACCGGGCTCAACCGAATGTGGTGCTTAAGTTCAAATTGTATACTAATTAACTTTGGCATCTCAACTCAACAGTGATGTTGAGAGGTACTTTAATTAAAAAAAAAAACATTCCTAGATTGAAATAACAGACAATTAACACAGACAAAAATTAAATTAATTCGTGTATAAATACAGCAAAAGTTGTTTAAATGCTGATTATTCCCTACGATGTATAAAATGAATTATTAACGGTTCTGGAATATTCGCAATTTTTCATAGATTTCTGGGTGACAGTGTTCTAAAGGTGCGTCCACACGCAAGTTACTTTTGTGGACCAACATTTTTTTATAACGTACCTTACGAAAACTTGTTGAAAGTTAGTCATTGCAATTTGCTGCAAGTTTTGTCTATTTTCAAAATTAGACACCACCTATGTATTATATAACAACCGTATAAAACCACAACCAATGCAAGATTGTTTTTTTTTTTGTTATTTACAAATTTACAAGGCATCATTAAATGTTGTTCATTGTTTGTAACTGACCCACAAAAAAAATACCTAGGGTGTGGACGTACCCTAAGTTTAACCAATATTCCAATATTAGAACTCCACTGCACCGATAGGAGCAATATTATTTAATGTTAATTAAATCTGAGAGTTTTTGCTTTAACGGTAGGTTGTAAATGTAACATTTTTGAAGTAAAAACAACAGCTGTAAGTCTTATTTATTAAAACTTAAAATATTTAAGTGTTATTTATTTCTTGTACCATTGCGCATATTTAACGTGTTCTTTTCAGCGTAAATGTAACATTAAACACGGCCTTACTTTATGTTTTACGTACGATTCTTTTTTTTTTTTGTTATTTCTGCAAAATCTGACGTTAAAATATGGTTTCGTTTGTTATTCTCTTGCACATTTTAACGTTTTGACTTTTTGTTATATCCCCTAAATTCAACGTGTGAATATATGTAATGTTGGTTTTTTTTTACTTCCTTAATGATTTTTTGCCAATCGTAAACCACCAGTTGCAATATTTAACTAATATTTATTTATATACTTAATTTTCATACGAAATGTAAGTGTTATTTTTCGTTAATCTGTGCACGTTTGACGCATTCCTTTTTATTATTTATACCTAGTTAATAAAACGTGAAAATATGTAGCGTGATTTTTTTTTCGTGCACTACCACACACACGTGTCATGTATTTTTTGTACTTTTCACTAAAAGAAAAATAAATAACTAATTATTTTTGTTACTCTTACTCATCGCGTTTCGTTAATCTTTCTTAATGAAACAAAATAAAAAGTGTACTAATTGATTAAAAAATTATGCTAAATGAAATATTGTAAAAATTAATACACTCTGATTAGTATTATTTGAAATAGTCATAATATAATTAAATACGTACTTTTCTGTTTTTTCTTTAATACATGAAATTGTTCAAAGTCGACCACAGTATATGAAAAGCAAATTGTTGAATTTTTTTTAGTTTTTTAAATTACGCGCCTTCCTAGAAAAATTGTTTTTTTTTTTTGCAACAAGCGCACAAGATTTCCCATTACATCCTGCTTTCTAAAAATTCGTTTTTCTTTTTAACGTACATACATATACATTATTAAAAAAATAAGGGTAATGAAAAATTTATATAAAAAAAATATATATATTACCAGACTTCATGCAGAAAAATCTTCAAAACAACGTAATATATTGTTTGAGGTCAGATCAGTTAAGTAAATATTATTTGGCCACAGTTCAATCACATCTAATTGTGTTGATTATATTTATCATAATGCGTGATTTTATTGTTGATTGGGTTTACAAATTTTGGATGTATCAAACAGTAAAATGTTCTGAAAGTTGGTGCATAAAATCTTACACGCTGGAGACAAGTAACTGGTTAATGATAAACATCAAAAGAAGAGCATGCATGAAGGCAAACATGTGTGACTTTTCTGGTGTAGTCAAGGCCGGCCCGGCCATAGGGCGAACGGAGCGGCCGCTCCAAGCATCGAGTCCCAAGGGGCGCCATATTTGGGTCTCGCTCCATTCTAAAATTTACCTCGGGCCGGTACTTGGTGCACTCTGTTGAAAAATTCCCATAAAAACAATAAGGTGTATTGTTTTTTATGCGGTTTGTGTTCAATTTGAATGGATTCTATGAGAAATTATCAACAGGGCAGTCGTTTGGTTGCTTATAGTCTATTTAAATTGTTTAACAAGTCTATTATTTTGTTAGAAGAGCTATTAAAATTGACCATATAGTCAATGCGGTTAACCACCAGTCCGTTTGCGTTCGCTGTCATCGCAACTCAATAATTATTCAGCATAAATAATTCACAATAACATGCAGGGACTCTTCACAATCTACAAGTAGAGTTTTAGTAAACTCCACGATACTAGTCTGAATTTTAATAGTTAGGTCACGAGGTAAAAGGGACGTACAAAGGTACCATAACTTCGTGAATACTTTATTTGACGGTGTAATCGCCGTTTGTGCAAGAGACCACACGAGGTAACGAAAATAAAAACTCAAAGCGTTTTTATTAATAACTAATTAAATGTTAAAAACATTAAGTAAAATGAAAATTATGTATGTTACTTGTTTCCAGCAGTGCGCTATAGATACAGTTACTGTTAATCTACACTAATGTAAGAGCTCATTTGGTGCTATGGAGACGTAATTGAAATAACACTGGACTAGATTTCAATGAACCTTCTAGTGATACATTCAAACGATACATAATTTTAAGGGTGTAAATTTCCCCTACATATTTCCATTGTTTGAATTAGTCTTCATTACAAAACCAAGATACGCAGCTATTAATTTTCTGTGGCAACACTGATGTTGACAATCAAGGTAGTCCCCCTTATAACACGGTGCTCTTATAACGCATTAATATTATATTCTGCGCATTCGGGATCGTACAAGCGCTTTGTACGAGGATAATCCTATAACGCATATTCTAATAATGTGGAATAAGCTTTCGTGTTATACGGGCGTCTACAGTAATTGGGTAACATTTGTTGAACAAACCTACCTACCACAAAACGTTGAAAATGTATTATTTTGTTAGAATAGTGCTTTTAAAATTGTCCATATATTCAGAGTCTATAGTTTTCATATAAGATAAACAGATAATGTTGCTGATTGTATTGTAGTAATGTAACTTTACTT
>JANCMC010050420.1:8260382-8342150 GCA_024363005.1 Charaxes varanes | reverse complement strand
TCTGTAAAATCCAATTAAATAGGACAAAAACCGCATAGAAAACAATTCTGTGTGGCCTTTGTCCCATTTAATTGGATTCTATGTGAATTTTTCAACAGGGATATTCATTTTAGTGATAATGTTCAATGTATCGTAAATATGAAAATAAGTTATTGTTGCACATTGGTATGGTTGTTTTACCTTCTTTGATAGGCAGGCTCTCGAATGGCGACCACTTAATGCGCAGTTTTCATTTAAACCTTTTAATTTTAAATGTACCTAGGTTTCAATTAAAAGTTCTTTATCAACGATGCGGTACCCTTCTACAAAATCTTCTATGAGTTTTGGTGGGCCTAAAAAAGCATACCCGTAATACAAAACTGTAATGAGAAATAATGCGAACGCAAAGTTCACCGCTTGTCTGACGAGGACATCATGAGGGTAAGTCAGTTGTTGTGGTTTGTCCAAGTCGCCCACACCAGTTTTGGTGGGTTTTGATGGTGGTTTAGGACCTTGTGATTTCGAGTTTTGCGGTTTAGGTATTTGCGATTTAATTTTTTGCGGTTTAGATATTTGCCATGAAGTCAATTTCGTAGGTTTTCTTGTTCTACACATTTCTTGGTTACCTCTTCCAATTTCTATTTCACTAGGACAACGAAAGTCGTTCCTTGTGATGTAAGCACCGTCAATATCGACTTTGTACCAGGACTTGTATTTGTCAAAATGAGCTTTGTGAATAAAATTACGGCTTTCGTCTACATTTTCTATCATCACATTAACCAATTTTACACGTACATGGTATTTTTTTCATTAATTAAATTTTGAAACAGGAATTTTTCGTCAAAACTGTTGTCAGAGAATTGTCTTCAAATTAAGACAATTCTGTCAAAAAAATATGATTACTTCGTGGTATTATTTCTATGTACGGCCTATGAATACATAGCCTGTCTTCATCTTATATATAATATTTATTAACACGTTAAAGATACTACTCAGTTAATCATTAAAATACAAATAATTCCTGACTGCTTCAAATAAATATTAATGTGTTCGGAAAAATATTCAGAACAACGTATCGAAATGTAAAAGTGAACCTTAATAATTTTATTTATTAAAAACAATTAAGAAAATAGATTTTCGTCATAAAACATCGCTCTTTTATTAAACTCCAAAGACGTAGAATAATTAACCCCCTATTTAATAATACTAGAAGTATAATATTTGTTTTATTATTTTTTCCCGTATTTATCTATATAATGAAGTTAATACGAAGATAAACACAAATTGTTGTTCGTTACTTGAACAAAAATTCAGTTGATAATTTTTCACCCATAACTTTGCTAATCGAAGTTTAAGTCAAGTTGGTGTTTCATTGATCCTCGTCAATAAGAACTCGGAGAAGACACCAACGTGTCCGTTACAAAGATACTAGCTGTTCCCAAAGACTTCTTTCGCGTTTCCGCGACCTTCATATAAACTTGCGAAAGCCTTCAGCACTCCTTTATCCGGCCGTATCGCTACATCCGTTCTTAACGGAGGTCCTCTACCTTGCAGCCAAACTTCATCTTTGTACGTCAAGCAGTTTTCGAAATTTCGTGATAGGTGACTTTTCGCTTTTATATATTAAATTAAATAAAAGAACATATTAAAGTTAACTTATATTTATATTATATCCACGTTAAAATTTTATGTCAATTTGCGTTCAGATGTGTTAAAGCGGCAATGAAGTTATCCATGGGCGCCAATAGTGCCTTTAGGTGAATAGTCAATTTGTTCTGTAAATACGTGAGTCAATATAAACTTCAGAGAGTATTCAAACACATTTAGAAAACATTAACTAGGTACGTCTAGTGTTCTGGCAAAGTGGATCGTCTAGAGTGTTGAAAGTGGCCGTATAAGTCACTCCAGTCGACTTGGCCACACAATTATACTTCACTTTCCGGACACCGCACCTGGCTAGTCAAAATCCAACTGTATTGCGGTTTTCACGCCAACGCGACACTAGAGGTATAGCTAATAGTAATAGTAGATTTTATTAGATAAATCAAGTTACATAGTTCAATATAACCCTTGCCTATAAACTAGGTAAGCCCGTTTCTTAGGAGCCAGTGCCTTCCCAAACATTGGTACAACTATTTATAAAATGTTGAGCACTTTTAAATGATTTAACGAAGAATTTACAAATGAAATATAAAAGTATTACATCCAATAAACTTAGGTTGTGTGTGTGTGTGGTGTGTTTTGGCGTGTATAAAGTGTTATATTATAATGTGTGAATGTGGGGGTACGAGTGTTTATGTGAGTACGTGTGTGAATGTAGGGTGCGTGTGTGTATTTTTTTAAATTATATCTGTATTAATGTTTTTAGGTATATTAACATTATTTATTGTTATTTTTAGATGCGAGTTTTACGAGGATAGATGTAGGTTTATTTAGTATGGATTATCGGCCATTACTTCAAAGTTGAATATTAAATTACAATTGTATTAATACTACCACATGTAGTAGGAATATCCTACTTCCTACTAATATTATAAACGTGAAAGTATGTACACATGGATGTATGGATGTCTGGATGTATGTATGTTTGACGATCTGTCACGGAAAAGCTACTGAATGGATTTTAATAAAACTTTACAATAAGATAATTTATACATCAGAATAACACATAGGCTATAAACTATAAAGATATTGTGTGAATTGTCCAAAATATAAGGACTATTGTCAAGTAAGTAGGAGAAAATTCTGGCATGCGCTGCAAAACCCGTTAGGGTTACAGGCAATAATCTCATAAATCTAGATACCTACCTTCATATTGACAGCTTAATTTTTGGACGGCCTTAAACGCCGACACCATACGACATGTTTTTTGGGGGGGATAAACCGCTTGAAAATGTAGAAGAAAGAGTTGAGCACCCAGGAATAGTTTACGATGTGACATGCTGTGAGTCGGTGTGGTGTTACGATCTGAAAGAAAATATTATTTTTACTTTTTTTCTTTTATATTACAAGGAGCAAACGAGCAAGCGGTTTACATAAGTGACTACCGACACCCATGGCACATCTGCACCACCAGAAGGTTAGCAGACGCGATGCCGGCCTGTAAAAAACGGTTTAGTGTAATTTATGAAATTAGGCCACCGGGAAGTCTCACAAATCGAGTTGCTCTTCTACTCGAGCCTTTCTATTATTTAATTAATACGTGAGTACATTGTTCAATTCCCGACTTCACTTAAATTTCGACACACCAATTTACTAAAGACTAGCTGTACCTCGCGATTTCAGCGATTTTATTAAATTTTGAGGTTTTTTACAATTTTGTGCAGAACGAATTATTTTTCTAAAACTGAAGCAGCCTATGTTACTCCTTGCAACATCTTTGTATGCCAGTGAAAGAGACGCCGAATCATTATGGCCGTTACGGAGATTACTCGGTACAAAGAGATAGACAAAAAAATTTTAACTTGCCGTTTTTGTTATAGGTATCGTATGAATAGTCATATGATATGCAAAACAGCGATCTTGTGACGCCTCTCATCGTGGAGTAGGGAGTAATTCTGGTTTGTAGAGGGTATTCCGGAGTCCCACACTTCCAGTCGAGACTGCACTTGATTATCGAGATCAGTGCTGACTGGGGTGCATAAACGCATTTACCAGGGATAAAAAAATATATGTATATGGCGAGAGCTATCCTCTTACACGACATTTATTATGGTATTCGTCTTCTTGGGCGAGATCTTGGGTAAATGCAAACGCAAATAAAAGGTAGAAATAGTTAATAATCACTTTAATTGATTGGACCCCGTATTACAAAAGCTACCACTGATTCGAAAAAGTCGAGCCATCGAGAAAGACTAGCAAGAAACTCATGACCACTCGTTTAGACCAAAATACATTATTTGAATTACAAATCAAGAATAGCCAATAATGAGAGATAGCAAAGTAAAACACTAAATTACGCAATGCTAAAATAATACAGGTTATCGATCTGACTCTGACTGCTAAAGAACGAATGAATCAACAAGCACACATTCGCAAGACTTTAAATCATAACCACCGCAAGGTACAACTTCTGATCTCTCAATGGCTCCCTCAACTTTTTTTTTGTGTGGTTCTTGCTGTTGGCCCTATTGGCCTCGACAGCGTCACCGGGAGGAAGCTCAACGGTTCTCCTCCATTTTTTATACTCCCTTTCCCGACCATTTCTCTCACAAAGGATCATCAGCAACGGTACGCGAAGCAATGAAAGCTCCCCATAATCTACACAATCACGAATAATATGACTTTATGTGCGTTACGTGCTGTAGTGCTGGTGTAGAGCTGGTCATAGAGGAGGATATTTGTTCATAAGAGTATAAATACAGACATAATCGGGTATGCCAATTCATTAGAAATCACAGCTGATTTATGCAAGTTAATGTCACGGTACGTATATCATATTTGCTATTTTTTGATACCAAGTATAGGCAAAGGCATACCACGTTATATCATCAACTTATTACATTCTTCGAAGAGGTAAGCCAATTATGATTAACTCTTGTTATTTAGGATCAGACAGCTTACATTCAGTTTGAGGTTATATAACATTCTTGGAAGATAACTCTTAAACTCCCCTTCAGAGGTCAAAATGATAGTTGTAATTGTTAATTGATTATGTTTTAAGACATCTAATAAAACTTTGGTGTTGACACAACACTGTACTGTGCCCCATACTACGATGGGCATTGTCCTTTCATAGCAGTGATTTGTACCGTCCCCTGCTGACTCACTTGACCGATCCTCTAGGCGTATGTCTGTCTTGAGTGCTGCTAAGTGCCAAGACAGACCGTTTCCATGGTTTAGTGGCACTTGTATATTTGTTACCTGTAAAATATTTCTTTTGTTTGTAATAAAATAAAATAAATAAACTTGCGAGGGTTTAATCTCCTTGATGTAATCCTATTGAAATATCCTCCCTGAGCAGATGCCTACTATTTCGCGACAACCCTATAACTTCAGGTGGAAATTTGAAGTGTGTTAAAACGCAACATGGCAATTAAACTTAAGGATAGTTCCGTTAGTACTTGATCTGTTAATTTCTGAGTCCAATCTGTGCTTTCAGTAACAATATGACTTTATCTCTAGTTAAGGGTCTTAAATCTATTTTAGATTATGCCAAATCCAAAAATACATACACTTTTGGGAACCTACCCCAATTTTTAGTTTTACCTTTCTGGAATATTTCATATACTTGGGCATATGTATAATTGTAAACGGAGGGAGAAGGCTGGCTACCGCAAGACAGCTTCGCTAGTGCGGAAGTCAGGGCATTCCTATATATAATCAAGATTATGTATTTTGTTCAATAAAGAATTGAATTGAATCGATAAGAAGAACAAGAAGCGGGAACGGGGTATGAACTTTGTTGTTCAAGTTCAATAATATTATGTAAGCTTTAATAATTTCAAGCGAATTAAATAAATAAATAAATAAATATATAGGACTATATGACACCCGGACGTCTGTTCCTAAGGTAGATAACTTAATGCCTGTGTTAAAGGTAACAGCCGCCTGTTATACACAAATATTTTTTTTTTTTGTAAATATATACATACATACATATGGATAATACACCCAGACTCGAGGCGGGAATCGAACCCACGGATACCGATACCGATACCGATACCGATACCGATACCGATACCGATACCGATACCGATATATATGTATTTTCTTATGTGGTCTGCTTGATATTTTTAAGCATCGCGATTGTGTAGAATGTACAATTGAAAATCTGACATAAAATTAAAATTTATTGAGTTTATATAAAATATAAGTTATTAATTTTAGAGGTAATCGTCGACAGAATAGAAGAGCCATTTATTAAATCCATCTATTAAATTTTTTTTGAGTTTTAGCTTAAATATAGTATCGTTAATTTATCATGTCTGCAGATAAATTATTAAAAACTCGTACTGTTATGCAATGGCTTTTCTGTGCATACATAGCTCATTTATATATAAACAAGGGACCGTTAAGTTTTAGTTTCCTAAATAAAGGTCTTCACGGTCAGGTGGCACTGTAAGATTATGAATAGTTTTTGAACAGATTGCTAAATCTCTTTATAATAAATAGTTTCAAACGTATATGTCCACTACAAATAAATAATATAATAAACTTTATCGTATTAAAAGGTGTGGATATCCATGTTATTTATAAAGCCAAGTGACAGAGACAAGGCTAATGAAGCGATGAGCTCTGAGCTGACACGAATGCAAATGTTTCGCGAGCATGCGTAAACTGTGAAGGAAGCGCCACTAAATCAACCAAAAGAAACCCGAACCCACTTCAGCACAAGACATAACTACATTAATGACGCTTCAGACGAAAATAGCGCGGCTTAAAGAAATCCAAACTGACGGAATTCGTGTGAAAATAACCCGTCAAAGGAAAATTTAATTTAAGCCCTCCTTTTTAGAGCTCATTTTGTAACACAAAATTCCCTCTCCAACTTTTAATGAACCCTAATTTATGTATCCCTTTACGATGGACGTAGTTTTTTAAGACCCTTATTATTAACGCAATAAGAACTACTTTATGGGTACTTATCGGCCGTCGTTATTTAAAAATTTGTCACTCCTGTTGGTTGGGTTATCAAGAAATGTATGGAATCGCAGCGTTTCGGAGGTTTGTTGTTTTGGTTCATATAATCCTACCCATAATTAATTCGGACGTAAACTTCACTGGTTGAGAAGTATTTTATAATTTCGTATCTTTTACGGCATGTTCAGTTTATGTTGTCGCTCCGTGGAAATTTATTGTTATGCCCCCGAGTCTCTTAAGTAACCTCAAATACTTCTGGAAACTACGAACCTTTATATAGACGCTTGTTAACTTCTCCATTATATCTCTATCATGTATACGAGGTTATTAAATTTAAGTCTTTATTTATGTTACAAGGGGCAAACGAGCAGGCTGTAGGCAGCTAAGTGCCTATTCACGCCCATGGACATCTGCATTTAATCACTACAATACAATCTAGGTTTATTTCTTTCTTTTCTAACGACTCAGGAAGGACAGTTAAAATTTACTTTTCAGCGATCGCCAACCTGCGGCTCACGATCCACATGCGGATGGATGAGAAGCTATGGCACTTTAGTTCCGTACAAAAATATATGATTATCTAATAATGCCCTAAGTTGGTTTGAAAAAATACTTTACATATGGATCAGTAGATATTTTTTCTTTGAATAAATAGATTAGTTTTTTATCAAAATTTTTATATATTCGGCAATCATAATTTACTGTTGGCATGAAAAGTTTGTGCGGCTCTTTAAAAACTTTGAAATTTTTAATTGTTATACTTAGCTCTCGACTCAAAAGGTTGCCTACCCCTGATCTAAGGGATCATGCATATACGATCGTTAGATACCTACTGATATGTTTAATTATAATGATTATCATTATTAAAACATATTTCTGAGAAAATTGATATATTTTATACGTCAATTAAATATTTAAATATAGACTGGAGATGAAGTACAGCCAGGGAGCGTATTGCTACCAGCGACAAGACGCGGCAGGTATTTGGCAAACATTGTGCGAAGACAGGCTGTGGTAAATATCACGCAATGTTTTTCTATTTGAAATTTTAGCTAATATTTTAAGAAATCTTCTTAGACATTTTTTTATATAAGAATCAAAAACATTTTAAAAGTAATGTGTTAATAAAAAAATAAAAACTCAGAATGAACTAGCAAACCCGACTGACGTTGCACTACTGACGTTGACGTTTACTCTTAGCTATTGATTATATACAAAACATAGCGCCATCTACTGGTCGATTACCCTAACGACCACCGCCCGGCCGCTCTTATAAAAAATTTTAAATCTCTTATATCTCCTTAAGATATTCATTAATGATATGTGTAAAGGGCAATTTTGGTCTGCATAAAATGCAACGTATCTAGCGGTTTTAATTAAGGATTAGGTAATGCGATATTCTTTACCACAGCTTCGTAAAGAGCTAAAAGATTTACGCGTATAAGGGCGGGAAGCGACTTTATTTTATACTAGCTATGCCCGCAACTTCGTCCACGTAAAATTAGGTAAGAAAAAGTTGATTCAATTTTAGCGTGATGATATATAGCCTATAGCCTTCTTTGATAAATGGGCTATCTAAAACTGAAAGAATTTTTCAAATCTGACCAGTAGTTCCTGAGTTTAGCGCGTTCAAGCAAAGAAACAAACTCTTCAGCTTTATATATTAGTATAGACTATGTAATGAATATAGGTACGTGTTTACAATCACAAGAATTACAATAAATTAAAAAACATTGCTTCACCGGATACTATGTTCTCTTTCAGGACGGAACAAGAATCAAATTCAACAAAGATGCTGATAGAGTTAGTATCTATCGCTTTTCTGTTTTTGACTAATAATTTTTGCATGCTTCTGAAGGTAGGCGAGAAAATTCATATTATTGTTTTCTAGATGAATGCGGAAGCAAAGAAGAAAGTAGATGTATGCTGCAACCCGAAAGCTACACCACCGAATCCGCCACCAAAGCATAGCACTACACTGATTTTCCGATGTGCCTCAACGCACGTTTCGCTTCGACACCGAAGTATCATCAGGAGATAGACTCTACAAAGGTTAATCGTAAAGCTGGATAAATTTGAGTTTAGTTTTTCATGCATGTCATGGATTTCCGCAAAGTAACGCCTGATTCTATCAGTTACTTTCATTATTGTCTCACGGCTGAAAGCTGTTTTACATTTTAGTTCTGCTTAGGATACACGTAGACTATCCCTAGTACTTCTGTAATATCTAAAAGAATATAAAATTGTCCCAAGGAACTGCTGTTACCATCTGCGAGACAATATATATTTATGTTATAAGGGGCAAACGAGCGGGCGACAAACATCTGAACCACCAGAAGGCTCGCAGATGAGCTGCCGGTCTTCAGGTTTAGGTAACCGGGTAGTCTCACAAACCGAAGGCGACAACAATACCATCACTTGATGTGACAGCATTATCGCCACTTAACGACGATATTATGTGAGAAAGAGGCACTGGTACCTGGACGCGCCGTCATCTATCACGATAATATTTCTTTGAAAACCTTTATGGTCGTTTAGTAGTGGTTTACGGATATTTATAAACAACTATCTGTGGACACGTATATTTACAAAAACAACGCAATAAAATAGAAGGTAAAAGATAATTAAATTATATACAAAAGAAAATTACACAAGGAAAACTGGAAAATTAGCACGGCGTTTTTTCTCTACTCTAAAGTCAAAATCGTCTGAAATAAAGAATTGCCGGTCGCGTCTTCTTAAAAACAATCTATAATTGACGCGACCGGCCAGTTCGTTTTGAAGACATGTATGGATTTATATATATGAACATATGTGTCACTACACATTAATACAATGAGAAGGAAGCATAGAGCCACAGGAATTTTTATTTTATATATTATGATAAGTGAGATTCATAGCAGACTACATAAGATACGTAGATATTTTTATATAAACCAGAGTATTAGTAATGAGAACGATAGAAACGTTGAGGCAAACTTCGAATGAAACAGCTAACCGACGGAATTTTTAACTCAGCTGCAGTCAGGTCGCAGAGAAAAAAAAAGTGAAACTTTTCGCAAGAGTAAATTTACGATCGGTTAAGTAAACTGGGGAAGTTTCGCGTCGGTAAGACTCTCTCGACCTAATTTCAAGAGTTGCGGCTGGGTATTTGGATAAAAACTATCTCTTAGTTGTATTTTTGTTAATTATTTTCCAAGTGGAGCTGAACGGATGCGCTACCATCTAATCGGATGTGATTTATTTTCGTAGTTTCAAACATGTTTTCAAATTTCGACACGTCACACGTAAGTGGTTGTAACGCCATATTCCCAGCTTTATAGTAGGGCGTTACAAACAGCTAAATTGTAATAAAAAAGTTATTTTATGTCATTTTAAAAATCCGTCTATTAGAGAAATGAACTGTTAAAAATAATGATGTAATTTATGTCAAAGGTCCACATTATAAAAATTGGTTGGATTAGGTTAAGTTAGAAGAAAATTGCTAACCAACTATCCATTTTCCATTAGAAAATACGCTTTTATGTTTAGAAAAATAAGAGTACTTTGCTGACCCTTTATGAATATTTTACTAAGCCTAAGGCGCTGTTAACAGCGTCTTATTTCTTTAAAATTTTTACCTTTGAATAAAAATAAAAAATGCTCTATGGAATGTGATCTTTGCCCATGTATGTGACAGACATTGATATGTGAAGTCAAATATACTCACAAAAAAATAAAAATAAGTGCTTAAATTTCACAACCACTAACAGGAATATGTTAATTCATAATTTTATCGGCTATATACGTGAGTTTTTTTTTAGTATAGATTAAGTATAAATTTTTCCTTTATCGAAAACTTTGTGACATATCCGAAATCTGTATATATAAAAGCGGAAGGTCATCTAACACGAAATCTCTAAAATCGCGGTACTTATAATGATGAAATTTGGCAAGAAGGTAGTTTAGAGTTAGTAGACGTCCGTTAAGAAAGGATTTTTCCATAAGGCTAGATTAAGGCGGTCGCTGGTAGAGTAAGGGCTTTCGCAATTTTAGGCGGACGAAGTCGCGGGAGTAAATGATAGCGCTAGTATATGATATAAGTGACTTTCTTCAGATGTCTTAAAATAACTAAGCAATTTACATGTATTAAGCACTAGCTGTACCCCGCGAATTTGTCCGCGTGAGATTAATATCATGTTTATAAAAACACCTTCACAATGAATGCGTTATTTTAGAACAAATATGTTTAGAATAAAAAGGTTATAGTGAGCCAACCTTAAAAGGTAGACATATGCTGTCACGGACTTTTATTTAGAATTATTAAAGGAGAATAATTCTGCATACATGATTTTGACAAACTTTACCTGTTTAGGCAGCGCACGCAGTGGAAGCTTTAAAAGGAAAAAAAAAACCCGATTTTGAATCATTCTTCATTGGTGCTTCGTTCATATTGATCTTAGCGTGATGTTATACAGTCTTCCTCGACAAAAGGGCTATGTAACACTGAAAGAATTTTTGAAATCAGACCAGTAGTTCTTGAGATGAGCGCGTTCAAACAAACTCTTCAGCTTTATATATTACTATAAATATAAGGGAAATAAATTGAAGCGCAATTATGAATAAATGAATTTTGTTTCATGCAGGGTAACTGTCCACTGGCCCGTTGGCGCAGTGGGCAGTGACCTTGCCTTCCGCTTCGGAGTTCGTGGGTTCGATACCCGCCTCGAGTGAACGTCCTCGACACTTGACATTGGAGTTTTCATAGGTGCGCGAAGTGGCATGTCAAATGTTTGAATGTTTAAAAATTGCCCCGTCATGGCGATGCTCAGACGAAAAATGTGGGGTTTTTTTTATTTTCTAATAGCGTTTACTCTATGGTCAAAAGTAGACTACAAATATCACATTTCACACTCTCCTAATTTTTTGTCTATTCTTTAACATTCGTCTTTTATTATAACTGGCCATATAAACATTAATATATTAAGACACAAAACATTTATAAATAAATTTTCTGATATTTATTAAATACTGAAGTACTTTGTAAATCAACATATAATTATTATTTACTAAAAATGTATATTTGAAGATCATTTTTTTAAAATTGATACACTTAAAATGCAGGGCAGGGCTCCTTAATTTAAACAGATGAAATTACTGTACTTTACCGCTTTGTTACATTGATTCGATAGAGAATAAATATTCAACAACTTTGCAGATCTCTCAAAAGCAAAGCTTTGTATGGATGGGAAGGATTTACACTGCTATACATGCACTCCATTTGATTGCTTTTCGTTCGCGATAAATCCTTTAAAAACTCCTGATACTATAACAATTGTGAAACGATTTCACAGAGTACTTTCAACGATTCGCTCTTCTCCACTGCGATAGGTTTCGTCCACACTATCACGATGCTGAGGGCCTAGCAGGAACAATTCGAACCGTTGGAGTCGAAGATTCTACTTCGTGCTGGGTTCACATCGGATCCACCTTAGTGTCATAATGCGGGTTGCATCAGCATTGATTAAAAGCGTGACAGCACATATTTTCATCCTAAAAACAGTCGAATCTTCGATTTATCGGTTGTTCGTGCTAGGGCCTCTGGGGACCTCTTATTGTAAAAGGTTTAAGGCTCAGTCTCAAATGAATGTGCAATTTGTAGTACGATCTTTTCTATGAGGTTGTCCCTGCGCGCTAAAGTGTCGCTGCATTTAAAAATGTCTATAGGCGCCATATAAAAACGAACCCAAAATGTGTTGCTAAGCGCAAATCTCGAGTACAGCTGACGCGATTTCTTTCCTTATAATAATCTTTGTAGTACAAGGGTTATTATACGGAGAAAAAAAATTAAAAACTGCCTGAAAAAAACTAAAAAAAAATATACTTTTCTATACTCCTATTACAAACGATTCATAGTCTTTCTTTTTTTTTCATTTCATTCATTCATTTTAAAATTACAATACATTTTTTAACATTAGAAAAGAGCCGTTAAGCCACATAATGGTTTGTATCGGCACTTCGGACATTCGAAAAGATGCATATTAAAATGATAATTAATTAACCTTAGAAGTTAATTTGAACTTTAATACCATACAATAAAGTTCAAGTGTTAGTGGAGAGATTCAGGGAAGGTAAAACGATTGAGTGACGTAAGTATCGTATCGTAATCATGTCAATATTTATACGATGGTAACATTAGTCAAACGCGAATTGTCTGTGGTGAAATGACAATTGAAATGTACGGAACAGAAATTTTAATTGTATAATTAAAAGTTACCAGTAACGTTATAGATTATTGAATATATACTTAAAACGTACTTTGAACCATTAGTAACTTTTTCTGTAATAATCCATCAGGGTCAGCAATTCTTCGGATGATGAACCACTTCCTGACTGATGAAGTCTTCAATGCTGGCATTACGGACTATCTCAACGCTAAGAAATTTGGCGATGCAGAACAGCGAGATCTGTGGAGTGCGCTGACCAATGCTGCGCGGGAGAAAGATGCATTTGATGCAGATGTTGCTGTGGTCATGGACTCCTGGACTTTACAGACTGGGTTCCCCGTGTTGACCATAACCAGGGATTATAAAAGCGGTATCATCACATTTAAACAGGTGATATTTATGTATGGAGAGGATGTGTTGTCATGTTTTAATACAGTGTTGTGTATTTTTATTTTAAATTTCCTATACTTTTCTTAAGACACATCGATTTAATCACATTTTTACTGGATTTAGTTAAAAATGTTTAGAGTTTGAGATTTAATTTGACATGATAAGGTTAATTTCGACGAGCTAACTATATACTGAAAATCGCCTGAATTATTCATCTCTTAGAATAAAAACTTTGCGCGATGCAAGAAAAATTAGTTATTCAAAGATGGACACTTACCAATACATTATTTAATTAAGATTTAGAAAATATGTCTAATAAAGATTTCGGCACTGCTTTTGAATTTAATGAATAGATATTTCGTTGTAAAGAATTCCTAAAATCAATAATTACAATAGAGATTTTTACATCATTTGTTTTTAGGAGAGATTTGTTTTAATAAATGACACATTGAATGAGCACAATGCCTCAGTCTGGTGGATACCAGTGTCGTATACGACAGCTGCTGAAAAAGACTTCGAGTCCACTCGACCCAAGCTTTGGTTGCGTGGTGAGAAATCAATAGTTGTTGAAAATGTAACCATCAATGAAAACGATTGGTTGATTGGAAATATTCAACAAACAGGTGAGCAGTTTTTTTTAAGTACAAGGGGCAAACGGACAGGTAGTTCGACCGAGTAACTACTGACGTCCGAGGATACCTACATATCATAAGGTTTAGAGATCTCTAGGTTATATTAGTTTGAAAGCACCCGAATAACTGGTTTCACAGAAATTATGCGCGAGACGGGCAATTCTTTGGCAATTGTGTCAAACCTTCCAATTAATTGGATTCTATAAAGGGTTTTGACCTTAAGTTTTCTGATCTAATGTGACTTAAATAACTGTGCGTCCAATTGAATAATGGTTTTAGGATGTTGATGGGCTACCACATTCCTGTAGTGCGTCGGAAATGTTTGCGGAAGCGCTAACTGATGGCTTTCATGCCATCATAAGAAACCGATGACCTCCACTTCTAACTCAGTTACGTGGTAGCACCAACACCATCCTAAAAACGCCTGATTTTATTCGTGCTAGCAATATTTAGCAACGAAGTTGTGTAAAACGGTAGTATTAATATTCCATTTGACGTTCGGCATCCATCGATTACCCGGCCGTGGTAAGAGCAACTGAATACTACTAAATATTACAATAGAACACGAATGTAGCGTCGTGCTTTGTTGGTGGATTAATGTTAGGGCATATAACTTTACTTAGCCTCTATTTTAGGGATTTCAGAGTGGCTTAGAAGCCTCTTTGAGCTGCAGAGTTGAGGTGTCATTACATTATCATGGCGACGCATCTCTGCATTGTTATCATAAATCGTGGCGACGCATCTCTGCATTGTTATCACATATCGTGGCGACACATCATTGCATTGTTATCACATATCGTGGCGACACATCACTGCATTGTTATCACATATCGTGGCGATGCGTCACTTCATTGATAAAATATATCATGATCACGCATAGCTGCATTGTTATCATTATATCGTTGCGATACGTTGACTTACTAACAGACGGTCTTATCCACCGCATTAGAGGTTTTACATCAAAAGTGGCTCCTCCATTAGAGATGTTTTTGTCTGTGTAATTTAATGTGTAAACGATGGACGTGTAGAGGCGGCGTAATGCAAAAGTCGCAGATAGCCGCTGGTCAGACAGACGACCTTGTGCGTTTCACGGAACGGCGCGCAAGCAGCCACGCCCCGTGCCCCCGTGCCCCGCCGCGCGCCTCTATCCAAACAACGGCTCTGATTTGATACAATGCGCTCTTGCACTTAGGGCATACTGAGGCGTCCGTCTTCCTATTAGAAAGCAAATGCGTGATGTGAGCGAACTCAGTTCGTGCGAATGTGCGATTAAACATGATGTCTAAAGGTTGGTTTAGACCAAACGAACACAGAGCTAGAACAATAGCATCATTTCTCGAACTTTTAGTGTAAACGCATCATTTTTAGCCTTTAATAAGAATTAGAATAATTATGAACCTAAACAGAACAAGGAAATTTGATTCGATGTCATCGCGCGAATTCAATTCTTCGCATCAATATGTTTGATTGCACGTTCGTACGAATTAAGTGCGCTCGCATCGCGCATTTGCGTTATATAAGGAATTTTTTTATTGACTATTATATATTGACAGTTGTTCTAACACTTAGGTTAAATCCTATCCAATTTACGAATATGTATTTAATTCTTTTAGTGTCGCATGTTCGTTTCATCGAATGTTAAAATCACAATGGTGCAAAAAGTGCTTTCAAAGAGTAGAATATACTGCGCCATTTTTTATTTTATCTCATTTATTTAAGGATTTTAAATCCATGCAAGATTATTTCAGACCTCTACAAAGGTTATTCGTAAAGTTTACGAAAAAAACTTTACGAATAACCTTTGTAGAGTCTATCTCCTGATGATGCTTCGGTGTCGAAGCGAAACGTGCGTTGAGACTTTGAAATTAAGCATACTAACCAAACAAAAGACTACCCCCACAGTCACATCTTCTAAAATTTAAGCGGACCCTGGTTCTAGAGCGGGATAATGCTAGAAAGAAGGAGAAATATAAATAAGAGGGACTGCAATTCAAGAGTAAGAAAGACTTACCCTGACGTATTTAGTCCACGAATATGGGATTTATTTGGAATTTCTTGCCTCGCACCTCATTTCTGTGGAGCCAGTTACCAGCTTCGGTGTTTCCGAGTCGCTATAACTAAAGATCATTAAGGAAAAGAGCATATTTTTTTTTTATTTATTTATTTAATGTACCTAAAACTAAAATACAGAAAAATACACAGTATAGAGAGGAAATATACATAGGAAAAACTTATCTCTAAAAGAGATCTCTTCCAGCTTTCCTGGAGTGTAGGAAAAATAGTACTAAATATTAAGTGCATGTAGCATACATATTTCTCAAAGACGGGTAGCGCATCTGCCAGAGTATAGACATTGTTAGTTACTTTACTGAACTGCCAACCTGTGGGCCTTTGTATATATGAAAGAAAAACACCGATTTTGAACATCTCTAACTTATCACGATTTCAGAGTTTCATTTTAAGCATTGTGTATAGTAAAGATTTCTGGGCCGTACATGCAAAAGTGTACAATGAAATCTATCCACGTACTAACCCCAACAACTCTACTGGGGCCGCTTTGCTAACGCCATATGGTCAGGCGATCCGTGCTTTGATTCTAAATCGTATAGGAAACACTAGAATATATTATTTTAGCTTATGTTAATGTCGCCTTGCATTGGGACCATATTTACATGCTTAGTGACATTTATATATGTAGGATTTTAGAAGTAAGTGTTGAGAGAGACTGACAGAGAAATCTTTGCAGTCCGAAAACCCTATTACAACGCCGACATACCGCGCGTATTGAAATACTAGTGCAATTAAACCGGATCTGGAGAATCAGATCCGTTAAAAACCTAATCACGACGCCGTGTTAACGCACCGTTATGTAGTTTAATAATAGTTATTTTAATGAAATGTAAAACATATAAATGCTATTGAAATGTTATTTTAATGATATTTTATTACTTGTTTGTCTTTTAACCAAAATTTTGTGAAAAAGACAGAAAATAGCTGTATCTCAGTATTGGATGCAGATATTGAAATAATTCTTTGATTGTCTGATAGAAGACGTTGGAACGAAGCTTCCCGTATCATTAACTCACTTTACACCCAAAAATTAATCGGTCAATTTATGATTAAACGGACCATGTGTTGTCCTATTGCCTATAGTACAGGTCATCCTAGTTTAGGCATCAGAGCCCAACCTAATATTTATACTAGCCTATTTGTTAGTTGAATATGTTTTTTCGTAGCATTGTAATATTTTTTGGTTACAAATAAAGAATTTACTATTATTATTTATTTATTATTAATTTCGCCTTTCGGTTGGAAGAAGACCACTAAGAAGGAAACAAACTTATGTTTCTTTGCTAAACGCCATCTGAGAGAGAAAGGAATAAAAAAGGAATACTTACATCGAAGAAGTCTGTGTCGTTACTGAGGGACATCTGGTTCTTGTAGCCATATGGCGCTGCGCAACCGTCGCATGGTGAAACTAGACTAGAAAAAAAGGTAGAAATTAAGTTAATCGTTTTCTTACACATTCCTATTATAATAACCTATATTAAATATTTGTTGGACTTTTCCGGTGTATTTTTTATAAGTAGAGCTTGCCGGCTGTTCGAAATTACACAAATCTTTAGATATGCGTAACTTATGCTTAGTTAAAACTATGCGCACAATTTTCTTTTTATTCTTAATACATTTGAGAAATAAATCACATGAAATGTCATAATTAACAAAACACAATGTTATTTTGTCATAGTTGTCATGACTACGCTTTGACATCCTATAATAAAATGTACACATGGGTGTGTAAATCGTTTAGCATCTGTGTGCGTGTGGTTTTATTTTAATAATTTAATACATTTACAATGCATATTTTATAAAAATATTACTATTAGCACACCCTCTTCTATATAAACTATAATTGTGCCAAATATCATACTATTCTGTGCACGCAATTTTCGTAAAATGATACCAAATGTGTTTTGCTTCAAGTATTTATATATGGATAGGGTGCATACAGTCTAAAAATGCACGTCCCTCGTTAACGCTAAACCGCTAAAACTGGATCTTGTAGTGCTTTGAGCTTACGATAAAATCGCTGCGCACGCACACAAGCAAGCTTTGCAATTAATACATACTTTCACGCTTTAAATCAATAGATTTTGGCGGAGTGACGTGCATTTTTAGACTGAACGCATCATACTTACTTTTTAGGCACAGTGGAGACGTATGGCATGACTAGTTTGTCCACAAATGAACCGAAACCGATGCGGAAGTTAGAGGTGATGTTTCTCATGGTGCTCGACAGCAGACTGCCGAGGGTGCTGAGTTTCTCCTTGTCATTCTTCATAGATCTGCTGAGGTCCATGAGGTAGTAAAGGTCTACTGGGTAGTCTTGCGCTTGGGCGTAGGAAAACGACATCCTTTGCATCTGGTCTGAAAAAAAAAGTAAAATCAAACGGTGAGCAAATTTACACATACACTAACTGTACTCGCAACTATGTCCGCGTAAATTCAGTGATTGTGTTAAATTATGAGGGTTTTTGTTTGTTATGCGGAACCCTCATTACTTTTCTAAAACTGAAGTAGCCTGTCTACTTTTACGTTACGTTCACTTCGTGCAAAATCAGCTATCTGCCAGTGAAAGTCCCGTCGGAATCGGTCCGGCCGTTTCAGAAATTACGCGGAATAAACAGACTGACAAAAAAATTGTTTACCTTGCGCCATTACTACCATTGTTCTAGGTATCGTATATACAGAGTGTAAAAGACATCATACCGCAAACTTTATGTATGATAAAAAATATTGAAGAAATTTGTTTCTGATTTAAAATCGCATTGGGGCAGATAGTAATAATGATATTATACAGTATTCAGTTTTAAAAAAATGAAAAAAAAGTTGTAAACTACAAGAAAAAGCCGGGGGAAAATTTCACCACTAGGGAGTCTAGAATCATTTACTGTACCCATGAGATGTATATCCTGTACGATGTCTTTTACAGCCTGCATAGTCATATGCAATTTGTAAAAAAAAAAAAACAATTTCGACGTAACAAACATACACTTCAATTCTATTTATATGTATAGATAGAATACTCCTTCAGGTTTCTATTAGGTACAATTTACAATAAAATCATCAATTTCACGGACAAAGTCTAATGACAATAAAAATTATAAAAACACGATGACGTCAATATCACACCTGTATGAATCATTTTGAGTAATTGTTTACTTACTCATTCTCAGTTGCAGCTTCACTCTCTGCGGCCTTATCTGCACTAGGTTCTCGCCCCCGGCTGCGCCTGCAGCCATACCGTAACCACCGCCTTTGATACTACTGCCACTGCTGCTACTGCTACTGCTGCTGCTGCTGCTGCTGCTAAATGATTCTTCAAAGTAAGACGACTCCATTCCGATGCCCATTCGGCCTCTGGCTGTAAATATTAATCAGTTTGAAATTTTAAAAAAAAATTACATTTTTTTACTTTTGTCATATAAGACCTCCATACATACATATTTATGTTTCTGTGGACAAATAAAATGTTTATCTTCTTCTATCTAATGGTCAATCAATTACAATGTAATTTCGTACAAGAGGGCACCCTTAAATTGCGTTACTTTAATTTTAAGAATGTTTAACTCTTCCCCCGTTCTTGTCACATTTTCGAAACCCCTGCCCCTACGTATGACGTCAACTAATCAACAAAAGAGCAGTTTCTTTTAATTATTTAATGTAGTATGTAATAAGAGACAAAAAATTGAAAATTTGACATAATAGGAAGCCACAAACCTTTTGACCCTCCCCCCATACCCATAATAACACAATGTTACAATTTGGCGATTCTCCCCCTCCCCCTTTTTAACGTGTGACGTAATTTACGTATGACCCTTTAAGTGTCTGATTTATGTATTTTTTTTGGACAAATAAAATATTTATCTTCCTAACTGACAATCAATCAAATGATATATTAATTTATAAAATATATATTATTATACACATGACTTTCATAAGTAGTTCAAAGTATATACGAATAAAACATTTTTGACTTTGAATCAATTATAATGTTATTTCATATAAGGAAAAGTTATGAAAGCCATACCTCTCGTCAACTCCTGATTGAATCTCGGATCGATGGACTGCTGATTGTCAGGGTTGAATATGTAGGCCTCGTCGCAGCCCGCGGTGCCGCCTTCCATGGCAGGATTGAAACATCTCGGCCCATTGAACTCGGGGGCGAAGCACCAAGCACACGACGGAGTCCGGGCACAGTCGCTACACGTGGTTTTGCTCGAGCATGGGTTCTGCGCTAACAGCTGTTCCGCCCTCTGTCCAAAGCTGGTTACCAGCAGGTTCACCCACACGCAAAATAGTAGGCTCGTTCGTACCTTCATGTTTTATTTATATCGTTTCGTTTTTGGGTCGATGTCTGCAACAACGATAATTAAAATCAACGGTATTCAATCGTTCGAAGACCAGAAATTTGTATAATCATATCGGCATTTAGGAATAAGTGATTGAGGGAATAATTATTAAAGTGATTTATTCACTTTATTGGCATTTTGACAGATTAACTGACACGGAGACGAGACCTGTCCGAAGGCTGATAAGTCAGCAAGCAGTACATGAGAATGTACCTAATCAAAAGATGTTTTATGCAAGTAGACTCTTACAAGCTCTTTTGAATTTTAAAAGCTACCACTGATCCGGAACAGGCGAGCCACGAGAAGAATCATCAAGGAACTCGTTAGTCACTTTTTTACTTTTTTTCTTAAAAAAAATAATTTTTAGCATAGATAAATACTTTGGATTTCTTTCTTTTTACGACAAAGATCTTATTGCTCGTTTGGTGGATTTGATGGGCAGATAAAAAAAAATAAAACTGATTTGTAAAAAGTTGTTCAAGTAGCTTGGCAATCCAACTCACCAGCAATAATACAACACAGCGCGAACAGTATTATTTATGCATAAAAAACTACTTTGCCTAAATCCGCGAATATACGAATATTTAAGAAAGTAGGTTAGTTTTTCATGTAAGTCATGGACTACCGCAAAGTAACACCTGATTCTATCAATTATTTTTTTAGTTGAGATTTCCTGTAAAGAGGACATACATATGGTCAGTAGAATGTGGAGTCGAGAACAGAAACAATCATGTCTATAAACATTACGATACAGCGGTAGGCGTGAGCGGGCGGTGGGCGCCCACGTCGCTTTGATATCGAGGTCGAACAGACAGACGCGCTAAACGAGCACCGCAAACGTTTTAACGCAGTAGTAAATTTTTAAGGTATTGATCAACCAACGTTACCTTAGCATTCAGGGGAAGTGCCCTAACTAATAATTTTTGTTATGATTGTCTTGGAGGTAGGCTCGGAGGCAGCCTTCATAAAAGGTGGTGGGCTCAAGCATTAAATTCACACGGACGTCTGTTCCTAAGGTAGATTTAAAACGATTGAGTCACGAACCCACGAGGGTTGCGAGACATCTTTACGGGGGTCGGGGTTATGAAGCCTCACTATAAATAAGAAAACGTAAATGCAAAAGGGTTTATTAATATAACAATATTAAATAAATATCGCCGGCTGTTCGAAATTCAGCCACAAGTGTCTATATTTACGTACTATATGCTTGTTTAAAGCGATATACATAATTTTTATTCTTAGTAAGACAACATTGTTATATTCGATAATCAATATACATATGATCGCCACGACTACTCTTTGACACAATCTTATAGTAAAATGAATACATGTGTGTGTAAATCGTTTGGTATTGGTGTGCGTGAGGTTTTTGGAATTGATTGGAATTTAATGTATTAATAATGTATAATATTTTATAAAAATATAATGTATATTAGCATTTGCACAATATTCTCTATATAAACTATAATTGTGGAAAATATCACACTCCTCCGACGTACAATCTTCGAAAAATGGTTCCGAAAGTTTTTGCTTCTCGTTTTAATATATAGAGACAGAAAAGGTACTGTATTTTGTCAACAATAGTATAATATAGGGTAAGTGCATTCGATTTTAAAATATATAATTTGTCAAATTAGTTAAACCCATCAGCAAAACTCCCAAGATCTTTAACTGTAATTAGTTAAATATCAACCTCGTTGATGGCCAGATAGCGATAATTCCTGAGGTCGAAAGCCCGTTTCATAGCCCAGTTATCTCATATAATCATTGCAGTAGATCGCTCCATCTTTCTTCAAACCTTATAACCATAAATGTATTGCAATAATAAGAATCCTATAAAAGGACCTATTTTATTGCTGAACGAGTATTCCTTGAGTGACAGGATGTCTGATATATACATATATTCGCTGCATTCTAACAGAATAAGAAAATTATTAACGTGCGTAAGGAGATTTAATCTAGGATCATTTGTGGGCTATTATTAGAATCTATGATATGTTCAGGCATCTCGACATGATTAAGCACCCGAAGGTTTAACGACGCCCACAAGATCTATTCTCGCTTCTGAACAAAATGCAAACTTACGAGGATATTCGTAATACGCTCGCTTATTTTGCCTCGTATTCGGTTATACGCAGTGAGATTTCAATGGACGATAATTAGGTAATGTTATTTTCTCAAAAATGCTTGGAAATTTGAGCATTCTTTTGACAACCTTCTTCGAGATATATCGAAATTGCTGTACTGGTCGAGCAGCGGCCGGCAATAGTTGCATGAAAATCTACATCTGTCGTGTTTAGCGGCCAAATGAATTACTATGTAAAATCATATTTGTCGTGTAATACAAACCTTGCCCGCAACTAGGCATTGATGGTCTTTTTTTTTTTTTTTTTTATGTTACAAGGGGGCAGACGAGCAGGCAGTAGGCACCGAAGTGCCTACCATCGCCCATGTTTCAGCAAGGTCCTCCTTTTGTCGCCGGTGGCAAAGAAACACAGGTTACAATTTTATATATATAGCTAGGGTCTATCAAATTTAGTGTTTAGGATTCTTCATTGGTAGAAAAGAATAAAAAAAGAACCATAATAGAAATGGTATCTGTTATAGTTAGTAAAAATTTAAATCAAAAATCAAAAATATATTAAATAGCTGTGGTAGCGACTTCATCCGCTCATAATTAGGGTTTTAAAAATATATTAATTTGAAGCGTGATGATATATAGCCTTTTCGATAAATGGGCTATCTAACAAGAGTTTTTCAAATCGGACCAGTACTTTCTGAGATAAGCGCGTTCAAGCAAACAAACAAACAAACTCTTCAGCTTTACATATTAGTATAGACAATATTTTATGAATCATAATTTGTTGTAGTACTGACTTTTATTGTATATTTTTTTTTAAAGTTCAGTTGATGACATTATGTAATAGTTTAATGTTATTCTATATCCTAAAGATTTCATTAATACTTGAGTAATAATAAACATGCTATTAAGTTAGTTGAATGTACTTGGACTCAATTGTATTTGACATCATTTTAATACCTCATATTTAGCAAATAAAGAATTATGAATTATGAATTTCAAAGTCTAGAGAGTACAACAGTAAAAGGGTAGACGGAATTTTTGCTAAAAACTTTATAGTCTTTCACTTCACATACATTATTAAAGGTAAGCTAATTCAAAAATTCTATAATAATGTAAAGGATTATTTGAATCATGAAAAAGTACTGGAGTAAACTGCTCTAACCGTGTCTGAATTATTGTGAAATGGTGAAAACAAAAAAATTACCCAACAGAGTTTTTGCGGGCTCTCAGTGATGAGCGCGTCGGAAACCTCGTAAACTTAGCTTTTAATTCGAAATATTTATTACCAGATGTTGTAATAATAATTTCAAAAAATAATAGTTTTACACATAACGTTCATAAGTACTGTAAAGTCTATATGAATAAAACATTTTTTGAATTTGAATTTGAATTTGACTTTGACTTTGACTTTGACTTTGACTTTGACTTTGACTTTGACTTTGACTTTGACTCTGACTCTGGCTTTGACTTTGACTTCTAGCACCAGCTCTCAAGCTTTAGGCAAATATTAAATAAATTGTGAGTCTAACACAGTTGAGCTTTGTTAATATTTAATTTTATGAGAGGCTCAGACCTGATAATGTAAATATTTCTAAATCAACCTTTGTGCAAACACCAATAACGATCACTATGTACTGTGTGTGTGTGTGTGCAGCTAAATAGAAGACGAAGCAATAACAGTTTTCTATTAAATACAGGTTTTATACATACCTATAACTATACAGTATCTAAAAGCCTCCAAGGGCAAAATGTTAATGTTTATAAACAAGGAAAATATATCCGTAACCTTGGCATTACATTTGCCCCGGTGTCCGCATTCACGGACCCACGCCTAAGTTCGCCTTTATAATGCAAATTTTTTGTATAAATAGACGAAATAAACAAAGATAGAAGACGACATAATTAAGAAAAACAGTCAATTTATAAATTTGAGGACACATTTACATCGACTAAGAGCGAAATGATAAGGATGCTGTTATAATGGGATTTGAGTTTAACAAACAATTTAGTCTCGTTAGGAAATAGATAAAATGTCACGCTTGTATGATTTCATTGTCAAAAAAAATTCAACGTGTTTTCTTAACAATGATGACGTAGGAAACAATGATAAAAATATACATACATATTTGTTACCTATATAGATAAGACTTAGGGAGTTTGAAGAAAGGACCATACAAAGCCCGCCAACGCATCTGCTTACATGCAAGAGATCAATTTTATTGCTGACTAGTTGTTACCCGCGATTACGTACGCGTAAAATAGGTGAAAATTTTAGCGTGATGTTATAATTAGAGGTAGATACGATTAGTGCAATGAGAGGTAGCGCCTTGCTTGTAGCCGAATTGGGTTGGCTCGTCCGGGTACCAGTACCTCTTTCTCACAAGTGATCGGAGTGAAGTAGCGGCGATGCTGTCACGTCAAGTGATGGTGTTGTTGTCGCGTTTCGTTCGTTTTATGAGACTTCCCGGTGGCCTAAACTCGTCATTAAGGCCGGCAACGCATCTGTCGCCTGCTAGTCGAACAGATGTCCATTGGCGTCAGTAGGCACTTAGCTGCCTGCTCGTTTGCCCCTTGTAACATAAAAAAATAGCCTTCCACGATAAATGAGCTATCTAACAATGAAAAATAATTTGAAATCGGACCAGTAGTTCCTTAGATAAGTGTGTTGAAGCAAACAAACAAACTCTTCAGCTTTATTTATTAGTATAGATTGAACCACATCACATGAGCCGAGAGTATATTATGATAATTTGTCATATGACTTCAATAATGCACTCGTAATGGCAGATAAGTGGTATCAATTTTTAATGTAGTACACTTTTTCGTTAACTTTCGAGTGGTTTTTTTTTGCTCGGGGCCTTACTTATTTTCAATGAAATGCACTATATTGTCTCGGCCCAGAACGGCCACATCAACTGCCCTATCAGAAGGAGCCGTTAAGTATCCTTAGGGCACGAAACGCACGCTAAGAGGTGGCACATCGTTTGAGTTGTACCGTATAAGGGGTCGTTCAAGTATTACGTAACGCAAAGGGGGATGGGGGGTTCTTGCATACTAAGCAAGTCACACTACGACGTCCTAAAGATGTGATCTTATTTCTCCTAAAACGTATATGTACGCATGTATCGCGTGTAAGAAATCTCCTGTTGTAGTTATTATAACTGTAAATGCGACTAAAATATAATAGTATAAGGTAAGGACTGAAATCCGCAAGGTACCCGGTTCAAACCCCACCTGACTTAAATATCATTTATAATAATACAGCAATTGAAAAAGTTGACAATAGTCATTATTTCAAAACTGTAGATGAAATACGGTTGAAAAGCAGTAGATATGGTTACAAATTAGTAGGACCTAAAGTAAGATTACAGTTAGTTAGTAAAGAATAATGTCTATTGTATGGCAATAAAAGATTACAATCGCTTGCCAAAAGATATTATAAATTTGCCCTAACATATTTTGAAAATAAATTGACAGAATGGCTAATGATACAACAATTTTATAGTTTGAATGAATATTTTAATCATCCTTTTCAATTTTTTTATTTTAAATTGACATTTTATTAATATATAAATAATATGACTACATTTGTGATCTCAAACATTGGCATTGAATTGACATGTTATGCCATTAACCATTTTTATTAGATTTATTACATTATAATTTGACATTTTAATAATATAAAATAAGCATCATTGTAATTGCAAGAATATTATTGTAATTTGGAATATTATTAATTATTTGCTTTTGTATGCCCTTAAAATGACAGATTGTAGATAAGTCCTCCAAACAATGTACCTACAATTAAGCAAATAAATATTTATGATTTATGAAAAAGAAAACTACGTGCGTAAATTAGGGACAGGTTTTTTTGGAAAAAAATGTCCAGATAATAATGTTCTAACGAGAAAACATACGAGTTTGATTACTAATAAGATACGAGATTATTTAATTAGAGATTAATAGATTTTAAGAACGACTGGTCCTGGATTCCGAGAATTTGCAATTTTTACGTCTTACGACTTTTCACTAACTCACCTCTTATAAAATCTCTATAAAAGGAAAACATCTTACGAAAATCCGCTCGTCCCGCATATCGGTTTCCGGAGCAGAGTTTACGATTCTGCTCCTTCGCGCCGAATCGTAGCTTCTTTGCGTCGAATTAAAACTCGTAACCGGCGCCTAAGTGCGACCTTTGGAGCCGGATCTACACGCAAAGCCGTCGAACTGAAGCCCAATTTCGGCGACACACTCACCGAAGGCTGCGAGCTGCAGGTCGTCGCTGGTGGCGGGCGAGGTGTCCACGTACAGCGCGCCCGGCGCCCCCGCGTCCAGGTTGGTCTCCTGCCACGCCGCCGGCGCCCGGCGCTGGGCGGCCGCTGCGCAAGGAACGGCTCTTTGGAACTCGCGGACAGGGGATGCCGCATTCAATACACGCGAGTACCCACGGGTGGCGCAGGAGCCCTGCAGCGCGTGCGACTGCTGCGTGAGGTGGCGCACGGCGCGGCTCAGCTCCTGGCGCTGGCGCTGCAGCGCGCCCACCAGCTGCTGCACGCGCGACACCTCTGCGCGCAACGGGGCCTCGTTAAACTTCACACGTGCAGAGGGTCATCACGAATAATAATGAACCGCATCGATATTAGCCGTTGCACGATGCCCCTCCCCCTTAAAGTCAATCAAATAGTGATGCGAGCAAAATTGTCCCCGCAATCACGCCAAGGTATATCACTCAATTATAGGTATAAACAACTATGTTAAAAAAACTTACATAGACAACAAAATAAAAGTTAACTTATAAATGATAGAAGCAATTAAATGCAATAGAAAGTACAATTTATAATTATATTGCAACACAAAAGGAAGCTATCACCAAAATGTGACATGGTGTGACAAATGGCAGGGAAGTCAAAAGCTTTGTGAAGTTGCATGTGAAAATTAAAAACATTGGAAACTCTCTTAATTTTATTTTAAACAATGCATAAAGTTGTGTGAAGTCACACCAAGGGAGGTTCAAGAATGTGACCTGGGCGGGGGGAGAGGGGAGTAAACAAGTCGTAACTTTTTGTGACCTAATGTGACCCTTACATGCTCTCTTCTAGTTTTAACAGTTAATAAAAAGTTCTTTATTAAAAAGATCATACTGTAGTAGTAGGATCATATCAAATATTGCTAGGCAGAGAAGGGAACAATGGCAGTGAAGGCGCTTATTTATAGCAGCTTTAAATAGTTCTCTTGAACTTACAACTGGCTCGCAAGTCCCAAGCACTGTTACGGTTCCCTCCTCTGTAATGCGAAGAATTCACAGAACGCTAACATATACTTCTCTACTTTTACAGCAAGATAACTACAATCTCCAGAAGCAGATTGCTAACCTACAGAGGCTAATTCTGAACGGCTTCAGCCATAGAAGCAGCACAGACTTATTAAATGGCTCCCGACGAAAACTCCATCAGCCCAGACGTGTAACAATTTCTACCTTACATCCCATTGAGGAAGATGCAGTACCACCTGTCCCTAGATTCTGCACGCCCAGTCTCAAATACAAGTAAGTTCTACAAAATTTTCTTGACAATCATGAGTAAAAGCAGCAGGGCTGGATTAAAAAATGTCTATTAATCAATTCTTTTTTTTTATTATTATTATTATTATTTTTATTTTCATTAACATTTAGTTCAAAAAAGCAACCAACTACATTTTCAAAGATGTAATACCAAAGGCAATTTCAATAAAGTTGTTATAAGTTAAGTCAAGAAAATTCATATTAACAACCAAGTACTATAAATATACTTATTGTATAAGAATTTTCCCCGTTTCGGTTCCATTTCGCTTTGCCATTCCTTTTTTATTATACAAACCTTGTTGGCCTAACAATAACGAACACAACAAAAAAGAAATTATCCAATTCGGTGCAATCGTTCGGTGGTTATTCATGTGCATACATTTCAGTGTCTTATTTTTATTTGTGACTATAAATTGAGCTGTAAGCTAACCTATCTTTCAATTTGCATCAAACTGCACACAGTGTGGAAATTTGAATACAATCGGTTAAATAGTTTAGGAGGCCATCGCGGACAAACAACGTGACGCGTAGTTTTTATGGGTTTACTCAGACAATACTTGAGACGGAATTCTTTAAAAGAGACGGATTTCTTAACAATGCTCCATGGACTGACTGTGTGGGTATCGAGTCCATCGTATTGCAGAGGAAGGAACGAGGGCAGTGCCTGGGACTTGTGACCCAAGTGTAGGTTTGAGGTGTGATCCCATTAACGTGTACACAAACACTCACCTCCACAGCCCGTGTAAATTTCGCTGGCCAACCAGTTTCGACCTGATCACATCCTATAATAGTATCCTTCTATGAGTTCTCATCATGGTGATGGTGATGAATCTTTTTTCTTCGAACATGTCTAAGGTTGCTAATAGATGATGCTTTACTAAATAACATCTTCCTTCAAATATATCTTCTCAATATTCACTAATGTATCTTCACCAATGGATCTATTTGTCGGATTACGAGGTTCTCTTTTGTAAACAATTCCGGACTGTAGTCCGTAGGAGTCATAGGCAGTAACACGTTTTTGTCGGATTATCGAGGGTCGACTGTAGTAGGAATTGCGTTATAGTTTATAGACCAAAGGACTGCTTTAAGCCATGTAAGTATACAAACTCTATAGGCCTTAGTAAGTCGAACTTATTTCCGTCAAGTTCCTTTGAGAGTAAGCTATGTCACCGCCACAATAGCTACGTGTCAGCGAGTTTAGGGTGAAGCATCTAGAACGGATTAAGGCTTACAAAACAGTTTCAGAGAGATCAGAGCTTGAAACGGGATTAAGTATTAATTTAAATTTACTTTGTCTGACATTTGGCCTGGATTTAGGGTAAAGGTAAAACTAAAACACGCGTAGAAAATTACGTCTTTCAGCAATCTACGAGAGAGGAGTTAGGTATTGTGAAGACGTGGGGCGTAACGACATTTCTCATTGGCGATGTGATATAGGGTTCTTCAAGCAGAACTTGTAAGTAAAAGTTTTATGCAAGACTTTAGGTAATACAGGTGACATGTAATCATAAATGACTTGAAGTGAAATTGCGCAAATGCGTTAGCTAAGTTAAAAAGTTAAGCTAATAAGAAAGGGAAGTAGCAGAAGTTACTACCAACACATTACCAACCTTTAATATAAAATATATAAAGTATTTGCTAATCGCCATTCTTTTTCTTCTTGCCATTTCTGTCAACTCTTCTTGCAACAAGCTAGACAGCTGGATAAAAGATGAATGAAATAAAACCTCTCCAGCCTCGACGAGGCTTCTTTTTTTTTTGGGGGGGGGGGTGGTTTACTTCTTTGTGGGGGCATGAAGCCCCTCTGCCCTTTTTCATTTAAAAAATAATCTTTATCGCCTGTTCTTAAAAACCTGCGCCGTCTTAATTTAAAAAGTGGCTATCGTGGAACCGGGCTATTCCAAAACGCCTGAAGGGTTAGATAACGCCATGAATGTGAATTTGCGTAGGTTCGCCCCATTTAGAGATGGGCAGGCGTATAACGCCTGCCCAATTCAGCTGCAGACCAAAAGGACTGCAAGCTTGGCGCTACCTCTAATTAAAAAAAATCTCTTTCATTAGGTATCAAAAAGATATTCACGTTTCCATTGCTTTGTTCAAAAAGATTCCATAAGTCAAATTACCCACAATCTTTTACTGTCCAATGCAATACAGCAATGTATGTTGCGATTCATTAAAGTACCCATTAGGATATGCAATATAAGCAGCTTACCAAAGATCAAATCGAACATAGAATCTTTATACCTAAATCATAACCATAATCAAGACTGAGGTCACGAGTTCATAAAGCTCGTTATCACTTATCTTGTTAAATGAATCACAAAAACATCTTCTGTTACGTTACGAAACGAACCATTTAATTTCCCAACAGTACCTTTGCCGGGGATCATTAAGAACGCTCAGTTAGAACCGCAGCTTTGCGTAACGCGCAGATTCAAGGTGATCCGGTGCGCGGCATCGCGTCGTGGCACAGCGGACTTTGCATCGAGTGAACACACACTTGCATGCGATGCGACAGAAGAACTATTATGGACATAGAGTAGGTATTGCCATAAAAGATTACTTTCTGTTACCACTTAAGTCTATGTTTTTGGCAACTCTTTTTCTGTAAATTGCGACCCTATTCGCAGTGTAGTTCCTAATTTTCCTCAGCGGAATAATTTTGACCTAGAGTTACAAGCATTATTAGTCGTTAAGAAAATTAAAACGTTTTACGTTAAAATATGTTAACAAATTTTTTTTTTACTATTTGACATACGGACCTCTGTTCCTAAGGTAGACAACTTAATGCCTGTGTTATAGGTTTTTTATTTTTATTTTGTTAACTATTTGTTTACATAATAATTTATACAGGCATTATGCTCTTTAAAGTATGCATATTGGAAAGGGAATATTTATTTAAAATACATTTTTTATTCGTGTGAAAACGTACACTAGGTTAATAGGATCTTTACATCACCATAGATTGTTGTAGGATAACAATGAACAGAAATATTCCCACGGATGAAGTCGTGTTTTGAATCCTAAAGAAGTGGTAAAGCTGAGCCTAAAGGTCGACAAACCTAACATTATACACATGCCCACACATCACATTGTTTGACGACAATGTTTTGAAACTTAGCGAGGTTATAAAATTCATTATACCTTTTTGAGGAAAATATGTTCATACACCATGACATATATAATAACTTCGTGGTCATAACATATTTAAATTTTCATATCATAGTTAAAAGAATTACACCTCTAATATTTCGTAAATATATAATATTATTGTTTTAATCTATGAGGTCAATCCGTTCATTATATTACATGCATTAGAGCAGCGGCCCGCGGGCCACAAGTGGTATACGACCCCTCTTTTTATGTCCCGCGTCTGTTTTGTAAGTGATAATCTATTTCTGACATTTAATTGATTTCACTTCACTTTGTCAGGAAGACTGTAAGTGAAATAGCATTAGACATTTTGCCATTTATCGTACAAGGCTATATATTTCGAGGCGCGTTCTTATGGCACCGATTTTGACCTTATGTCGTCGGTCTCTACCACGGGTTCAGCATTTCGATAGTGATGGGACTTTCCTCATATCGATAAAGGTAATTTTAACATTTTATAGTCATCGATATCAGTACGTCTGTACTGATGAGAATTATTCACAGACGCAACAAAACATAATTGACTTATAAAATACCTATAGACTCTTCATATTTATACATGTAATACATAAAAGGTAGAAAGTGAGGACAAATACCACTCTTTTTCGTTATGCTTTAAATATCAATATATAATGAATTTAATAGAAAACGCAATTTGTAATAAAAAGATAGCTATAAACAATGATGAAGATAAAGAATGAGAAAAAATATATATTTTATTAAAAAATGATTTTTCATAGCACTATATATTCAAAAATAATTTAGAGGATCATAGAAACTGCCACTTTGATTTTAGTTAATCTTTTTAGCACGTTATGGAAATACCCCCGTCTCTATCTACAAGTGTAAGTGAACACTTGTAGACAAAGCTTGGAGTAAAAATGCAAATTAATTCAATTTTTGAACTTAGACTTTCGTGAGCGGAATTCATATTAAGCGGGAACTGCTCCCGCCGCGACACCGCTTCGCAGCGAGCTCATGAGGAAGGACCCTGGACGGGTTCGAAACTAGTCGGGCAATCCCGATATAACATACGCGTGAGTTTCAAAACCGTTTTTATAATTATTTCAAAGTAACTAAATTATAAGTTCAAATAATTATATACTAAACGACACAACAAACTATCAATATATTAAATACACGACACGACTATTTTTACCTATAGGCACGCTATCATGACCCTATATCACCACGCCAAAGTAGAATCTAGTCTTTTTTTTCTAATTTTACGCTGACAAAGTCGCGGGAACAGCTGGGGAATGATAAAACTATTACTCTAACAATTTTTTATCGATATCAAAGGCGATTCAGTTCCCTAACAACCTCCTACGCGGTTCCCTAGTACAGAATTATAAATCTATTTCATACATTTGTATGATATTTATGGTAATAAAATATATATATATTTTTATCGATATCAAAGGCGATTCACATCCCTACAGGCAACCGCCTACGCGGGTCGCTCGCGCCGCCCCGCGCTCGACAACATCACGGGGATCGTTCAATATCTTTCGTAACCGTCTCTCGCATCCTCAACCTTTGGATAAACTACTAAAGCTCTTGCAAAACCAATTGATCGCCATAAAAATCAGCAGTTCCAAATTGATTATCGTCGCTAGTCAACGCCTTGGACTAGTGTTGTTATATATTCTATTTTTATCGTAACTATCCGTGAAGCCATCCATTGTTTTACGTACCCTCTAAAACACAGAGGAGGCCTAATATTTGAAAACCAGAGTTAGAATTGGTCACCCATCTATAACCCGGCCGCGGTTAAAACTGCTTAACCTAGCGATCGACTCAAATGCCGGCCACAGATTGAGCTACGACCTCCTCGAATACCTGATTCTATCAAATATTCATAATAACGTATCTCTGTTTATACTGTACGCGTGCACGGTCAGTTTGTAAAGCTTTCATACAAAGTCAATGTACAGTGGGCCATATAGAGTGTATGTATGAATTAAAGCTCCGATCACGTCCCGTACTCTGTTAATGTTTAGTTGGCTCGTGGAAATTTTACAGAGCGAGATTTGGGTCGTGTTATTTTATTAGATGAGAGAAAAATGGTCGTCTCGAGATTTGAGTAGGCCCTAAATTACGTTAGCGAGGTAATAGATAAAAAATTTATATAGAGAAGTTCTATTTATAATAATAGAATGTATGTTTGACAAAAAAAATAAGTTCCAAAAATAATGTTGCTATGCGTATATAAAGTCATTAAACTGGGAAAACTGGTATTTTTAATTATTAAGAATAATTGAAAGTTCCATAGAGAATTAACAACTTTAGCAACAGATGAAAATAATTAATGTGTGTGTGTTTGTGGGTGCGCGCGTGTGCGTGTTTGTGTGTGTGTACGTGTTACTGTTTTATTTTAAAAAGTGGGAAACTTTTGTAGCGTTGTTTTTTTTTTTAATAAAAGAATACTCGGAATATTTAAAGATATGACTAAGGTCCTCCAATTTTAAGGATTCTCAAATTTAATTTTAAGAACAGAGACGATAAGAAACCCTTGTTAAAGTATGTTTCTAAATCGAACCTCTCTAATCACCAAAATATACAATAGTGGTAAGAAAATGTATACTTTATAAAGACATTTCGAATAAAGAAAGACCGTCTATTCCCGAGGTAGGCAAGTTAGGGCCGCTGTAGTAAGTAAGAGCTGTCCGTTGTTCACATATATATACCTACATAAATATTTATTTATTTATTTCTTTTACAAACATCATTACAGAACTAATTCCCTTTCGATGCTGCTGCCTACACAATAATCTAATATATTACTTCTTACTTAATATATTTAATAGGAAATCACTTTCATGGCCGTGTGCGTGATATGATGAATTTGGATAATACGACCCAGACTGGAGGCGGGAATCGGATACATGACCTCCGGAGCGGAAGGCAACGTCACTGCCCACTGCGCGAAAAGTTCAGTCAATTAAAATAAATTATTTTTAAATAAAAAGAAAACCGCCCTCAAAAACAAAAAGGCGAGGAACTAAAAAGCAAAAAATAACTAGTACTTTCATACGATTTAGTAGACACTTACTGATGCCCTGAAGTCGGTACCAAGCCAAATAGGTTCTCCGCTAAATTGATGCACATGCGTGAGTAACTGCGGTCGTCATCCGTACAGCGCCATCTAGTTTGCTTTGGTGTAACCTTTTCCACTTGACATCATGGCAATCTAGTTATGTAGCAGCCGCTACAGAGAGCTCGGATACCAGTGTTCCCTCTTCTGCCTATCTAACTTCTACCTAACGTTATCCCGGTCTAGTACCATGTACGGTTTTAATTGCAGTTGATATGATCCTGGAGTGTGGAGCGATTTAGGATGACCGACTGCCGTCAGACGTCATCCCCGAAATCGCTACAATCACACGATTGGTATCACTAAGTGACATTAGTTTTACTTAAGTGACATTAGTTTTAGTTAAGCCATCCCCGTCTTCCGAAACACGGAGGTCGGATATTTGAAATCCAATTTAAGAATGGGTCACCCATCTATCATCCAGAAGCGTGAAGCATTGCTTAACCGCTATGACTCAAAAGACACAAATATCTAACGTTTGATTAACAAAGAAAACTGTTGAATCATAAAATTTGATACATCTTGATTGACAATTTTAGCCTGTATTTTAACATTTCAACCAGTTCAGGTTCATGAAAATAACAGATATAAAATTAAGATATAATACACAAAGATTATCTAAACCTGAAATTGTATTAAATTTTTGCAGCACCTGAGAATATTTCGTACTTCAAAACAATACAAAATACATATATAAATTAACCTATTTATTCACTCAAATATGTATTAGTGCGTAATTGCTATTTAAAAAGAGAAGGCGTCGCGTAAATATTTGTTCAAATAGTCGAACAATTAACAGAATAATTTTAAACTGGCTTAAATGTGCAACCAAGGCAAACTATATAATTAATAAAGAAAAATACTACTTATTACGTATAAGTCGAAGTTAGTCACGACTACGGTCACTGAAGAAAACACAAGCGCACTACCAATCAGCCAATAAAACCTATTCGGAAACGCTACAAAAAATATAGGACACAGTGACCGAGAAGAATAAGTTTGGCTAGGCAAAGGAGGGGACACTGTAGTAGTAGTAAGAACTAGTAGTAAGAATAGCACGCATTGTAAAGAGCACTGTTGATTTTAAGTAGTAACAAGCAACACTATAAACAAAACAATGGATTCGATTAATTGTTATCATAAACCTTAATACATTAAATGACAACTTGAGCCTGTGGCTTAACACATTTATCATATCATAAACATAAAAATATTAAAATTGAATGATTACTACAGTAATCATTGTATAACATAAAATGTAATCATTATATATAAAGTTTTGTAATTATTATATAAAATACAATGTTATATAATCATTACAAAAGAACGCTACTCGCTTTCGTTTCGAAGACCAAAGCGATTAAATGGTTCTGGTCGTGCAGATGTCCGTGGGCGCCGGTAGGCACTTCGGTGCCTGCTGCCTGCTCGTCTGCCCCCTTGTAACAGGGTATAGACCTCTTGTCGTTTGTCCCCCTTTTTTGGTCTAAATCTATTCAAGGTTCGACCACTATGTGGTTGACTCATGCTTGAAGACCAAGGATACGTTTTCTTAGTTAAGTTAAATATCTCTTTTATGGTATATATAATGGTTTATGGATATTTGTAATATTTGGTACATTCAGATAACCGCGTATCTCAAATATCTCCCCGCGTACTCTGGAACGCACGGCACGCGATTTCGCGTGAATTCTGCATCCCCCGTTGCCATCGTTCGCGATATGATGGCATAATTGCAATATTATCATATACCCAATTATTCCATTTATTTATATTCCTTCTGTCACCAAACTATGTACATACATACACCTTTATCTAAAAGTACTATACCCATTTTATTACACGGATATAAACTTATATGTTGAGATTGTTGCTTTTGTCTAAATAGAAGTTTTCTTATTATCTTTCTATTTATTTTATTAAGGCTCATTCACATCAGTTTAGTTTCAGTGCAATGCACAGATTAAAAACTTAGTCTCACGATACCAATCGATTTATTCGGTATATTTCGAGAAATACCCAAAGCACAAGTCGTGTGGAACTTACAGAAATATCTTCGAGTCGGCTGCAGACGTCGGTAAAGTTTATATGCGCCGTGCCACGTGTCAACACGTGATCAGACCAATAACGGGGACAAATATATCTTTCCCTACAACGCAGAATTTTCAAACTTAACTCTCCGAAATAGAGGAGAAAGGAAGAGAACGTATAAAGTTGTCCGGTATAACCGTTGAATTTCATCCCGACGGCGGGTCAGTTGATTTGGACGTTCCCAAGTTACTAGAAAATGTGCTTATGATATTCACCGCATGAAAATATATGCCGTTTTAACATTTTTTTTTATAGTAACAGGCAAAAGTTTGCGATTATACTTGATTACGCTCATGGGTCTTGGCATGAAGACCATAGAAGAAATCACGTAGTTTTCGCAAAAGGAACTCTTTGTTCAGCTGCAGAAAAGATCGTGAAGAACGGATGAGGCCTTTACCATAATTTGGGCAGGCGCGGATCCAGTCTTCAATAAAGGTGGTGGACACAGCGACCCAATTCATCACCGACTTCGCTCAAATTTATAAGACATGCAGGGCTTGGCTACAAATGAGAGTGCTCGAAATAGACTAAGCATACAAAAAATTAAAAATGTTAAATTGTGCTCTCACACCGTATAATAGATTACGTTTGCAAGTTACGCTACGTAGCGCCAAGTAGCAGTTGGTGTAGATATGTAGATAAGAGCTCAGCCTAGTAAGTCTATGGTGAGTTCGACTCGTACTATGGAAGTTTTTTACATTTCTATCTTTCACATCACAAATCTATTGATGTGGTCGGCATGTCCACCGTGCCCACAACGATAGATCCGCGCCTGGATTTCAGCACATTAACACTAGAAAGTCGAAGTGAATTGAGTTACATTATTATAAAATATTGAACACTTCTGATGTCATATCTTGTTATATAAATAAATAAGACTGGGCTTCTAACAAAAGGCCAGTGCAATAAATTCAGCATACTAAAACTAAAAGAAAGTCCAAGTGTAATAGGTTAAGTTTATATTGTTTTTAACAATTGATGTCACACCTTGTTACATAAATAAATTACAATTATTAAATTTTATGACAGGGGCCTTATTACACAAGTATATTTAATAAATAAATGTATACAGGATTATATGTAGACGGACGTCTGTTCCTAAGGTAGACAATTTAATGCCTGTGTCATAGGTAACAGACGCCTGTTACAAACACATATTTTTTTGTAGAAATGTATAAATACATACATATATATAATATACCCAGACTCGAGACTGGAATCCAACCCGCGATCCCCAGAGCGGAAGGCAGGGTCACTGCCCACTGCGCCAAGGGGCCAGTCAAAGTGACATCTATACGACAGAAAACTAGTAATATATCTGCTCAAACAAGTAAAACATATAAATAAACCAATAAGAAATTAAAACTGAAGAAATATGGAAAAATCCCTGTCATTCCTCTTCTTTTTCTTATAACTTACGCCAATCATTGTCGACGGCCTTCCATATCTACTTGTATAACAAGTTGGAACTCATTCTGTCCACGTCACCGCTTCTTTGTTTGCTTGTTTGTTGCTGTGCATATTGTCTGTTTGTCTGTTAAGCCCATTACAGATCCATATACGTTTAGGGAATTCAAAGTGCGATAAATTACAAGGGCCACATTCTGAGAAATCGTTTAATGTGTGCTTGAAAATAAAGGTTTTTCCTATTTGCGTCGGATTGAAGATTTAAAGACAATACTCTGAACAATAAAATAGATAGAATCAGAGATAACTTTGTCGAAATTCATAAAAAGTTTTTGTTATAATAGACTAGCTGTGCCCGCGAGTTCGTCCGCGTAAAATTAGGGAAAAATAAATAATTTTAATTTTAGCGTGATGACATATAGCCTTCCTCGATAAATGGGCTATCTAACACTGAAAAATTTTTTCAAATCGGACCCGTAGTTCCTGAGATAAACGCGTTTAAGCAAACGAACAAACATTTCAGCTTTATTTATTAGTATAGGTATAGATAGAATACATTAAAAACCTCGAGAGCTTAACGGCAGAAGGACGGACTGAAGCCCATAAGGTGGTCGATTGGAACATGAAAATAAACGGATCCCGCTAGGCTCTAGAAAAAACTTAATAAGATAATAAAAACTTGATTAACAAAAAGATATTCCTCAAAGTATTTATTTTATTTTTTCTTTAAAGAAATTTAAAGAAAATAAAAAAGGCGTAAAGAAAAGATTGCTTGAAAATCTAAAGATATATCATCCTTTCATTGTAATAGATCGTAAAGATAAGTTTTTCCTTGAACTGTTATATTATGCAGAGTTAATAATTTCTAGATATGTGCAAATAAATTATGTAATATACAAAATATCGCTTGCTAATCCACACGCTTCGTCCGCGTTGAATTCAACGATTGTGTCTAATTTCGATAGGTTTTTTGTGCCCTTTAAACCCTTATAGTATACTAGCTGTGCCCGTAATTTCGTCCGCAAATATAGGTGAAAAAATTAGATTTAATTTGATGATTGATTTTGTGATTGAATGATTTTGCGAGGAGAGAGGGCTCGCAGATGCGTTGCCGGCCTTTGAGAAATTACTATGCTCTTTTCTTGAAGGTCCCTAAGTCATATCTGTTCGGAAATACCAGAGCTAGCAACTGATTTCACAGAGAAATATAGCCTTCCCCGATAAATAGGCTATCTAACACTGAAATAATTGTTCAAATCGGACCAGTAGTTTCTGAGATAATCGCGTTATATATTTATATTATATAGTATATAAGACGTATTAATCACGACTGCTATGACAAGTGCGCATCTTTTACTGAGACCTCCAACGTGCTTGTCAGATGTGGTAGAAGCCCTTCAAAAAAAGTTCTTAGAGGAAGGCCTAAGTCCAAGCGTTCACGTTTGAAAAGAAAAAGAAGATATTACAAATGTGTATGTCAGAAGGCGTTGGAACAATTCAAGTACTAAAAGGTAATGAAAAATAAAATAAACATTCAAGCCGTATCTAGAGATCACTAACTCTATATCTTGACAAGTATTTTTATAATAGTAATGAAAGTAAAAGATAAAAATTTTGTATTTAGTCACAAGTATACATACTAGCTATATCTACATAGTAACTGAGAGGTATTTCTCGAAGTTATGTTAATAAACTATTAATTACTATATAAATAGTAAGATATAATAATAATATAAAATATAATATACACGTGTTAACATAATATATGGCCTTGCCGTTTTTTTCGATTTGGAATAAAAGTTTATGAACACGTAATATACGTAGTAAAATTGGGCTGACGATAAAAAAACATTATAAATTTAATGATTAAAATGCACTCCAAGTTGAAATGACGTCACTTTATGTTAACAGTGCATTCCACTAAGCGTCACCTCGAGGTTTTCGCCGCGACCATAACAATCGCATTCGTCAAATGTCGAATATACTAGTGAGCACTTGGAAACGTTGCGATCGCTTATTGGAACGCACTTATAATATACGATAACGTCATAAGCTCTGCTGGTGTTTTAGCTATAATGGTGGATTGGTGTATTTTGAGTTCCCTTTCTTTGTTAATCTCAATTAATCTCACTCGCAATATAAAAATAAATATGTTTGTCAAGCTTTATGTATCTTATTTTATTAAATAAATACCTATTTTATATGATTTATGTTTACTATCGTCATGCCTATTGTACGTCATAACCAGCTTTGTCCGCGTAAACTTGCGAAAGTCTTTAAACCTTAATCTAGCTCCTTCATCTGGCCATATGAAAAAAATCATACGGATTTTAGACCTATACCTTCTAATGATCATCAGTGAACCAGTTTCTAAATCTGAGCTTTTTATATATCAATAATATCTAAGCTATAAGAGTTATACATTTAAAACTTTATATGTTTAATAAGTTCACTACTAGCAATTTCTGCCCGCACAGAATTTTGTTTATCTATTATAATCCAATCTCAAGTTATACAGGTTCAAAAAAACGATGAAGGTTCAAAAAGTGTAGTGCCCTCACGTTTCTCTATGCCTCGTCGTGGGGGTCACTGCCGTGATCCCAGATGGATATATTAAATCCTAGATTTTAACACCAGACAGAAGTGTAGACTTTTCCAGAAACTTTACGATTGTGACAATTCAAACAGTTCTGAGTGAGTAATTTTAATTTAAAGTAACAAATGTATTATTATTTTCCTCATAATATATTTATGGAGTTTTATCATGAACTCTACAGTTGTTTAAATAGTTCTTTGATAACGTCAGAGATATAATCATATTTTTAATATAGGAATGATACTTTAATTTCATTTAGGCTAAGAATAAACGTTAAGTAATTTACATTTCGGTGTAGGAAAATACGTTTTTTCGTATTAGTTGGGTACATGAATGCATGTATTCAAAAGAGCCTGTAAAAGTCTACTTGAATAAAATATCATTTAAATTTGTAAACAGATTTAATCTTTATTAAACACATTCCACCGCTACTTTTCATTTTTTTTTTAAAGCAAAAGGTAAATTATTCCAAAAACTTATCTTAGAAATAGCGTCGTATTCGAGGCCAAGATCCAGTTTGGGTCGCTGCGCCATCACAGTATGTAAAAACTTATCTTAACAGTAAATTTACACTGATAAGTATATTAAAGAGACTAGAATTATGTCAGGATTATAATACGTAATCCTGACTGTGAAAAAATGCCAAGTAAGTAATATATAATTATGATTTTCTTTAATACGCTAGAGAGAAACTCTAACTACAACTGCCGCTGAAGCTAAGAAAACTGAAACGGTGTCACATTGCGAAAATCCATGACATGCATGAAATACTAAACTACTTTGCTTAAATCCGCAAATGAGGGAAAATCGGTGCAACGCTGCAACCCGAAAGCTACACCACCACCAAAGCACAGTACTACACTGACTTTCCGATGTGCCTCAACGCACGTTTCGCTTCGACACCGAAGCATCATCAGGAGATAGACTCTACAAGTTATTCGCATGAAATAACTTTTATTGTGCGGTTCGATAAAGCGGACCGAAAAATGCTTCGATTTTAATTAAATTTCAGTGTATGCTTTCCTTGAATAAAACACATAAGGGTTATTATATTTCAGAACGGAGATCAAATTCATCATACGTAAGGAAAACCTATCTTATGAGAATTGAGTGGAAAACATTTATTGAGGTAAAAAGAAATATTTTTTTAATTATTTTATGAATCAAAAAAATCATGAATAATTGTTGTTCAAAATTATTTTTCTTTATAATGTTGTTCAAAAATATAAATATAAAAATTAATGTTGAACCAATTGCGTCCAACATTCAATTCCATCCGATACGACTTATGGAAGAAAAGTGCCGCATTCCTCAAAGGCAGGCAATGCATCTGCGAACTTTCCGGTGTTGCAGTTGTCCATGGGCGTCGGTAGGCACTCAGGTGACACGCGTGCTCGTTTGCCCGTTGTTTTATAAAAATAATCAAAGCCAATGACATGGTCTGCGGAGTCAGCACTAGCTGACTATGGACTACCATAATCTATGTCTATACTAATATATAAAGCTGAAGAGTTTGTTTGTTTGTTTGCTTGAGCCCGCTAATCTCCAGAACTACTGATCCTATTTGAACAATTATTTCAGTATTAGATAGCCCACATATTATCGAGGTAGGCTATACATCATCACGCTCAAATTAAAGCTATATTTTAATCTCATTTAGAGCCTCAATAGATCAACGGTGTAAGGTATGGACTGAAATCCGCAAGGTACCCGGTTCATACCCCACTGCCGTTGGGGTATTGTCGCACCCACTCCTAATGCTTTACCTAAAGCTTTTAATTTAAGCTTAGTAGGAGGGGGAAAAGGGAATATTAGACATACCTTAAAAGTATTCCTAATATTCTTTTAAAAAAAATACGCGGGCAAAGTCGCGAGCGCAGCTAGTAGTTTATAATTGCCAAACGATCACGACTTAAGATGGATTTAATTAGCGTGTTGATCCATTTTAATGATGTTAGTTGTAGATGCTCGTAATTGGCTGACGTTGTTAACACTGTTTACCGTTGATCAGTAATCCCCACGTTGTATTGCTGTGATGTTAACAAACTCAGTACTAAATTTGCATACCAACTATGAATTGAGAGGATATATTGCGAATTTGCACGGCTGAACGAACGGCTTTTATGTTGATCCAACTTAATGATTTAAGAAATTGTAAGCAATCAATAAGCAAATGTACAAAGTATTATTGCAATAGCATTGTTATAAGTAAAACAATTAAAAATGCAATATATATATATTTTTTTTAAAGAATATTAGGAACTTTTTAGGTATGTCTAATATTCCCTTTTCCCCCTCCTACTAAGCTTCAATTAAAAGCTTGTATTAGGAGTGGGTACGACAATACCCCAACGGCGGTGGGGTCTAGCGGTAACGTTGTAACACTGATCAATTTCCATACAAATTGAAGTAAACTTTACCAACGCGTAAAGGTTAGAAAAACTCGCAATAAGCACTCAGGTCTGATTTGAAAAATTATTTCAGTGGTAGACAAACCATTTATCGAGGAATGCTATCACGTTAAAATTTTTCACCAAATTTCACGCGGATGAACTTGCGGGTAACAACTAGCTGCCTTCTTTGCAGCTAGTTGTAGTGTAGTTGTGTTATGTAAACAACCCCACATTGAAGTCTACAAAACTTTAAAACTATACTAACAGGACGACCAAAACATCCCTCAGCCCTTTATCTCACTTTTCGTGATAAATTGGTGTGATCGATACATTTTAACTTGAGGAATGGTTTTATATAGCGACACACTTGATACAGGAGTCAAAAACAGTTGGAAGCTCGCCACAATGTATATTTAGCCTCTACAATATTATCAACTGTCAAGGCATTTATGTAAATCATATTTACCGTTAATTATACGACGTCTGACGTGGTCACCTCATCGAGTGACCCCTTATCGGTCCGCTCTTGTTTATGCCTTCAATGTAACGACCAGTTAAGTTTTTATCTTACTCGCGGCTGTTGTGCAAATAGAAATAAATCTTAATTTAACACCTATTTTATGTACTGTCTGTTTTATATTTGTCGAATAAATGTAATTTACTAAACTGGTCAAGGAATAATAACAATTACAAAACGGTAACAATAACAAAATAAGGTGTAATATTGCAAGAATGAGAAAATGTTAATAACGTAAATTATACGCAATCGTTGTTAGGTATCTACCTCTAAAGGCAGCTTGACTATTTGTTTTTGCTCTATTTTGTGTATGTAATGATGTCTCTCATAAAACAGGTCAGCATATTACAATAACTTACAAAAACAAAAATGTATTTTCACATAAATTACACACAAACGCTGATTATCTTTCCTTAATTTTGTAAAAAACAGTTTGATTTAAGCTTTCGTGGTTGATTCAAATATATTTAAATCCAACCGTGGTATTTAATACAAGTTATGCATATTAATAAAATTACGCTAGGATAAGGATATTGCCATCAGAATTGTCATTATTTATATCGCACATACGTTATAAATATTGCCCTAATGGATTGTTTGTTCCATAACGTTAGATAAGTAATGACTCATGTAGTATATAAGTATATACTGGCTTCACTATGTTTACATAACCCATTAGATAAGGTGTAAATAAAAATGATAACTACGTATAAATAATATAGTAATTTGCCAATTATATATATATTTAATTAGAGGTAGCGCCATGCTTGTAGCCGTATTGGGCCGACGCGTCCGGGTACCAGTACCTCTTTTCTCACATGAGATCGGCGTGAAGTGGCGGCAATGCTGTCACGTCTAGTGATGGTGTTGTTGTCGCGTTTCGTTCCCGTGCATCAAAGTGCATCTGCTTAAAGACGACATAGATGGTGCTCTCAAAGAATTTGAACACTGCTGCAAGCAATATAGGAGTACTCCATGGAAGGGGGAACTTATGAAAGCCCTAATATTAAAGGAAGATGCGACCAAATTACAATGGCTGGCCGATTTGAGTACACAGGTAGGTTTGGTTTGGCTTCCATGTTAATATTGGTTTTTACTTATTTTTAGGGGCTATTACAAAAAGAAATAGACAATATTATTTAGATTTTATAAGCTAAATAGTATTAAAAGAATATGTGACCATAAATAATGACAGCAGATGGATAATTTTAATTATTTGATTCAAATTGACGTTTTCTAGTTAATTGACATTATTAATTTTATTATCCTGACATATATATATAATACCAATTAAAAAAAACTCATCATTGTACTTTATTTATTGATAAATTTTTGACCTCAATAGTTATGATAGTATTATTTTCTTTATGTGTGTATTGTTCGTACGATGAAAATGAAATGAAACGACTAAAAAGCCTTAAATCCTCAACCGTACAAAGTCAGACTGAAACTTTTAAGGTCCTAGGTTCAAATCTTGACCCAGTTAGGCTATCACCATTACAATTATATTGATACCTCCTACGTAAACTGTTGTAACCCCAAATTTCTAACTTAACAGTAGAGCGCTACAAACATGTAAATTGAAATAAAATCGACATTACTCAACATATTTTTGTATACAATTATATATTCAATGATGACGATTACATTATTGTATACAAAGATATATTAAAAAGTAACTTATATTACAATTTACTTGTTTGTAACGCTCTACTTTAAAACTGGAAATTTGGGGTTACTGCAACTTACGTGGGAGATATAGTATAGTAGATACTAGCGAGTACTAGCGAGTAATACTAGAGAGTACTAGCGGCCCGACCAGGCTTCTCATTGGTATTTACATTATTGAAGTTCTTATGCAGATCTCTAACTATTTTGAATTTTGTAAATGTCCCATCGCCAATGTTCATCAAGAATAATGTACGGTTTTAACTCTGAAGGAATTTTTCAAATCGGTCCAGTGGTTTCAATAAGTAATTATAACAAATTCTGAAGTAATTGAAGACATTTTGACTGCACTTTTGTATCATTATTTGGTTAATTAAAGCCACCGAGACTGTTCAATAAGATGTAGTCAGCTACTATACTTAAAATATTGGCACCGAAACACTTTTAACATAACTTTATTAGTTATAAGATTTTTTAACTGCAACACTTGTTAAACAATCGTTTAAAAAATAATTTTTGATTGTCAGTTTTTTGGTTAACCTTAGAAATATGTCGGCTGGCCCGTTGGCGCAATGGGCAGTGACCCTGCCTTCTGCTCCGGGGGTCGTGGGTTCGATTCCCACCTCGTGTCTGGGTGTATTATCCATATGGTGTATACAATTATATAATCAATGATGACGATTACATTGTTGCATACAAAAATATATTAAAAAGTGATTATTATATTACGATTAACCTATTTGTAACGGTCTATTGTAAAGCTGGGAATTTGTGGTTACAAAAACTTACATGGGAGGTATTGACATACGACCAACATTTAAGTTTTGTTTCCTTATAAGTTATAAGTATAAAATATATAACAGTACAAACATTATATCATAGGAAACATTATTATTTATTTACAGCCTATTTTTTCCACTGTAGGGCAAAGGCCTCCCTGCCCTCTTACCATAAGGTTCTGTCTAAAACTCTGCTTTGCCAATCTCTTTTGTAATGATCCAAGTCATTCCTCCATCTTATTCCTGCCCTGCCGCGATATCGTTTTCGATCAGGGGTCTATAAAGTGGAGATTTTGGCACAAATATCATCTAATATGCGTTAGACATGTCCAGAAAACATATAAAACACTAATTGAAGGTAATGTAGAGCGACTTTTCGGGATCGATTTTGATGCCGCGAAAATATCAAAAACGAAACTACATTACGTTAAGTTTATTAGTTAACATTTGCAAGTTTTATCACCTAGCAGTTTACTGTCGAACGTTTTTCGTACATTAAGCAGGGCCGGTGAGGAGTCAAGAATTAGGAATGTCTAAGTGGTCGATTAAACTTTAAACATTATGTTAATTCTGACTTGAAACTTAAAATACTTCGTGGCTATTATAAAACTTTTTGGACGAGTTCTCTAGGACTGAGTGTATTTTCCAATGAGGTTCTGATTTCGGAGTAAAACGTGCGTTGAGTACGCGACAGCAAATTAATGCAGTCCTGTGCTTTAGTAGCAGTTACACAATGGCACGATTTATCTCTCATTTAAAAATACCGATCAAACCCTGTTGAGCTATTTTCGCACCCTTATCTGAAACTAGCTTCATGCTTAGTAGGAGGGGAGCATAGCATATTAAGCATGCTTAAAGTATTTCTATTATTTTATATTAAAAATATAATGTATAAAGATGGCATAGGTACGTCAGAAGAATAATTATGTAATAAAATAAATGGCAGAGCGTTCAAAGAGGCGTGTTCTAAAATCAATTGGAATTAACGTAATTTATCGGCGTGTTTATTCGGAATGGATTAATTGAATATTTGACTAACGATATCCGCAGACCTCAAAGCTATTTCGTAAAACGGCGTTACATTGCGAGTTTAATTGGCGATCCAATGGACGGAGTGGAGTACGCAATTACAGCTGTCCGAACGAATTGTGTGCTCAACAATGAAAGCGATACTTTTATTGGCGCTGTAAATTCTAAACTTGTAATTGCATTAATCTCTTCGGCTTTTACAGGGGACCGTTATTACGTGACAATAAAAATTTTACACGACTTCGTGCAATAATCCTAAAGAAAATGTGATGTGAAACTTAAGCGTTTTCATTTTTCATTATCTGTGGGATACACTAACTATTTTTCTAAAAGTAAAGATGCCTATGTGTAACATCAGCTATGTGCTATAGAAAGTCCCGTTGAATTGGGTCCAACCTTTTCTGAGATTACCCGAAACAAAGAGAAAGACGGACAAAAATGTTTTTACTTGTGTTTTTTATAGCTATCGTATCGTATATACGTATGCAATTAGTTAAAAAAAATTCAACCTTACAAACAGAAACTTCAATTTTATTCATATGTATAGATATATGTAGATAAGTAGTGTGCCAGCCCTGACCGCGGGAAAAATCGCATTAGCGTTATTAATGAAATTTTCAAAATTACCTTCTAGTTGAATTTGTTGCGGGCTCTTCTCAGTGCAGGGCGCATTGGAACCTTTGTAAACTTAGCTCTCAAAACGTTAATTTTATCTCCAAAGCATATTATAATTATTTAAAAATAATAATAACTGTTATTATACATATGACTTTCATAAGTACTGTAATAGTGTGTATAGTATATATGAATAAATAATATTTGAGTTTGACTGACTATAGTCATATGCAATAACACATTTTGACGTTTCAAACAGACAGACAGGTTCTTATTATAGATATAGGTGTGCACAGATTGAAATGTTCTAAGTACGTTATTTCGTTGGGCAGGTGAACCATCTCGACATCTCACCGCGGTTTGCCGGAATCCTGATGGCATTCACCAACTGCCTCGCCAACCTCACAGGTTTGCTGGCGCCCATCGTCGCCGGGTACATCATTGAGGGCCGGGTGAGTTGCTTAAACGACTCGACTCACGATACAATATACTCATAACTCTCGACAAGATATCCTAAATGACTCCTTAAAAGACATATTACATGAATCACGACACGACAAACTACATGATTCACGACTCAGTACGGCACGGCGGCATATACGATACGCAATATGCCAGCTTTAAAGAAAACCCAGTAGATTCTCGTCTGCTTGCAAGTTTTGGGTGGGGTGGAAAAAGCCAACCAGTCTTTCCCATGTACAATGGTTGCCCTATTACTATTAAGTGTGGAGAACAGGCCAAGAAGAAGATGCTAAACGATAAGGAAACGGCGGAAGACAGAAATAGCTGGCACAACGTCGTACGGAGGAAGTTATAATAGACAGAATGATTCAAGAGGAAGGTTTATATATACATATAAACCTTCCTTTTGAATCATTCTGTTTATTTATGAAAACCGCATTAAAATCCTTTGCGTAGTTTAAAATATCTAGGCATACAAGAACAGGAAACGATTTTGTTTTATAATATATAATGATATCTAATTACAGCCCACGCAAGCCCAATGGAGGATAGTATTCTACATAGCCGGCGGTGTGTACATATTCTGCGCTACATTCTACAACATATTCGGCTCAGGGCGGAGACAGGAGTACGATTATTCAATCTGCCAGCTTGTCTTAGTGACACGATGTTAGTATAAGTAAATTAGAGTTTCCTTTTCCTATTGCTACAATAACACTTACTTTTGCTTATTTCCTTTAATGCAATGTTAGTTAATATTAAGTCTTGTTCTATTCTATCCTATTCTACTCATGTTGTAATCACCTGTAAGTGCAGTGACATTTATCTCTATTCTAACTTTTTATGCTTTTGTAAATCACGTTTAAATGTACATTGTGTTGGTGGCCTTTCACAAATAGATAACTGATCAGATCCACTACGTCTACGCGACCCCAGAATTCCCTAGCTGTTATTGTCACTCCCCCTATACCGTCCGTGACAGTAGGATCCGCATCCTTTCACTTCTCTCCATCTGCTTTTATATCCTTTTACTCCATCCCTTTCCTTTACTCCTGGTCTTTCTAATTAAAGGTATCATAAGATCGGCGTGAAATGGCGGTAAAGCTGTCACGTTGAGTAAGGGTATTATTATCGCGTTTTGTTCAGTTTGTGAGACTTCCCTGAGGACTTAACTCGTCTTTAAAGGCCGGAAACGCATGTGCTAGCCTCCTGGTCATGCAAATGTCCAAGTCACTTGGCTGAACGGCCAGCTCGTTTGCCCCTTGTAACATAAAAAAAACAGGCCATCTTACAAATAATTTTAGGTCTTAGCTTTTAGCATGGAGTATAGCTGTTATTATAAAAATGTAGCATAGAATTTAGGTTCCACGTTAAAAATAAATGAACACGCAATTGTGTTTACTCCATTTCGCCACGAAACCGGTCTAAAATATTGCTTCGGGTCACACCTCATTACGAACTAAACCCCATACTAAAATAAGTATTTTATTATACTAAGGTTTTCTTTTTTAAAACGCTTAGAATTTGAACCGCATAAATTATACAGAAATGGTTGAATTTCTACGGTTATTTATTACTTGAACATTTGTTCGACTGTTGTGCCAAACTTGTAAAGAAATGATTGTCTCTCAAATTCAATAAAGTATTTCTAAATAAAAAAAAAACCTCTTTCTAAAAACACCACGGACCTAAAAAGCACTCCTGTGTTGAAAACCTACTCATGTGTTGAAGTCGGTACCAAGCTAAAAAGTTGCCCCGCTAAACTTATGCAGATGGTACCGACTTCATCACATGAATAAGTAATCGTAAGAAAGTACTAATTACTTTTGGCTTTTTAGTTCCTTGGCGTATTTTAAAGGCGGTCTTCTTTTTATTTAAAAATACTATACTTAAAACGTTTTTCGCGGATAGTAGATGTTTTTTGTTTGTTTAATGTATTTGGTCTGTATATTATGAGGGTAAGGCAACTAAACGCACTGCTTTAAGATGAGGTTTCGGAACAAATGAAAACATCATCGATGTATAGCAATGTATATGTATATACATTTTTAGAATTTTGTTACGCGGAGGTAACTGCTTAATCATTAGCCGGCATCTGAGTCTAGGTTAACCAGTTTCCACAGCGACCGTGTGTCAGAAAGGTGAATCATTTTGGTCACATCACAACAATCACTGGTTGATGAAATATCCGAACTCATCTGCGTTTCAGAAGGCACGTTTTTTTTTAAATATATAACAAACGAGCAGCCGGCACTGAACTGTACCGACGTAAAATCACTTGGCCCCGATTAATGTTACTGTTCGATATTAGTCGTAAAATTGTAGAGTTTCTGGGGGTTCCGAATTCGACGGTGCCCGATCATATTAAACCGTGATAATACAATGTTAAGAAGATTTTCTGAGAGCATGCGAATACAATACACTACATATAGCTTCTTCTTTCTCAATACATACGACAAAGCTACGGAACTGACAACCGTCATTTGCTTTTCCATTGACATACAACCTTGGAATCTTAAAAAAAAAAGAGTGAACTTCTAGTATCATACTCCGTACTCTTCATACTAAATGAAATGAAATTAAGAAATGTTTATTTTTGAGCACAACACTATACATGCAATACTAGACTACATCAATTTTTCTTCTTTCGGTTATCCATAAAGAAAGACAAATTACTTTCTTGTCCTTTTTATAATATCTTCTTAATATATTGCAAAATATTGAGATGTTAATTTTTTTCTTCTCTCCCTTTCCTATGTACACGCAGAACGACCTTATTACTAAATTTCATCACCAGACTCGACAATTTTTATACAACCTCAATACGGGCTTTCTTCATAATTTATGCAAATTACAGTAATGAAAACCGCCATGTAAAGGGCTCGCTATAAAACTGCGTTCACTTTGGATTGCCCAATAAATTACACCGCCCTCATTGTTGTTATTTCATACACGAAAACACGTGTACATCATGAAAATATTCTTCGACTTAATACGTTTCGTCTCACCTATGAGATCCTGGTATGTTCTTTTATCTATTCGTAAAATTAAAGTATAAAAATTAACCTTGAATGTTCAAGAACAGAAACGAAATCAGTGATTGGTTCAACCATTCGCACTAGTCGTTATACCCACCACATCTAGCTTCATCAATCATCAGGTATAATTACAAGATTATGAGAGGATAAAAGTCGTAACAAAATAAGTAGGGTTGCATAGGAAACCTTATAGCTATTAGAATCAATATAGTTTTATTGCTGTAATGCTGGAGCCAAACAGCTTCATTTGATCGATTGAATGATCATTTCAATGATCATGTAGTGTAGCCGGGGACTTTGTGTTACTTAACAAATTTTTGTAGTACTTTGTGGACTTCAAGGCGAAAAATGTACAATTTGGCGATTGCCCCTCCTCGATCATCACACCGCCGCCGACTCGCCGACTCGCCGACTCGTCGAATCCAGACGATCTCTCTCTCTCTCTCTCTCTCGCAAGTGACGAGAGTACACTCCGACACTGATTTTCAGTAGCCCCGAAAACCGATATATACCCGAGCGGCAGTAACAGTGTTAGTAAGTCAATAGATTATTCAAATTAGGTTAAAATAGAGGAATTTTGAAAGAAAAGTACGGCTCATCTAAGTATATCATTAATTGATATAATGTTGTTAACTTGTCAATGGCGCCAAAGACTTATAGTCATTATATCCCTTTTATTTCATTTTTGGCCGAGCGTGTCTGATTAAAAGGAGTTGAAATCTCATTTCACTTGCTTAGCGAGATAGTATATCTATGTACGATTTCAGATTTGCTAAAAAAACGTAATCTACGTCTTAAATTTGAAGTGTTTTACTGTAACAGGAGGAAAATTTATTTGTAGAAATATGTATAATATTTAATAATAATACTAGTATCGAAAAGGTACTAATAATAAATGTTACATATTACCTAATAAAGTCTTATTGATTGACGATGTTTACTTTATAAACTGTAAACTATTTTCTAAAAATGTATTAAAAATATAAATGTCTTCTTTAATGTCTTAAATGTCTTTTTATTATAAAAATCTTTTATTTAAAATCCATGAATGTCCAACCAATTTTTTTAATTATTAATAAGTGTTACTTATTGTGGGGCACGGCAAAAAATTAAAAATTAAAATTGGCCCGTTGATTAAAAAGGTTGCTCACCCTTGGATTAGACCTACTTTGTTCGGTTACGCTCTTGGCCGATTTTTTTAAGAGAATAGTCTAGATAATACAAGTGAAACAACGAATGTTTATAATAAAGATTTATTCATTAAGAGTTAGGTTTAAGCTGTGGGCAGACAAGGTCCAAGGTATGGTAGGTCGGTGGGCTCAGTATTGGTAATGTCATACCGAGAGACGTTTTGTGGAAGGCAAGTAACCAGGTTGTTAGCAAGTTAGGTCGCGTCCCATCGATCCCTTCGCAACCACGCGCCCACAACTTCAACACTGCACAGTTAACAACACATCACCCAGTCGCTTCTTAATAATGCAGATTGTCGTTTTTGTTGTTCCTATGCCCCAAGGAACTGCTGTTGTTTCAAATTTTCTAGTTTCTCTTCGACCGCCTTCCGCAAATTAAGAAAATTGTTTAAGAGCATGTTGCAATATTCGAAGCGATCGTTTGCCGTGTCGAAGGCATAGCTCTCTATGTTTCTCAAGTACGGGATTAAGCGTTGCATTGCGCTGGTAGGCGCAGTTGGAAACATTTTATGCACCCTAAAAAAATAGACAAATAGTATTATCAAAATAGATTTTTTTTTTTTATGTTACAAGGTGCAGATGAGCAGGCAGCAGGCACCGAAGTGCCTACCTGCGCCCACGGACATCTGCACGACCAGAAGGCCAGCAGATGCGCTGCCGGCCCTTAATGACGAGTTTTAGGCCACCGGGAAGTCTCAAACGAGTGGCCTCCTATCGGAGGCCAAAACTCATTTTGGATTTCTGAGCCGCTCCAGTAAGTAAGTAAGAAAGTAAATACTTGAATAAAAGTAATATTTAAATTTATAAAACAAATAAAAACAGAAAAATTTATAAAGCTGATCCACATCAGTGTTAGTGGGGTAAGTTCCTAAAAATTTCAATTTCTTTTGTCCAAATAATTTCCCTTTGCTAAACGCATAAATATACGGACTTTCGTTATACACACAGAACCTACATAATATATTATTTTTTACAATTTTTTTTACTTATGATCTTCGAAACGGCTGAATCGATTTTGACGGAATTTTCACTGACCGACAAGTGGTCTTACAAAGAATACAATAGGCGACTAAGTCATATATATGTTGTTCAAAAAATAAAGTTTTATCTTTCTAACTGGCAAAGCCTGATGTTTTACCTCATATCTTTATATTGTATCACAAGCCATTATAGCTTACCATAACAATTTAAGTATAGATACGTGATTTCAAAGCTTCGTTAGCCGAACGGTAGAATGACGAACTGAATTCCGTAAGGCCTTTGCTTCAAAACCGATCTCATTCTTGCCATTCCCCGCAACTTTAACCGCGTAAATTTACAAAAGGCCATAGACCTAAGTAATCTGGCGCTATCGAAAAACCGTTTTTAGCGGATGTCTACTATCTATAAACCTCCTTGCCAAATTTCATCATTGCACGTCCCGCATTCTTCGAGAATTCACGATAGGCGACCTATCTTTTTTATATATGTATATATACTCACTCAATAAACGATTTACGAAAAAAATAACTACACAGATAAGGAAAAATCTAAATGTGTTATACGTTTTTACTTCTTAATACTAAGTCTTAAAAACTATATTAGAATTTGTATTCAAGTTTTGTTAGATATCTGAAATGTACCACTAAAAGTTGTTACCGCGCTGTCGTTGCTAGAATATTATAAAAAAAGAAGCACTGGCGTGGCGCCAGTTTGCGAAGCAATGCTCGTTTTAAGCGGAGTGCACACCGCGTGAAACCGGCCGATCAACGCTTACAATCAATGTAGAGTTTGAACACGGCTTGAAAGCGGTTACCGAAAGATATAAGAGTTTATAACGTTTTTATTACGTTGATACTATAAAATAAAAGTATTTCAGATTATTAAATGTACATACAGGTGCGCTAAGCAATGTTCGTCTTAAGCGGAGTGCACACCGCGTGTAACAGCTCGATCAACGCTTACAATCAATGTAGAGTTTAAAACGTGATTTAAAAGCGCTTTCAGTGAGACATAAGTTTTTTACAAAAATATAAAGGTTTTCACATATTTTATTTCTTCCAGATCGCAAAACAATGAAGTTTCAAGCAAAGTGCACACCGTGTTTTACCGGCCGATCATCGCTTATAATCTACACTACAGTACCGGACTGAAATCCAATGGTTGATGGCAAGATGACAATAAAACAAAAAAAAAACAAGATAACAATGGCGGTTTAGCCCATGGAGTACCTTGACGATTAAAAAAGAATCCAGTGGTTAAATGCGTCACCTATCTAACGACCGCGGTAAGAACAGCTTAACCTAACTCAAATGCCTCGATATTGCCTTACTAGGTAAACTGACTCCCATACCAACTCCTGGTATGATATAGAAGTTAACAAAACTCCCGAACGACGTGCCCATCGTAAGCTGGCTTATCATACGTTTATCATCCATGTCTCAACTTATCCGTAATGTATGCGCCAAGTTACCGCGGGATTATGTCGCCCGGGATAAACGGGAATTCCCCGTGTTTAGGATAATCAATACGCTTATCTTGTTCGGAATATATTTGAGTAGAAATTGGTGTATTTGTATTAGGTATTCCACAGAATTTATTTATTACTGGTACACAAAATTGACTATATCTACAAACAAGTACATTATTAAATAAGGGCAAGTGCGAGTCAGTATCGCGCTCTAAGGGTTCAGTAATATATTACTAAGTTATTTTAAAATGAACACTTTTCATAAGATTTGTGGTAATAGTGCAGTTTGGTCACTTTTTTTAAATATGCATATTTTTTTTTCTCCAAGTTGTTGTTTGCTCTCTAATGAGTGATAATCCGTCGAGGGAGGCTGACATCCCGCGCGAAGCGTAACGGATAGGATAGAAGCAGACGGGCAATCGCGCAGCGATCGCCCGTCCACTTCGCGATTATTTTATTTTTGCTGAACACAGAAATGCTCCATGCATTTATGTGGGTGCATAATGTTTATATTAATGTCGAAATGCTCCAAATGCCCTATTATAGCATTCATAATTTGAAACTTAAAGAAAAATGTCAGCCACCCCCGAGTCAATAAATATGAAAGGGCGTAAGCGCAACACTATAACGAGTCGACGCATGTCGCGACATTCGGCCCCATCCTCCCGACAACATAGCAAGTATATATCTAAATATCTGGTCGAGTAGAATTAATATGTAGTTTTATCCGGACTTTCATTAGCTCCCACATCGGGGTCCCGACACGTACATCGCCACAGCGTACATATCCATAACGTACAAATATATAGAAAACAGTTTTGGGGTGTCGATTCGTCAGTGCCATACAATAGTAAGAGTAGATTCAGCATGAAACGACAGTTATGAGTCATTTTTCACGCGTAACGATCAGAATAATGGTGACAGGAGCGATAGTTGTGATGAATGAGCTCGCGTCTAGAAAATACTAAATGAATTCACGCTGAGTTGCGTTGCGTTGCGGTACTTATCAGTGCGATTCGGTGCAATGAGGTACGTTGCAGTACGATGCGGTACGTTGTAGTGCGATACGGTGTAATGCGGTATGTTGCAGTGCGATTCGGTATATTGCAGTGCGATGAGGTACGTTGCAGTACGATGCGGTACGTTACAGTGTGATACGGTGTAATGCGGTAGGTTGCAGTGCGATGCGGTGCAATACGGTATATTGCAGTGCGATGCGGTGCAATGTGGTACGTTGCAGTGCGATGCGGTAAGTTGCAGTACGATGCGATGCAATGTGATACGTTGCAGTGTGATGCGGTTTAACGTTGTACGTTGCAGTGCGATGCGGTGTAATGCGGTACGTTGCAGTGCGATACGATTAATGTGGTACGTTGCAGTGCGATGCGGTGCTGCGAATTATGATACGGGTCCATCTATCGAAGTTTTTTTATAATGTAGCTGGATGGACCCGCAAAGGTGCGCCAATACGACAGTATTGGACTTCCACCAGTGGCCGTCGACGACCAAGTTTGCGGGAAAGAAATTGATGAATGTATCCGAAGGTAGGAAGGTGTGACTGGAGAAGGAAAGGCCTTTGCCCGGTAGTGGAACATTATAGGCTAATCAAAAAAAAAAAAGGATCAGTGTGGCCAGTGTATATACACCATAGTCCTAAATGATGTCATATTATTTAATGTCTTACTTTATTATAGGTATTTTTTTTAATAGCCCATACTTACATAGCTGGGCAAAGGCTCCCCCTTCTCCAACCACACCTTCCTTTCCTGACCCATCTGAATTATAGGTATAATCTTTTTGTAAGTTGCTTGTAATGTTTTTCTATTTTGTTCATTTTTCAAATCTTAAGGTGTCAGTCTCAGACTTTTTTAGAGCGCAGGACTGCAAAAACCCTCATCAGTGGTCTGTATTTGAGCGTTTCGTATTCATCAACTGTCTATGTCAATTCTAATTCTATCTACTAATTTTTTGGTTAGAAGGTGATTTAATGAAAATCCTGTAGTGTGTTTCAATATTTATAACAAGGAGTTATACCAATTTTCAAATGTCTACCATCAAAATTTGTGAAAGTTTCACATAAAGTCCTACTAGTTTAGGGGGTAAAACTTCCCTATTTTAAATTTTTTTGTTAGTGTACTATACTATACTAGCTTGCGTACCAAATTTCAGCTCTCTAGTATTTTAGGAAGTCATCTTTACATTTTGATGATCATCAGAAAGTCAGTGTTAAATATGGGTTTTTTATAGTTACGCAGTTGGAAATTTACATGTTTAATAAGTTCACTCCCAGCATCACATCACGAGAACTATGTTTTCTTGGTATAATCCAATACCAAATTATAAAACTCAAATAAAAAATACGACGAACCATTTCGAAAAACGTTATATAGGTAGTGCTTCACTTTCCCTCGTCGCGGGGATCACTACCTTGGTCCCAAGTAAATACTTATTTGACGCGCAAATTGAGATTACTTGATTCTGAAAAAAAAGAGAACTAAAATTAGTAACTTAACCGTCGTACTACGCAAAGCAGCATCGATCGGGTGTGTTTCATTGCGCTTTCGCCGAGCGGACTCTTACAATAGAACTGTATAAAACCGTTAATGAATTTAGCTTATGTTGAAATACTATCGTTAAAATTTAACTCAGGTTGTGTGTGCGATTCCCATCTCGTGCCTGATTGTATTATGTATATAAGTGTAAGTCAACAACGAACACGAACAGCGATTGCAGAATACTGATTGCTAGTCAATAAAACTCTTCACTGAGTCCCGCAAGGGTACTGGTGGAATCAGCTTTAAGGTTTCCCTTCTGGCTGAGGATTCTTTCGCTCCCTTTCCAAATAGGTGTGGTGGAATCAGCTTCAATGTTTCCCTTCTGTCTGAGGGTTCTTCCGCCCCCCCTTTCCAAATAGGGGTGTCCTTGGGTCAGCTATTCTAGCCTTAGTCTTCTATTTGCTGTAAGCAGGGTTTTCCTTAATAACTTCGGTTGCGGCGTTAAGTCGTCCATCATTGATGTACCCTTCTTATAAACGAGACCCACACTATTTATAGTTAAAAGTACTTTAGAAGGTAAAAGAGCCAGGTCGGCGCAATCACACAGACAATTCAAATCAGGAATTTGTATACGCAATTTTTAGGCACTGTTTCCTACATTTTCTTCTCCTGTCCCAAACTTTCCCACCGTCTTTGTGATGTCCTTCTCCCTAAGTTCCCTCGCCCAGATAATGTTTGTTGATGTCTATGTTTAGGCTTTTTTTTTTGGGTTTATATTGTAAATTTCTTTGTAATAATATTAAATCTTCTTCTTCTTCCTAGAGTAGATTTCAAGGATTAGAATTAAAAAATGATATAAATTTAGAATGGATAAAAACCAAGAATATAATCATAGAAACGGGCTTAAAAGTTCTGGGGAAGAAAAAGCGAAGGAAGAGAAGGAAATGGTGGAATGAAGAATGCGAAAAGGCTTTTGAAGATAAGAGACGATTTAAAATATTAGCTGAACAAGACAGCAAGTGGGAAGGTAGTCACAAACAAGCAAGGTACCGACTGCGCAATCTCATACGTCAAGAAAAAAAAGAATATTTGGAAAGAAAGGCCATGGATTTGGAAGGTTTGATAAAAGCCAATGAAAGTAGGAAGTTCTACCAAGAACTCAAGACATTTAGAAAGAGCTACCAGCCTACCACACAGCTCCTCGAAGACACCGACGGGAATCTGGTATCCGATCCCGAGGCCCAAAGATCCCATTGGCGATTATATTTCCAGCAACTGCTTAACTGCCCTCTCACTGAAAATCACCACACCCAGATAAGAAGCACCAATGAGGAGGGCGTGGAAAAACCAAGCTTCGATGAAGTCAAAACAGCCATACTGCGCCTAAAGAATAATAAATGTCCTGGTATCGACGGCATACATGGAGAACTGTGGAGATATGGCGGAGGTGCAATGCAATCGAGACTTTATGAGCTCATCCTTAAAATTTGGGATGAGGAAAAACAACCTCATGAGTGGAATGAAGGGATAATTTGCCCCATACATAAGAAAGGCTCCAGAAGGAAGTGCTCCAACTACCGAGGTATTGCATTGCTATCGACGGCTTATAAAGTACTATCTTATGTTCTATTGGGTCGACTCGAACCCCTCGCCGAGAATATCATAGGAGATTATCAGTGCGGGTTCCGGCGAAACCGTAGCACCACGGACCAAATATTCCTCATACGACAACTGATGGAGAAAAAATGGGAGTTCGCGCAAAATATACACTTTCTCTTTGTGGACTTCACTAAAGCGTACGACAGTGTGGACCGAGAAGCTCTGTACAACATCCTTCGACTGTTTCAAATACCCGAGAAACTTATCCGGCTGGTCAAAATGGCCACGCAACACAGCTTAATGAGGGTCAGAGTTGGAGGAAGTCTGTCAGATGAGTTTGAAGTAGCTACAGGGCTCAAGCAGGGCGACGCCTTATCACCACTGTTGTTCAACCTAGTGCTCGAACACGTTATGAGAAAAGTTTTGGAACAAAATGGCGGTGTTGAGTTGAACGGCACGCATAAAGTGATAGGCTATGCTGACGATTTGGCCTTTCTCGGAAAACGGGCAACAGACGTGGAAGTAATGGTGGATGCGCTGGAACAGGAAGGATCAAGAGTTGGACTCAGGATCAACCATGAGAAAACCGAATATCTATTTATGAAAAGATCCAAAAGTAGAAGAGAGAATGTGAAAGACCTCATCACCAAGAGTTGCAGATATAAAGGCGTGAACAAATTCAAATATCTGGGATGCACGCTCACTGACACTAATAGCAGAGGAGAAGAAATAGATATTCGGATCCAAAATGCCCTAAGATGCTCGGCGGGTCTCCATAAAATCTTGGTGTCCAAGATAATCAGCCGAAAAACTAAGATCCGCATATATATGACGGTGATCAGACCAGTCCTGATGTATGGATGTGAGTCTTGGACACTAACACAAAAAGAGGAGAATAAGCTCTTAGTGGCGGAACGGAAAATTCTCCGGAAAATCCTGGGGCCAATCAGGCGCGAGGATGGTAGCTGGAGGCAAAGAAAGAACTCGGAGATACAACATCTAGTTGCCGAACCCAATATAATTGGAGAAACCAAATCGGCGAGACTTCGCTGGCTTGGACACCTTGAGAGGATGGAAGGGGATCGTGCTGTGAAAAGAGCATATCTGGGTTGCCCAGTCGGTAAGCGTCCAGTTGGACGACCCAGATATCGCTGGGCGGATGAAGGTCCGCGCCTACCCTCAACAACATTTCAGTGGAACCAGTCGCCAGAATCGTTGTTTTCGAATCAATACGACGTCAACTCCGTTAAGATGAGAGCATACTCAAATCTCTAAAGCCGATAAAATTTCTGTGAGCCTTCTATTAGTACAGTTATATAGTAAAACCAAAATAAAGTATTTAATTATCTTTCAAATTCTCTGAGTATTAATGTAACTGGCCATGAGCGTTGCTAGTCATTAAGGTGAACCGCCTGCCCGTTTGCTACTTGTTTCATATAAAGATGTTATGTTTATACCTCAGATAGGTTTAGTTTTTTTTTCATATTTTATTGCACTTTATTTTTCTTGTACATCCGTGGTTAGATAAGCTGGTGGAAAATGCTTTTAGCATTAATCTCACCTAGTTATAAAATCGTTTTTTTTTGCACTCTACTCTCACTAAATCAAAATCGAGCCATTTGGTGAACTAAAAATCACTCTATTTCTTTGGTATGGCACCTATTGATAAATATAAATACACATCGCTTAAGATGAAAGTCGTGTTTTAACACTTTTGATATTTTGGAAGTATAATAATTTTATTTAGTGTATAAAAAACTGACTAAAAAATATTTCCAGGGACGTCCGGATGTCTGTATATGTAGATCTGACACAATCACGTTCGAAATGGTCAACTAATCACGTTTTTTTATTGAGTTTTTTTATTAGCTTCAATAATAAGCTCCGCTGTTTCCTATTGATAATGAGTGTGTGTATTTACGTATTTCTACTGTTTTTATATAAAAGTGTTAGTGTTATGGGGCGTGCACTTTGGATTTTCCAAGCTATTTAATTGTGCAGTAAAGAGAAGAAACCAAAAAAAAAATAGACCTCCTTACTTATCTTCGGTGAATATAATAAGGATGTTATATGAAATACGGTTAACGCGTACAACTTTTTCTGGGGCACTGCCGCGTCATCTCACGTCACGGTAAAGACTATCGCGGGCACATATGGTTAAAGAAGAAACCATTTCTTATTTTAATAATGAGAACAAATTCATGCTCATTCCTCTGCGCTAAAACATGTGGATTATAATTAATATTTTCTTTTAAGTTATATTTGAATTGGTGGTTCAACTTCATTAATTAATTTGTGGGACCGTACAAACGTCGTCCTCTATCACGAACAGACCATATCAACCGAATTTTATGCAGACGGCCTTACATGAGGTTTTCGCTGTTTTTGGATATTCTGCGAATAATTATTTACTGAAAGCATAAAAAACTTGAAATTAAGTACCATTTTTGTATACATAGTTTCGCTCTATGCGTCCGTACGTCTGTCCGCTCAAGGTCTTCATAGTCCCCTCTAGGATTTCCAAATTATTCAATGTAGAGACTTAATCTTATCGTTGGTGTCAGATACGGAACCCTTGCATATATAAGCGTGTCTTTATTGCTTGAGACGGCACGTATTGTGAGGAAGTTTTTCAATCTGGAGCCCTAACCACCGGTTGCTTGGGTCCTTGCCTGCCCCGCTGCCGGCGGAGATCTATTTTTTTTATATATTTTTAAATGTTTTTATTTTTATAATAATATTTAAAAATGTATGTAAGAGTAATATATATGAAATAAATGATAGTCATAATAATAATAATAGACTCCCATGCCGGCTCCGGCTATGATGACTAAAGTTTCAGCTTCACGTCAAGTCTTAATGCACGTTACGGCTACGTTCATGGACCCGGTCATGCTACGATCGTGGTGCGGTCTTTTTGTAACATCGAAAGTATTTCTATTACTAATTACATAGACTATATACTCTATATACGATACCTGTAACAAAAGCGCAAGTTGAAACATTTTAGTCTGTCTTTCTGTCTGTCTGTTTGTTCCGGATAATTTCCAAAAGGCTTGACCGATTTGGACAATTATACGATTAACAAAAAAAATCAATTTCAACGCTACCAACAGACACTTTAATTTAATTTTTAGGTATGTATAGATTAATACTAATTAAAAAATAATATGTATAGATTAATACAAATTAAAATTTTCTTTTAGCGTCATGTGTCAACCCTATTTAAAATTCTTAGCCCTCATGCACACGAAAGTGAAAAAAATGTTGCTTTAAATATCGGCGTGGCGCTTTTTTGGCGTCGTCCATACAAAAATAATTCGTAGAAGGAAATATACAGTTTAAAACAGAAAACAAGCATCGCGCTATAAAGGCGCTGTCGTATGAACATTAACTTGGGAGTCGTTCTGTTTGAACGCTTTTTTAACGCTTGGTAATAAAGCTCTCGTTCCAGGGAGGGCTAACATATATTTTAACATTTGACTTTATAATGCTAGTTATTGTGTATAAATTTATAATAAAATGAGTATTAAAGAAACATTTTATTATTGTTACGTGTTTTATATAATTAATTCAAATACCTCAAGTTTTATCTCTCATTCTAAGAAATCATAAAAATGTTTTTTTTTGGGACATTTAGACAATACACCTGTGATTTCCAAATTCATACATTAACATACATAGCTAGGTGTATTCCGCGACTTCGAACGCGTAAAATTGAAAGAGTCTATATATCTACTTAATCTGACCCTATCGAAAAATCCTTTGGAATTCCGCACATGCACGGCCTCTGCAATTAAAGCGGACCCTGATACAAGACCGGGATAGCGACTAGATAGAAGAATATACGTTACTAATATAATTTAACTTTTCACAAATAAGATTTTACATGGTACACGAGCGACACGACGAAAGGAGATCGAGGCCTAATCAGTGGGCGGCATTTGAGTCGATCGCTAGGTTAAGTTGCTCTGGCTGCGACCGGGTGATAGATGGGTGACCCATTCTAGCACTGGTTTATATTTGATAGGTTTTAAAAGATTATTTAACAATACTAAAGAAATGCAGATTTGTTCGATACTTGAAATAGATGCCGTTCGTATAATACCGGAGCCAGACATAGCTTAAAGTGTTTGTACATTTTTGACCTTGAAGTCTACAAAGTTGTACAAAACTATGTGGAGTTACACAAAGTCCCTGGCCACACTACATGATCATTTCAATGATTATTCAAATGAAGCTATATCTGGCTCCGGCATTAGACCTTCTAACTGAAGTGCCATGTAAAATGATTATTTCATAAAACATTCGGCCAGTGACACTTTTTATGGCAATAGATGTAAAGGAGATTGGTTAATTGACTAAGAAGAGACGAGCCTAAATTTGGACATGAAAATGTCTTTTGGATCCGCTATTTATAATGGTAAAATAACCACATCTATCAATATTTTTTAAAAGAAATTGGAATTTTGTATTAGCTTACAGTTGGTACTACTTGCATATGCATTGCATACTTGCCTGATTGTCCGAAGCGCGGCTATAGTTTGAGCATTTAGTTAGAGCATTATGGTGCTCAATGCGCTGTATTGCTGTAATTGGAAAACCAATAAAAGTCAGTGCAATACACTCGAGATTTAGAAGTAAATTCGTTGGCGGGAGTATGTGGTCTCAAAGGACAACCGGTTCTGATTGAATACCACACGGAGAAGGAAATCAACACGCTGACTTACGTCATTAGACGTCGTGTCGATCGGCCTCGTGAAGAGAGCTATTACGACAATTTGCCCATTATTGGGGTAATTATATCACTATGTCAATTAGCGTACAATAATTACTTGTAATAAAGTACCTGATACACCTCCAGTAATACGCTGTAATAAAGTACGTTAACGGTAAAATAATTGGTTGTAATAAAGTATGATATGGACATTATTAATTGCCTGTAATAATGTTTATATTTTACTTAGCATCTATTAGATAGTCTAAAATTGATGGCAGGCATTTGTTACTAGAATAATCAGTTGTAATAAAATAGATTACATACATTAATATGACTCCTATTAATGTTTATATTGTACTTAACAAAATCTTTAAAATCTATAAGCTACATTATTTATATGAACAGTTATTAGTGGTAATAGTTAATGTAATAAATTTTTCAATTTCCTCATAATAATTAGTTGTATTAAGGCACGTCAAAAATATTATTACCCAGCACATGAATAATGTTTATGTTTTACTTAACATCGAATGCAAAGTTCATAAAGCAGTCAACAGTTCTATGAGTATCGTGTGTACAGTCTATAAATGCACGTCAAATAATGGATTTTAGTTAATTTGTTAATTGCAAGGGTTGCTTGTGATTGTGCAGTGATTTTATTGCAAACTTAAACTCAACTACGCAGTGCAAGGTGAACCAATCGTGCGATCGGTTTAGCGGTGAGGTTAGTGTAATGTTCGACAGACGTCGCGGTGGTAGGTTTCCTGTCCGACGCCACACCGCCAGTCCAGCGCTCGACCCACCCCCCCAGCCGCTGTATCGCTCCGTCCAGTATGAATCTAAAATAATCATTACAAAATACATAATATCATACCAAATACATCCTTATTCTTACATATTATAAAACAAAGTCCTCCGCTGCGTCTGTCTGTCTGTTCGTGTTAAACTGAAAAACTACCGAACAGATAGTTTTCGAAAGTTTCGCGATGTCGAAAAAGTAAGGCTGTTTTGATGCACGTTTTAAACCGATTAAAAAACAATTTCATGTCCGTAAAAATAGCAATTGACATTTCAGTCATTTTTTTATATTTAAACATATTTTGCTTACTGTGATGTCTCAGATCAGCGAGGGGGGCCAATAGAGCCAGACAGCGTGTGAGGTTGCGCGCGTCTCCCGCGGCTAGAGCGAGTGCAGCACCCGCTCCGTAGCCCACGCCCCAGGCTCCCACACGGCCTCCGTCCACCATTTTGAGGTTGTCGCGAAGGTAACTGACAACAATGGAATTTGATTTAAACCTGTTGCTCTTTGGATTAAACGAATGTCTTCATCTACCTAACCTTATCCCAATCAAGTGACAAGGACCATCGGCTTCCACTGTTTTACGTGCCTTGTCCCTGAGTGACATTAGTCGTGAGATTGTGGAGGTTCAGAGGTTGACGTAATGTGTCAGTCAGTCATCTTTTCTCGCCCCCACAGCCACAACTTCTGCCTGGTACCAGACCGGGATAAAAGCACGAGGACGAAGAATTTCTTATATCTGTTAGTGTAATGGGTTCACGCCGTTCTGATAAGATGTAAATTAATAAATTCAAGAAGACCGGTGGCTATTGGGTTTTTTATTGTACACAAGTAAACAAAAAACAAAAGGAAGAAAAATTTGGTTAAAGTATTAATGATTTTGCCTAAAAATGGTTTAAATCAATTCATCTGTACACCATTCATGCATTGTTCACCGTAAAAATAACTGTTTCCTTAATTTTATGAAAGTATGAGTTACAAGACTGCGAGACTTTGAAAAATCTTACCAGCTGTGAAATAAAAAGTAAACAACATGTCGTATGCTTAATCGTAAACTGACCTAACTCAAAAAATCTGATTTTTGGGAAATCGCAAAAAACGTTTTGCCATTTACGACTTACTCCGCTTATAATTCGATAAAAACGGCATTATAGCAACAAATTATGTACTTTTAATTAAAGTTAATGAATTTAATAATGATATTTAAATGTTATTTTATTATTTGTTTGTCTTATTAACTAAAAACCTATTTTAGTTAAGAAGACAAAAATAGCTTTATCTCAGTGTTGAATGCAGATTTCAAAATAATTCTTACATTGGCTAATAAAGGACGCTGAAACGATGTTGCCTGTATCGTTAACTCACTTTAGACCCAGCTTAAACAATATGGTAGTGCAAAGGCGGCCTTATTGCTAAAAGCAATCTCTGACAGGCAACCTCACAATTTAGGGGAGTTCATTATTGGCTCCTTATAAGACTCGTAGAAAAACGAATGCATCAGATTAAGACAAGGTAAGTTAATTATATGGAGGTAAGTTTATATCCATAAGAAAATGGGAGAGTCAGAAAGTTGTAAAAGAAACCATCACCAAGAAATATTCGAGTGCGATTATTTTTCTATTTTATTTTGAAGAACATCCTTTAAGGATTACGGAAGACATATAAACTAAGGATTTTCTCGAAACAGTGTAGCTAAAATTATCACGTGCTCCATAAAACCACGCTCCAGGTGTAATTGACAACATGACTTTAAAATAACTTGTTTTTTCGTTTCTGCACCTAATCTATGTAATCCAAAAGATCTCCACAACGCTTTAGTGACTACAAATTTAGCATCGCTGCCTCCCCTGCTATAATTCAAATGATACATATACCTTAGCTTTTGAATTGTCCAAAGTTATAACATCTATCACAGACATAGAAAAGTTTAAAGAATTTAATAGTATGAATTAATAAATGAGGGCGTAACTTATTTAGCGGCCAGCGTTTGAGTCGATCGCTAGGTTAAGCAGGTCTTACCGCAGCCAGATGATAGATGGGGATGGCCATCTATAAATCTAACGCTGGTTTTCAAATGTCCAACCTCCGTTTCGGAAGGCACATAAAAATGTGGGTCCCGATTGATGTCACTGAGTGATATTAGTCGTCAGATAGTGGGGTTCTGAGAATGACGTTAGACGGCAATCGGGTATATATTATCTTGCCCCACTTAAATGGAACTTGGTACTAGACCGGGATAGCGCTAGTTAGAAAAAGAACGAGAATCGTGTAAATTAATAATGTCCGCTGTTTCCACCCGATACGATTTACGGAAATTCAAGAAAAAAACACTCATTTCTCAAAGGCCGTCAATGACTCTGCAAGCCTTTTGGCAGTACAGTTGTCCATTGGCGTCGGTAATCACTTATACGATTATAACCAGTCCAGAACCACCTTCCACTTCGCCAAGCAATAAAATAGCTTTGCCAAATACATCGACCGATAAATATATCGATTCAATCGATCGATCGATAAATACCTGAAAATTCATCAACCATTTTTGGATGCAAGCTCTTTTATTTGTTCAGTAGCGGAGCGCGGGGCTTGTTGTAAACGGAGTAAGTAATAACAGTTCTAGCTGTTTACTAGGATATTTTAAACTTTGTACTTATTTGTTTAACTCAATGTTACCGTTATAACGCGCCTTAATTCATTTTTTTAAAAGTATTAATAAACCTTAAAAGTATTATTGTTTTGATTATTGCTTATCTTGTCTTAATTGTATACTTTATTCATAGTATTTAAATAACACTCGATTGTCTAAATTGCTCAATTTTCATAATTCTTTAAATTATTATTAACGATAAAATTTGTCTATACCGTAACTGTTAAAATTTGTCGACAGCTTTCGAAGCTGCAATTCTTTATAATTTCAGCTTAGGTATAAACCTAGCACTTTATAAAATAATTAACTTTTTTAGTTAAAAAGTTTAAAATATTTCCAGTTTTTACTAAGAGTTTCTAAACACGTTAAAAGTTTTTATTCTTAATTAAGTAATAAAGTTCTTGATGTGCTTAAAAAGGCTATTAACTTTCATCAAACACTGCAGCAATTTAGATAGTGAAACCTTAATTAAGTGGTTAGATATTCGTGACTCCAAGCAGCTGTTCCTCCATTAATCTAGACACTAGTGCTCTCGTCTCGTGAATAAATTACTTTTGACTTTTTCTTAGTGAGATTTATACCTTTAACTAGCCACGCGCACCGGCTCCGTACGGGTGCAAAGTACGTATGCATGCATTATGATAATATAAACATTCCTCTTAAATCACTGTGTTTATTCCTGAAAACCACATTAAGATCAATTGCGTAGCTTATAAATGTACAAGAACGGGCAGTGACTTTATTTTATACTATGTAAAGAAGAAGATCCAAACTTAAAATTATATTACGACACTGTTCTTTATAAAGATCTAACTACCTAATATTATTATATAATATACTAGCTGTACGTAACTTCGTCCGCATGGGCCACACTTATCACTTAGGAGTATGAAAAATAGATAGTAGCCGATTTTCAGACCTATAAAATATGCATAGAAAACTTCATAAATCGATGAAGCCATTTCGGAGGAGTATGGTAACTAACTCTTAACATTTAACATGAGAAATAATATACAAGATTTTAAAGAAATTAATTTTCAAAACAAAAAGAAAAGTAAAAAATTACTGATCGTACTGATAATTAGACAACGTTTTCTACACAACTGTACGCAACACTCTTGGACTTTCATGCCTACTAATCGTTTTAAAAGATCGGTATGGTGTCTACCATAAGATAAAGCTGTTATTGTATATAATGCCCATATTTTAATAATTTGAAGCGATCTCTGTTTTCATAGAAATTATTACTACTAGGAACATTTGCTATTATTCTAGATAGTCTTCTTCTTCCTAGCGTTATCCCGGTTAAGTACTAGGGTCCACTTAGATTGCAAAGGATGTGGTTGTAGATTGAGCTAATATGACCGATTGTCATATGACATGATCCTCGTAACCTCAACGATCTTTACAACCTTACGACTGTAGATATCACTCAGTGACATTAATCCGGTCCCACTAATTACGAGCCTTCCGAAACACGGAAGAGGTTGCATATCAAATATAAAACGGCGTTAGAATGGGTCACCCATCCATCACCCGGTCGCAGCAAGGGCTACTTAACCTAGCCATCGACTCAAATGCCACTGATTAGGCGTGTAAGCTGGTTTGAAACCGTTTTTGATGAGCTCTTGGTTAGGTCAAGATACTTGTTAGTCTCCCAAGGATCTGTAAGCTCTACAGGTACTACTCGCTTTAGCGTCTAATATAAATAACAAATAAAATTAATATAATGTTTAAAAACACAAATCGCCGATGAGGCCCAAACAGCGGCCAAGTTAAAGTACGATTGGACTGGACATTTATGCCGCATGTTGGATGATCTTTGGGCCAAAATCTCCACTTTATGGACCCCAGATCGGAAACAACATCGCGGCAGGCCTAGAATGAGATGGAAGAATGACTTGGATCGTTATAATAGATATTGGCAACGCATAGCCTAGGCAGAATCTCGTGGAAAGAGAGCATGGAAGCCCTTGTCCTGCAATGGGGAAAAAATAGGCCCTAAATAGTAATAAATACAATAATATTGTCGATAGTAATTAGTAAAAAGAATGAATTTATATCCATTCTTTCCTGAGTTCGCTCTGATTTCCCGCGTTCAAAGAAACATCGCTCCAGTCAGCGCAGACCGGGTAACCTCATCAGCCGTTCCATTTAAAAGGATTCCAAGCTGCGGCAGCAATTTCCGCCTTGAATGCTATGAGTGCAACATTGCAAAGACCATTGAAAGAAATATTGACTTTTGTATTGGCATTAGAGATAATGTGAAGGCAGTACATATACTAAATTTATATATGAGTGTACTAGCTGTTTCCAGCGACTTTGTCCACCTAAAATGAAATTTACCAGAGCCCTTAAAAATAATTTTGCCCTAATTGTGACCCCCGTGAAAAATCCGTTCTTAGCAGATGTTTACTGACTATAAAGTACCTCTTTGACTAATTTCATTTTTGTACGTCCCGCGGTGTTCTAGATTTCGCTTCAATATATTTATCTCTATATATTTTTTTTATACATTAAACACGAAAATAATAACATACTGCACAAAATATTGGACTTTTAGTTATTGGTTTGTATAAAAAAAAAATCATAACTTATTTAATCTCCACAAAACTTTCATTGGTAGAAAAAGGTTTGTAACGCTGGTTTTTATTTCAGAAAAATTATGCATATTGCAACGACAAACTATACACATACTATACTATATACTAAACTTTATATATACTATAGCATCCACGGATACTATGTGTATATTGTTAGGTTGCTAAAATATTTATTTTAATATTAATGAATTTCTTAAATTACTTTGAGCAATTTAATTGTTATTTCGACAAACTTGTATTCTAAATTCGACCAATGACATTTTACTTCCGGTAATGACATTATTTTGAATGGTTACTGTTTTAACCAATAAGAGATTGTTGTAAAATATTATCGAGTATAAAGGCCACTCGGGCACCAACATAGCCCTCTTCCTTTAATATCTCACTTTCCGCTGGGTGCAATAATCTACTATTAAAATATAGTATATATTTACAAAAAAAAATATTTGTGTATAACAGGCGTCTGTTACCTATAACACAGGCATTAAGTTGTCTACCTAAGGAACAGACGCCCGTGTGTCAAATAGTCCTATAAATGAAAAATAAAAAAAGTGTCAATCCGTTTCTCCATATATATCTCTTAATGGTACTCCAGGTTTCGCTTTAATCAATGTAATTCAAAAAATTATTTTGCCCACTCTTTGTTTCTCTTATTTTTCTTTATAATTGATTATTTGTTACCCGCGACTTTGTCACTGTAATTGCTTATACAATACTAGTTGTTACTCGAGAGTTCATCCGCGTAAAATTAGGTGAAAAAGAATAGATTGAATTTTACCGTGATGATATGTACTCTATAGCCTTTCTCGTATAGATTTTCAAGAAATAACAAGCGTTCTTTTCCTTCTTTTCTCAAAGATATTACAGTCAAAAGTAAATTGTATTCGCTGTGAACGTTAAGAAGCAATTTTATGTTTCAATTAACATTTTCGCTATTTTTAGATCTGATAACAGCTCGTTGAGTAAAGTGTTTAATTACATAGAGGACTGCTTTAATAAAAGAAACAAGTGTAGATACGATACTGTTATGTAGAAAACTATTAAACAGTGTTAGTCCGAGTAGAAACAATAATATTACTATCTAATTAGTGCACAATGATTTTTATATAATCGAACATCTGTATGGATTGCCCTTTATGAGTTTTTATGTACCTACATATGCTTATAACATACCTCAATATATAATTCTCATAAGAAAAATCGAAACAGTTTATGGGATATATGCCTTAATGTGCACATTTTTCTGATCATCATTACAAAACTTACAAGTTGTTTCTATTTTTCAGATGAGCAGTACATAGTTTTGCAGTATTTTTTTGTATTCTATTTTAACATTTATACGCGAATAGACTATTTTGCGAGCTCTTTAAATTCAGCGAAATCTGATCTATAAAGCTTGTTTTTAGGGTTCGTAGTGCTACAAGGAACCCTCATAATTTCGCTCTGTCAGTCCGTCCGTTCGTCTGTCTGTCTTCTCATAAGGTGATCCCCCCCTAGCATTTCCGATCTATTAGAAGTAAAGACTTCAAATTTGTAGGATAATGCTAAAAACTCATTAGGAAAATTATTCTGAACAAAATCGGACAACAGCTTTTGAAGTTATTTAACAAATACGTTTAAAGCGTATCAGGTACGGAACCCTTCTATATAAGCGTGTCTTGATACGCTCTTGGCCATTTTTTATTTTGATATAGAAACAGAAAATTGTTAGAACCGGGACGACTTAACGAGTCTTTAGAAAATGAGCTTACGTATTTTTTGACCGGTAACAATTTTTTTTTTTTTTATGTTATAAGGGGGCAAACGAGCAGACAGCAGGCACCGAAGTGCCTTCCGGCGCCCATGGATAAAATATGCATAAGGCCGAGTGCAGGCTTGCGACTTTAGCGTCGACTATAATAGGACGACATTGACTATCTTACGACAATCATATCCTCTGTGATTGTTAACTCTATTTTTGAAGCGTATCAGGGAACATATCCCAGCTTCAATAAAGAAGCTCAAACTTGGGGCAATCCAAAGGTTTCTGGATTCTACAAGATCGCAGGTCTCGAGGATGTGTTATAAGTCGAGCAGGTTACAATTTATCTGACTGGTCTTCTCGGATGTAATAAGGTAAATACGGAATAAGTTGATCCGTAGACGAACTAAAGTTGCCGTCATTTCTCTCAAACTTTGCGATTTAATGGCAATGTGGAAAGAAAGGTTCTGGAAACTGGTAGACGGCGTGATTCGTTCTCGAAATGGTGGACGACGACCTGGAAGGCCTCCTATACGTGGGCCGACGATATAGTTAAGGAAACTATTGAAAATCATTGCCACAAAATCGATCACTGCGGAAGTCAAAGAGGGAGGCCTTTGTTAAGTAGTGGACAATATTAGGCTGAAGGAATGAAAAAATGAATGATGTTAATCAGAGACCTTCAAAAAAAGAACATACACATTCCTTACAGACCGGCAACGCATCATCGTGTTTTCAGGTAATGCGTGCGCTTCGGTAGTCACTCAGGTGAACTAACTATCCATTTGCCTCTTGTTATAAAAAACAAGCAAAAATAAATCGCTAATCACTAATTCCAAAAGTCGCTAGTCTGCTCTGAACATTAGTAAATTATGTATAACACCTGCCCGTATGTTTAAATTATTGATCGTCGGAAGTGCGGGTCTTATCTACTACCGTGTGTACACAGCTCGGTTTATTTAAACAATTTCTTACGTATACGATGCTTTTTATATACAAAGTTGGCATTACTTTCCCTTGTTGTTAAGTGGCGAACAATTTTATGAAGTTTATGATATGACGAAGTCAAAAACTCAACGCACATAACCTCATTTTTCAACCAACTTAAAAAAAGAGGATGTTCTGAAGTCGACGGTATTATTTTAAAAGTTTTTTTACCATAGAACTTGACCGACTGGGCGAACCGATTTTGTTGATTCTTTTTTTATTACAAAGCTGGTGCTTCCCGTGTGATCTCAGGTTAATTTGGTCCAGTTTTGACATTTTACAGTCGTCTTTTTTGTTAAAATTATATATTATTTAAGAATATTTTTTGCAACATGTTTTAAAGTGCGAAAGCTCACGTCCTATTTTGAAGTTTCTAGATTGAATTATTATTTAAAGGGAAAACTTGTGTTAAACAAGAAACATTATATTTTTAATTAGAAAATTAACACTAGAAGTATTCTATTTTTTAGGCAAAAAGAATGAAAAGGGCCGGATGTGGAAGCACATTTGGCACATTTGTCATGGTAGATGGTGCTATAATCAGTCTAACATTTTGTGCCAAATTTCATGATTCTAGGTCAACGGGAAGTACCCTATAGGTTTTGGGTCTCCTTGCAAATGTATGGGAAAAGTAACATAAACGCCCATACCTTTTGATTGTGTTCACTTGAAAGGTTGATTTATTCACAACTTCAAGGGACCGCAGACTTCAGTATATGGTATTAATTTCAAATTTTTAAGTCATCCCATTCCTGAGAAAAAGGGTCTTGACAGACAGACAGACATACAGACAGACAGACAACGAAGTGATCCTATAAGGGTTCCTTTTTTCCTTTTGAGGAAACGTAACCCTAAACTAAAAGGAACCCTAAAAACCAAGCAACTTAAAGATTTCTACCCACCTTTGGAGCAATCGAAGCTGCGGATTTTAATTGTTTCTAAAATATAACTTGAATAACGATTGTTTAAAAAATAGTTATATTAAACTTATCGTTATTCAACCAAATTCATGTTAATTGAGGTTTAATCTTAATAGATCTGTTACGGCCATGTTATCTATTTTGAGCGGAAATGTTGGGTTAATTAAATTGATATTCTGTAGGTCAAACATATATTAATGTAATTTCCTCTACATCTTCACCACTATAAGCACCTTTAGACGAAAGTTAAATATGTACTATATATTGTTTATTATAATTATAATTTATATACTTTATATAATAATAATAATAATAAAGCCTATTTATTTCCTTAATAAATCATTTACAGTTTATAATAATAGTAAAACAAGAGTTGCATGCACTAATAAAGTATTTTTTTTTACTTCTAATATTAAGGACCCCTCTAAAGAGTCTTTACTCTTCAGAGGCCTTTGCCTCTTCCAAGTTTTTCCATATAGATCTGTTGTTCGCTTTCAGAAACCAGTCCTCTCCAGCTACTTTAATAATTTCGTCAAGCCACCTTTCCGCCGGCCTGTCTCTGTTTCTTCTGCCTACTAGGCCCTTCCATAACGTTACCTTATTGGTCCATCTATCTTCTTCCATACGTGCGACATGTCCAGCCCATTTCCATTTTTGTCTTTTGCTATGGTCTAGAGCGTCTATTAACTTTGTGATTTTTCTTATGACTGTGTTTCTTTTCCTGTGTCACAGTTTTAGACACAAGATGCTTCTTTCCGTTGCTCTTTGGGTTGTTAGTATTTTGTTTCAGGTTTTTATATTGACAATCCATGTTTGGGAAGCATATATGAGAGAAGGTGATATACGTGAGTCCATTACAATCTTCTTTAGCTTTATTGAGGTATTCGATTTTAAGATTTCTTTGATTTAATTTATATATAATTATATTTATTATATATATACATTGATATCGCTGGTTGCTTTGACAGCAAAGAGATGGAAGTTTTGGGTGCCTATAAAAGCAACGTGTTAATTGAATCTGGGATTATTCACTTAAGTCCTTGCTCCTTAGTTATCTCCAACAATACATTCTGCCTGCCCGTAAGGTTGCCCCCCCTAGCATTTCCAAACTATTAGACGTAGAGACTTGAAATTTTGCATGTTGATAGAACATGCTAAAAACTCATTAGGAAAATTATCCTGAACTAAATCGGACAACGAAAGATACGTTTATAGCGTATCAGATATGGAGCCCTTCTATATAAACGCGTCTCCACACGCTTTTGACCATTTTCATAATTAAGGCATGCCTAAGGAATATTCAAACTTAGATTTGATGCCCTAAGCAAACCACTCCCGTGCTCATCCATAAGTAAACTAGCATCAGTCTTAAGAAGTTTCATGTACGAACTTTAGCTTAGGATTTCAAATAGCCTTACCTTCAATGTCCTAGAACCAATATAAATTTTTCGTAACGTTTCTGATGCGCCCTAAAAACTGATGACGTCATTTCTGACGGGGCAACCAATACTGAGCGAAGCTTTAGCGCCAGCGAGAAGTAACAATTTCTTTTGTGAGATAATTTTGGCGATATAGGGGGTCTTAATGGGGTACGACTAAATATAGCGGCGTATCCGTAGCGCCCCCTGCGACGCATCTCAATCATCGTCTAATAAGTAGGAAAGCAATCTAGACAAAAGTTTAAAATTAGATCGCTAGGAATAGATCGTAAGGTGAGCTTGTGCGCGGCCTCACGAGTTAAAAATACACGCATGGCGTCGTCCGCAGTCGGGTAGGGCCGCTAGTTTTCGGGGATTTTCCGGACCGTCCTGGCTTTTAAACGGTTATTATTTAAGGGCTAGTTGAAGTTAACATTAATTTAAATATACTAAAATGATTCAACGCCGTAAGAACTTTATCTTCAGAATGTCCAGCCTATGCACTCACAACTGAACCTGACTATCCAGCCAAATTGAGCCATCCAAAAATACAAAGAATACTACACGAATAATATAATTTAGTTATAGTTTTCTGTAGGGAAGTGGGTAAGTCCAGACAAACAGAGCCATGGTCCAAGAATTTTCTTTATGCCCTACCTACTTTAAAACGTTTATTCAAATAATATAATATTCAGTCATAAGGTGAAGTTACGCTATACTAAGTCAAATTTAAATGCATTAAAGTTGCGACGCAAAATGCTCGATTTTTCGATAGATGACCTCACAGAATCATACAACCAGACTGGTTTTTGAACAGAACATTGCTAAAATGCACACCAGTCGTTATTATATTATATATTGAATTTTTGCAGATTTATGCAGATCACCTGTCGTTGGTAGCTTGATTGAACGATAATATCACAGTCGGCTCCACTGATACATCTGTATATTTTATACACATATGTAAATAAAATTGTAAGGAACGTCGGTACTATCAAATTAATATTTTTGGACCCATATTTTATTTGTACACAAACAACGCTTTTTCATATTTTTGGCAGACTGCCTTTATGTCCGGGCTATTATTTGAAACAATTTATATGATCTTTATAGATTTTTTACTCGAGGATAGCCGTGTAGCTACCTATTCATTTTGTTCTTTTATAATTTCACATAAAATTCGAAAAAAAAAAAAATCTTAAACAAATTATAAAAAACCAAAAATTTGAAATTATTTCCCGAACGCGATTGAAGTAGCGGGCCACGTCAAGTTTTTAATATGATCTTAGTCTTAATTATGAATTTTAATTATTAACTACAAAAGGAAGTTATCAATTCGGTTGGCCTTTTTATTTATTTTGTGTAAATAATATGTGGTGGAAACACATAATATTAAAATATAAAGCATTTGTATACTTAATGCAATTTTAAATAATTTAATAGCAAAAATGGTTATATTTTAAATGAACTTTCAATAATATATAATAGGTTTCAAATATAGAACAATAAGTTCTACAAGTAGGTTAAATATCGTTTAAATAATTCTGCAAAAGATACAACCTGATATGGATTGACGGTAGGACACCATCCTCTGGGATTCTATTTATTTATTTATGTATTTAAACTTAATTGCACACATAGGAACAAAATACAATGGTAAGAAAAATATTGCAACTTAAGTACAAAGTGCGCAAAGGCGGTCTTATCGCTTAAAGCGATCTCTGACAGACAACCTAGGCAAGAGAGGATTTAAGAATCGGAAAGGGTGGTGCTAAAAACAACTAAGTGTTTGTAATGATTTTATACGTCTCCACGAACAAAACCCAATCAGCAATCAGGAGCACTGCCTAAGATGAAGAGAGGCATAATTCTAGTTTTGTTTTTTGATCCTTCTATAATAAAAGTAGGACAATCCTGTAAATTTAATACCCAACGTTTGGTCACTTCACCGCGTACCCGATTCCACACAGCACGAACACCCCTTATCTTACTATCCCTAATTCCGACGTATATTCCTCATTTATCTTTTTTTACTTCATATACATACATAAATAGATATAGTCTAACTCCTTTTTATATTGTATATGTCTTCTAAAAATATTTTCGAAATCTAATAAACCTTCCACAATTGACCGAAGTTTGCTTAAAGAAACTAGCTAAATTTTACGAAGAACAGAAAAACAAAAAATAATTTAAACAGTTCTTGTTATAAAATTCATAGGGAGTAAAAATGTATCTATAACAAACAGGCGCTCCTTTTGTATTTATAGTTTATACAATCTAAAAATGTAGAGAAAAATTACGACATCCTAGGTCTTACTCAGAATCAGTCAGACCCGGATCAAATGGCGCCTCCGTGCTAGTAAGCTATTCCGCTCACATCAGCTCGATCCGTCTCCAAACGAGACGTGGAATGTCAAGAGTAGATTTATTGGAAAGATCTGCACCATTACTTCTTCTAGCTAGACCAATATCTATTCAAATACTACTACATTATACAAAAATAATTCATATTGCACTAAATACTTAACTACTTTTTGTCTTCTCATAATGCCGGAGCTAGACATAGCTCAAAGTGTTTGTACATTTTTGTCCTTGAAGACTACAAAGTATTACAAGACTTTGCGCAGCTTCTCGATGTCTCCGGCCAGACTACATGACCATTGAAATGATCATTCAAATGAAGCCATATCTGGCTCCGGCATAAAGATAATCCAAGCAAACCTAGAGGTGTACCACGATTTTTGAATCGATCGTATAAGAATAAGATCGTGAAGAAAAAAAAAAGCAGATTTTTAAACTAAGTTTGATACGTCATAGATGAGTTAAATTGACAGATGGTTGCTTATCTTAAGTATACCAGCGAAGTCCCTATGTGTCCTGCTAAAAGATTAGCACAATAGAATCATTAATTGATTATTGCATATTTGGCTAGAGGAGGGAATACTAGCAATAAAGCAGTGTCAAGGAATCCCTAAAACCTATACCTGGGTCACAATATTCAAGTACTGCATGGGTTCTTCTATCGACGACGCAACCTGCATGGTGAATCCATGTATGTTCGTTTTTGTCTCTAAAAATATGACGACATCAAGTATTTTTGTTTTTAAGTCATGTAGTGATTTTTCGAGTTACTTTGCATAATTTTATTTGCTTATAATTAATATCAAAATAATATATATACGATATGAATTAAGAATGAGCACATTATAATTTTTTTCTCCTTATTTTTTTAGATAATGCATGCAAATGCGCATGAATGCTATTATATTCAGGTTTTGGATGAAAATCGAAATTGTTTTTTTAAACTTATTTATTAAATTTGTTTTTCTTAATATTATTTTGCATAATTTTGATGAGCCTTTTAATTAAAATATAAACGCCATCGAAATAAAAAAAAGTATATGAAGATATAAAATAAAAATAAGAACTATGTATTATTGTTTTTGGTTGTATGACGTTAGCCGTTATAAATTCCCGCCAAAATGTTACTAACTGAATATGAGTAGTGATCATAGACAACGCAGACTTTGACGTAAATTAACTTTATGAACTTGTAAATGCTGTCTTATTCCAAACTATGGGATTATACATGTATATTTTTGTAAGAAATCGATAAGTATACAACTTAAGCTATGTTTATGAACTTGTAAGCCGTCAAAATGACATTTAATATAATAAAACGTCGCGAGGTATAAAAGTTATTAACCATAAATGTATTTTAGAATTATTATCATTTTTTGCTTATTTGAAAATCGACACTCTTAGCATTTATAGTAATCAATATGAACTACAATTTATATTAATTTGTAAATTTAATCTCAATTAACTAAAAGTGCGTTACGTTTAGTATATGTAGACAGGGAAGAAAATTTCTCGTTTGTAATGGCGAGTTGTACTATTCAGCTGAGGATGTACACCCATTCTATAGAAAACCACAGACAAACAATAATCTTCGCACAATTTAGTAGTTCTGCCATGAGTATCAGTACTAGAAGGTGGTTAAGGAGGTATATATAAGATAATTGTAAACGCCAAAAAGCTTCCTACCATCAGATGAAACGCATGGCACCACACTTATATTAAAATTTCATTTTTCAATTTTTTTTTATATTACAATTACAAACTAATAATTTTGGGCCACGGAAATGTGTGCTAGGTCCGCTAATCAGAAAAAGGAACATCGCCAAATTTAATCAATTTTTAAAGAAGTCTTATCTAAAGAATAATAATTATAAATGATAATAAATCAATGATAAATCTTAAGGCATTTTATATCCATTTTTAATTTTCTATGATAAAAAAATAAGTGTCTACAATTTGTTACTTTTTAGGGTTCATTGGAACACTTCGTTGTTCGTCTGTCAAGACCCTTATTCTGAAGAACGAGTAGGAATAAATACCAAACACTGAAATATGCCATCCCTTGAAGCTGTGAAAATATCAAGGCCCCAAATGTACAAGATCAAAAGATATGACCGTTTATGTCACATTCCCCATACATTCCACAGAGGGAATCAAGACCAATAGGGTACTTCCTGTTGACATAGAATCGTGAATTTTTCTTTTTCTTGTAGTACTAATATAAATCAAAAATCTGAAAATTCATTGTGGCATCTGTGTCTGTTTGTCTATCTGTATGGCTGTCCATCTGGGCCTATGGTGTCTTTAGGCTGTGAAAAAATCAACCCTCTAAGTCAACCATAAGAGTCATGTTAATTTCTCATAATAATTTATAAGGAAATCTTATGAAAAATATAAATATTAACATAATCTGCTAAAGTGTCACTTAATGGTACAGAACCCTTAGTTCACGAGTCTGACTCGTACTTGATCGGTTTTTTTTCCATAAATTAAGTGTTTTTATATAGAGCAATTTGTCAAAAGTTATGAATAATTCAATGCAATTTAATGCATAGATAAAGTTTGGTTTTTGGCAAAGCGGAAGTCCGGTTCCGACGACCAATCTGAAATTACACTCTTATCTATGGTCTATAGATCGTATGGATCGATAAAACATTACGAGTTACACAAATGTACTATATTAAAATGTATATAAAGTCCTCCTAAACAAGTGGGTTGATTCATAATGTACTTTATACTAACTAAATAATTGATAGAATCAGGCGTTACTTTGCGGAAATCCATGACAAGCATGAAAAACTAAACTACTTTGCTTTAATCCGCGAATGAATACGAGGGAAAATCGGTGTAATGCTGCAACCCGAAAAGACTTGCCTCCTGTGGGCCTCGCACGAACATTTCCTAAATAAAGACAATTCTTTGACTTCGAACGGTACAAAATATTCCTGATAGGGCCTTAGGGGATATATGCTATCCAAAAGCAAGTATAAGAGATAGAGCCAGTAGAATAACTGTTATTTCTAGAACGTTAGCGACACACAGAAAATGTTTCTATGCACCAGCATTTTACGTTCGTATTTGATAGTATTTTTCATAGCTTATTTTGTATATACCCCGGAAATTGATGTGTTCGTATATCGGAAGCGGCGGCGGTTCGGGCGTGATCGAGCGTCGAGATTGTGTGAAGAAAAACACAACGAAGATAGTGGAAATATTACACACATATTGAAAATGGTTCGCCTCGATTTTGGGGGAGATATTGGTCCTCGAGATTATAGCAAAAGAGTAAACTGTAAGAAACTCTCCGTCTTAAGACAATAGTTAAAGATTTGAAGAATATCATAGTTAAAGGTAGCACCGCGCTTGCATTCCTTTTGGTCTGCAGCCGTTAAGAGCCGTACAAGTACCTCTTTCTCATATAATCGGCGTGAAGTGGCGTCAATGCAGTCACGTCCATTGATGATAAGTTTGTCGCATTTCATTCAGTTTGTGAGCCTTCCCGGCTTAAAATCGTCATTAAAGGGGGGACACGTATCTGCTAGTCTCCTGGTCGTGCAGATATCCATGAGCATTGAAGGTCATTTAGGTGCACCGCCGCATTTGCCCCTTGTAACATAAATTATAATTATAATCAGCCATCTGTGTCTCGCTGTTGAGCACAGCCCTCTCCCGTTCTCTACCATCCATCACGGTCTTGGGCCTCTTTCGACCAGGTCGTTAGGTATTTGTCAAGGTCGTCCCGCTATCTTTTCCGTGGTCGGTCGAGTCGCCTTTTGCTTATACCAGGACGCCAATCACTGATTATTCATGTCCCTTCGTTGAAATCAACGATATGAGTTTTAACTTATCTAATTATAATTTCCATTTTGGGTTTTCAGTTTAGTAGTTTAAACACAAAATTTATATAATTTACATTATTTTCAGTTAAACGGATTATATTTCTTTCAACATTCATCAATAAGTCACAAGTATCGGAAAGTATTGGAAACTTTATAAAGTAGCACAAATGTATACATGTAACAGAAAGATTCGTGTAATAGAACTAAACAGTTTTAATTGTATGATATATTTGTATCTATTTTTATTTTAGAAATAAGGTTTATAACTCTGGGGAAATATTACCTTTAGGTATCTTAATTTTTTAATTTGTTTCAAACCAAGTTTGGTTCAGATGAGATTAACTTGTTTTCGAGCGTATTCTATATCACTTTGTTTAACTGATTTTATTTGCGTATCTTTAGATCGTATGTATGAAATTGTATTAAAACTTTTAGTATTCAGTTTATCAGAGATCTTAAAGCCGCCTCTGGAACTACCAAGCGTATAACCCACCAGATAAATTATCATTACGTTGACTATATATGTTTTTCTGTAGCAATAATAAGATACCCTTCGTGATGATGACATCTCACTATCACTTCTAGGCTAGGACCAAATTTTAGGTTCCATCGGAAAGAATCAAATAAAAATTTTACTATATTATTGCCACTACAGACGTCGGCGTCTTCTCATATATTTCACGCCTTATGACGCGAAACGCTTGAGTAGTGCTCTACTCTCATTTAATCAAAATGCATTTTCCAGAACTTAAAACGATTCTATTCCTTTGATATGTCACTTATTCATAAATAAATACAGATTGAGATGAAATTCGTGTTTCAAGGCTGTTGATGCTTAGAAAGATATTTGTTTTATTAATAATTCGAAGCGAAAAATTAAAGAGATAAAAGATATTTTGTTAATTTTGTTATAGTTTGGCTCTGTGTCCGTATTTATGTAGATAAACGGACGTAGGTCCGTCGTATAGTAAAATTGGGCGGTCAAACGTTTTAATTCGTTTGATTTTACTTCTTTATATATAAAAATCCAGTGTCACTTACCTAATCAGGCGGTATTCGTGAAAAATGGCATTTTTGTGTAATTTGGTCCAATTTGAGAGATAGTATTTCTTAACAAACTATTATAACAAATTATAATAGTTTTTTTCTTAAACTTATGCATTACGTTAATTTCTAACAATAACTCTTAGCAAAATTTTCTTTAACTAGGAGCTTTAATCCAAAATGGTAAAGGACTTTCTTTGTCAACTATACAAGGGTGTCATAAGAAATAAGTTCTGTTTCAGTGTATTGACATTAAATGGCGTACA
>JANCMC010050420.1:8162233-8254828 GCA_024363005.1 Charaxes varanes | reverse complement strand
CAATAAATTGGTTTGCCACGCTAAGGTCGAATGTCGCTTGCACGTCAATTAGTTAATAGGCTTATTTTTGCTTGTTAATTTCGAACAATAACCCTTAGCAAAATTAACCCTTAGAAGGTGGTAAACCACTTTCTTGATCGACTATAGCTACAACCAACCAACCTACAAGTATATTGTCTATCTTTACAATTTAATAAAATTGTCGATGAATAAATAGTCTTTTATGACAAGAGGCATTTACTAATTGGATATACTAACGCAATGGTTGTACAGGTAATCGAAAACCATTAAAAATATATATATATATAAAATCCTTTACACGGGCTATAAAAATGTAGACTTTAAAAAAAAATTTCTTTCACTTCAAGTTTGGCTTAAATGTACTTGACACTGGTATCACAATTTTCGCAAAATCTTTAGTTTCTTCGAAAAAAACATGATACCGATTATGTTTTTGTGTACATCGGGTCATCCATAAATTACGTCACATGAATTTTACGATTTTTTAACCCCTCCACGTTCTTGTCACAGGTTGCCGCAGATTCGGAACCCCCCCTCCTTGGTCTAACGTCACATATTTTCAATTGTATGGATGTACTAGTTGCCCATTGACGTCGTTCTGTCACAAGTAAATTTTCATTCTGAACGGTTTTTGAACTATTATCTGAGCTGTTATGTTGGACACTTCAACTATCTTCCCGTAAGAGATAGTACTCCTTATATTTTAAGCTCCAAAATTGCAACATACGAAAAAAAAAATTGTTGAATTGTTCGACCCTTGAAACATTTTGTGCGTCATTATTTTTTATTTATATAGACCAGAAATAAAAGAAAACGTAATTTTCAATTTTTTGATAAAGTGTTTGGAGCCTCCATCTCAGTTGTCACACATTATCACATTTTGGTGATACCTTCCCCCCTTTAAGTTTTGACGTTATTAATGGATGACCCTTAACTAAGGTAACGTTCAGTCCTCGCAGTGTTACTAGCCAATAAAAATCTACCAAAATGGTAATTTTATATTACTATCGCTATGAGAGCGTCGTGGCGTGTGAGATCCAGTCCACCGTGTGCGCTACTCTATGGTAAATGCCTGGCTGCCCTCTGCTGGCGCAGGAGTACCCGGCCGAGACCACACCTATGAGGTACCACCGTCCCGCTCGTTCCAGCATCAGAGGCCCCCCGCTGTCGCCTTGACAGCTGTCCTTACCACCGCCCCGATAGCCCGCGCAGAGCATCTCGGGGTATATTACTACATTTATACCTGGAATTACGCAAAAATAAGTGTCAACAAGCATTAAGTTGCTTTATGATTTTTGGTAATCGTTAATAATTTAATGTAGACAAATAGACAAAAGGTATGCGGCTCAAATAATGAGAGAATTGACGTTAAATTATTTTATCTTTTATAAATTTACGTTAAGTGAATTTAAATCTTTATTATGTACCCGAATGGAGTTCTATAGTAACATGGTCTTTGTCTTTCATATAGTTTTTATATAAAAAAGAGGGAAATGGGATAGCCATTTGTGTGTGTGTGTGACTACCGATATCCATTAATAAATGCACTATAAGAAGACACGTAGATGCGTCGTCGCTCTTTAAGAAATAAGAACCCCACAAAAGACATTTTCATGTAAAATAATGCCATGGCGAGACTCTTTTAGAGCCATGCCTCTTATTCTACACACCCTTACTCTACATTTTGTAACTTTACTCTACACGTTAGTCAAAATATGTGGCTTTCCAAAATTTATTTACTAGTCATCACTTTTCAGTTATACAATAGTTCTTAAAATAATAAAACAGCCACGCATCATACAACAGCGCGGAACTATGAAAAATTTATACGTTTAAAAAGATCACTACTACCATAATATTTCGAGAATTTTCTTTATCTGATTTATATCTCAAAAAAGATTATTAAATTATTTCGATCCCAAGTTATGAAGGTTCAAAAAAAAGAGATTACACGTTTCGAGAAAAGATAGTTGGGTAGAACCTTCGCACTTCGCTTTGTCTCGTTAAGAGGATTACTACAGTGATCCCAGTTGCTTATTTCTTGGTTGTGTTTAAATGTCAAGGGTTCGGGAATATGGGAGCTGACAACTGTTGTGATAGACATACCGTTGGCTCGATGCCACCGCTCACAGACTCTATTGTCTAACACTGGCACATCAACTGCCTGCAGCGTCCGGGGCCGCAGTCTCGAGCCGGGACTCAGGGCTCCCCATCCGGCCGCCCAGCCGTATTGGCCGAGGAAATCGGACCCCCGCTCTGGTAGACATATCGGAGCTGAAATAGAAAAAAAGAATTTGTAAATGGACTTTGGTAATATTTTTTGGAATAAAGTAAACTAAACTTTCACCAATTTTAACGGAATATCGATATATTCCGTATGTTGACAGTCCATTTATTATTAGCGGAATACAATAAAGATTATCGAGTATTATAGACTGTATCGGTATGCAGTCTAGGATGCTAGTAACGTGTTTATCTAGACTATTATATTACTTGAGACGGTATATTGATTTCTACCACTTAGCGTTATCTCTGTCTACTACCAGGGTCCGCTTAAATTGTAGAGAATGTGATGTGGGGCGAGTCAAGATGACCGACTGCCATCTGACGTCATTCCCCGAACCTCCACAATTTCCCGAGTAATATCACTTAGTATCATTAATTGAGACACAGTATTTTAAGTGTCTTTTTAAGGAGGCCGGTTATTTGAAAAATCAGTGTTAGGTTGGGTCACCCATCTATAGCCTGACCGTTCTAAGAACTGCTTAACCTAGCCATCGACTCAAATGCCGGCCACTGATTAAACTATGACCGCCTTTTTAGATTATAAATAAATAAATATATACAGGACTATATGACACACGGGCGCCTGTTCCTAAGGCAGACAACTCAATACCTGTGTTACAGATGCCTGTTATAGACAAATATTGTTTCCCAATGAAGAATGTTTCAAATAAAACAGTAGGACCCGATTAATGTCGCTTTGTGATATTAGTAGTGAAGTTGTAAAGACCGTTTTGATTTCGAAGATAACGTCAGATGCTAATCAGTCATCTTAACTCGCCCCACAGCCAAGTCCTCTGCAATTTAAGGGGAATCTGGTACTAAACCGGGATAACTCTTGGCAGAAATTCAATCTCAGGCCACCTTTATCACTTTACTAGCTGTGCCCGCGTCTTCGTCCGCGTAATATTGGGTAAAAACAATAAGCGAGATGATAAATAGCCTATAGCTACATCCTCTGCAATCCAAGTGGAACCCGATACTTAACGGTAACGCTATGAAGAAAAAGAAGCATGTTTATATAGATACATATCTATAATTATAATCTTTCAGATCCTGCTTATAATAATGAAAATGTCTGTTGAAACAAATAATTCAGGCCATTTCTCACTTCTATACAACAACATCGCACTACTTGGTGCATCCGTGCAAAGCAATCGGGTAAGTGGATTGTACGTAACTTCAGCTGCAAACACATTACCTGACTGCGAGAACCTGACACGAATTATTAGGTGAGTTCGAGGTTCATTTCGAAATTGACTCTCCTGTGGGTATTTGTTGAGACACTCCAGTTCAAGGGCGAAAGGAGTATTTGTTTTGTTGTTTATGTATCTAAAATTACAAACACAAGAATACACAATATAGAGAGGAAGTAAAAAATGGAAAAAATCACTAAACGATATTTCTTCCAGCTTTCCTAAAGTGTAGGATAAATAGTATTAAATATAAAGGCTTAAAAGAATATGAAAATAACAATGGACTGAAAAGAAAATTAAATATTTATTTACGCACACGTTTTATAACATTGAAAAATTCTAATTCATGATGTGCTTCATGACTAATTCATGTTAAAGGTAGACCTTTGATGCAATTTTTATCAAGCCAAATATATTTTCTAGAATTTACAATATTGTGTATCTCCAAAAATTTTGGTTCTAATTTGTGACTGTAAATGTAATTTCAATTGTTTTAAATTTTTAATGTATGCAATTTTTTAATATTCGCATACCAAAAAGTTGCGATACAGCTAAGGTGTTATAATAAGTTACATCAATACTGTGTTCATTTAGTAGAAAATAATTGATTTGATATAATTTGAAAGTACCAAAGGGAAAAAAGACTGATGTGCTTAGTTGTACAGTTAATACAAACAATAATATACATATATATAAGAAGAAAATATAAACGATAAACACTCTAAATTGATGAAAAATAAGCTTGTTATCTTGTTTGATGAAGGCTTTAAAAGCAAGCAAGTCCGTGTTGATTTCGTGTCAGATGGCTGAGTTATTATGTCTGAAGACCATTTCAAATATTTTTTTCTATCCCCTTTTGTGAATGAGAGTTATATTCTTTTATCATTTCAGTAGCACAGCAAATGTGTTCCTTCCTCTGCAACGCGATGGACCCGGCACCCGCACGGTGAATCCATGGAATGCTAAGAAATTCGTCTCTGTATAGAAGTGTACATAATACATTTGCTTAATTTATATACTTATTCCATCCAAATTTATACGGCATCTCAAAAATAACTATACAAAAACCTGTGGAGCTAACAACAACGTAATAATCCTTATTTTCGTAAGAGGTTTTTATAATGGGGAAAAAAATAAAGGAAAGGACATTCGAGAACTTCTATTGTATTTCCAAAGAATAATTACCTACCAAAATTTAAATAACAACGTTAATGAGAGAGAAAATGTCAGCAAAACGACTCACGTTTCCACCCTTGTTAAAATACATGAAATATAATTTGACTTTGCAACGACACTTTGCCACTGACCCTTTGTCAAAATTTGCCCTAATATCATTGAAGTTAATTTAAGGTGAAGTTGACTATTTAAATTTATGAAGGTGAGTACATTAATGACTAATATTATATTAAGTAGTCACGTTTCGGCCTTAATAAATGGCGCGTAGGAATATATATTTCAAAGAACGGGTGGAAATTTGCCCACAAACCTTTTTGCGTACAACGACACATATTATTCCATTCACAGAAAAACTAAATTTGACTGTTAATATAACATACGATTGTCACGATTACGCTTTGACATCCTCCAATACATGTGTGTGTAAATCGTCTGGCATTGGTGTGCGTGTGATTTTATTTTAATAATTTAATACATTATTATTGCATATTATAAAAAAATATATAAGCATTCGCAGACCTTCCTCAATGTGAACTAATTGTAGTTCACAATTGTGTGCCAAATTTCATAATAAACGTTCAAAAACAACTACATTATAATTGGAATTATCTTAAAATATTATATTATTAGTAACTAACATTACTTATAATGGTAATGAACTGCTCTATGTCACAAGTCCGTATAAAAGTTAGTCACAGAAGATGGATGACAGTGAATGAATGTTAAATGTAGAAATAACAGTAATAAGGAAGAAGTCCAAAAGTAAAAAAGCATAGAATGATAGAGTGAAGAAGTTAAACTAATCTTGATACTCGGTGAAAAGTTTGTCTGGAAAATCTTCGCTAACTAGAAACAACAAGCGAACGGTTAACTAGAACAAATAAGAAAATGTATTTATACGGCGACGTTGCGCAATGTAGGACAATTTTCCAGAAGCTGCACCCGCCATTGAGGCGTGCAGTTTTATCGTTGCGTGAACCCCGATGCGAAAGGCGGGGGGGATATATTTATGTTCAAAGTAGTTTCAAACTATGACGACTGTAAACAAATACTATAAACAAGTAATAAATAAATATAATCAATATATACAGGACTATATGATACACGGACGTCTGTTCCTAAGGTAGACAACTTAATACCTGTGCTATAGGTAACAGCCGCCTCAGCGTGAGAGTGAGCTTTCTGAGAAGAATAATATCACCAGTGAAGTAAAACAAGGAGGCCTCACGATACTGACAGCAGTGCAGAAAATGTAAATGTAAACCATGAAGTTATTCAACAATATATATTTTTTTCATTATATTTTAATTTCTTTACAAACCTAGCCTGATATAGCATAATGCTACGCATCTGTTTCTTTACATATTGAAGAATGTGAATAAAGATCAAATCTGATAAAAATAGTTTTTAATTTTAAAAGACAAATTTTCGACAATTTTATACAGTTGAATAAGATTCGCTATTTTTTAAGAATAAATCCTTCTAGGTATCCGGTAAAAAAATGTAATTTTGTAGAATAAATAATGTAACAAGCACTAAGACTAAGATTTGAAATGTTAAATGTTAAAAAAGGGAAATGTTATAAAAGGGACTGTACTGATTCTTTGTCATCTACCTTCTAAGCTGCAAAACCAATTTGAATTAAATTTTGTGTGTATATTCCAAGGGATGCGTAGGTGATATAGAGTATGACCTGGTAAATGGTATTGCTGTCGGGATATGCGTACATCCTGACAGGTTGTGGGATATCTCAACAAACTATTAGTTAGCTATTATTCAAAAACGTCTGTTCTGGTTTAAGTTGTGTCTGTTTTGTGTTATTTATATTATTATAGAGAAAGAATAAAAGAAAAAAAAGAAGGGAAAGCTCAAAGGGATATTTAAAAACAAAAACATTCTTTTGCAGGACAACTTCTTTGGCAGGACAATTTCTGCCAGTTAATGTATATTTATAGGGAGTCAATTTAAAAGGAACAAAATTTTCAAATACTAAGACATGCTAAAATTATATAGTGCAAAGTGGAACGCAGCTCGTTTTCGGGGCCATCTTAAAATTGGATTCGTTTCTTTTTTCGTGGAATTTATTAGAAGACAGAAGATTTCCAGATCGTTAAGTCGGATGGTCCGCTTTTAATATATCTTCTATTTTGCCATTAACGGTTTTAGAATAAGATTATTTGCTAATGACAGTTTAATTTTTTTGTCTCATATTGGAATAATTTTGTTACCTGGTAGATATTATTCTATTTCAAAAATAATTCATCTTTATAATCTGATTGAATTGCAATTCACAATAGCTTAAAAATGTTACTTCTTTATTTGAAGACATTGATACCTAATCCCTAAACTTTTCCTATTTAACAACATTTTACTTCGAATATATAAAAATACATCCTAATTCCTAATTTCTTTATTAAGATTATCAAATAATCTTTTCATGTTCATCATGCCGATGCCAACCATAACTTCATTTGAATGATCATTTCAATGATCATATAGTGCTGCCGGGGACTGGCTGTGTGGGTTCACAAAGTTTTGTAGTACTTTGTAATCTTCAAGGACAAAAATGTACAAACACTGAACGATGTCTGGCTATGATATTTGACGATCATATATGATGAAATAAAAATTAACATTAAATGTGAATATCAATTAACTACTACGTGAGATTAGGAGAAAGTTAACTTGCGATCCGTTTTTTCCTTCACACTCCATGGCTTAGAATAGGCAAAAATAACTATTTCACTCATCACTTACTTGTTTAATAAGTATAGCCAAAAAAAAAAAAATCAACTGTATTATTAATTTTAAAAATTATTGCTGACTGACAGACGTCATTAAATCTTTTTTATAACTGACCATTTTTTTTTTACGTTGGGAAATGCATTTACGAGCTAAGTTATTCTAACGGCAAATCAACCACAAAACGTAACGACACTCTTTAATTAATGTTAAAGAAATTTTATCAAAAACTGAGTACCTAATTTTATTACATAAATAAGCCCTCATTCGCACGAGAGTTTAAAAAACGTTGCATTAAATATCGGCGTTGGCGCATTGTCAGCTTCGTCGACACAAAAATATACCGTATACATAAGTACATATAGAGTTGAAAATAGAACATTGTTCGATAAAAAAGGGTCGCCATGAGAACATAAACTGGGGAATACGTCCGTATGTTCTTTTTTAATGCACGATAAAAAAAAGCCCTCGTGCGACGAATGAGAGCTACGTATTCTTAGTGACTCACCAGTCACCCCGTACGTGTTTATTCTACCGTGCAACGAAAACATAGTAAACAGCTTGTATTACATTTTTTTACTTTGATAACTTGAGAAGCAAACACACACAAATAAATCGTCTTCACGACAGATAAATGGGCCCGAATTCTTTGTCAAATGCTATCTTATGGTGAAATTCATACAATAAAATTAAATATTGATTCCTTTGAACGATTCTTAAAAGATTTATCGCTGCCAAAGGAGAAAACGGCTTATTGTGGTTTGGTTTTCTTGACAGATACATTTTAACAAAAGACGTTTTATGTTTCTTTATCTTCAATCTTCTATCAATAACTCTTTGTAGTTTTCAATTCGGCTACATTTTTTGATTCACGGTCTTCATTGTAGTTTGTGTTCCTATTTTAATAGGTTTGGAAAGGAAATGTGAGCCCTATGATATAAGCAATACAAAAAGTTATCGGTATTCTTTTCTTTTATGTTACAAGGGCAAACGAGCAGGCAGCAGGCACCTAAAGTGCCTACCGACGCCCATGAACATCTGCATGACCAGAAGGCTAGCAGATGCTTTGCCGGCCTTCAATAACGAGTTAAGGCCACCGGAAAGTCTCACAAACCGAACGAAACGCGACAATACCATCACTTGACGTTTCAGCTTTGCCGCCAGTTCACGTCGATCTCATGTGAGAAAGAGTACTGATGCCCGGGTGCCCCAATTCGGCTACAAGCGTGGCGCTACCTCTAATTAGAAAGATAGGAGTAGGGGAAAGGGATGGAGAAAAAGGATACCATTGAGTCACTGTTTATTGTATGTATCACTTTTGCATGTTACTTTATTATTTTTATTTGGTTTCAACGTCTAGAATGGCCGCATGGTAGTAAAATGGGGGAAAGACGAAACCGGAGTGGTTATGCCTTGGCAACTTAACTCTTTCGAAGTATGTAATTTCTTTTAACTTTCCTTTTTTTTTTGTTTTAATGGTGACTTTATAATCGTGCGTGTTTGCAAATGCATGCTGTAACAACATATATCCAACATAACAAGAATCTTTTAACATTTTAACTTTATTCATAATTTTAACTGCACAAATATGTTGTTACATGCTATATTTTATGAAACAAATGTGTGGATGTCCTAAAATTTTAGCTTTTCTATTAAACATTGGTTATTATTACGTTCTTCACTTATGTTTAACTAGTTGTGACTGCTACTTTGTCCGCATAAATTTAGGTGAAAAAATTAATTTAATTTTAGCGTGACGATATATGTATAGCCTAAAGCCTTTCTTGATAAAAGGGCTATCTAACATTGAGATAAATTTCAAATCGGACCAATGGTTCCTGAAATTAGCGCGTTCAAGCCAACAAATAAACTCTACAGCTTTTATATATTATAATACATATAAAGATTTAAGAAATTATTAATTGATTAATTAAATGAATCACGAAAATGCAACGCATAAAGATATTTAATTTTGTACATTTGGTGTACATATTGCACTGGATCTATATGGCCAAAGTCAGATTAGCATATTATTGTTTAAGCAATTGTTATCACATCTTGATAGGGTACCAAAAACAGCGCCAAAAAACATGAATTATGATGCTTGTGGGTCATAACCGTTTATTTAAGATCGCTACGAGTTTACTTATGAATGTAGGACACAGGCATGGAATTATAAGGGTCTTAAATAGTCGCAATTCGGTACTGTATATATGCAAGTACGCATGTGTAAATATACATTTGGGACTCCATGCTATTCGGCAAGCCTCGGCCATCTGAACATGTAATATAGTATACGGCATGTATGTATATAATAAACAAACAATTCTTTACAATATAAAAAGACTTTACTCTAGGAGTTCCGACAGAAATGAAAACCGCTGCATTCCTTGGCGGAACGCGTAAACTTCGGTGACGGTTGCGAGTTTAATGGATTTTTTTCCATATCAAAAGCGATTAATGAAGTTTTCACCTCAATAATCGTTAATGTCCAGGACACGCCTCGCGGCGGCGAGGGTGGGAGTGGTGACAAGGCTCGGCTGGCTCGCCTGTGGGGCGCCGTTGACGGCAAGTTGCTCAAGCCCCTGCTGACGCACGCGCGGCCACCGCTCACGGACACGCTGCCCGCCTGCATGGCGCCTTTTGTTATATTTTATATGCAAACTTTACACGAACTTTACCTCAGCTTTCGCATTTCCAACAGTGTTAAACTCAACGTATAATAACGTCAGAAAAAACTTTTCGACGTTGCAATAAGACACTTTAATGTATAAATTATACATTAATTATACAAAATAACAAATCATTTTCCTAAATTACATTTTATTTATGCATAATCAATTTTATAGGCGAAATGTCAAGTAGAAAAACCGGAATCGTAGCATTTGTTGACCTAGGTTATACTACTGTTTACCTCTGTTTACACCAATTTCTTCTTTATTTCTGTCACGTTAGAATGTATTATCCCTTGCACTTTTTTACGATCTAGGATTTATTTAAAAAAATATTAATCTATTATTGCCGTTTCCCCTCCTACTAAACTTAAATTAAAAGCTTGTGTTAGGAGTGGGTGCGAAAATACCCCAGTGGAGTCGGGATTTGAACCGGGCATCTTTTTGCTATTGAGGCTCATGGAGGTTCTACTGTTATTTACCTCTTTTAAAGTAATTTATACCTTATAATAATGTCGTTAGAGCGCATTTTCTTTTTCTTTTATTTGACCTAGATTTTGCTACTATTTAACTCTTCTCAAACTAATTTCAAGTTGAACCTAGGATCGTCTACGATCGGTTTACATGTTTAAATTTTATACCCTGAGATCATTTTCTTCTAGGTTGTATAGACATTCTAGGTACATAATTTTAAAGTAATTTGTACTTAATTACAATCATATTAGAGCGCGATTCCCTTTGTATTTCTATGTGACCTAGGTTCTACTACTGTCAACTTATCCGCTATACATTAGACTAATATGGACTCTGTTTTTACACATTTAAAGTGCATTTTTCTTTCATAACTCTAGAACGCTGATTTTGCAAAGTACAATGGGTCGTCTAAGTACTGCGTAGGACTCTTGAGAGGTGATGCTGTGATCCTGTTACGAGTCATGCTCGAGATTTGCAAATATGGATCTGAAATTGTGATAAGTAGAAAGTAGTAAAGCGCGGACTGGACTCAGATTTTTGAGGGTTCTATACACCATAATATTTTTTTATAAAAAACATCGGCGGACACGATATGTGCTGTCTTGCCCGAAATTAGTCTCGTCTGTAATTAGCCAGTTAACCAATCTCCTTCATGTCTTTTCAGCAAAACGTGATACTGGCAGTATTTTTTATCTATACTAATATGTAAAGCTGAAGAGTGTATGTTTGCTTGAATGCGCTAATCTCAGGAACTACTGGTCCGATTTGAAAAATTCTTTCAGTGTTAGATAGCCCATTTATTTATCGAGGACGGCTATAGGCTATATATTATCATGCTAAAATTTTTCACCTAATTTCACGCGGTCGAAGTCGCGGTAACAACTACAAGGCACAAGCGTCATCTATTTGAAGTTCTGAAGAAGTGACCAAATCTGCATTATTAATTTACCTCTCTATCTATCCCTTTAAACCTTTCCTAAAATAATACGAATGAAAAAAAAAAAAATGAAAAAAGAAAAACAAATGTCAAGGCAATTGTGAAATTACAATATCACAATTTTAAGATTTTCAAGGTAATTCCCCCAACCACTTTCCACCCGGGAATCGAACCTGGGTCTCCGCGGGTTAAGCGCGTACGCTAAAATGTTTATAGATAATACCAATAGTAATTCTAATCCCGAGGGTTGGCGACCCTTCGGAATGTAATGGCCATTGTCTGCAAGTCTGTATCGGTTTTGATGGTGAACGGTTGTATAATAGGGAGGCGTTTAAACGGTTCTCATTTTTTTTTAATTTTTAATTCTAGCAACACGCATTTTTTTGTAATTTTTTATTCTTGAGATTTTCTTCAATTATTTTTGCTTTTTTGTTCCTTGATATTTTTTTCTATTTAAAAATTAGCTAAACAATTAACTAAAATATTATCATTACATAAATTCAATAAACAAAAACTTCAATATTCTTTAAAGATATTTAAGTTTCCTAAATGACCTTAACTTTACTCAAAACTCTTAAAATGAAAAAAAAAACACACCTAATTCTCAAATTTCCAAACCGCTACGCAGGCAAAAAAAACGTGTCCGCTTTACATTCCATTTAATTAACAGGCCTATCTATAATAATGCGATCGGTTAGATAGGTCGAGCTTTTGGACTGTTGACATCGTAAATTTGAAAAGCCAGAGCCGCTATTATATATTAAATGGTTTCAATACAAAGGCCAACAGAGCGGAGATGAAATTTCACGGTACACAAGAAATTAATTATTATCATAGAGAAATGTACTTATCGAAACGCTAACGAATGAACGTATAATTTATTAATGTTCGCTTGTATATTTTCAAAGATTTGCGTGGCTAACGAAGTATGGAGAAGGGCAACGCTGTGTGCCGAGACAATAACACACACATGCATTATTATATTATGTATTAATATACATTGTGAGTTTTGAGTTAATAGGTTTATTCTAGGCAAGCGCGCTCCACCATAGACCGCATCTACAGTTTATCAAGTGTGACTGCGGTCAAGCGCTTGCCTATCTCCAATAAAAAAATAAAAAAAAACATTGTGTTTGTATGTCTATATGCTTGCACCACCCCAAATGTTATGACAAAAAAGCCTGTTTTGCCTGGGTTGTATGTAAGACATCGCTTTAAGCGATAAGACAGTCCTTGCCTACTTTAACTATTTATAAGTTGTTTTTTGTTATCATATTCTTTATTGTGTGCAATAAATGTTAAATAAATAAATAATAATTATTATAATGCATTGTACAGATATTACCGCATACTGACTTCTTTCACTACGCAATCTAATCAGGTCTTCTTGTCCCGTTGGTCCGCTTAAATTGCAAAGGATGTGGCTGTGGGGCGAGTTAAGATGACCGATTGCCATCTGACGTCATCCCCGGAACCCCCACGATCTCTACAACCTTACTACGGTAGGCTGGTCTTCCTCATACAAAATTAGTCAACTAATTAATTTAGATCATGCTGTAAGAACTTATAACATGACTTACTACTTACTAATATGAAATAACAACAATAGAGATCGATAGTAGTTGTGAATCGCAATGTTATTTACGTTACGAGTATTACGAGTGATATTGCGTAGGAGTATCCTCTAAGTTCATATCGAGTAGACACGCTTGGAGCCGTGCAGCGGGACACAAAGCGGTCTATCAAATATCATAAATATTTTCGCAGCTTCTGTGCCGGCACTACACGGAAATCCCTCTTTGTGTATGCATTTCATACTGGCGACCTTTTACAGGGTGTTTAAAAACCCTTCCTACCTATCTAGATTACATCCGATTCGATATATGTAGATTAGATTTTAGTTTTCATAAAATTCTTAATTTGAAGTTCATACGGATTACACAAATAATTATTTATAAACGTGGTACAATCCTTTACTGAGCAATTGTTTATTTATTTATTTACTTATGAACTATCTACAAAGTTAAATACAATAATTATTACGTAGTCAAATTGCTTTTGTTAACATTAACTGAATTATGAGCCGGTACAAATATTTAAAAGAAAGTTTTTTTTTTATTTTTAATTTGTAGGATAAAAAATATTGATATTTGATATTCCTAAAAATTTCAAATAATCCATCAACTTATTTTAGAATTTCACCTACTGAAATGTACGAAAGCGAAATTTTTGTATTGAAAATTTAGTTTTTTGTTGCTCTAAGTTTATATATTAGTCTAAGTTTTTGTTGGATTTATGTGGGATTATGGACTGGATTTATGTCGATATTTGCATATGTGGTTATGGTCTATTATATATGGTTACATGGTCTATTGTAATTCAGTATCGAACTGATTTTGAAACACCCTTTGTAACAGTTTTGAATTCTCTTATTTATATCATTCAAACTTCAAGAGTAAGCGCCAAATCTTTGAATGTGCATCTATAGGAGCTAGGTAAGTCTAGGTAAGCTTCCATAAATGTTCCTATGTTTTGAATTTCAAAAATATCTTAGGATTTTAAATAAAAAACGATCTTTGTGTGATCTGAAAGCAAAAATAACTCTCAAGAATCGCGCTCCTAAAATATAAAAATTATATCCATTTTAATTAGAGTTCCTTCAGTTGACACAACGAATCTTTAAAAGAAAAATAACTCAATTAATGGAATTTCTTTTTCGAGAACTCGTGTTACTTGTGGAGCATGACGGGAAAGTTTGCTGATTGTTCCACGTGTGCTACGTTAAATAATTTTAGAAGATAAAAAAAAAATCTTCATTAAGGGTATGTTTCGATATACACTGCTCAGTGCTCGCGCTGGTGATAAAATCGTTCCGTTATACACTGCCAGTATACTGCCGCAGTACCCTATGGAAATATACGAAGACACAAGTGGAAGCGTGCTGGGCCCATAACCCAGAGGTCCGTGGATCGAAACCACGCTCTGCTAAGTATATTTTTTATTTTATTTTTTTCATAACACAAACAATTTATACATTATTTGCTGTTGCCCTCGGCTTCACTCGCTTTCACTAAATTTTATATTAAAATCAAATTTATTTATTACGAATTTGTGTTATTACAGAAGATCTTTAAGCTAAATAGTACAGCCAAATTAAATCGTGCAATTGAATCTAATATATCTTGAAATTAAGAAGATATAAATTTAACTATAATAATAAAAATATACATATATTAATAATGTATATATATTAATAAAGAAAAACTTATAGTTTAAATTTTTCACATCTCAAATGCCAGCAATGCAACTACGAGTCCTCTGATATTATTAGTTGTTTAGGGGCATTGTTTGCACGTTGGCGTGTTACAAAAAACGTTCTTTATACATATTCGAGTGTCAATTTTCCTACAGGCACGTAGTTGAATGATATACTATTTTCACCTTCGTTGCACACGACCATAATCAAACCCCATACCCTCCGAAATAGGTAAGGTAGGGAGGCACCCTTATATTATCTAGTAATAAAAAAGGGTGTGCCGGTCATCCTAATCATTCAAAAAGTCCGAATAAATGCGTAGAACCAAAAATGTGACAGTCATTAAGTTATGATTTTTTAATACTCTCATATTTTTTATCAATACATAATCTGTACATATATTTATTATCTATGCATCTATTGAATCACAAACGCAGGGCATAAACCCCTAATTTAAAAAAAAATGTTTGAAATTTTAGTTTTTGTCAACATCAACAAGAAATTAATATTTTGGAAAACTTTGGCTTAGGGTGGTAATATAAGAGGCGAAATTGTTGTAACTTTCTTAGGGGTGAAATTTAATTGTTCTAGAACTTTAAAAGAATCGATGCTGATTGAAAGTTTCAGATATTTTGAAAATTCTACCGCTAATATATGACGAATGAAGCATTGAAGAACTCCTTTGTTCTTAACTTATCGAATTCAAAATTTCTGTTATTTTATTTATATTTATTTAATTTAATTTTGTTTTTTTTTTAATTTTCGTAATCAACAGCGGTATACATAATAACTTAGACTATAAATACTATACACTATTTAAAAATAACTTTATAAAATTAAGACTTTATTATTTATTATTGCCGTTTACGTATCCGTTTATTTGGGAAGCATTAATAAACCTAAATGGACAATTATGCCATCGTTTTATAAAAGCTGCATTAGATGCGTGATTATGAACTATTTAAAACAAAAATGCACGGCTAACACGCGATCCCCTGATAAACATAATGACGTACAGTCATTATGGGAATATTTATTACAATGATAATATATTTTTAACTTTTACAAGAGAAAGATTTTCGTTCGGAAATCAAAAAATATATACATAACTTTAGAATATTGATTTCTAATTAAGTTATGAATTATTGTGTAATGTGATTATCTCCTAATTAAATGAGATTAGAAATAATAACACGACACCCCCGCTTCCGTTTGACGGTAGGCAGGGCAATGTTAATAAAAAGCAAGTGATCTGTGTTAGGTTTTTGTGCAGATTTTGGAACAGAAATATTGTAAGTGAAATCTATGTTAATCTAATCATAGAATTGTAAGATTGCTTTGCTTGATTTTCACTGTTCTTATCACTTTGTTAAAATACGTGTAATCCGTGCGTATTTTTTAAAAATAACCTCACTCTCTGATGCGACATATACATTATAGAATATTAATGCGTTATAAGCGCACCGTGTTATAGAGGGAATTACAGTACTGAATAAATACACGGTTTAATAACGTGGCACGGTTTTGAACTAGTACTCCTTGACGATGTTTTTATAAATTTTGTACGTAATGTTTTTACTGGGAAAGGCAAAGAGAAACGGGACGTAATATGCATAGGTAAGAGTAAGTTTTAATTTTGTTAATAATTACATTTTGATATGCTCAGCGATTATAATACCGGAGCCAGACATAGCTCAAAGTGTTTGTAAATTTTTGATCTTAAAGTTTACTAAGTTCTACAAAACTTTGTGAAACAAACATTAAGAGTCATCTTTTCTACTTTTGGTACGTGAGTGTTTGTTGGTGTTTTGAACTTCTAACTAGATCTTTAATTTAGAGGAATATAAGTCATATCGACATGTACTTATTATAATTGGCAGAGTGACCAAGCATATGGGCTTTTTTTATACCTTCAATTAGTGTACTGTTGATCTATTGCTTGCAACGTGAGATGATAGATGGTATATGTTCTACAATGAGCACGTATATAAATATATTTCGGTAACATGTGTAAATATGTGTTTTGCATAGTCACTTATTTTTCTATTATAATAATTGAATGCATTCGTAGCGAAGTGTAACCTCATACGAGCCACCGGCATTAAATGCTGTGTTCTCTTATCTTTTACGTGTTATATGAAATAGGCAAGAGTGAGATAAAATACGATTTAGCGATTAGAATCTCGTAAAACTTATAAATTTTTATAAATGCGGAGTGTATTTTTTATAGGTGTGATTTTAAATATCGACGAATATGGTCCATAGTTTATAAGTTAGGTTTTAATAATATAGGTATTCCTTTTGAAATCCTTGTCATAATAAGATACTTTTAAAACGAATCACGACGTGTGCTTTTAGTGCATTAATGCTTTTTGTACTTTCACTTTGCTGGTAAAACTTCTAATGGAGGAAATAATTTGAGGTTGTTTTTGTTTTGTTAACGACTAACGGATATTCGTACAATTAAAGCGACCGAAAATTATTTTCTCTATTAGTTTATTACAACATTTAATAAAAGCACAAACTGCGATGGATCTTAACCCCCACGATCTCTACAACCCTACGACTAATATCACAAAGTGACACTAATTGGGTCCCACTGTTTTACGTGCCTTTCGAAAGACGGAGGGAGAATAAAAATCGTAAAATTCCTGTAGCTCAATTTACAGATGACCCCCTAGGATATAAATATTAGTAGAGAGTTTTAAAGGCTTTTTTAATTAAATTAAAAGGTTAAGTAATACAAACAATGTCATAATGGTGTCCGTTAATTTATATGTATGTGATAGTATGTGGATTCGATATCTTACCAAGAATAATTATTAAAGAGCAATTTGATAACTCTCCCTTTAATTACGACCAATAATTAATTAGTGGACATTTGACAATACAAATGTGAATGTCAATAATTAAAAAATTGAAAAAAAAACTATCTGCAGAGCTATTTCAGCCACATAAAAGAAAAAAAAATCACTTAATCAGTACCCCCTAAATCCTGCTGGTACAAGGAGGATTATTCTTAATAATTAACATAAAACATAGTCATACTTGAGAAAGAAAAAAATCTTACTACTTTCAGACAGCATTTGGTCTATAATAATGTTTGTAAACATATATTGCTATTTGCTTATGAAATAAAATAAAAAGATTTCAATATTACAATTGTTCGATGGACTAATCCTAACTTATTTTTATTTAAAGTAATTTTCTAATAATCTTTACTCGGAGTAGTGAAGTAGTACTAAGTTGTGAACAAAAAAAAATAATAAAAAAGCCTCTCCGGTCTAATTTCACAAAATCACGCAGGCCTATTCCCTAAGAATAATATGATATAATATTTCACTATTAAATCTATTCAAGCGTCTTTGGATGTTTGATCTATTTGCATTTATCATCTAATTGTGCAAATGTACATTATGTCAAGTGATATGGATCATTTTTTTTTTTTTGGTAAATTGCTCTAGTATCTAATATATCATCACCATACCAAACAACACAGTGTACGCGCGAACCCTTGCGCGTTATATTGAAAAAAAATAACACTTAACAAAAAATACACCTTATCCTAAATAAAAAAACTATTTTTTGGAAAACATGGCGTGCACGTTTAAAGCGATAACAATTTTTATAATCTACTTTTTAAGAAAAGTCCATTTTTACAATGTAAACGTAAAATAACTTACATTAATCCAATGACTTTCTATTCCAAAGAGTTGCTTTATTATTAGCTGTTATATATTTGTTTAATTTGATTTTTTTAATTATTATCGCGCTGTAACTAACAGTAAGTTTATTTGTAATTACTAACACAATGTATGATAAAATCCAATTATTTGTATTTAGTTACTGAGAAAACAAAAAAAATATATGTATTTAAGATTTGTAATAATTCTTTTTGTCTTCAATATCAGTTTGTACTGATAGACAATATAGGCAATGAAGTAATCTTCACTGTCTATATTGTTTATTATTGTCTATTAATTATAAGTAATAATTAAGGGTTTCAAAGTTTTAAGTAGAAAAGTTAACATTAAAAGTTTAACTTCATTAATCAGTACATTAACATTGTAAAAATGGCTCTAAAACGTCTTTCGATTAAGTATTAAAATAAAAATCATAGAAGTTCCATACAAATGCAACGATACTAATTTTACGAAATAATATCTAACAATAAACAAAAAAAAAAAATCTGGGCCTCTCCAACACTTATAATTGAAACTTGTATTAAAACACCGTCGCGCAAGCGTTCGAGGTATAGATAGCTAAATATAACATTAAAAAATGAACATTATCCTATCTAATATATAATTGTAACAACTATCCATAATAATTTTAGGTTTAAGTTAACTTTTTTATAAGACCACAAACTAAACTCAAGTATCTATAAAAAAAACGTGCTTTAGACCACACGACTGAAGTATATTTATAATTGAAAAATATCTTCTATATATTTATAATTGAACTTTAAAATGAATTTAAAATTTAATTCAATATTTAATGTATTAAATTAAAATATTATTAATTAAAGACTTATGTCATGTCACAATAGTACAGTCACAACAATTCCAAAATCAACGTCTTCTAAATTTTTTTTCAATAACAAATATTGGAATTGGAGTCTCGCTCTAAATCCACACCTCATCCGTGGACGGAGTAAATAATCTGCCACGACTTTATTCGTTCCACTTAAAGGGAAAGAGAAGTTAGGAGAAAATATACTCTGTGGTTTTTTCTTCAGAAATGTGATAAATATTGTATTAATGTGGATTCAGCTATGTGGAGATATTTCAGATATGTGGAGATCTTAAATATACCAAACGTGTATGGGATATGTCATGCAGCCAAAATTTATAAGAAAAAAATACGGGGTAAATAATAAAACCACGCTGGCAACACAGCGTAACATTGCAGCATTGTCATTCTTTGAAAAGATTTTAACAAATATAAATATTTACATGGTCCCTATTCCAGACCATCCTTCCGTAAATAAATGCATCAAGTAAAGGAACATTACAATTTTCCTAACTATAATTTAGATAAATTTTTTGGTGTTAGCTCACTGAAAATTCAAAACGTTGAATTTTTTTCCTATGACTACGATAATCATTTCAGTAACCAAACAAAAATACCTAATTAAATTTTTAAATATATAAGGAACGTCATGCCAATTTTAGCGCGAGGCGAGAATCCTTTTAAAACAAAGAGTAACTTTATAAAAAAAACTGTTTCCATAGACTATTTTTCCCAATTTTTTTTAACAAATAAATTTTTCATGGGAACTCTATTTTTTTAGCCTGTTATGTACTTTTTTAATTAGGTTAAATGCTCATGATTTAAAATTTAAGAGACTAGAAGTGTGTAATACCTGTAAGTCGCTTACCATTAAAGGAATTTAAAACAAAAAGTGCCATAACACATACAACACCAAGCGGAGGGAGTCAATATTTACAGATTCTTTCTCACACTAAAATATAGGTCAGATGTGTAAACCTGTAGTCTATGGATTTTCATTTTCCCAACTTACCATTGATATTAAAACAAAGACTAATTTTATTAATGGACTACTTACTTTTGATTTAATGCTCTATACTTTATCGTATGTACTTTTGAAATATGTGATATCTATATTAATTTTAGAGGAAATATTTGATAGTTTGTGTGTATTGAATAGGCTCTGAAACTATTGGACCGATTTGAAAAATTGTTTCACCATTAGAATCTAACATTATTCCCGGTTAACATAGGCTATAGAATATTTTCAAAAAAGTTAAGGATCCGTATGACCATTTCGATAATGTATAAGCTGGATTAAAAATGTCAAATGTAGAAGGGGCTTCTAGGGACCTAGCCTAATGCTGGAGCCAGACATAGCTCAAAGTGTTTGTACATTTTTGTCCTTGAAGAGTACAAAGTACTACAAAACTTTCAGCAACACAAAGTCCCCGGCCATACTACATGTTCACCGAAATGGTCATTCAAATGAAGCTATGTCTGGCTCCGGTATAACTCTAATGAAGCTGAGTTTATTATGTTCTCTGTGGTAGTGAGTAAAGTTTGATACTCTATTTTAGAGCATTAAGCATACACACATTAATCCTTAAAACTAAAAAAAATAATCAAGGATACGACAGAGTACAAGAATATAGAATATGGAATTTTTAGGGAACACAGATTAGAAAAAAATCTTCTTCCTTGTGTTTTTACTCAGGGTCTGGGCAATTTTTACGTACAATGTTAGTTGCAGAATATGTTGAATGGATAATTTAAATTCACCGTTTTGAATGTCAAGCACCGATCGACACGAATCCGTTGACCCCTATGTGTCTCTGAAATTAAGGAAATACATAGTATTCATAAGCGTATAATTTATCTTCCCTCAAAATTAATTAGGGACTGCCTTATGGGATATAGAAATACAATATTACATTTATACATATTCATAACGAAGAATTCGCGGACGGAGAACTATGAAATTTGGCACTATTGTAGTTTAATAAAGGACGGTGTGCAAATGTTAAGATTTTTATGAAGAATGCATTATTAATAAATTAAATTATAACAACAAAACCTCACGCACACCAAAGTCAATTGATTTACGCATACACGTGTACATTTTACTATAAGATTACGTGAAAGCTAGGTCATGACGATTGTAAAAATATTAAGTTGTCAAATAGTACAAAGAATCATAATAGACAATGACGACAGTAAACAGAAATCATTTAAAGTATGTATTTATCTGATAAAATAAGATACATTAAGCTTAACGAACGCATTTACTTTAATTTAATTGCGAGCGAGATTAATAGGGATTAACAAAAAAGGAAACAAGAATACAGCAATCCGCCGTGATAGCGATAACACCAGCAGAGCGTATGACGTCACCGTATATTGTAGGTGCGTTCCAATAAGCGATCGCAACGTTTTAAAGTGCTCATTCAGATATTCGAAATTTGGATCGTTACGGTCGCGGCAAAAACGTCGAGGTGACGCTTAGTGGAACGCACTGTTAACATAAAGTGACGTCATGACAACTTTGAATGTTTTAGAGCTAATTTTAATCCTTAAATTTATAACGACTTTTTGCTATAAAATACGTTAATTTCCGCAGAAATATTAGATTCTTTGGCAACAGTAGATACTTGAGAATTTGTCGTCATGCCTATTTTGTATATATGTAATTTTCAATAATCATATAGTACGCAAATGTACAGATTAGTGGCCGAATTGCGGTGATTAGTTTTTTTTTTTAATTTACTCACTTTTTGTTATGAAGTCTATTAGGTGTACTGTGGTTGGACTGATGGGAGCTGTCACTGATGTCCGAGCTTGAACTCCTGATGTCGCCTTCCATCTGAAAAATAGCAATAATGCACTGTTAGAAATAATTAACTGGCACATTGGCGCACTGGCAGCGACTCGTGTCTTCTACTCCGAAAGTTTTGAGTTCGATTCCCGCCTTGAGTCTGGGTGTATTATCTATATGTATACGATTATATATTTCTACAATAGTACACAACTGCAGCGGCCGGCAAGAGAGGCATTGATAGACGAACGTGTGAATATGTAAGTTCATCAATGGCTAGTTGCGGCCAAGGTTTGTATAGTGCTTTTCTGAAATAATGTGCGGAAATTAAACTAAGTAGTACAATTCAGAACTTTTATTTGAAAAAGTATTTAAAACCAATGACCAAGTTGACGAACAACTAATAACAATAGTTTTTTACGCGCCAAAGTATTTCTTTTCACTAGACAGCTTTCTATGTGCAAGCCAGTTCGAAATTTAAAATAAGTTACCTCTTTGGTCGCCATATTGCGGAGTATCGTTCCATTTTTAAATTACACGACAAACATGATTTTACATAGTAATTCATTTGGCCGCTAAACACGACAGATATGGATTCTCATACAACTGTCGGTCACTGCTCGACCAGTACAGCAAGTTCGATTTATCTCGAAGAAGGTTGTCAAAATAATGCTCAAATTTCCAAACATGTTTGAGAAATATATGTGGTGGTTGTTAAAGTACATACATATTACGTCACACGAAAAAATTAAATAAATGCAAGAACGCTACATATACATGGAATTAGATAGAGTCCTAAAACTCTTAAAGGTAATAAAGTATATCTCTAGTAAAGCCTAACTTAAGGCTTTTCATTTTACGGAGTCGAAACTCGTTTACGAAGTATCCTGTCTATATCTTTATTTGGAGCTAAAATATATCTTACTTGACACTGCTGAGGTCCTTGGCGGTTAGGCGAAGCCGGTTTTGGTCGTACTTTTTTGGCCAACTGCCTCTCTATCCCGGTCAGAGCTACGGACACAGTCGTAATGCCACTCACGCTGGAAGTCGAAGACGTTGTGCACTCTGTGGACAATATAAAAAAAAAATGCATTAACGCTAACAATATTTATTTAGAGGTTAAGGTAATATACACGCTTGCAGACATTTTAACCTTCAGCCGAGTTGTTTTGGCGTGTTTGGGAACCAATACCTCTTTTTCACATAAGATTAACGTAAGTGGCAATGCTGTCACGTTAAGTGTTGTCGCGTTTCGTTCGATTTGTTAGAGTTCCCAGTTGCTTGAACACTTCTATAACGATGCAACTGCGAGCATCCTAATGGTACAGATATCCGTGGGCGTCGGTAGTTACTAAGATGAGCTGTCTTCCTATCTTCCCGTTTGCTCTTGTAATATATTAAAAAACTATGACTAAAAAGTTAGTTTTATAGGTTTCAAATATGCAATGTATTAATTATTCTGGTTATATGGTATATTTTGCGAATTAAACATTTGACGGACGCTGCTGTATTGAGAGTGAGAAGAAGGAAAAATTATATTAATCTAGATAAACTAAACAAAGAAGCGTACAATAAACCGTAAATGACCTCTATTTGGTTTCAAGGAGATTTTTCTTTATCGGAGAAAATTTTATCAAAATCAGTCCAGTAGATACTTACTTTGGGAAATGTGGGACCATATACCTTGCTTGTTAAAAAATTCCTAACGTGTACACAAAAAAAGGACTGAATCGTGAAATTTTGTATTTAAGTCACTGAAAAATGACGCTACGTTTTCCAAATTAGGGCGCACGAACTCTAGCTTTTTATACGAAAGCTACAATGTAAATTCAGTCTTCATGCATCGGCTTAAGGTCGAATGTTCGACCAACTCCACGACCGAATACTTTTCCCGATGTGGAGACCATAAAATAGAACATAACCTTATCCTCGTGCATCGAAGAGCGCCATTCCAGCTATAGCCGGCTTTCATCGATTCCTTTTCCTTATTTTATATAGTTGAAACTGTGGCAAGTTGAACGGAATCCCGATCTCTTATATAACTCAGACATTCGCCGTTCTATGGGTACTATATTATTCTAATACCTATAAAAGAATTTGAATGCTTTATTAGGAGCGTAGAAATTATTTTTAATACTAATTGCGTAAGAGTTTAATTTTTCTTATTCTTTATTTATAATATTAAAAATTAACATTTTATTTTACATTGAATGATTCAAACATAAACTCATTCGAGTTTTACTTATCGCAGAACTTTCGACCGGGTGAACCGATTTTGATAATTCTTTTTTATTTAAAAGCTGATGCTTCCCGTGTGGTCCCGTTGCTCCAATTTCATCCATTTGAAGTCGGTTTTTTTCGCTTATAGAAAACAGTTCGTCAAATAACAATTGTTTGAAAGAGTTTGCCATCTTTACGGCATTACGTTGTCTATTGAGGCAGGCAAGGCTTGCCTTATATGTTCGAAAGACTATATATTTACTGAACAACAGTTAAAAATGAGATATGACTTACTTTTTTAAAGAAAACATCTAGTATTCTTAAATTTTAGGTATTATTCTAGTTTCCCTTCTACTTAAGTTTTATTAAGTTTTAAGTAATTATTTTTTCTTGTTTTGTTAATTTTGTGCAGATTTAACTTTCCAAATTTTTAGGAATCTGTGGTAGTTTTAAAATATTTGACGAGCACCTTGTAAAAGTTGATTAGAATAAAGCATCTTGTGAGTTTGAGTTTCAAACAGATGACGAAAACGGACAAATGATAATTAGATAAACTTTAGAATTAGGCAATAACTTCTTATCTGATAGCCCTACAATTACTGTATAACAAACTACTCAAGCTAATTCGAAAATATCAAGTAGGCGTGTGGAAATTATCGCCGGTGAGAGAAAGCGTGGTAATGTTTGTTTCATAATTAGTAATGTTAAATCTAGACAAAAGTGTTAATAATTTATTTAGTAAGAAGAATAAAAGGATGAAGAAAAACAGAAGAAAGAAAGAAAATCATTTATTTAAGATTAAATTGATTTTTTTGGATCTATAGTACAATACTAAGTAACTTCGAAATTAAAACTTACTTCTAAGAAAAACTGCAATGATACCCAATAATTTCATGAGTACATATACGCAATTGTAGTCCACATTCTTAATTCAAAATCTTCAAAAAATGTTACTGAATCCTAAACATGCTTAACCAACTTATGCCTTGGCATCCTTTAATTGGTTGAGGAAATTTAAAGCGCTTAAGGAAAATGTAAATGGAATTGTTCAGAATTGTCCTTATTTAAATTGAAATCATTTATATGTACATATAAACGATTTCATATTATCACGAAACGTAAAACGAAGTCTTGACGTAAATACTTATTTCATCCACTCTATTCGAAAACTGCTAAGTAGCACTTTTATGTTAAAACTTTTTAGTGGGAGGAAATGAGATTTAAATTTAGAACATGTATCCATTCATAGAAATCGAACGCAAATTGCTGGCTGATAGGTGTCGGCTGCATGGCAGCGGTCCCCGCGCTAACAGAAAAAAAAACAAAAGCGCGCGAATTAAGTCTCTATTCTTGTAATTAGTACATATTTTGCTGTATTTTGCAAAAAATAATGAGTTCTTTGTCGTGTTATGAAAGTGACAATTAATTGACTCCTGAAACAATAACTATGGCGGTGTATTTGCTATTTTAGGAGGATTTGTTCATTGATATCCCCTTTATGACACACGGACGTCTGTTCCTAAGGCATACCACTTAATGCCTGTGTTATATGTTACCGACGCCTGCTATACACAAATATATTTTTTTTGTAGAAATGTATAAAGACATACGTATATAAAGTACACTTAGATTCGATGCGGGAATTAAACCCACGATCCCTGGAGCGGAAGGTCCACTGCTCATTGCGCCAACGGGCCAGTAAAATGTTATACTGATGGCAAATCTTATACTGATTTTGGTGAAAAGTTCTTCATTAAATTTTATTTATTTATTTGTAATCAACAGCGTTTTACACATAAATACATTAAATATAACTTTCATTAGGGTAAATCAACCCTAATGAAATACATACATTAAAATATAAAGAAAAATAACGTCTTAAAGTTGAACATATTTTGGCACATAATCAGAAATATAACATGATTTTAAAAGAAAAAACATAAAAGAAAACAAACACTAACAAATACACCTCGATGATTCTATGTGTGCATGTGTTGATTATGGGCGTGTGTGCGTATGTGTATGTACGTCGGAAATTTTTATGTAGCATTATTATATGTGCTTTGAGTGAGTTGTTAACTCACCTCTCTTATTTGTCCCATTGCGTAGTAAACGAATCCTCTTCGCTTGGACCTATAATGCAGTGTCAGTCCTTGTCTGGTTTCATTTTCACAGATAAAACTGGGCGCCCTCATCCTTGGGTAGCTGAATTTTAAATATTCGTGTAAATTGTCCAAGCCGTTTAGGAAATCTCTCATGTGTCGGCCCAGAACTGACAGAACTCTGTCGTAACCGTACTGCGAGACGAAGCCCACGAAATATACACCCATTTGATCCATGAACTCCCTTTCTGATATGCCAAGTACCTAAAAGGAGTAAAAATTGTTAATATATATGTAAGAAATATTCTTATTAGTTTTAAATGAAAATAAACTAGACTGCGTTTCTGTAACCAACAGATTTATTGTATGACAAACACACAAATATATGAAAAAGTTATTAAAAGATATTTAACACATAACTCACCTGTAACCAACAGAAACAACATTCAAAGCCTATTATTACGCTTTCTTTGTTCAGGCGAGTAATTTATTTTATTATACTAATTATTAAAACATTTAAGAAACAACCACCGAAAAATTCTAACATTCTTTTTTAATTCAAGTTTCTGTCCCTTACTTGTCAAATGTCCTAAGTGGCCAACTACAATATAGTAAAGAAATAGTTTTCTTTACATATATATTTTTAAAATTTTCGCCATCGGGTTCCCTAATATTGCTATGAAATTTTTGTAGGCGCTATGGGTTCCTCTATAAAACACGTCACACGAATATTACAATTTTTTAAATCTTTGTCATACTCATATTTTGGAAACTGCCTCCCCCTTTTCAGTACACATTTTTTGTATGAAAAAAAATAATTAAATCCATACCTCCATCGTCCATAGGCAACTTCACAGGTGCCTCAATGTCCAGCACCTTCATGAAGTCCTCACTCTCTTGTTCATATGAAGTTGAATCACCAAAAGCTGCTTTAATATTCTGTTCTTCTAATTCTTTATCTATCTACAAAATATTGTTAAATTAGTCGTAGATTTTTCTAAATATCTTCTTCACCTTCCTAGCGTTATCCCAGTCTAGTAGCAGGGTCCGCTTAAATTGCAGAGGATGTGGCTGTGGGGCTAGTTTAGTTGACATATTGCCATCTGATGTCATCCTTGTAATCCCCACAATATCACAAGTTATATCACTGTGACATAAATCATAGTAAAAAACTGTATACATAGTTAAAAAAAATACTAATACTAACTTACACATATCAGATTATTTAATGTTTTTTTCGTTGTGCAAATTTATTATAAAATATATTACTCGTGCTAATCCAATATTTTGTATTCTAGTTAAGATGAACTTTATGTAAAAATTTAATAACGCAATAAAGAACTATTCTTTTCCACAATGTGCAAAGTATTAAGGGTACAACATTTTACATTTTTCCTGTAAAGTTGTCACTTCATTTGGTATGGGCATCAATATGCATAAATGAAATATATAGGATGTGTTTAATATAACAATTGTCTAACCTTTATAGCATCCTTAACTTTTATTGTTGGCTTTTGTAGCGTTGGTGTAGAGTCTAAATTTCGACCATATGACATTCTGCTTGACTGTCTTTCTGCACTTCCAAGACCTGAAACCAACAAAAAAATTATTAAAATATCTAGAATAGAAAAGAAATTGCATGATACTCATTATTTAAGGTGTTGAAATACAATAAAAAAAAATACCCAGTTGCGTGATATAAATAATATCACTGATGTAAAAAAAATCATTATATTATGAAATTATCGAACCAACATTTAAATGGCATTTCATGAAGTTAAAAATACAACAATGTGATTTAATACATGACAGTAACCTTCAGAAAAAACGCCGCTCGACTTAATAATGTTGGGCCCATTCTTAAAATTTCTGTTCTTGTCATTCCTTCTATCTTTTCTATTCCTCTCATCCTTCTTCTGATCACGAGAATTTGCCGTAGATGGACTGTAATTATTTTACATAATTAAAAACATTTGTTATTTATTTATTTAAAAGTCCAAAGTATATCACAAAGACAAGTTTTACATACAATTTAATCTTATCATAGGCCATAATGGACTTACATTATTTAGGTTTAACAGCAGTTAAAGTGAAAAACTTATACTGTTACAATAAAAGAAAAAAATCGCAAAATTAAAGTGTGAGGACGAAGCCATCCAAGTGTTATTGTCTGTGTTTGGGTAGACGGGACACCAAATTCACCTCTTACGATCCGGTCAAAGTACAATCAAAGAGAAATTATATAAACATGACAATAATTTGGCAAAATTTGTCAATAATTTATGAAATATATGTAACTCGCCCCTCAGCCCCATCCTCTGCAATCAAAGCGGACTCTAGTACTAGACTGGGATAACGCTAGGAAGGAAGAAGATGATTAAAAAACGAGAATATACAAAAAATCTGTATTCATTCATCTATTTCAAAGGATAATTTACAATTGGCTGCATTTATGCAGATTATTTTAGCCTATTAGGACACTTGGTTTGGCGTTCTAATACATAAAACTAACCAGTATTACATAAATAAGTATGTACTTATAAAAGTTCCTTCCATTCACAATAATTTATATAAAACATTTTTATTAAAATTTATTCATAAAACTCTATAATTTACCGCGTACAATTTTCACTCATGGTGCACGAACCGTTTAACATTAATACAATTATGCACAAATTAGTACCATTTTTTGCTTACATATTATAAAATAAAGTTGTAAATAAATCTTACACATAGTTAGTCAAAACAGAAACATTTAGATGTATTTTCAACGGTGTTTAGTTCAAAAAGTGTTAAATGTGTCTTTATTTTAAATCAATACTCAATTCGATAATGAATCAATGTATAAAAATTTACTGCAAATAGATTAAAATTTGATATAATTACGCTAAATCGATTTTAATAAAAATAATTAAAACAATCAATCACATTCACTAAAGATCAATTTTGAAGGTATATGTTTCCTAAATTGCGAGCATACTACCTAACTAAATAACGTAATAATATATGATGTTATTTAATAAATTATCAAAACTAAAAATAAAACTAACCTATATCGTCTATCACTATATTTATTAAAAAGTTTTACATTGATTAACAGTTGTATAATTAAATTCGAGTGAAGTTAAGGCAGAAATTCTATTCGATAAGGTTTATTGCATATGTATTACACAATTTCTACTGATTATCCTCAGATAAACTAAAGTACGATTTTGTCTCATGAGATTGCCACACATAAAATCCATTGTAACACATGAATTAACTTATTAATGTATTATAATGGATTTTACATTACATACGAGACGATACGTAGAAAATTAAAAGCGGACTACTGCATATTTAGTGTTACTCTTTAAAATGCTTTAACCTGGCGTGACTTTTCACGTAACTCCAACTTTTAATAGTCCACCGTAAACTACATTTCTGTCGATATCCAACCACAATGTATGCTTAACTTTAACGTGATACCCGCTACGATGAGTGCTTCGTTTAAAAATTCTGACAGAACTACAGGAAATATTTCATACAGTATCTAGTTTACGGAAAAGTTTCACGAATATATTTCTTCTATTTACTTTTTAAATTCCTTATTTTCCGAACTCTTTTCGGCATCGATATGATCGTTGATGTATTCGTTCGTGTGCATGACGAAACTTCAGTAGATAGAATCAAAGCAAACGTAAGATAACGTATCAAAACATAAGTAATATATAATTGGACAGTTTTTGAATTCTTTCACCATTACAATCCCTACATCTTACTCTTACCTCCCTTATGAACATAGGCTATAGAATATTTTCAAAAATGTTAGGGATATGTAAGAAAAGTTCCATAATGTGAATACTCATAACCCATGCTAAGCCGAGGCGCTCCGCTCTCGGGTCGGCTCCGCTCTCCGCTCCCGCGCGAGAGCATATTTACATACATACTTTTAAGTAAGTATGTTAAGCCCACAGCCTACTCTAAATTACTGATTTGAAATTCATTGTCAATGTCTCTGATGCCGGAGCCAGACATAGCGTCATTTGAATGATCATGTAGTGTGACCGGGGACTTTGTGTAGCTGCGCAAAGTGTTTGTAGTACTTTGTAGTCTTCAAGGACAAAAATGTGCAAACACTTTGAGCTATGTCTGGCTCAGGCATAAGGCTATGGAAATAAACCACTCCTAGGCAAATACTGTTTTTTTTTATAATTATTTATTATCCTGATCTCAGAAAAAAGTACCTTAACCTTATTGTATGTATATTTCTTACTTTGTGGTTGTATAACAAAGTGTATTTCATAATGAATCATGCAACATGAATTTAATAAAAAAATATTCTTCAATGTAAGATTAAATTAAAAGTTTCCAACTTGAAAATTCAATTGTTTAGAATACTTTAAAAAAACGTATTTTACGTTAATTAAGCAATTTGTAAAGAACATAAATTAAAATAACTGGGAAACTTCGAATAAAATTATTTATTTTCCGTTTGTGTTTGCGGTTTTTTGTTAAGTAAATTAATTTAAATCTGTAAATGTTTTTCCAAAGTTAATATTGACGTTGCATTATCACTGTACATTTTTTTGGTCAATAAATTAGGTTTTAAAAATTTTTTCTTTTTCTGGTATAAGAAATGAAACTTTACAGGCCGCAGTTTAACCTCCCACCAAGATACATATGATAAACGCGGCAAAACAAAACTCACACTTTTGCACCGTTCCCGGTATTTTGCGGAAAGCGCGCGAAACGCCATATTTCGTCTACGGCGTGAACAATGGCCCGGATTTTATTTATTCATTCAATGTATGTGTACATTTGCTCTCAGCAAGAAGAATGCTATTTTAAATTGTTTATTTAAAGGCAAAAAGTTTCTTAGCAGTCTTATGATTATTTGCAAATTTTATTTAAGAAAAATTAACATTCAAAAAAATATTGTATAATCGTTTTTTTCCAAATTTCGATTTAAGCATATACCTACCTATATTTTTCTTGAAAAATATTTATTATTTCGAATATCGATTATTGGGAGAACATAAAATTATTATTATTAACGTTTGTAAAAGCTATTTTGCGGCAAACCGTTTAAAGTTCCAACACGCAATAAGTATCTAGAACTATATATTAAGCACAGTTCGTATTATTTAACTAGCTAGTTAGCTCATGTGACACAATAAGTACAGCTGTATTGATTCTTTCACATGGGTTACATACCCAAAAACACCTTTTTTGCAATAGTTCGCCATCTATCATCAACTATCGTAAGCTTAAGAATGACCTTAAATAAATTAGAGTTATTTCATTTTGAAATAATTGTATATAACTTTATAATTTTATAAATATTTTCAAAGAAAGAAAAACTTATATTTAGCGCAACACACTATTTACAATAGTAAATTAAAAAATAAAACCTTGTATATTATGATATTATTTACAGTGTCATGCCCCAACTTAGATGAGTTGTTTACATTAATACTTACAAGATGATAGGCCATTCGAAAAGAAGTTGGACTCACCTGAAATCAAAAAAGGTTGGAATTAATATTTTATATATTTATCAAAAAAATATTATTATAATTTGTATCATTTGTTTTTTTTAACATTATTGATTATTAAACTAGCGGACCCGGCAGACGATGGCCTGCCCGAACGTTGGGCTACTTAGTATCCTATCCTATATCATCCAGTTTTCCCGTTCCCGTTCCCATTCCCGTTACCATATTACTAGATGTTAATTATTTATAAATATCTAACTGTCCAGGCATTCAATTGTATTTTTGTTATTAATTTTTACTTATATTAATATTTAATAGATTGTGTCAAAGCTTGGCCATGACGACATTATATTAATTGTCAAATATAAAAATGTCGGCCTACAAAGAATTATTTTCTTTTATGAGCATAGACTAAGCAAATCTAGAGACTCATGACCAAATTTCGACCATCGAATCGACTCCGGAAATAGCTAGGGATAAAAATGTTCTATCCGATTTCCGCTCAGTCGTTCAATCGCTCATGGTTTCCGATCCGTTCTACAATTACTTACTCGAGCATTAGCAATTTCGTACATGAATTGACGTAATTTTCTTGAGATATTGAATCATATAGTAATCTTCTTTATACCTTCCGAGCTCGTTTTGCTTTAATCTTTGCTCCTAATATGCCTTTAGATCATATTTATGTGAATAGTTAGGGAGTTCGGTCCTATTTTTTTTTTGATAATAAGCAAACGGCCAAGCGGTACTCCTTACTGACTACCGACAATCATGGATAACTTAAAGACCAAAAGGTTCGAATATGCAGTGTCGGTCTGTGAGATGCGAGCCTTCTCTCTTTTCTTGTGCGTTCCTGGGGCGTATTAACCTGGAATTACCGGAGAAGGGAGCTGCATTCACAGAGAAGATTAGTCGTCTGTAGAGGATTAATAAATAAATATATACAGGACTATATAACACACGGACGTCTATTCCTTAGGTAGACAACTTAATGCCTGTGTTATAGGTAACAGACGCCTGTTATACACAAATATAGACTTTCACAAATAATGTATTATTTTTATTATTAGAACAAATTTGACTAGCATAAAAAAGGTTATACTGAGCTAATCCCATCTAAGCGGATCCTGGAACTAGATGGAGACAAAGCTATGAAGAAGAAGAAGAAGAATATGATGATGATGACGATAATTTTGATCTAAACTCCACTACTATGAGATTTGGAACGATTTTTCTGCCTCGCGCAATATCTACAGAACAAGACGATAGCTCGGTTTTTCCAAACCGATACTACTAAGACATTTCAATACTAACATAAATGTGAATGTAAGTTTGTTTGTTATGCTTTAACTCCCTAACATTCAATCGTCATGAAATTTTTAATACGCTTCTTTATGGGTACATGAATAACAAATATATGTTACGTATATATTTGACTGGCCCGGTGGTGCAGTTGGCAGTGACCCTGCCGTCCGCTCCCTGGGTTGTGCGTTCGATTCTCGCTTCGTATTTATATATTTCAAATAAAAAAATATTTGTGCATAAAAGGCTTACATATACGAAAAATTTTTTTTTTAACATAATAAAAACTTTTTTTAAATGAAAGTAATAAAAGATTATATTTATTTCTACATTGAATGATTAAAACATAACGTCATTCCAATTTTATCGTGAATCATAACCATAGCTACTAATTAAAAGCAACATGGAACTCGAGCAAAACCGCAGCATAAAAGCTACTGGCAAATATAACTAAATTTCAAACACAGACTGATTCGATATAACGAATATTAAATTATCTCGCATTCAAAACAACAATAGATCGACGACTAAAAGACGCTCCCCCCTTTTTGGGGGTGGATACTCCCCCCCCTCTTAAGTTTTTAATAAACACTTATTTTCTCCACATTAACTGCTTCACTACACTCAATCCAATATCGTACGTATCATTCAGAAAAAGTCATTGTTTTGAAATTTAACATTTGCGATATAAGATTTCGCGTGGACTATTTACTCGGTAGAGACAACCACCCTAGTCGGCGGTCGGCGTCAGACTGACGGCTTCAACACCCCCGGGAGACGCCCTATAGAGGTTCCAAATCCTGTGAAGTGTTAGGCCGCTCACATACTGCGCTTTTTATCTACCGCTAAGTGTGTACGAGTGCTACGCAGTGTTGTTTTTTATACGTCATGGAAATAAGTTTTATTTTAAGTGACTATTGAGTTCAATAGAGAATCACGCTATCAGAAATCTTATAGATACATTTAGAGCTATATAGAATTTCCAAATGCAGTACATGTTACATGAATTCACTTCGTGCCTAAAGAAATTTGCACTTCAAAAATAAACATAGCGCTCGTTCACACTCAGCGGCAGATTAAACGTTAAATCTGAACGCGGCCTGATACTCGTAACAACGAAAAACAACCTTTGAATTGCTCCCTGTGTAGGTTTTAGGATATGAGCAACTATTCGTTTGCCTTCACCGCTTTTATTATCATTATCAAATTTATTACCATTAGCGAACTTATTATCATTAGCAAATCTATTATCTTTAGCAAGTCTATTATCATTAGCAAATCTATTATCTTTAGCAAGTCTATTATCATGTTTATCGACAAATTGTGCTTTTACATCGTTATATTTGTATTGCATTAGTGAATTATCAAGCTTATTATGGTCCTTTGAATCTCTCATGACGATATCGTTATCTTCGAAATGAACTATGTCGTTAATATCGTAAATAGCATGGTTTCCTATGTAGTTTAATTTATGTGGTATCACTTCACTGGTGACTTCGTTTCTTGGTCTCCACGGTGCGAGGGTTGGAGCGCATTCAGCTGTAAAAAAAGAGAAACGCTTAATACTCAAAAAAAAAATATTCTATTCAAATTCGTGTAGTTAGACAATACAAGGTGTAAAAGACATCGGACCGGATAATCATTCCATGGCCTCAGTACGTGACTCTAGAATCGCCAGTGCTGTAATTTTTCGTCGGCTTTTTCTAGAAATGTAGGTACATTGTTGTACCATTTTTTAAACTGAATACTGTATAATATAATTATTACTATCTGTCCCAATGCGATTTTAAATGAGAAACAAGTTTCTTCAAAATTTTCACATCCAACCGCAATGTAAATAAAACTTAAAAGTACGTAACAGGGTTAGCGCGGCGCGGGTCGTTGACTTGTTTTGCGCGTCAAAATTATGTTGACGATTGCTTCACAATGTTCACGATACATTGCGCGCTCAAGAATGGGTCATTCTTATCCTCATGGATATGGCAATATCTGGAACCTCTCAATTCGAAGATGAATGATTTTTGTGATTTTATTTAGGACATTAAATGTAGCTTTATCGCAAAGTTTGCGGTACGATGTCCTTTACACCCTGTATTTAACTAACTTAAGACCATATTGGAAACTGTCAGTTATTCTTGATATTAAAAAGTATGTGTGTCTGTAGAGCTATAAATGTGTGTGTGTATCTTAAAAAATAACATAAATCAATGGAGTTTTTAGCGAAGTAAAGAAGTTTTTAAAAGGTTCTTAAATCGTATCTGTTCGGAAAAAGCGGATCTGGCCACTGATTTCATTGAGAAGTTGTGTGGGGCAAGAAATTCTTTGCACATAAGATGTATTATAGAGATCATATTTTAGAAGAGATCATAGATTAATCAGTGGTTCGCATTAGAGTCGATCGCTTAGTTAGGCAGTTCTTGACGCGGCCGGAAGATAGATGGGTGACCCATTCCAACACTGGTTTTTAAATATCCGAGCTCCTCCGTGTCTTGGAAGGCACGTAAATCAGTGGACCTCGGTTAATGTCACTCAGTGACATTAGTCGAGAGATAGTAGAGATAGGAGGTCGTGGATCAGTAGTCGGCATTTGAGTCGATAGAACATGCTAAAAACTCTTTAGGAATTCTATTTTGAACGAAATCGGATAACTACTTTTGAAGTTATTTAACAAATAAGTTTATAGCGTATCAGATACGGAACCCTTCTATATAAGCGTGTCTTGACACACTCTTGGCCATTTCTTATTTTATCATCCAATCATTAAACTAATTCAATATTTCTTACATTATCAGAAATTCGTTTTCGTTCGTGAAATTAAAAAAAAATATTCTAAACAAACATTCATTGATAAGTAGTTAATTAAAATTTTACTTACCTCTTGTGAAATAGACCTTAATGTGTTTACTAGAGTTTACAAAAAATAAGTTATTCGATATTTTACCTATAATTCACAAAAAATTGACAAGGCCATGCGTGTTTTTTCAAAGTAAAGTTTAATTACCTAAGAAACCAAGAATCTTACTGTTTTTGGATATACAGAGAGCAGTTTTATATCACATCAAACACTGTTTCAATAAATATTTTCATATGACTTATTCCAAATTAACATCCATTGACAAGTAGTTGGTCAGTACATACTTACCTCTTGTGAAAGAGACCTTAATGTGTTTAGTAGACTTTACAAAAAATAAATTATTCGACATTATATAAATGACAAAAAAAAAATAATCACAAGGCCATTCGTGTTTTCTAACAGTACAGTTTAATGACCTAAGAAGCCAAGAATTTTAAAATATTTTTTGGATATATAGAAAGCAAGTTTATATGTAATCAAGCACTGTCTGTTTCGATATTTTCTTTTTTTTTTTTAAATGATTTATTTTTGGAATTATTTAAGTCTTATAATAAGAAAAATATAGAATAAATACAAATAGTACCAACGAAAAAAATCTTACAAATCAAATTTATATAATACTTAATTTTGGATTGAATTGAGATTTTGTATAATATAATTTAACTAGTTTTACCCTGTGACTTCGTCTGCTAAGTCCTCTCTAATCCAAAAAAAATCAGTTCTTAGCGGATGTCTACTATCTAAAAATTACCTCCCTGCCAAATTTCATTTTATTACGTCCCGCGGTTTTTCAGATTTCGTGCCTGATAGATGACCTTATATATATATATAAGAGTGTATTTTATATTTCAGACTTGAATGATGAAAGTGTACCTTAAATGGGCGTTGTCTAAGCAAAACACTGGTGTTGATTGTGTGGAGTCTCAGACCGCGTCATTCGGTCACGAGAATAGCATAAAGGTGTTAAGCTATTTCACAAATATGAGGCTTGGCAGGCTTGCCAATTTTTACGTCACATATACAATACGTTATGGGTTATTTGCGATATATTACGCTAATTATGATGTTATTCAAATGTCCACCTGACATTGTTATGCGATCTTAGAAACATCATAATTTCTCAGTAGGTAAATATTCATTATATGGCTAGACGCGGTGATGGCAGGTTGTGTACTAACAAGAAGTTGTATTGATTCATAATGATATCTTCCTTGGCTGTGTCTGAAGCTGTCCAGTTTGTAAATTGTATTTAAAACATAACCTTAATTAGGTTAGAAATGCTGTTTTGAGTACGATAAGTTCTTAAAATCTTTATTTAGGTTAGAATATAAACAATTTTCATAATTAACAGTTTCAATCAGTGGTAGAAAGTGGAAAGTTTAAAATAAAATTACTAGTAATTTATTAATAGTAAATTTTCTATTAATCGGCTAACATGTTTTATAGATTTTTATACAAACAAACACTAGTCTGAATTTCATAAACATTGTTTATGAACTGTTAACTTAGGTAGGTAAAGTTCAAATATACTTGCTTATTAGCTAAATAAATTGTACAAATTTTAGTCCAAAACTTCTTGTGACAGTATCAGAGAGATAGACATACAGCTGTTCTCAATTATCTATCTACGATTTAAGGTAGATGACTATTTCAGATAAATAGTTAACTTTAAACTACCTATGACTAACACTTCCACATCACACTGGGCTAGGCTATCCGAGACTATACTATAGATAATGCTTCTATCTTTACTAAGTGGGTCCCACTAATTATTTATTATTGCATTTGTAAGTGATGGTCTCACATATTAAGATAATAATAATGTATTTTATGTTATAAAAATGGTGTTCAATGTTATAAACTAGGTGTATCAAATATGTATTAAGGATTTTATCAATTATATGACTACAAACAATTTTCGAAGTTTCAATACTAAATGATAGCTGCTTGACATGTTCATCGAAATTTTGTATTATTCTTTCTAACCAAGCTGACAGCAAATAATTCCTTTCAACATATAATAGTGTTATATATAAATATGGCACAAGAACTTGTCGTAAATATTATGATTCTGACAATAAAAACTTCTTTCAAATCAATATTATAAATATATAAGTACATATTAGTTACAAGTACTGTTAGTTATAAGTTATAAAAACACCTTAAAAAAGAAAAAAAGAAAGATCTTTCGAAAGAAAAAAAAGATCTTTTCTATTTTGTTAAATAATAAAGTGTGTGGCTATTGAAGTTACTTTTTTATAATCATGTAATCGGTTATGATTTCTATTAATCTATATACAGTTGTGATATAAAGTATTACCTAAAATTTTAAATTGAATATGTAAAGTAGATCCGCATTGGCTATTACACATCCACGATTGAACACTGCATTTTTTTAGGGTTCTTGTTGTCATACAAGGGAACCCTTGTAGTTTCATGTCCATCCATTTATCCATCTACAAAGTGGTGCCCAACCCTAGGATTCCCAAACTATTATACTTGGAGACTTGAAATTCTCCACTTTAGTAGGACATGCTAAAAACTCATTAGGAAAAATATTCTGAATGAAATCTGACAACAACTTGAAGTTAATTAACAAATACTTTTTCAAAGACGTCGCTATGCCACTCGTCTTGTATCATCTGTCCGCAACAGTCTCCCCCCGGCGCAGATCTTCGTAGCCTTCTTCTTATTCTCGGGAGGACGATGATACATACAAGGGGACGATAATAAAGTCCTCCTCTACCGGACTTTCTAAGGTTGCTCTTCCATTTGTGCATCTTCTTCTGATACCTGAGTTTCAACTTAAACGGTCGTCGTCGACTCTTGTCATCAAACCGGAGTGTATTCACAGCTATCCTTATGAATCGTTCGTCCGACAATACTCTCATTACATCGATCCATGCAGGCTTTTCGTCTATATTCCAAACTACAAAGTCGAATCCATATTCACTTCCTATTCGGTTTACTTCAGCTGTTACGCGCGCTGCTGCTTGTTCGGACTCGTTGAGCTCTTTGACGAGATCGTTCAACTCGTCGTATCTGTAGTTTTTAAGCATCTCTTGTGTTTTTTCATACGTGCCCACGTTCAGTTCTGTATTGTTGCGTTTCATCGTCGTTTCGGGGCGTGCTTGGCATTGTTCTAATATTTCACATTTGTAGGGCGGTCCACTTGTTGTGTGTAGTATCTCCGATACCTCTTGCCACGCTTGATCTTTAAGGCATGATCGTCGTGAGAGATCTTCTTCATGGAAGAATCCGTTCAGTGAAGTAGATTCTTTCACTTCCAATTTACACTCTTCTTCCAGGCCGCTAAACATAGGCAAGACTTTATCCTGTCCGGATGGCTCGATAGTTTGCACTATTCGTTCCCGACCATCGGCACGCCGTTTAAACTCTCGCTGTTCAGACTCACTTGCCGCAGGTGTTCTCGACCGACGTGAAACTTCAAACGCGTCTTCGTTCGGTAATCGATATTGTTCAATCCACTCTTGTGTTACTGGTAGCAGTGTTGAGCCAAGACTATCCACATCGACTTGATCAGGCTCCCCCCGCATTTGAGTGTCATTGAACCGTTCGTTGGCACTTCGGTCTGTGTAAGTATCTGCAACACGTACTCTCGCATATTCGGCTTCTGCGTGTATTGAAGCCACTTCAGCGGCCAACCTTTTCTCTACGAGCTTCCTCTTCAACTCAAGCTCTTGTAACTCGATTTCGGCCAGCTGTTGTTCTGCTAACAATTTCGCTTCTTTTATTCGTACTTTGGCTCGAGCACGTTTTAAACATATTGATGACGCGCTTTTTCCTGTCGCGAACCGTTCGGTCATCTTTGGTTTGGTCGTCATTGTTCTTTTGTCTTCATTTAGTTTCAAGTTTCGTTCTCCTGGTCGATGTGTAAGCAATACTCGCGATCGTTCGACACTGTTATGTGCTCGGAGTATGCTTGCATCGATGTCACTTAGGATCTTCTTCCTAGCGTTGCCCGACAACGTTCAAGACGGACAACGGTCTTCTTGTATTCACCGCGTGTAATATTTTGGCTTTTAATTTAAGCTTAGTAGGAGGGGAAAAGGGGAATATTAGACATACCTAAAAAGTATTCCTAATATTCTTTTTTAAAAAAAACCGTGCGATTCTCTAGAAACTTCTTACCTCGGATAAATCCCACGTGGAATCAGTTGCCAGCTTCGGTATTTGCCAACGGATACGACATAGGGACCTTAAAGAAATGAGCATACTAATTTCTCAAAGGCCGGCAACACATTTGCGAGCCCTCCGGTGTTGCGGTTGTCCATGGGCGTCCGTAGTCACTTAGGTGAGTGCCAGCTGCTCGTTATATATAAAATACAGGCACGCATAACAGTGGGTCTCACTAAGGAATATTAGACGTGAGATTGTGGGGATGCAGGGACTCTAACTCTCTCTAATCTAACTCTCACAGCCACATCCTGAGCAATTTCAGCGGACTCTGGTACTAGACTGGGACAACGCTAGGTGGAACTTAGCAGCTGTAGAATGCAAATTATAAGGTACTTATTAGGAATCCCAAAGTTACTGAGTTGTGCCATTCGTCTTTTTGTTTAATTATCACATTTTATTCTAATTCGAATTTCCAATTTACAGACGGAATTCCCACTAGGAAGGGAAGCTATAAAATTGATGGTTTGTAAAACACTGAGCGTTGTTTATACCCGTGATTGAAAGCTATACATTTGGGAGTCAGGTGAAGCATCAAAATGGCATTCATTTCCTTAATCCATTCCTATTTGTCATGATATAAATAAATATATAGGACTATATGACACATGGACGTCTGTTATTAACGTAGACAAATTAATGCCAGGGTTATAGGTAACAAGTGCTTAATAGACACAAATATTTTTTTGGTATATATATCTATACTAATATATAAAGCTAATCAGTTTGTTTGTTTATTTTTTATTAAAAATAATATTAGGAATACTTTTTAGGTAGGTCTAATATTCCCTTTTCCGCTCCTACTAAGCTTAAATTAAAATCTAGTATTAGGAGTGGCTGTGACAGTACCTCACCTTCTTATTGAAAGAAATGACATAAATTACTGACACGGCATAACATCCCTTGCTCGGTACCGCGTACCCCCCCCCCACTACCACCACCCGCACTCATCTGACTCACCACCCGCCAAATCTAAAATCATTCGCGGACAATATTTTGGTTTCTGCGCACCACTGGTTGAACCATAGCAATACGACACGGTACAGACGCTTACACGTTTGAAAATATATTTACACTTAAAATAATCATTAAATTTTGTTCATTCACCATTACTCTAAAGCGAGCATCGAACGAACCGAGTATAGAATCAAAGACCCCGGAGCGGGCCGTTTATTTTTTTTATTTACCGAGAAAAAAGTGGCCAAAAGCGTGTCAAGACACGCTTAAATAGAAGGGTTCCGTATCTGATACGCTATAAACGTATTTGTTAAATAACTGTTTTTGGTTTAAGTAGTTTTATTAACTTTGTAAATGTATAATTGTAATTGCACTGTTTGTTTCCATAAAATATAAAAAAAAAAAAAAAAAAGAACGCAGAAATTTGAGGAAACTGTGAAGAAAACGTGAAAAGCAACTCATCATTACACATGTTATGTGTATCCACGTCATTGTTGTAGTTTTCTTTGTGATGATTCAACGAAAACATTGTGCAGGGTTGAAAATTTAGGACATCACAAGTCTAAACCAACAAATTTAAAATTAAAAACATGCATATTAAATGTACCTTTAATATGTAACTATCTGATATTTAATTTGTCACGTAATGTCTAGTGGAGGAGATTTAGGGGTAGGCTGAGAAGGCCGGAGGCCATAGCGGCAAACTTAAGGGGGCGGCTGATTTGGATCACGAATACTTTTTTTGTCTCAAAAAATACATTACATACATGGAACAAGAATTATTTAAAATTTAAGAAAAATTACGATATCGGGTATCGCGTCAAGTCGCGTCTATTATAGTTTCGGGTATAGCGTCGATAATTGCGTCTCGTGCCTAGCGTCGTCCTAGCGTTTCACCTAACGGCACATAAGCATTTCACCTAGAGACACATTAGCGTCTCACCAAGCGTCGTACTACCGGCGCATTAGCATCTCACCTAGCGTCGCTCTAGCACCGCACTACTGGCGTATTAGCGTCGCACTACGAGCGCACTAGCGTCGCACTACCGGCACATTAGCGTCTCACCTAGCTATGCACTACTGGCGCATTAGCATCTCACCTAGCGGCGCCCTAGCGTCGCACTATCAGCGCATTATCGTCTCACCAAGCGTCGCCCTAGTGTTGTACTACCGGCGCACTAGCGTCTCACCAAGCGGCGCATTAGCGTATGTAACAGTATGATTGTGAAGTAGAGTATCCATTTGCAGATGTCCATAGGGGCGGCAAATGTATAAAACCGGTCGTTCTGTTATTTCGTTTCGTCGATACGGCGTTCGATATTTTAAATAGTATTAAGATGTGTAAAATAGTTATTAGTATTTTGATTCATAACGAGTATGTTTTTAGTATATTATACTCCTTGAATCCACAGGGCAGCCCTTGTCTACATTTATAAAGATACTACCAGACTATTTGTCTGTTATTATGTGTTATTTTGGTACACGAGCACCACGCGCTGTATAAATTAAACATTCTTGGCAACCATATAATATTCACGCCTTCTGAAACCCTTGGACTTTGATCACAACTATTGTAGCAAGAATTTTCTTTCGACAAAAGTGGGCGCTGGACTTATGGACTCTGTCACCGTCTTATTGTTTAATAAGTTTTGTTTATGTTCAACTACTTGTCACCCGTGACCAAGGCGTTATCAGGTTTTGAGGGTTCGTAATTTTTGCCATAAAGCCAAATTAGAAATATTTATACATAAATCACAAAGTCTTGGGAACGTGCCGTCCAATAATTTGGCACGACCTTAAGTACTAAATAAAAGCTAACACCTTTAGGATGAGGTGATGAGGCTGGAATAACAAATTTAGACGAGATGTCCTTTGGTGGAACGCAGCAAACAGTATTAGTTCCAACAATTCCTTGGAACAGTCCCCCATAATACACGCGGTAAAAGATGCACAGTGACTCCACATCTCTCCGCAATGCCAGAGAATGTTTCTATTACGAGTATGAAGTCTAATGTAGAATAATGATTATACCATTGAGGGGCATCACACAATACGACCAATAAACTCAACACAACATCAGAAATGTCATCATAATTTTTACGGCAGCAGTTTGGACAACGAGCCTCGTAAAATGTTATAGCCCACACCTTTTAATGGTAAAAATCATACGTTTGCTCTCAGTTTCGACAAATTTTAAGGCGAAAATGCCGCACTCGATGCTACAGGTATCAGCAAGAAATTCTGTTCGATGGGTACGATTACCATCTCGAATTCAAATCAAGTGGAAGATAACAAGAGACTCAATAGTTTGCTGGAAAGAATGGAAATTTTAGAGAGATCTTGATGGGATAATTATCCATCCATCATCGACTTCACTCACAGACGTCGTTTAGGCTAATACCGGCAGCTGTATTTCACCACAGGATATCTCGTCAGGACTTGAAATTTCAACAAACTACCGAACGATTTTCTAGAAACTTTTTACCTCGCACAATTCCTTTGGAATAAGTTAACAGCTTCGATATTTCCGAACCGATACGACTTAGTGACCTTCGTAGAAACAGCATGCCCATTCCTCGAAGGCCGGCAACGACTCTGCGACCCTCCGGTGTTTTCTATTAGTCACAGTTGTCCACTGGTGAAAAAAAGTTGTAGTGAAATCGTCCGTAGCGGAGCGCGTAGCGCATTGTAGCGGACAATGAAACCGCAAAAATGGGCTAATGTTGCCCCTACATGGCCGCCACACACACCATGCCTCTATATGCCCATACACTCATACCAATGGCCGCCAAAGACCAGGTAGGCATAGGTAGACGAGGCGTGACGATTTGCACGCCTTTGCGGGAGTGGATTGGGATGGCTCAAGATAGAGGAGAGTGATCTAGGATGGGGAGGCCTTTGCCCAGTGAGACATTAGATGCTAATAAAAAGAAATGAAATAATAAATAAATATATACAGGACTATATGACTCACGGACGTTTGTTCCTAAGGTAAGACAGTTTAATGCCTGTGTTATAGGTAATAGACGCGTTATATATAAATATATACAAATAGATAATACACCCAGACTCGAGGCGGGGATCGAACCCACGACCCTCGGAGCGGTAGGCAGGGTCACTGGCCACTACGCAAACGGGCCAGTCGAAATTTAATTCTAGTATTATTGCGTTTTTTAGCTCTTCAGCTGGTGGGATGCAGGATTCCATGGGAGATCCACATCCCTAAAGACCATCTAATAAAAAGGAACAAGTACTTTAACTTTACCAATGAGTTCACCAAAAACGGTTACAAAACCAGCTTATAAGCAGTAGAGGTAAGAGCAAAGAGTATATCAGCAAAATCCCTGTACACCTTGGCTTATCAAGAACTATCATAAGTTCATTATTAGAAAGGACATCTAAAGCAGCACTAGTAGGATCATACCAGATTTGGCTAGGCAGGGGAGGGCAGACTGGCTGTTAAGGTGAGTGCTAGTGATCACAATAAAGCAATTAAACTTACACCTGGGTCACAAGTCCCAGGCACTGATTTAATTCCTCCCGCGGCTCTCTCATGGTAAATCCATGGAATACTGCTAAAGTATTTTGATAAATTACAAAAAGAAATGAAAAACAATTCTGTCACATCAAGTGATGGTATTTTGTTGGGTTTTTGTTCAGTTTGAGAGAGTTCCCAGTGACCAAAAACCCTATATAAAGGTAGGCAACGCATATAATAGCATTTTAGTGGTGCAGTGTCTATGGGTGTGGGTAGTCACTTTTCGCCTGCTTATTTGCCCCCTGTAACATAAAAACAAACTGAATATTTTTTTAAATATTGGAAGTGATTAATTGTACTTCTGTCTCTAATCACATACTAGCTGATTGAATTTTGATTCTGTGAATGAGGATTTATCTGTTGCAATATTTTTCGGTACAGCTGATGCATTTGACATAAGAGTCCTATGGGATCAGGAGACAGCCATTCTTGCGAGTGCATTTGCACTTGCTGGAGGATTGGTTGGTGGTTATGCTGGAGGAAGAATGGGCGCTGCACTGGGTGCAGGAATTGGTGGTGCAACCGGCATTGGTATATCAAGTAAGTCTTATCTAGGTACAACATAAAGTTTAAAAAATCCAGGGGGCCACCTAAACGCCGTAACGCCGTAAGGCCGTGACGCCGTAACGCCGCAAGGCCGTAACGCCGTAAAGCCGTAACGCTTAGCGGAACGCGAAGTTAAGATAAAGTGACGTCAGGACAACTTCGATTCTTATTTTGGAGGGAATTTGAATCCTAAAATTTATAATGTTTTTTTTCTCCTATAAAAACGTAAATTTCCGCCGAAATAGTAACTGTTTTGGCAACAGTAGATACTTGAGAACATGATAAACATGTTTTTCAAAATTTTTCGTCTCGCCTATTAGACTATGTTGACTGTAGACTGTATTGTTAAAAAAAATTGTAGACTACATTTGAAATGTGAATTGCTTTGTAGGTTAAAAGAAAAATGATTATTTATTATTGCAGCTGTGGTGTCGCTTAGAGAAATTTGGTCCTGTGTAAAGGAGAAGTTAACGGAGCTTATTTATATTGTCTTCAATTACTTAAGACAAATCGATCCTATTGACTACGTGCGTAACTCACCTTTGCACCCCTGTTAGCGAATTCCCAAGCAGTTTCCCTGCCAATCCCAGTATTTGCGCCTGTCACTATGACAGTTTTGCCCTCTGCCGAAACCTTTTTGTTGTACGGATCTCCGCCATAATAGTCCCTGAAGTTAAATAATTAAAAATTAAATAAAAAAGCAGAACTATTTCCTGAATTTTTTTTCTGCCTTTATTTTTTTTTTTACCTTTTGGTTCTAAGCAGCCTGAAATGCATCAACGAGCGGAATTGATAAAGCCTAGCCCCCGCGTTGGGTCTCAAGACTTAAGTGTAGGTGTACAGACACTCAGTCACGTTGTGCATGGTTAGTATATGGACCTTAGAGAGGACATATCCATATATAATTTTAATAGTTGTACTTTACAATAAGAGCGTAGCCTAGGCAGCTGCCCCCCACCCCCTTCCCAAAAATTCAAAACATTTAACCAAATGCAAACAAATCTGTGTTGAGTCCACGCACTTTGACTCGTTTGACTGATAAAGCAAACCCCACTGGTAGAAACTAGACTTAACACTTCTAGAATGTTCCTTTTGAAGCATTTCTTTACTGCTTTAATCTAAGCTATATATATACATTCATACCCCCCTCTTAGGCTATTGGCTGGTGACGCTCTTGCTTTATTTGCCCCTAGTTATGTTGACTACGCGATTTAATTTTACTACGTTGTCAGTTGTACAGCATCGCCATCTTACATCTCATTGCAGAACTAACATTTAAGGTAACAGACACACCTTAGATTTTAACTGCAAGGTTCCTGATAAGAGCGGATTTTATAACATTATGCTATATTGAGGACTTACTTAAAGATACATAATGCTCCAGCGCCCGCAGCCAGTCCCGTCACGATAGTTACTGGCATGTTGGGCACCCACATGGTTTTCTGTAATGCAGATATATCATATAATTTAATTAATACTCTCCTATTCTAACAGTCATTTTTTCGCGCTGCATGGCAAAGGCCTCTGTTCCCTCGTTCCGTAAGGTTCTGTCTAAGGCGATGCGTTGCCTATCTATATAACGATGCAAGAAATTACTCCATTTTATTTGTCTGCCGCGAGGGCGTTAATAATTAAATAAAATATTTAATTTAAAGAATACTCGCTACTTTTGGTAGTCAAATTATATTATGTGATATCTGTACAACAAAAAAATATACTCATGAATTCAAAGAAATGAAATATTACTTTTATAAATGAAAGATAGACCAGCACTTGACGGCAATTGCTCCTTGTTGAAGATATCGATGCATCCTAAGATGTAGCGTGCTTGTCTAGAACAAACCTGTTCTACTCTGAAAGGTACCAAGGTTGTATTTGTGAGGATAAATAGATGCCGGTAGAGTTACAGAGTTTGGCAATTCGTAATAAAAACGAAGAAGCATAGCGCTTCGTTCGAGCTGATGGGGGGAATCGAACCCACGACCCCCGGAGCAGAAGGCAGGGTCACTGCCCACTGCGCCAACGGGCCAGCCAAATATATATTTTTTACATTAATATATATTTTATTCTTAACGATATTTGTTTTTTATTATACCTATAAGTTCTCAAATAACGTGACACGTTAAAGCACTATATACTCTTATCAACAATTATCTGAAATTGTGTGACAACAGGTAAGGGGGTCAAAAGATTTGTCATCACATGTCAAAATCAAAAATGATACTTCTGTTTTTTAATCATTGAAAAATCAGTGACGTCACAACAAGGGGAGAGGGTTTCGTGAATGTGACATCTTGAGACAAGGACGGGAAAAAGTAGAAATTTAGTCCAATTCGTATGACGTAATTTATAGATGACTCCTGAATATGTTATTCTGTAGAGACAGAGAGAGAAACAGAGAGCGAAACAGAGACAGATAGAGCAAGCTAACAAGCGAGTTATAGCAAGTTAGATTCAAAACGGGAATCTAATAATCTCGTTTATTATATTAGGCCTAGTAGCTATGTAAGATTTACTTGAAGCTAATAAGTAAAGCTATATTTGGACGTTTATCATAAGCGCGCGTCCACAATACCTGCCCGTGTGTTTTTCATATCACGTTTAAAAGTGGTCACACGTAAGAGGTAAAGTTAACTAGAGATTTGTAGCATATTATTTAGAGACACGACGAGAACATTACAGTTTTCTACCAAAGAATACAAAGACAGTTGAACCAAGTAAATAAAACAATATTTGGGCAGCGTTTATGGTGCCCACACGTCCGTGATATCTACCCGTGTGTTTATCATATAATGATTAAACGTAATCAAACATAAGAGGTCAAGGGAACCAGAGCATTACAGCATCTTATTAGACCAAACGAGAATATTAGGATGGCATCTTATTTGGAAACAGAACAAATATATTAGGCTTTACTACCCACTAATAAAACATAGTTGCACTTAGTAAATAAAGCCATATTTGAACAGCATTTATGGGGCGCGCACGCCCGTAATACCTGTCGGTGTGTTTCTCATATCAGGTTTGAGTAACGGACTAACGGTGCGCTGACCTGGTTATAAGTGATAATACTTCTCTAACCAATTCCTAGTTAGCGTAGGAAAGGGGTTTTATAATTGGTTACATGAACTGCATTTGACTTTATGTTTATGTGAGATCATCGATACCTCAATAGTTCAAAGGGCGGACTGAGACCGCAAAGCCCCCGAATCCGAAAGGAGAAACTCCCATCCAATCTTTTGTTAGGGTTCCGTAGTACTACAAGGAACCCTTACAATTTCGCTCTGTCCGTCCGTCTGTCTGCCGGTAAGGTGGTCCCCCCCCCCCTAGCATTTCCAAACTATTAGACGTAGAGACTTGAAATTTTCCATGTTGATATAACATGCTAAAAACTCATTACTGACTTTCCGATGTGCCTCAACGCACGTTTCGCTTCGACACCGAAGCATAATCAGGAGATAGACTCTACAAAGGTTGTTCGTAAAGAGTACTTTATTCCGTTGAATACCATTTAAAGTCAATGAACTAAATGCTATGAACTAAGAGGGTTGGGGAAAGTTCTAAAAGTGAGACCTTTAAAAGTAGAACATAAGGGCGTCGTATCTAATAGGGTCCTGGAAAGAAGCTCTAAAAAGTGCCTCATTGAAACAGTTTACACTTTGGCAAACGGCCAAAGTTTGCCAAAATTATTCCCCAGCGTATGGACAAGCTAAGTACAGTGGCTATGACATTTTAGCTCTATAACCATTTACCGCTCTCCATAGTTCAAGCGTAAGCACACTCAATTATGCCCTCAAGTCAAGAGGCTCTTATATCTAACACAAGTTTGTAAGTACGTAAGCTCTTGGATACTTAGTGCCCGGGGAGACTCATCGCTGATAATGCGTAAGTTTCTTCTCAACTTACTACAGATTTTTTATATATTTTCAGCTCACTACCGCATAAGGTATTTAATACAACGGCTTCTTTGTATCTTGCTGGCGCTTGTCCTGATTTTATAATACTTAAGTTAATTGCTTTTATTCTTGTACAGGATCCTGTGCTGTTGCTACTGAAAGCTGGAAAAGATCCTCTTCCATTTGATCTTTGCCAGCATCCATTCGACCCTTCAAACCATTACCTCACTAATTTCCTTCATTCATTATCTCAGCTACATATCTTTCTCTATCTATTGTTGTTTTAGCTACTTATGTTATAATTATAATTTAAATTATAAAAGTAGGTGTATTGACTTAGTAAAAGGCTCATTGTAGCCTATGTTTAATATCTTTCATTATTGCCACCATGATAATCGTGACGTAAGACGAATGTCCTAAATCGATCGCGATCGCGGCATTAGCGAACTATTACCATAGCAGTGCTACCATCATTACTAACACTATGTTGAGTTTCTCTTGTTTGTTGTTGTGGCGGAAATGACGTGGACTTTGTGGGTTCCTATAAAAGCAATGTATTGAATATATCCGTGCTTCTTGACTTAGGCCTTGGAATCCTTTTCAACATTTTTGTTAGAGGTAGCGCCATGCTTGCAGTCCTTTTGGTTTGAAGCCGAACTGGGCCGGTGCGTCCGTCCGTCCGTCGCTTTCTCACATAAAATCGGCGTAAAGTGGCGGCAATGCTGTCATGTCATGTGATGGTTTAGTTGTCGCGTTTAGAATAGAATAGAAATCATTTCTTCACATATGATATACACGTAAATAAAGCTAAAACAAATTTAACATAATTGTAGGCCAGGTATGTATGCGTCAAGCTGTGTGCACCTACTGTGGAGACAGATAGATAGATAGATTTTTTCTGTAGAAAAAGTAGACGTTCTGGTATTTACTCAATGCAAACAACCAATAGATGGCGCTGTTTTAATATTCAACAGTAAGAGGGACCAACGTTGGGCAGGACGTGTGCTTGGTCCGCTAGTTTGCTAAAAAAAAAAAAAAGGTAGGGATACCTTAAGTGGGGACAGCGGGCTGAGGCGCAGGCGCGGCGGGGGGCGCGGTCGCGGCGGGTGGCGAAGGCGCCGAGGGGTTCCGCACGCGGCCTTCGCGCGGCTTTATGGTCTCCGAAATCTGCCACATGGTCTCCTCACTGAGCACGTCGTCGAACTCGTTGAACATCGCCTGGATGCGCTCGTTCTTTTTGAACTTGTACTGCCTGTAAGTAGAAAGTTGATCGGTTAATTAAAAGGCAGCTTTCATGTATTCTATAAACTAGTGTCATCGTCGTTTCGAATTTATTGTATGGATTTCAGTTATAATTTGGACATGAAGGTACTTATTTTTACTTTTAAGGTAACGAATGTGTATGCCTATTTTAGAAGAATAAAAGCCACGAAAAATGAATTTTAGCAACATGTAACACTACTTGTCTATAAATTTGTTTAACTATAATGTAGGAATTGCAACTCTTAAAACATTTCTTAAATTACGTCCCAGCGCATTGCTGCCGGAAAAAATAACAATAACAGATCGAAAGTTATTTTTTTAGAGATTAAATAAATAGAGGTTTAAATGAAATACGTACTCTTTGTGAAACCGTTTCATGTTCTCCATAATAGTGTACTGCTGCCACCTCTTGGTGAAGTTAATACTGCCATCGGGGAGTAAATCGGGATTGCCGACGTGTACGAAGGTCAGATCTTGCAAAAACAGGCCTCTGTGGACATAAATAATAACAATACGTAAGAAATAATGATGTCATAAAAAATACATATGATAAGTTGTCATCGCCAAAGTCAGCATCGTAAAAGAAAATGTTCGTTCTTAATTTTAACTTATAACAAAAAACTTAACTTACAATTACTACTACTCATTAAATATATAGATGTGGAAGTGTGGAGGTGTGTTGATGTTTAGATGTGTAGGTATGTATGTATGTGTGTGAGCGTGCGCATGGGTGTGTGTGTGTGTGTAGTTAGTTTTAAGTACTGTAAATGCGATTAAAACAATAACAAAGCCATTAAGGCAACTTTTCGGTAAATGTGGTCACTTCGTTGTTAAATAAAAGTGAGAAAGGGGTAAGGGGGAGGGGGTTACAGAAAATGAAACGTCGCGTTACATGGGGGGAGGCAGGGTCGAAAATGTTCCAAAAATGCGTTACGTAATACTTGAGCGCCCCCGAACCTTATGAAAAGGGGCTAGGGAGACCTTTGCCCTGCAGTGGGGAAAAATAGGCTCTAAATAATAATAATAAACCCTAATACTTACAAGATGACAATTAATATTTTTTTTTTGGAAATAATTTTTTTTTATAACAGAAACGTCCTGGTAAAATTTTTAGATACATAGTGTAGGGGCCTCCTAGTAAGCATCAAAATACCTGTGTCAGGAGGTCCCACTCTTCCCATAAGTAAGTTAACGCTGTCAGAAAATACAGTAGTATGGATTTCTTATAAACTAGACACATACATTTTTTTTTATACAACAAGCGGTAAACGAGCCTCGGCACTCACCTACGTGACTTCCGACGCCTCAGGACAACTGCAACACTGGCGGGCTCGCAGATGCGTTGCCGACCTGTGATAAATGAGTATGCTCTCCTCTTGAAGTCTTCCCTAAGTCATATCCGTTCGTAAATACCAAAGCTGGCAACTGATGCCACAGAAGAACTGTGCGAGGTAAGAAGTTTCTAGAGAATCGCACGGTTGGCACGCAAATATATTCCGACTGCCATTACTAAAGAAGAACACCTAAGTCGCTTTTTCAATCAACAGGATTTTGCTGAGGAAGCCCTACGATTATTATTACATGCTACAACTATACCACACCTAGTAATATATTAGTTATAGGAAGCAATAAACTATCGCTTCCATTTTCCTTTCAAAGGTAATCTAATATCATAATGTTATTAGTGTATTACTTAATAGCATTTGCCCCTAATATAGGGTTGCCACAAACTAGATTTTTTTAAATACATTTCTTTTTGTGAAAATTATTGTGGTTGTATAAACTAAATCTAATATGTGCTTGTGATCTATATAAATAGGAAATCATTTGTTGGTACGCTTTATATTTTTTTCAATTACAACTCTGTTTGAAACGTAGACACGTTAATCTCATAGGATTGAGTTCGACCTTATTTTTTTAGTCCACTCTACTACAATTGATAAAGGCTTCAGTTTTAAGTGTTACATTATAGGCTAATCCACTGAAAAATAAAGGACTAAAAGTACTTAACGTATCAACACAACCCTGATCCGATACTGGAAACCTCCAAAACTGGAACACAAACGCTTCGCCACACAAAATAACGAGGCCGCAGATCACGTTTCGTCCAGATACGTAACAGATTTGAACATTTACAATAAAAACATATTAATAATTGAAACTAATCAAAAGTCTACAATTTATCATTACGCCTTTATTATGAATTTATATTAAGGACTATCTTAACATAATTAGTATAGTCGACCAAGAAATTGGCTTGCCACGCTAAGGTCGAATGTCGTTTGCACGTCAATTAGTTAAAAGCCTTATTTTTTTCTTGTTATGCATTACGTTAATTCCTAGCAATAACTCTCAGCAAAATTTTCTTTAACCGGAGCTGTCATCCAAAATGGTAGAGCATTTTCTTGGTCAACTATACATTAGTGCTATATATTTAGCTATGTGTGTAAAATGTCAGAAAATTAACTATAAAAAACGTAAAAAAGTATTATCTGTAGATGAAGAACTGAAAACTTTGTGCGTGGCAGTATAGGATAAGGATTTCCCAAATTTTATTTAGGTTTCTGCATAAGTGAATTTCGGCAGAACAAACAAAACGATTTAAAGAATAAGTCTTAATGTCTTTGCCTGATAAATACTATTATTTCAGTATCTAATCTATGTATCAACATCGTTAAAATGGCGTCAGCAGAGGATTTGACATCTGTCAATTAGACAAAGAAAAATTACTTTCGGATACTTGTAAGGGAAATGTGGTGACATTTTTTGTGTTAACAAGATGACAATATTGAATGTTTATCTGATAAACAAAGGCTGAAGTTTTCCTTGTGATTTGGAAAATATATATGAAAAATGAAAAAATAAACTGGTTGCAAGGCGTTTCTTCGAGTTTAATATGAATATATTTATGAGTTGTTATAATAAAGTGACCTTAAATTTGTAGAAAGTGAGTTAATGAATTAAATATTTCAATATAAAAATAAAAAATATAAAGTCTGAAGTAAAGTGGTCATAATATTATTTATTAACATACCTATGGCGACATAAGTCTTCCAGCTTACTGTCTTTGAGTCCACGTCTACTCCTAGCTGCTCCGCTCCTTTACTCATTGCGGTCCATGGCACTCTATGAATGTTTGCAAAATGAGAGTCTCTAATATACGAGTATTCAACAATACAATCTTTTGTACAATCCCACTACAATATGGGTACTCCTTGGAAATAGAGCAAAAATTATCGTTATAAATGAAACAAGGTCACGAATTATGTAGTTATATCCAGCCATAGTGTTAACAGGATTGAATTATCACAATAAAGCTACACGTTTTCAACGTGTAGAATATCTAAATATCGAAGATTTTATCGTTATTGTGACGTTAGTATCACAAAGAGTCATCACAGCTTTACACATATGTTGATTGATACGGCAGTTTTATCTAAAATTCTCATAAAAGTCATGAAAAAATTTTAAAATCTTTTCTACTAAGATATGAAAAGGGAGCCACAGATAGTGCAAATATTATATTATTGTATAGTTTAGTAAATATTTTCGATAAGAATATCAGCAATGTGTTTGAAATTGAATGTTTTATCTACATCGTTAAAAAGGCGTCACGAAGAGGCGCCAACTGTGCGCTTTGACATCTGTCAATTAGACGGTGACAAATGATGTTCGGATACTTGCATATTTATAGACATTGACTTTTATTGTGTTAATGCGCGATCATAACAACATGTTTACTTTGTTAGTTTAAATATGAATAGTTATGAATAATTAAGAAAAAATTATGATGTATTTTCCTTTGACTGGCCCGTTGGCGCTGTATACAGTGGCCCTGCCTTCCGCTCCGAGGGTTGTGGAATCGATTCCTACCTCGAGTCTGGGTATTATCTATGTGTTTGTATTTATATTTCTAAAAGAAAATATTTGTGTATTGCTGGTGCCTGTTACTTATAACACAGGCATAACGTTGTCTACCTTTGGAACAGACATCCGTGTGTCATATAATGTTATGTATGTGCGTCTGCGTGTATGTTTGTCCACATGCTGTGGACGTTTTTTTTTATTAAATTACTTTGTATTTTTTTTTTAATTTTGCAAAAATGATTCACAATTTAACCAATTTAGTATAAAAACTTGGCTACATAACAAGACTAAGAGATCGATTGAAATGTTTATCAAAATCCTTCCAACTCTATTATTTATAACATACTAGATTGATTAGTGTTAACCAACAAACATACATGAAGATGTATTTATATTTTAATATTGTGGTATCATCTTTATTATAGCAAACATATTTAAGGCAAACAATTTACACTTCTACCTTTGCGAGCCAACGGACCATTGAAGGTGAAGCAACTACGATTTAGGTTGTAACGTGGGTGGTGATAGACGAATCGAATAAACTTGTCTGTGAACGATAAATCGTTTGTGCTCGTTGTGATATAATATTAGTAAATAACAATGTCTATGGTTGGTTACATTTAATTTATAAAACTCTCGTGCCACGGTGTTTGTTGCCTAACTTCTCCGGCAGGTTTTGACCCGTTATTATGAAAATGTCTGTGCATATTTGGTCATTTTAGATCGGTCGTAAAATATTTTTTAACCCTTAAGTAATTCGGTGGCCAACCCGGCCGACGTCGCGGGGAGCTGCTAGTAACATGTACAATAAAAATAATAAATATATAGGACTATATGACACACGGACGTCGGGCCCTAAGGTAGACAATTTAATGCCTGTGTTATAGTTAACTTATGCCTGTTATACACATATTTTTTTAGAAATATATAAATCCATACAGATAGCTAATACACCCAGACTTGAGACAGAAATCGAACCAACATGCCCCGGAGCGGAATGCAGGATCACTGCCTACTGTGCCAACAGGCCAGTCAAAGTGAGTATGCTATTAACACATCTTATTAAAGTCATAAATAATATTGTAAATGTGAATTTATTACTTGTCAAAGGTACAAATATATAAAAGGTATTGTTACTTCACTTAGTAATTTCTACTTTTATTCAAAACGTTAAAGCTTTATTGACCGGAGACAAGCCATAGCTAAAAACTAGTGATAATACAAATGTGTGACATATTTTACACACTTATATATTACTAGAAATAAAATTAAATCGAAAATAAAAGTGTAAAAATTTTCTACGTCACAGTATTGGTATCCGCATTTACTCATACAGAAGTTTTACACGCGTTGAATTTTTACAATACCGCCATTATGAATTATGATACTTAAGAGATTATAATATCAGAGTGTGTCAAGCGATTCTGAAAACTTGGCCTTGTTATTATGTAAATCCAAAAACGTGTGTGTATTTGTATGTAAAATCACGCACGAATAAATATAGTCATATATCCTCGACTGATAAGCGAATTTTACTGATAGAGCTGCAGCATCCAGACGTCTCTTCGGTAAGATAGATTTTCCTTTTAAAAAATTAATAACTTGTCTAAATCAATTGTAAGATTTAAAATTTTTATGATATGCAAAAGTTATGTTATATTATTTTACATACATTTTCATGCTCATACAACATCTTTCTTCTTTATATATATAAATTACACATCACGTAACGTGTTTGTCCTTGATGGACTCCTAAACTACTTAACCGATTTTAATTAAATTTGCACACCGCGTGCAGTTTGACCCAACTTGAAATATACAATAGCTTAAATCTCAATTTATAGTCACATATAAAAATGAGTCGCTGAAAAGTAACGCGCATAACTTCCAAACGACTGCACCAAATTGAATAATTTATTTTTTATTGTATTCGTTATTGTTAGGACAAGATTTGTATAACAAAAAAGGAATGGCAAAGCGAAAGCGAAAAGGAAATGGAACGGAAACGGACCGGGAACGGGGAATAATTTTCTAGATCCTAGAAGGTCTAGGATAATAGAATGTAGTAAATAGTAAGTAACCCAACATTCATGCAGGACAACGTCTGCCGAGTGCCGATAGTTACAATGAAGTAAAAACTCGAAATTATGTATTTTATAAAATAAAAAGTAGTAGAACTTATATGGCCGCACAACGCTCCACTTGAGAATGTAAATCGAAAGTTCACGGCCTTTCGGAGACCGTGTACGAAATGACATTTGTATTTGACAAATACGGTCTCAAATACATGTAACGATTTGGGTAACATTTCAAATGGAATAAATTATATTTGTCGACGTGGGATATTTATGTTCTATTATAAAATTAGGGCTTAGAATAGCTATGAGGCAATATCCTAGAGGCATTCTTTGCTTATATCGACGTTGAAGCCAACTTTCGAAGAAATCTCACAAAGTAATCTTTGTAAGATTTCTTCGCTTACTTTCTTTGGATTTGTTAATTATTGTGACATTAAGATGAAGTTATATAAAAAATTGTAAGAAATATTTACAGCCCTATTTATTTTGGATAAAAGTGACAAACTCTTGATGAAAAATTTCATCGTTGTGCGAATACTTTCTACAGAAGTAAACAAGTTCTTTGTCTATGTATATTAAATTCTAGTAACCAAGCGGTTACTAGAATTTAATATAGATACATACTTACAGACTATGACACACGGACCTCTGTTCCTAAGGTAGTATCTATTAAAAAATTAAACAATTTCGTCTAATTATACCCGATCGAAGTCACGGGAAACAGTTAGTTTACTATAAGAGCGCCGGCGGGACGGGGCGGCAGTGCTCCCGGCTCTGGGGCCGGTGTCTTTGACGGGTTTCGCTGGGTTTCCAAGGCATCCCAGGCCCAGGTGGAAGATTCTCGGTGGGTATGTTAAATTGCATTTGATGAAATGCTAGGACTGCCAACATTTTATGTCCGAGGGCCTAGCACGAATATTCTCGACAGTTCTACTTACCTTTACGTTCGGAACCGAACGTCTGATAAAATATTAATTCTACTTGTTTACTTAATGTTTTACACAACTTAGTTGCTAAATATGGCTAGCACGAACGAAATCAGAACGTCGCACGTATCGAATCCTCGACGTTACGGCCATATAAGTCGTGTGAAATAGAAACAAGCACCTTCATTTGACGTTTTGGTTTCGAACGTAAAATTAAGTAAAACCATCGAGAATGTTCGTGCGGTGCCCTCTAATAAAAGCATTTGTCTGAATAAAGTAATTATTATTTAGCACTTTATGGAAAATTAACACGATAGACAGTTTTATATGGGGCGCTTCGAGATCACGATATAAACTTATGTGAGTCAATAATTAATATCCAAGACAGTGTACCAGCAAAACTTTTTGGAAGGTCAGACGTCATCCCCGGAACCTCCAAAAACCCTGCATACACTAATATCTTTCAGTGACATTTACCGGGTCCCTCTGTTTTACGTGCCTTCCGAAAACAAATGTCAGTTGTCTTAAAACTACTGCTACTCGTAGAATGGGTGAAACCTATCTATTTTCCGGCCGCCGTAAAAACAACTTAACCTAGCAATCGCTTCAAGTGCCGACCACTGATTAAAACCTGTGATAACGACTGATAAAAACACGGACTAAACAAAAACTAAAAAGTTATAATTACCATGCTGACATCGCCAGTGGAGCCAGCTCGCCTCATCAACGGATGGTGCACCCCCCACCCTTCACCGCTCACCCTCCCCCCTTCGATCATCTCCAACTCCACGGGGTAGGGGGAGGCGAGAGACAAAATGGCCACAGCATCTTGCAGCGGTGTACCAGAGAACTCTATTTTGATGCTCTTAATTTTATCACCTGTAATTGAGAAAAACGTAGATATTTTAGTAAAATAATAAGTTAGTATTTTCATATTACAATTTGTTTTATTTTATTTATTAAACAAAAATCTACTGCTTTTTCTTGATAGTTGAAAATTCATTATACTTCAACTTGTCATTCTTTATTTATTTATCTACTGCTTATTTTATAAAAAAGAAACTTAGACGAATTAAGACTAACCTAAGCCAAAAACAGATTATCTTTATCTATAACTAACAATGTTAACTATTATTTAAGAGCTGCCATAGGTTACACATAGAATATAATATGCGCGTGTGGGTGTGTGTGTGCAATACATACATAGGACTATATGACACACGGACGTCTCTTCCTGAGATGCCTGTGAATTCGTGAGACCCAAAAATTTACGACCGAAACTTGTCTTCAGATGTTAATTTGGGATCAGCGACAACACAGCCAATTAAGACAGACGCCGACCCGTCAAAGTTATTTATGTTCCATATGTTTGGACTGAAAACTTATAATTATCGACGGGAATCGAACCGGCGGTTATGGCCAATAATTGGGAGGGAACAGTGTGTAAGTATAGCGTACCCGGCCGTAATATTGTTTTATGAGGTCCTTAAAAATAATGAATGTCATTCTGAGCGGGACATCCACGCCGCGTAATGACCTCTAGATTTGTTTTGTTTTATGACGGAGTTGTTGGTGCAATCCGTCTTTACTGCACCTAGTGCTTAAGTGTTTTGATGTTTATTAACCAACGGGTATAAGCGGGGAATATACGGTACTGTATGTAATGTGATTGTTTTTAGTCTATACCAGAGGTCGACATCATTTGGGCAGCGAAGGGCCATATCATTTGCATCGTTATTTTTCTTTTCTTTACTGTTGTTGTTTGTTTTCTTTTTAATTTAAGTATAGTTTGCTTAAAATAAGATTTAGATTTTACCCTCTGTATGTATTGTTTCTTTTTTTTCTGTATGCAGTGTAATGTTTCGCAAATAAATATGTTCTTATTCTTATTCATTTGATAAAGGAGATGCGCGTGGGCCGCATCGTTAAGAAATTTAATATTGGCGGGCCACACTTATGAAATTATAATTTGTATAAGTGTGTTTATTAGAGGTATTGCCACGTTTGTAATTCTTTTGGGTTTCATCCGAATTGGGCCTCCGCGTCCGGGTACCAGTACCTCTTTCTCACATAGGATCAGCGTTTCGTTCGGTATGTGAGAGTTCCCGGTTTCTGGAACCTCTTCTTTAAGGCCAGCAACGTATTTTCGAGTCTTCTCGTGTTAATCGCTAGTCACTTAGATGAACCACCGGCCTATTTAACCCTTGTAATATATAAAAAAAAAAACAGAATTTTAGACATTCGTAATAAATATACAATGTAAACCTCTCGCTATTGAAGTAGGTAATTTACAGGGAGGTCCCTGTGATATTATCTCGGATAGTTGCACCGAATAATTGGTCCGATGCGCATTCCCATCATTGTTGAGGGACAGGAAATCGCTCGTTTCCACTCGTTTCTTGTATTAAATTGCCTCTTTTACACTTCTTTATTTGATTAACTTGCAGTGCGAGGGGCTTTTATTATTTAACTATTAGACCTCTACCTCACTGAGACGCCATGGCGACGTCGCCGGTAACGCATTCAAACAATTCATAATAAACTTAGGACAGGTAACTCACTTGGCGACGGTTTCGCGACGTCGCCACATTAGAAGCGTAGCCACGATTACTACTGGCTCCTCCGTTGGCAACTGCATGTATCCATAGCTACATATCCGGCCACGTCGCCATGGTGTCTCTACTTACATTTTGAAAATCAACACTTACACTCTGCATTATTAAAATTAAAAGAATTATTCAATTTATAACATAATATGTTTTCAAATAGATCTTTGCTTTTTTATATGACAAGGCAAACGAGCAGGCGTTTCACCTAAGTGACTGCCGACGCCCATAGACAACTGCAACACCAGAGGGCTCTCAGATGCGTTGCTGGCCTTTGAGAAATGAGTATGCTCTTTTCTTGAAGGTTCCTAAGTCGTATCCGTTCGGAAATACCGAAGCTGGAAATTGTGCGAGGCAAAAAGTGTTTTGAAAAGCGCACACTTGTGGACTTTAGGACATCGAGGTGATAAGGGTGAAATTTCAATTTTTTTTTTGCCTATATTTGTATTTAAATTTTGTTATTACATCATCACCATCACTATCATCATTGTTATGCGTTGGCTTGGATTTTCGATTGATTTTTAGGTTAGGCTTAAATTACCCATAGGACTCATTTACGGAGACGCGGTGCATTGCGCGTCGTGTGTGGCGACGCAGTCCGCACCGAATTTAAACGTGTGGCGTTGTATGAATGCGTTTACGGACAAGCGATTGCGTTTCCATACAGTTTACACGCTGCGAGACGCCACGCCGCACGTCGCCGTAAGAGAATCCTAAGTCCAAGAACTTTAGATCTAAAGTTGCGTTTATTTAAATAAAGTTTTCTGCCTTCCTTTGAATTCTCTTTAGACATGAGACACACACCCATTAGATGCACGACATTCTATATAGAGATTCCAAGCGTTCCGGAAATCGAAATCCTTCGGGCATAGCCGATGGCTGAAGTCTGCAAATAGGGCTGGGACACGAAGTTATTGAAATGAAATTTCATTTAAATAGACATTAAAACTTCTTATTCTTCTTAGTTACTTATTTCTAGCGTAGTGACCGTGGTCATTAATCGTCTGAAGAATTAGTCGGATTTTGCTATTCCTGGTATTTCTCTATATTGGGCAAGGGACGAATTTGGTCCATAGATTTTTTTTAATTAAAATAATAAAAAATAACACTTATTTATACATTGAATGACTCAAACATAAACTCATTCGAGTTTTACCGTGAATCACAGCTATCGCTTTTGATTTTAAACAATTCAACTACGGTACTAAATAAAACAAAATGGCCAAGATCGTGTCAAGACACGCTTATATAGGAGGGTTCCGTATCTGATACGCTATAAACGTATTTGTTAAATGACTTTAAAAGTTCTTGTCTGATTTCGTTCAAATTAATTTTCCTAATGCGTGGGTCTAATCAGTGGTCGCCATTTGAGTCCATCGCTAGCTTACGTAGTAGCTCTTTCTGGGACCGGATGGGTGACCCATTATGACACGGATTTATATTTAATATCCGACCTCCTCCGTGTCTCAGAAAGCACGTAAACCAGTGGGATCCGATTTATGTCATTTCATGGCGACCCCCTTACGTGCCCTGTTGACATTTTTAAATATATAATATGTTTAAAATAATCGCATATTTAGAATCGCTTCTAGTTGAGGTATCCCCTGAGACTCGGCGTCTGGAGTGGCCGCTCCGTTCAACCTATAGCAGGGCCGGCCTTGGCGACAATTAAGGACAGTCTAAGTCGAATTTGAAGCAATTTTTTTCATGAATGTACCTATTGGTGTATTTAACAAAACGATTAAAGTTATAAGGGACCAATCATGCTTTCAAGCGTGGCACCCCGACGTATAGAATTACTACGAGGCCGTACTCGAGCGTGTGATACGACAGATACCCTAAGGTTGAGCCGAGTAATGTCACGCACGATATCGTTAACAAGAATTTCTAAGTTCACTTTAAATTTTTCACTTGAATATATCTCGAAGGAGGTCGTGGCCTAATCAGTGGTCGGCGTTTGAGTCGATGGCTACCTAGCCATACTTAACCTTAAATAGCTCTTGCTGCAACCGGGTGATAGATGGGTGACCCTGGAACTGGTTTATATTTGATATCCTCTTCTGTGTTTCGGAGGGCACGTAAAACAGTGGGACCCGTTTAATGTCCTTTGTGATATTAGTCGTAAGGTACGAGGATGACGTCAGATGGCTGGAAGTGGTTAATTAATTATGATAGTTAAGTTATGATATTTTAAAATTTACCTTACAATGGTACATTATTTTTTATATACTAAATATTCTTTAATTTAGTACAAATAATTAATTTTTGCTAAAAAATTTGCTGTTAGATATTATATTAAAAGTCTGTCATTCTTTTATATACTAAAAGAATGACACACAAAATTAGCTAAACTAATATGACTAAAAAGATATGCATCGAATTTGTTCACGCGACAGTATCGCGCCATATGGTACGTATAGTTGACGGCAGCCATGCCCATAAAAGCTTTTAGGTCGTCAATTGCTCATAAAACGTCCTGTACTAACATACACGTACAACATAAAAGTTGCCGAAAGGTTAGTGATAAATATATTTATAAGAATGACCGAAAAAATAGGCTAAAACATATGACTGCAAAGCTACTTTAGCAAATATCTATGATAATAATATGGCTCGTATTTCTGCACGCAACAGTATCGCGCCATATTATGGTCTGTATAGTTGACGGCTGCCATGCCCATAAAAGCATTCAGGTTATCAGATGTCCGTAAAACGTCCTGTACCAACATACACGTATAAAATAAATGTGGAATTGTTAGAGACGAATTTTAGCGTGATTTTAATGCCACTTTAATAAGAGTCAGGCTGACAATTGGCTAAAATATGTGACTATAAAGCTAATATAGTAAAATATGGCTAGGACTTGTTCACGCGACAGTATCGCGCCATATGGTCCGTATAGTTGACGGCAGCCATGCCCATAAAAGCTTTTAGGTTGTCAATCTGGTTACATCCTGTTGACCTGAAATTTGACAAGAAGCGACCTACAACCTGAAGTAAATGTATAGGAAAAAATCCGAAAACCGGAAATTTGTAATCACATCGAAATAAAAAGAATAATGGCGACTTTGTCAAATTAAAAGATGCCTTATAAATCTTAAAGTAACCTGGTAAAGTATTACGTGATGGTACGGAAACTTTAGTGCGCGAAGCTAACTCGCACTTGCCTTATTTATTAATATTATGGCATCCAAAAAGGCATTTCATGTTATTATATTTAACTACGACGCCGATTAGAGACGAAAATATTGGACGAATTATTTGATCGGAGGCCCTAGCACGAACATTTCGAACCGTTCTAGTCGAAGAGTCAACTTTGTAAATGTTCGTGCTAGGACCACACCGGAACTTCCTTATTGTCAACGCGGGTTGCGTTAGCGTTGGTTAAAAGCGTGACGCGGTAAAGACTTGCCTCCTGCGGACCCAGCACGAACATTTCCATCCTAAATACAGTCGAATCTTCGACTTTGAACGGTTCGAAATGTTCGTGCCAGGAACTCAAAAGTTGATCGAATAAACATTACAACTTACCGGAACTTTTATCTATCACCATATATTAAACCAACAAGCTTACCTGAAATAGAAAAATGACTATTAGAAATTTTATTGAAATCCAGACAAGATATTTAGAAAGGAAGCCTACCTCCATCTAATTGTAAAGGATGTGGCTATGAGGCAAGCTAAGAGTACAAGTATTAAAGGAGGTAACCTCATACAGTTACAGTATTCATTTATACTAAGGCAGGAAGTCGTAGCTGTATCTAGTGGAATATGAGTCGATCGCTAGGTTAAGCAGTTCTTACCGCGGCCGGGTGATAGATGGGAGACCCATTCTAGGACTGGTTTTGATATAACAGACGTCTTCCGTGTTTCCAAAAGGCATGGACAACAGTGGGTCCCGATTAATGTCACTGAGTGATATTAGTCGTGATATTGTGGGGGTTCCAGGGATGGCGTCAGAACTAACCCCACAGTCACGTCCTCTGCAATTTAAGCGGATTTTGGTACTAGACTGGGAGAACAGTAGATAGAAGGAGAGAGACGAATTTCTTAGCATTCCATGGATTCACCGTGCGGGTGCTAAGTTCGTCGCGTTGCAGATTTAGGAACCATGGCAGTGTCTTGGACTTCAGTATCAGATATAATAATAATAATAAATACATAGAACTATATAATAAATACACACGGACGTCTGTTCCTAAGGAAGACAACTTAATGCCTGTGTTACAGGTAACAGACGCCTGTTATACACAAATATTTTTTTTGGAAATACATATTGATAATACACTCAGACTCGAGGCGGAAATCGAACCCACGACCTCCGGAGCGGCGGGCAGGGCCATTGCCCACTGCGCCAAGGGGCTAGCCCAAAGTATGTTCCGTAATAAACATAGTTTCGGTTCAGGCCTTTTTAAATTATTTTTTTACCTGAAGTAAACCCAGCAGGGTTTGAAGCAAGCATTTTACGGATTTTAGCTACAACCTGGGATATAGTCCACGTACTTTTCATACAAACTTTCAACCCCCATTTTATCCCCTTCAAATTTCATTTTTACACCAAAATAAATCTATGTTCTTCTTCCAAGTCTAATCTATTTCTATAACGAATTCATCAAAATGGTTCAGAAGTTTAGGCGTAAAAACGTAGAACATTTTTCAAAGTTACTTTGACGTTTATAATATTAGTGCGGTATTGCGTCTAAAAGCAAAAATTCTAAACTTAAACTTTTTAATACTCATTTGCAACACATACAAATTAATAGTGAACTAAATACTTTCTAATGAACCTACCTAGCGTAATCAGCCAATTTAGTCAGGCCAATTAAACTCAAACGTGATTGAAATTATTCCCGGCTAGAAATTAAGTGAAATAGAGAGAGGAAACATGCATCGGCGTGAACAAAGGCCCGCTCTGATAATTTGCGAATTAGCGATGAGTGCTCAGGCGCAATCGAATTAATTGCCATTTAACGCTTGCTGCTGTAAAAGCCGTTATATTAAGAAATAACACAAATAACGATCTATACACAGGAAATGACATTAAGTGAACCTTAATATTTCAATGGTTAAATAACGTGTGAGAGTAACACGAAAGAACCTACCAACAGGAACTACTACTTGATAATCTATCGGGATATGAAAGTTTTATCAGTCTATGATAGTCTATTGAGGTGTAAAAGCATATTGGGGTGTGAAAATCTATATATAAGTTAATATAGATCTTATATATTCTTTTGCAGTACTAGTGACTACTAAAAGATATTAAGAAAATTTGTATAAAGTGCGACATTGATGCGTGAAAACAATTCTTGCCACTAGATCACTTTATTTGGACGCTTTATTTGTTTAAAGATCAATCAGGTATGAAAGTCTACGGGAATGTGGTAACCTATCGGGGTGTGAAAATCTATCGGCGGGAACCTATTGAATTACATACTTTATTAAGAGATATATCAGATAAAATAGACCAAGTTACTTCTCCCGTGTTTGATTAATAACTAGTAGGTGTTGAGAATATCTGCATAAAGTGCGACAATAAAGCGAGAAAACATTTCCTACCACTAGGTAACGTTATTTGGACTCGTCTAATGAGGTAAGTGCTTAAAAATCTCTCAGGGTGTGAAAGTTTAAAGGAGTGTGATAAACTATCAGGGTGTGAAAATCTATCGACGGGAACCTATTGAATTACACACTTTATTAAGAGATATCAGATAAAATAGACAGAGTTGCTTCTTTACGAATAACCTTTGTAGAGTCTATCTCCTGATGATGCTTCGGTGTCGAAGCGAAACGTGCGTTGAGGCACCTTCCTCTGCAATCTAAACGGACCCTGGTACTAGACCGGGACAACTCTTGGAAGAAGTAGATTTATTAAAGAGTAAACTTCAAAGACAAACTTATATATATAAAAGAAATTAGGAATACTCTTTAGGTATGTCTATTCCCATTTCCCCTCCTACTAAGTTTAAATTAAAAGCTTGGCTTCTTTCCCACATCCATTACTCCAGTGATGTGATTATGTTATATTACTTGTCAAATTTTACTTTTCTGTGAATAGAACAATTAATTTCGTTGTACGCAAATAGGTTTATGAGCAAATTTCGACCAGCAGGCGGTCTCTAGTTTAAATTAATCAGTTAGTACGTAACTGTAAATATGATAATATAATTTAAAAAACCATAAGAAAAGAAACATTAATGTCTTACAAGTAAATGCTAGTTCGTAATAAATATGTTCATCCATAAATATGTGGATATAGAGCCGGCACGGAATACATGCGCCGAAAATTCCATCCAAAGTGCTAATATTAATATTCCACCGCAACGAAGGCTTTGTCGATAAGACTGTATTAGCATATCCAACATCGGATTGCAACGGCTTCTGTACCGGTTGAATGCTAAGTGGAATTCTGGTTATGGAACAAATTAGTAGGCGCTTTGATAACGCTACCTATTTGTTACTTGCAAGTAGGATGTCGACGAGAATGGTTTTGTTTATATAATACTTCTATATTGAGCACATGACACTTTGTAGCCATTGCTTCGCTGCAAAGATTGTACCAAATGCGACATGATTGCTTTCGGCATCGACTATAAAGGCTGGGAAGAGCTTGATGAAAGCAAAAGCGAATGGCACAAGTGTGTCCTGGAGGGGCGCGCTACTTGTGACCAGTCTTGGTTTAGAGATTTAGAAAAAAAAAGGCTTAAGAGACACCGAGACGGTACTGACTCGTCTAATTTCATGTGTCGCAAATGCCGACGGGATTGTCACTTATGTAGCCATGAATTAAAGTATATAGCAGACTCTGCATTTATGCAGTCTTTTATAGATGGTACTTTAGTATCATACGTCTTTTATAGATGATACTAAAGTATCATCTATAAAAGACGTATATAATGACCATATACGTATAAGCACATGAAAACTAGGCAATGCAAACATTTTTTTTTATATTACTAGGGGTAAACGAGCAGGCGGTTCATCACCGAGGTGACCACCGACGTGGACATCTGCACCACCAGAAGGCTTGCAGATGCGTTAGCAGCATTTAAAAGGGGATATAGGCAACTGGGGACTCTCACGAACCGAACGAAGCGTGACAACGATACCATCACTTGAAGTGATAGCATTGCCTCTTTACGCCGTTCTTGTGTGAGAAAGAATCAAAATCGATTCACCCAGTCAAAAATGGAAACGTGTGCCATTTCCTTATTTAAGTATAGGTTGAAAAGCCTTTTGAACCACAGTGACCGACATCGCTCTCAAAATGTGCCAGTTAAAATAGCAATGGACAGGACCTATCCAGGCTTAAAGTTCCCATCTTTGGGGGTTGAAAGACCTTGAGTGGCGACCACGTATGGGAAAACGAAAAGCGGGACGTCATTCTACCAGGTGAACTGAAGATCTAGTGGGGGTCAAAGGAAGTCGCGGCACAACATCGCCATTCGTGGAGATAAATCACGTCCCCAAACATATATGATGATGGTAAACCAATTACTATATGTAACTTCGAGTGTTTCGCTGGCTCCTACGACGTGACTTTTTTATTCGACTAATCCAAAGGTTAACAAAAGCTTATCTACTACCCGTAACAGATTTTCCTCCGATCTTCAAACTATGAGCTACATAGTCTTAGCCTTATGTAACCATCGAACCACTTCATATTATTACGGGAAATCCGAAATCATAAGTACTTTCGGATGGCTCCTATACGAGTTCACAGTTAGCCCGTAGGATTTAAGCGTATCCATTACCTCACAGTACTCATTTTAGTTTTCCGTAAGACCTTCACACTTTGAGCTACTAAAGCTTAAGTTTATGTAACATCACACCACTCACATTCAGCAATATTACCCTACCTCTTCGAGGGCCATAGAGAGGGCCCCAGAGATGGTGAGACCCTGTCTATCTCTGAGTTCACCCTTTATAGAAGGCAAGTAACCGATGGTTATGTTGAACTTCTTGTTGGGTGCGGCGATGGAAGGCCCGGCCAGGAGGCCCAGCGCCGCGAGTACGAGCACCCGCGCGCTGTGCCACATGCCGTCGCCTTCACCGCGGCACTAGCACCTGAAACAAACGAAACACCATTTGAGTATATGTTGTCGCCGTGATTTGTTTTTCAGTTATCGCGCACACGCGCACGAAAAAATGACTTTTTTAGCTGGCAGAATCATACTCCTCTACAGAGCGAAAATCTGACGAAGCATTTAAGAATCCAGAGCTGAAGGAACAGGTCAAGGATTTTGGAATGTTAAGTAATAATATATTGATAATTATAGATATAGAAATCTTTATGTTTATAAACTTATGTTACATAATTCAATAGGGGTCAGGGTATGGTCCCTAAACTAGGTAAGCCCGTATCTTAGGGACTAGTGTCTTTAAAAAAATGTTATTACTAATTATAATATGTTCAACAATATTACAAATCATTAGGTAAAGAATTAACAAAAAATATATGTCTGCTCTTGTTTACATGAACCATCTAAATTTGGGTGTTGCGAAATCATCATAAGACCTTATTGAAGATTATAACCCCATAAATATATTTCGTATGAAAAAGAAAGTTACTAAGAAATCGACGAGAGACACTTCAATTATAGTTAGATCTTGACACGTATGCGGTACATAAAAAGTATCTAAGGTATCTAGATGTGTTATCTGTCAAAAAAGGTTTTAATAAGTGGCCGGCATTTGAGTCAATCGCTAGGCTAAGTAGGTCTTAACGATCAAGCGATAGATGAGTAGTGGATTTTTTATGGGGAGTTTTCAACCAATAACATTAAGCGGCTTCAATTTAAGTGGACTGTATAAATATTAGGTTTCGCTTGGCCCAAAATCTCCCCTAAATGCACTTGCCGGTAGTCGCGACGGGAAGTACAGCTACCAGGATGAAAGGTAATAGCAAGGCAGCTGTAAAAGGTAAAAGAATTACGCACTAACCTGCAAGGCTGTAGTTCAGGCAAGTGGCATCCCTCGTGGGCTGACTGCGGTGGTGTCTGAAGCGGAGAGAAGTTCCCTAGTGTCTGAGTCTCTCGGTCGAAAATAGGTGCGATGGCCTCCGAATGCGGCGGTAGACACTTTGACAATCGACTGTCAAGGGCAGCCACATAGCGGCAGTGCGTAGGGACATGGTTGTATTACGGGGAGGAGACCATCGACAAGTGCGTGCGTGCATATAGATTATAAACTTTTATATAGATTTAATTTGAAACCCAACATATTGAATTATTAAAATAAAACCACACGCTCACACATGCCAGATGATTGAGATCTTTTACACACACATGTATTGGATAATTTCAATGCGTAATTGTGACAACCGTATGTTATATTAATTGACAAATTCTTTTTTCAATAATAAATTTGTAGTTTTACGAAAAAGGTTTGTGGGCTAATTCGTCCAGCATCTGATCTCTAGTTTATATTGTTATACCATTTTTACCATATTATTATACATCACTTTACATCAAAAGCTCTCAATTAGCGATGTCGGAGCTTTATTGGCATCTCTCTCATCTATAAATCGTTATTGAATAGATGTTGTAAAAGATGATTTAAGGATTAAAAATGTCTCGTTTTAAGTCCTACGTAATTGGTTTCACAAAAGCACTCAACGGATAGGCGTTATTAGCATCACTTTGCATCAATAGTTCTCAATTAGCGATGTCGACGCGTAATTGGCGTCTCTGATCACGATAATTGGTTTTAGTATTACACGAATATTGAATCGGTCTTATTTGAATACCTTATTTTGTCGTCAAGTAAAGTGTAAAGTTATTTTACGAATAACGTTTGTAGAGTCTATCTCTAGAAGTAAAGTCACTTTATGAATAACCTTTACAGAGTCTATATCTTGAAGTACAATCAGTTTACGAATCACCTTTGTAGAGTCTACCTCCTGAAATAAAGTTGTTTTACGAATAACTTTTGTAGAGACTATATTCTGAAGTAAAGTCAGTTTACGAATCGCCTTTCTAGAGTATATCTCTAGAAATAAAGTCAGTCTACGAATAACCTTTGTAGAGTCTACCTCCTGAAATAAAGTTACTTTGCGAATAACCATTGTAGAGTCTTTCTTCTGAAGTTGAGGCAGTTTATGAATCGTATCACTTCTGAGTTTATTAATTGATTTTACATAACTATTAATATTATATGTATTACGAAAAATTCATTTTTTTTTAGAACAAATTTGGTTAACATAGAATAGGTTATACTGAGTCAACCGTAAAAGATAGACCAATGGTATCGAGGACATTTACTTAGAACTTTGAAAGGGGAGCAATTCTGTGATTTTTGCGAAACTTTAACAGTTAACGCAGTGCACACAGTGGAATCTCTCAAAAGGAAAATAAAAATACTCGATTTTGATACATACTTTATTAGTGCTCCTATTGATCTTAGCGTAATGATATGTAGCCTATAGTCTTCCTCGATAAATGTGCTATCAAACACTGAAAGAATTTTTCAAATCGTACTAGTAGTTCCTGAGATTAGCGCGTTTAAGCAAACTAACTCTTCAGCTTTATATATTAGCAAATAGAAGTCTAGAATTAAGTATGGATATGTTTGAGCTTTAAGATCGGTTGTAATTAAGTTGTTTCGTTCGAGCGTTGATAATAAATATAAGTTTCGTCCAAGGAATGTTACTTAGTTTATTTAAAACATTCGACTACACTTACATTTCTTTTAATTTTCACGTAACCATAAGTATGGTCGACCAAGAAATTGGTTTGCCGCGCTAAGGTTGAATGTCGTTTGCACGTCAATTAGTAAAAAGTTTATTTTTGCTTGTTTATTCATTACGTTATTTTTCTAATAATAACCTTTAGCCAAATTTTCTTTACCTAGGAGTTGTCATCCAAAATGTTAAAGCAATTTCTTGGAGGACTATACAAACAAGATTACATTTTTAGATAGGTCCAATTAGACGATACAGACGAAAGATTAAATGGACAAAGATATTAAAATCGTTACTATAATCCCTCCTATAACACGGTGGGTTTATTCCACATTATAGGAAAAGGCGTTGTAATATTATTCTCGTACGACGTGCTTGTACGACCCCCAATGCGCAGATTATAATATCATATATTAAATAATAATAATAATGCGTTATAAGAGCAATGTGTTATAGGGGGATTACAGTATAACAGTTGGCAGGGTGTTTAATCTTTATTATTATTAAAATATTGATTACAATTTCGACTACGTTTCGTATAAAAATATAACCTAATAAGGAGTTAATTTTTAAAATACAATTAAATGTTTTTTTTTTTAACATTTAATTGTATTTTAAAAATCTCTTTATTTGTTAAGAGGCTTTTAAACATATTATGTATATGCCAGCATCGTATTTAATGTAACACGTTTGAATAAAAAGTGAATATTACATATATTGTATTTTAATCAAAGCAAATGGACCTTAAGAGCTTAAACAATGTCAGAACATCCTTAGAAGTGGATGGGCAAGAAGATGCATAAGCATGCCCATATCTGCCCTGTTCAAACCCATAAGGTCCATAATAATATTTCTACATCAAATATAAACCAGTGCTAGAATGGGTCACCCATCTATCACCCCGTCGCAGCCAGAGCAACTTAACTTAGCGATCAACTCAAATGCCGACCACTGATTAGGCCACGACCTCCTCACAATATATACGAGAAATGAAAGCATTTATATTACAAATTTCTATATTTAAAGAGGGAGGGGAGGGGGATTCGTACCGCGTACTGCGTGCTTCCGCCAACCCCTCCCACCTCCTTTTTTAAACATTACAAGGGGCAAACGAGCAGGCGACTTATCATCTAAGTGACTATCAACGCCATGGACATCTGTACCGCCAGAAGATGTACAGATGCATCGCCGGCCTTAAAAAAGGGGTTTACGCCAACGGGTATCCTCACAAACCGAACGAAATACGATAAAAATCACTTGACGTACCAGTATTACCACCTTCTTTCATTAATTCACATCGGTTTTATGTGAGAAAGAGGTAGCTGTACCCGTGGACGTCCTGGCCCAATTCGGCTGCAGACCAAAAGGACTGCAAGCGTGGAATCTCTAATGAAATAAATAGATGCGATTAAAGGTATAAGGAAAGTAATAAAAGGTTAAAAAGGTAAATGAAAAAGGGAAACATGATGCGGATACTACTGTTACGGATGGAATAGGAGGAGTGACTTTAGCAGCTAGGTTAGTCCGGGGTCGCGTACCCGAAGCGGATCTTACCATTTATCGGATAGATAGAAAGAAAGATTCACCCCCTACAAAGACCTCTTTTCCCTCTGGTCCCATTTCAATTTGATCCAGTTCTGACAATCGCAAGTCATTTTTTTTTAAGAAAGAAAGTTGATTGATAAATTAACAAAATTTATGTACATTTACATCATTATACATTAAAGATGTTTTCGTTTACTCCAAAACCTCACCTGTTATTAGAGCAGCATATTAGCACCGCGCTTAGACAGCCTACCCATATAATAATATATCCCATGCATCCGTCGCGTAGTGGTAAGGAGGAACTACCGTAGGGTTTTAGTCGGGTGGAGCCCGACATAACCTACTCTTGGCACTTGTGGCAGATGGGTCGGGTACCGGGTTTTCCCACGTAAGAAATAACATATCATATCATACGTAAAAAATAACATATCGTATATAAACAAAATACATCTACTTTCCACTAAAAATATAAAAATAAATTATTTTTAATTAAAAGAAAAACCCATGCCAAATAGGTTCACCGCTAAATTGGTGCAGATGGCTCCGACTTCAACACATCAGTAAGTGCCTACTGAATTGTATGAAAGTACTATTTATTTTTCGCTTTTTAGTTCCTCGCCTTTTTTGTTGAAGGCGGTTTTCTTTTTAATTAAAAATAATTCATGTAAGAATTATTTTTAAAAGACTAGTTTTATAAAATTACTTAGATGTCTTACTCATTTAAGGGAAAAAAGGGGATGCACCTAGTATTTCTAGAAAATGTGCATCTTACTCTGATGAGAAAAGAAAAAAGACAGCAGCTAATATTGCGTCCTTAGCCTAAATACAGAATACTATATGCCTTTACTCATTTAAATGTAAGGGAAAAAAGAGATGCACCTAGTATTTCTTGAATAGGTGCATCTTACTCTGGCGAGAGGAAAAGAAATTAGACAACAATCAGCAGTTAGCATTTTTACACTCCTGTTCCTGTTCTTATCGAGTATTCCGCATTTAATGCATTGAGTAATAGTACGTTTGTTATGATTTTGATAGGTGTGAGTAAGATAGCAAAACATGTTTTAAAAAACTAGTAAGTAAAACAGGGAATACTTACTGGACCAAGTATTGTGAAAAATATAACAGGTAGTATCGTTCGGATCTGTTCTAGTATTTACGTCTCACCTCTAGTTATCCGTTAAATTCCGTACGCGCCACTATACGGTATATTAACCAAGTGATAACTGATATTGACATTCGGAATTTAACATATTTGAAAAATTTAATATCAAGGCTTCCAATACATTACATGAAAATACCAAGGTCGAAAACCACTTTTACAAATACTTGAAACTTTGACTTATCTAATTGTTAATTTACAATTCTACAGATTGAAGAAGGAAACATCGTCGTAAAAAAAGACGAAAGCACATAGCTCGCCACGTAGAAGTACGGTAATTTTAAAATCTGTTTTCCTTCGATAATTACTTCCCTACCTTATTTCCTGTTGACCTAGAATCATAAAATTTAGCAAGAAGATATTGCTATACCTGTAGCACAAATATAGAAAAAATAAAAAAACTGAAAATTCATTGTACATCAGTGTACATAATATATGTGTTTTTTGTCTGTTTATCCGTCAAGTCCCTTTTTCTCGTGAATGTGTAAAGAGATATAAAGTTTAATTTAATACCAAATACTAAGGGTTACGCTCCCTTGAAGCTGTGTGAGAATATCAACCCTCTATTGTATTGGCAGTCAAAAGATATGGCTGTATATGTCGCATTTCTCTTACCAGCAAAACGAATGAAAATGGATTCAAAACCTATATAGTTCTTTCCGTTGCCCTATAACCATGAAAAGACAATGCCCATTCATGGTACAGCTTTGTCTCATAGGTCAAGATAAAAATAATATGAAAATTATTTTCTTTATTTTTGGAGCTATCTCGAATTTTATAACATTAATAAGTACCGGGGTTTTTTAATAAAATATAAAGACGTATATTCCATATCCGTTTAAAATTGACACAATTTATAAATTCAAAAAAGTGTTGTCATTACATAAATGTGCACGATTTAAATCGATACTTGATTCGATTACGATTATAATGTATAAACTACAGTTACATAAAAATAAACACGTATTTGAATGCCATTTAATAAAAAAAGATTACGTCCGATTGATTCATCACTTATCTTTATCAATGTTACAACGCACGCCTTCAGTACACGTATTGACTATGGGCACTTTAAATACAGTGCGTTATGTAGTGTCCTTATAATTTCTCTGTTCTCTATTTTACCCCAATGTTGCATTTCATTCTTTTCTGATTGAATCTATTGGACATTAAGTCAAATACAAGATTGCACGGCCGATGAAAGTGTACAGGGATAACAAAACGAAGAGGTAAACATAACAAACTCTTGTTATTTAGGATAAGATAGCTTACGTTCAGTTTGAGGTTATAGTACATTTTTGGAAGATAACTTTTATACTCCGGTTCAGAGTTTAAAATGATAATTGTAAATGGTAATTGGTAATGTTTTAAGATGTCTAATTTTGTATATAAAACTTTGTTATTGACGCAACACTGTACTATGCCCCATACCACGATGGGCATTATCTTTTGGTAAGAAACAATATCTTATAGCATAATAAAGAGCATTGTTAAAGGATAAATGAAAAATCCGTAAATTTCTCGTAACATCACGAAAAAATTACGAAGACTGTCACATTCAAGAAAATCCTATGAGAAGTGCAAATCTTACTCATAAAATAATCTTGTAAAAGTATCATGTGGCAGTACGGAACCCTCAGTGCACGAGTCTGACTCGCACTTGCCCGATTTTTTTTTTTTAATTCGCTTTACTTCCATTATTGTTCGTGATACAGTCTGCAGCCACATATTTCGATGTTTTGTTTATTAAAATAACGAATACTTTTGCAGTCTTTTCTGAAAAAAGAATTATTTTGTTATAATATTCTTCTTCTTCTTTCTCATTCCCTAACTGCTGAGGGTCGTGACCACGCATGATAAGCTTCCATCGGTTGCAGTCAAAGGTGGAGTGGACCTAGGTGTTTGCTTATAATATTATTAACACCTAAAATATAATTATTTAAGGTATGCTTTTTGTTTTAGCTAAATCTTATTATTATATTAAAATAAATTGTGTCGGAAATATTTATGGTGGCACTGGAGCCGAACCTGTATCCCTAAGTATTGGAACAGTAAACTACCAGACCTGGTAGACTAGTTGTGGTATTTTCTCAGATCAGTATTCTCGTCAACGAGTTGTAATTCGTATACCCATATATATCAAACTAAAAATAATTAAAAATACTTTAAAGCCTACATTTTGGGTGGTATTATAATAATGCTCAGATTTAAGTAAGTTAAGCCTGTAATGTGAACTACATTAAGACAAGTTTAATAGCTGAAAAATTAGGACGAAAATTAAAAATTTCCATACAACAGTATTGGCATAATTTCCACGTTCCCATACTCTTTATCAGTTTCTGGGCCTTTTTTTATTTTATTTCGCCATTTCTATCTTTCTGCTTCTCTTTTTTTCTAAATTTTTCGTCCTTCTGAACTTAAGTAATTTTTATGAAAATTAATCAATACAAGTTTATTACATTGTGTACACAGTTTATTATCTCCCAAAATTTGGAGAATGAACGTTTGAACTTGATTTGACTTGACTATGAACGTTTTTAGTCTTGTTCCGAGCATCGGAGCCGTTGATCATTGAAAAACTTGAATGATTAATAAATTAAAACAATAAGAAAATATGAATTCAATAATGATTTGTTAGGTTTTTCATTTTAATTTATAATTAACCTCACGAAATCTTTGTCTGCAGACTGTATCTCGAACAATAATGGTAGTAAAGCAAATTAAAAAAAAAAACAAATTGTAGCAGTATCTTTTTATTTGAAAAAAATTGGAAATAATATTTGATAAAGGTTTTGATGGATGCAATTACCACCGGCATTAATGTTATCCAAAGCGTACCGAGTCCCTGGACTTAGATAAAAACCTTTTCATAAAAAAAAAATCGAATGTTTTTTCAAAAACTAAACTGGCACTACAATTTGCTGTTTTATAATTTTCTTTCATTTTACACAAAAATTTAAAAGTTTTTTTTGAAGTTGAAAAAAAGGTTTTGGTAATAAGATAGGACTTACCCGCTGGTACTCGCAAACTTTTTTGTAGAACTTAGTGATAGTGATAACTATATATAATTAAATTAGATATGCAAGTAACAAACTCGCGTCAAACTATTCACCGGCTATTTCAAACCGAAAGGTATCAACGCGCGACAAGGTCTGGATATGCACTGAGAGATCGGTTCGCGCGCATGGTGCATCCACGGGAAAACTTATAGCAAAGTACCTATATACGTATCGAATGGGATTTCCGAGAGCCGAACAGATGAAATTTAGATGCATCAGCGTCCAGTGCGGATTTACAATCTAATATATTTGATGCTTGTCCTTCCACTTATAAAGATGGCTATTTTTGTTACTTCTTTTTTGGTGGCACACTAATTATCTAAGGTTGTGAATCCTTAATTTCTTTGTTTTTTGGAGACATTAAATCTCCTCTGTGACAAATTTATATGAAAATAAAAAAAAAACGATATCTAAATTTAATGGATCAAAAATATACTGACGAAAAATAAAAATGAACCGAATAAAAATTATGTGTAAAATCACTGCCTGAAAGTGTTTTTTTACATATTTTAGTGAGATGCCCAAAAAAGTGAGACCATCATCATTGTGCTTTATATATATTCAATGTTAAAATACAGACTAGAGTAAAAGTGCAATGTTCAGTTTTAGTAACTGCATATATAATAATTGTAAGTTTTAAATGTTGAGGAAAAGGAATTAAACTTTGTTTTGCGGGAGTTATTTCAATTTGTGTATAATAGTTTAAGTATTAAGTAGTTTTATGTATTAGATAAGGTAATGTGTAGAATTATTTAAGCTACTATAGGACTGTCATGTACGATCTGTATAAAAGTCCCTAAATAAAGATTTAAAAAAAAATACTTTTTTTTACATCACGTTATAAATCATTGAAATTTTCGTCTTTTATCTACTATAATATATATTTATTATACATATAAATCTTTCACGTGAATCACTCTATCTAGTAGTGAAAAACCGCATATAATCCATTGAGTAGTTTTTGAGTTTATCGCGAACAGACAGTTAGTCGCGGCGGAGGACTTTTTTTTTATAAAATGTAGTAATAGCGATTTTTGATTTTAGGGTTACGCGGTGCAATTTCGTATGCCTTATCTCTTCATCTAGACTTTTCTGATGAAACACGCCACGTGATAATAACAACAACACTTATCATTGTATTGTTCACTACATTATTCTTTGGAGGTTCTACTATGCCGCTGTTGAAGTTTTTAAGGGTAAGTGAGAGCTTGGTATAAAAATAAGGGTATATATATATGTGATAAAATTATTTATAAAATTATTTATACTAATATATAGAGATGAAGAGTTTGTTTGTTTGCTTAAACGCCCTAACGTCAGGAACTATTGGACCAATTTGAAAAAGTCTTTCAGTGTTAAACAGCCCATTTATTGAGAAAGCCTATATATATATATATACGGTTCAATTGAATCTATTTTCTTTTACCTAATTTTAACCCGGACTAAGTCGCGGGCACTGCTAGTACTAAATAAAGTAATATTAACATTTTAATTTGTAACGTTATAATATTTTTGATTTCGGGATTTCGATTCTCGTTTGTCTTTAAAATGTTGTAACTTACAATTAAACTTTGACTTTAATATCTAAAAAAAAAAACAAGAAAGTCGAAATATTGATTTCAAAATAATACTTATTCTGAGAGTGCTTAATAAAACGAAAGCTTTCACAATAATTAAAGTTAAGACCAATTTTGTCGTGTGAATGAGCTTTTATTTGCATAACTTGCAGGCCAATAAAAAGACAAAGCGGTCGAGGTCGTTACGTAAACAGAAGGAAGTGAGTTTGTCAAAAACCAAAGAGTGGGGTCAAGCCATTGACTCGGAACACTTGTCGGAAATAACGGAAGAAGAGCTGGAGGTAAGTATCGATAGTCTAATCCAGGGGTCGATAACATTTGGCAGGCAAGGGCCACATCTTTAAAAATTAGGTGCCGACGGGCCACATCAAATTTTTTTTTTTTTTTTAAAGAATATTAGGAATGCTTTTCAGGTATGTTTAATATTCCCTTTTCCCCTCCTACTAAGCTTAAATTAGGAGTGGGTGTGACAATACACCAACGGCGGTGGGGATTGAACCAGGTACCTTGCGGATTTTAGTCCATACCTACAGTTAGAAAATCATCAAACAAAATAAAACATTCTATAAAATTCGTCTTAAAATATGGCAGAGACCTAGAAGAGGCATACCAATAGACTGAGACTTAGAAGAGGTATCACTTTTCATACAAATGATACTAATCAAGTTGAAAAATACTAAAAAACTCTTTTTAAAATATGCCACAAATAAAACACAAGGTTTCAATACATCATTGAGTGATCCAGACTGGATTACAGGTGCAATAAAATGAAAAACTAATTTTTAAGGGAAAATATTACTTATTTATTTATTGAAGATATACATCATATATTATTTGAGTACATATTATTTAATTTACATATTATGATATGAATAGATATGGTATGATTATATGACACACAGACATGTTCCTAAGGTAGACAACTTAATGCCTATTATGATAGGTAACAGACGCCTGTTATACACAATTTTCTTTTTCTGTAGAAATATATAAATATAGATAATGCACCCAGACTCAAGGCGGGATTAAACCCACAACCCATGGATCAGAAGGCAGGGTCACTGTCAATTGCTGTAGTCATAAATTTAAAACAATTTTTAATGATGGAAATTTGTGAAAAAAAAAATAAGTTGGACAGTGTTCAGCAAACTGAAACATTGCTACTACAAGATGTACTATTTTATCATCTTGTAAACCTTGTTAAAAATACACAAGATCCCAAAAACTAATTGTTGTAGGTAAAGTTGTCTTAGTAATTCAGGACTATTAAAATAGTGGCAGAGCTGGATTATTGGAATCTTTGGATTTTGGGATTGTGTCGAAAAAAATCATTAGAAGTAAATCCTACTTAAATAATACATTTCTCATTAATTTATTTGAACACAAGCTGAAACCCTCAATTTTGTTTGCATTAATTCAATGATTTTTTTTTAATTTTGAGGGTGTTTATATTTTTGAGCGTAATTCTACTTATATTTTTAAAAGAAAATGAGTGTGGTATTCCTTGTAATTATGTTACAAGGAATAACATACTATATTACTTTGCTTTGGTATTAGTCAGTGACAATCCAGTCAATATTAGCTTAGCCATTTCATAGACTACCAAAAACAAACAGACAGACAAAAATGTTTTTGTTATAGATATCAAATATATAATCATATGCAATTACTAAAAGAATTTAATTTTGATGTTACAAAGAGTTCAAATTTATTTATTAATCTTATTTTAGATATTAATAATTTTAAGAGCACACTGACAACAGTTCATAAAGTAAAGACTGCTGGATTGTCAGATGAACCAAACTACAGAAATGGAATGTATTTTAAAATAATTATAAAATATTAAAGGAAAATATTCAGTTTTTAATTGTACTCTCACCTACTGTCTGCAGTATTTACTCGACCTTGCATTTCACAGTATACAACACCTGCATCTTCTCCATCTCCATCAATATGGTGGACGGCAGTGACCCTGCCTTCCGCTCCGGGGATAGTGGGTTCAATTCCCGCCTCGAGTCTGGCTGTATTATCCATATATTTTACATATTTCCAAAAAAAATATTTGTGTATAACAGGCGACTGTTACCTATAACACAGGCATTAAGTTGTCTACCTTAGGAACAAACAGCCGTGTGTCATATAGTCCTATATATTTATTTATAATGCCACTAACCAATATTCATGTTTATTCCCTTAATTTGTATGATAGAAGAGAAATCATTTTGTGTCTTTCTAAATGGTTTGTATACAATTTTTTAAAAGGATAGATAAATTTATTGGTAGTTTCCTTCATGAAAGTGTGTTTCACTTACTCGCTTAAGACAAGTGTGCCATAAGTGTGCAGAGCAAGGACTGTACTTCACTCTAATACATGTATACATAAAAATCGATAAAGCGTTCGCCGATCAAGTATAAACACCACGTTACGTGAAAATGTGTACATGTGGTTACGTTGGGGGTCGTGCCATACCGTGCCAGCTGTGCCGCGTGCCGCGATAAAAGCCTCCGAACTATGACACGGACGGCCAGCGTCAAAACTACTAATACCTTTCGCGAGAGACATTGAGTACACAACAGCTTTTTTGTACCGCACTGTCTTATACTGGACCTCTAAATACAACCGTCAGGTACATAGAGTACACGTTTTTTTTTCTACTGCGATTTCCGATACTGAACTTTCAAGACGAGCCGCAGGAACGTCGAACCCTCATGGTGAGTCATGTAAACAATAAGAATTAACACTCAATCAGTAGTACCGGCTTCTTTGCCGAATACACTGAGTACACGTTTTACTGTACCGCTCATTTCGTCTTTAACACTCAATTAATTATTACTCACGTCTTTCGCCGAATACTTTTTAAACTTTTCACACATTTTTTTTTACTTTTTACACATATTTGCTGCTCTGTAATACGTGCTCTCCGATAATAGACGTTCAAAACGAGCGGCACAAACCTCGAACATTCATAACGAGTCATATACAACTTACTAGCCCATACTAGTAAACCATCGAAATCGGACAAAATCATTGAATTCAGTTGGTATAAAATAAAAGTGTTACAGAATTTAAGACCATTCTTATACAAACATGCCTCCACTACGTGTGGCTCTTAACAAATTATTTTTTTATTTCAGCTTTGCCCACCCGCATGTCCGGGCCCGTCTCGAGAAGCACATGGGCTCAAACCTGGTGCGGCTGACGGACAAGAACTACATGATGGACCTGGAGGAACGAATACACGCCGTCAACGAGGAGAACCTTAACAAGAGGATATCTTCCAGAGTTGTAAGTCTTGTTAAAAGATTATGTAAAGAAATCTTATTGAAATATTTATCATCCTCATCAATCTGTGCCCAGTTATATATTTATTATGCAGCAAGCTTCGTCACTCCGTGCCTAATCTGTGGTCAACATTTGAGTCGATCGCTAGGTTAAGTAAGTTAAGCTCTTGCTGCGACCGACTGATACCTGGGTGACCCATTCTAGCACTGGTTTATACTTGATATCCTGCTCCGTGTTTCGGAAGGCACGTAAAACAGTGGGACCCGATTAATGTCACTTTGTGATATCTAATAAGATAAGGTTGTAAAGATCGTGGGGGTTCCGAGGACGACGACAGAAGGCTATCGTTCATCTTACCTCGCCCCATAGCCACTTCCTCTGCAATCTAAGCGGACCCTGGTACTTGACCGCGATAACGCTAGGAAGAAGAAGAAGGTTTAATATCTATACAGTTTTACAGAGTTATAAATGATTATCCTAGCTAGGTTTTAAATTTACCTGTATTAAGAATAACCAGTTATCCTCCCCCAACTGCAAGTATAAAGAAAGTATATGTTATTAAACAGTAATGTCATAGTAGCATTATGGGATATATCTCAAATTTTAACTCACCGTTTCCATCTTTAAAATATTGACCGTTAAAATCGACTCATAGACTTACATACTCATTTACTAGTTACATGTAAGGTAGTAAAAGTGCCGACAAAATTCACTTTAGTCTATGCCGAATCTAAAGCACGCCAACGGAGTGAAATTAAAACGCGGCAATAAATAATATTTTTATTTGTCGTGTTAGTAAAACACTAGCGCCATACAAACAACATACCATTGTGTTGTGAATTCTTTCTTTGTCCACGTAACCCGCACATATGGACATTCGCCATAAACATAATATTTAATTAGTCCATGGTCGTAAGGGTATGTATACACTTGAAGGGTTCGCGTGTTACGGGTCAGCTATGTCGAACCACGAAACGATTCGACAATTATTTCTGTTTTTTTTTTTTTAATTTATTTTAAACGCGTAGACAAGAGTCATTTTACCCCTTCTAAATATTGTATTCTAATTTTGTGAAAGTAATAATTTTTAAGGGTTGTTTACAAAAATTTTCGATTAGAATATTTTTGAAATCATTTGTAAAATACTGTTTTTTATGTTTACTTCAATTTGATGCTTTTGTTGTATTACCAATATTGATCAAATGTTTACACTTTTTATGACAAGAAATGAACGGGCAATGGGTTCAGCTACGACCAACGTAACGACAACTGATTTACCAGTAGGCATGCATTTGCCTTTTATAAATGCAAAATGACTACCGTACATCACTAGAAAGAAGAGTTCAACTAGACTATTTAAAGACTTTTACGAATTAAAGACTTGACGAATAACCTTTTTAGAGTCTATCTCCTGATGATGCTTCGGTGTCGAAGCGAAACGTGCGCTGAGGCACATCGGAAATCCAGTGTAGTGCTGTGCTTTGGTGGCGGATTCGGTGGTGTAGCTTTCGGGTTACAGCATTACACCGATTTCCGCAAAGTAACATGGATAATACACCCAGACTCGAGGTGGGAATCGAACCCACGACCCCGGAGCAGAAGGCAGGGTCACTGCCCACTGCACCAACGGGCCAGGCGAATATGTAGAACAAATATCATAGATCTGCACAATCTTTGTTTCTTGTCAAACTGCTCCGTCACGGCTTGACCGATTTTTATCAAAATTTTTGTGCACATTTGAAAGGTCTAAAAATCGGTCGTAAACTATTTTTTAAGTGACAAGGTTGGCCCACGCGGATGAAGTCGTGGGGTACAGCTAGTTACAAATATAAAACGGATAAAAAGAATTTTTTTATTAAAAGTAATAATTTATTCAGAATGGTTAGGTGAACTTAATATTATTTTTTTTTAATAATAATATATTTATTAATTCAAACTGTATCCAAGTAACAATATAGAATAAGGCACTGTATCCCACACTAGGATTCCCTGTATTGTGGGATCCAGTCTCCTTCATCAAATTTACTTAAAAACGTCTAGTACTTCGTTTCGAGTCATTTATTATGAAGCTATAAGTTTAAGCAAACACAAATGTTTCCTAACAAACAATCTTATTTTCTCTAATACCATTTAATTGCTCGTGTCGTACAAAGACATTTTCGTAAAGGTCCCTTCCACTCTAAACGGTTTGCATCAATTGGCCTACAATTATTATAATTTCACTCTAATGGGGTGCACTCTAATTTGACAATGGGTTCACTGAGCGTAGATTTGGACAAAACTTAATGTCTCTGTTGTAACTGTAAATATAAGTAATCCCTTTATTGCCTTTTATATCCTTTTTTGTGACAAGGGTACACCGTTCACCATAAGTAACTACCGGCGCCCATGGATAACTGCAGTATCACATGGCGTTAGATTATTTTTGATGTATGATGTTAGTTTGCACGCCTATTAGAAAATTATATTTACTCCTATACTCCGTTTCATATATTTTATATACTGTTATCGCTTTGTTACTTCATGGAATTAAAGTAATTTGCTTTTTTTTTGACAAGGGGCAAACGAGCAGGCGCCAGTTAAGTGTTTACAGACATTTGCATGGCTAGGAGGCAAGCAGATGCATTGCCGGCCTTTAATGACGAGTTAAACCACCGGCAAGTCTCACAAACCGAACGAAACGCGTCAACAATACCATCACTTGACGTGACAGCATTGCCGTCAATTCACGCCGATCTTATGTAAGGCAGAGGAACTGGCACCCGGGCCAATTCAGCTACAATCATGGCGCTACCTCTAATTAGAAAGATAGGAGTAAGGGAAAGGGATGGAGTAAAAGGATATAAAGGTAGACGGGGAGGAGACAAAGGATGCGGATACTTCTGTCACGGACGTTATAGTGACAATAGCAGCTAGGGCGCTCCGGGATCACCCGTAGTAGATCTGACCAGTTATCGGACAGATAAAAGAAGATACACCGTTCCCGTTCCCGTTCCCGTTCCCGTTCCCGTTCCCGTTCCCGTTCCCGTTCCCGTTCCCGTTCCCGTTCCATAATATTATGATTTATAGCCTATGTCTTATTCGGATTTATGTATCATTGTAAAGTTTTCTTTTAATCCATTCAGTAGTTTTACCGTGAACGAGCGTCAAACATACACCCAGACATCTATGTATTAGTAGGATATTAAAAGGTTTGTTTATATTAGACCGATTTAGACGGGACTTTTGATGATAGATAGCAAACTTTACAAAGAGTAACACAGGCTTCTGTTCTTTTAGCTAGATGATTAGGGTTCCGCAAAAAAAACCCTTACAATTTAACAAAATCTCTTTCAATATATGCAGACGAAGTGACGGAGTACAGCTAGCACAAAATAAAAACAGATGTTACTTCACGAAATACAAAGACCTACTTCCAATCGTAGCAGACTTACCAGTGACCTTAACCCGTCTTTAGAGGCCGGCAACGCAACTGTGAACCTCTTGGTGGTGTGGATATCCATGGACGTCGGTAGTCGCGTAGGTGCCCGCCTGCCCACTTGCCCCTTGCAACGTCCAAAAGAAAAAGACTGTGGACGCACAGCTTAAATCGTTACTATAACTTGACCTATTACATTATTGACAAAAGCCACATCGGCCGCAGTTTTCCAAAAATCTATAACTGACGCAAATTACAGCAATGAATATTAAAACCGCAATGACTTTTATTTATCGTCTCTCGTAACGATGTTGTGTGACACATATTTGTTCATAATTTTTTTAGTTGCAATTCTGTAAGCTAAGACAAACAGAAAATCAGGCATAAAATTTAGAAAGTAAGAGTCTAAAATTGGCCAAGAGCGTACCAAGAGACACCTATAAAGAAGGGCTCAGAGCGCCTAACACGAAAATTCTCGATAGTTTTACTTACTTTTACGTTCGAAACGAAACGTCAAATGAAGGTTTGTGCTTCCATTTTACATGACTTACATGACCATATCGTCGAGGAATCGATACGTGCGTCTGTTTAGTTCTGATTTCATTGGTGTTAGCAATATTAAGTAAGGTAAGTAAAACTATCGAGAATGTTCGTGTTAGGCCTTCAGTATCTGATACGATAAAGGTATCTGTTATGGTAACATGGAAAATTTCAAGTCTCTACGTCGAATAGTTTTAAAACACAAGGGCAACCACCTTGCGGGCGGACAGACGGACGGACAAACTATAAGAGCTCCTTGTAGGACTAGGGAACCCAAAAATTTATTGATAGAATCAGGCGTTACTTTGCGGAAATTCATGACATGCATGAGAAACTAAACTACTTTGCTTTGATCCGCGAATAAATACGAGGGAAAATCCGAACCCGAAAGCTACACCACCGAATCCGCCACCAAAGCACAGCACTACACTGACTTTACGTTACAAAGATTATAGTGACATTAATCGGGTCCCACTGTTTTACGTGCCTTCCGAAACACGGAGGAGGTCGGCTATCAAATATAAACCAGTACTAGAATAGGTCACCCATCGATCATCCGGTCGCAGCCAGAGCAACTTAACTTAGCGATCGACTCAAATGCCGACCACTGATTAGGGCACGACCTCCTCCAAATGTATTTAATACGTTCTTTGCTTTCAAATGAAACAAAAAATCTTACGGCATAAGTTATTCGCAATTATTACTTCTGTGGAAACGACTGAGTGCTAGCTCCTTGTGAGAACATTAGCAGAATTTTAATAGTAAAAAATACCGCGTACACAATAAATGTATCAAGACTTATAAATCTAGAATCACCCAAAACGGAACAGCGTAAGTGGTTCGTCGCCTGGTTCGAGGCAATTACGGTCGATGACTCCATTACTCTTTTAACGTTATATAAATAATTTAGTACTCTGTATGTACACTATTTATGTACATATTCTCTATAGACCATTGTATGATTTTGGTTATAATTTTCAATTTTCAAACTGCTGGTTAAGGATATTTTAATATCAGCTTAGAAATTCCCTTTTGCTTAAACCTCCATGTGTGAGCCTCTTATTTATCGTTAATAGATCATAAAGCGGGTCTGGGTTTTAGTGAGTGTCCCGGGACTCAGTCAGTCCCACAGTTCCAGTATTAAGGTAAAGTTGAATATCAAATTAGGGTTCATCCATAAATTACGTCATACCAATTTTACGATTTTGAACACCCCTCCGTCCTTGTCACACTTTCGAAACCCTCTCCCCCTTGCTGTGACGTCACATACATTAACCCTAAAAAAATAATTTAAAGAAAACGGCAAACTCATTTTTTTATTGAATAATTTTTATTTATTATAATATTTTAAATTTTGTTATGTAACGTCACAAGTCTCTTGACTTCAATGTCACAATGTGGTAACCCCCTCCTCCCCCGTTAACGTGTGACGTAATTTATTGATGACCCCTAAGTGATATTGTTTAATCATTGAATATATTTACGTATTGCCTTTACTTTCACAATTTAAAGGTACTTATCTCTTTTTATTGAAATGGAAAAGTAACCATCCTAGAAAACTTAAGTACTGATGTGAGCAGTAACAAACCTTTTATGTGATCAATCACGCATATTCCAAACACAATGAAATTTCACAAGAGTAGTTGATTTCAAACAATGTTTTGTAGATGTACATAGGTTTTAGCCACGCATGCGCAATGTAGGATTTGTCAACTGCGCATGCGCAGTTACCATTACAGTAAGTGCTCATTCTAGAATCGTATAGAAACCATACTATCTACCATACCGTATTGTCAGCGAGTAACTAGATGCGTTGACGGCAAAATACAAATGGGGAGAGGCCTATACCCAGCAGTGGGAGAGAAAAGGCTGTGGAGGTTTTTAATAAATCATTGAATTAATATTTCATGCATACTAGTTTGCAACAAGACTTGTAGTCAACATTAAACTTTTACTACGGTATTCGCAACCCACGAATCACGTATCATCCTAAATGTGATTTAGAGGTAGAGCCCGCTAACTTTACGGTGTACCTGACCAGTTGTCTCCCGATCTGAGCTAGACCGACCAGAACGTGCCCGAGGCCTTCTCTCGTTTATTATAGCTAACAGAGAAACCCTTGATATATGCGCCTCCAAATTTACATTTCACCGAAATAAAGAATCCACAGCCGTGCGTATTGCAAGTAACTTCCAGACTCGCACAACAACTCTGCAAAGTCGTAAGTTGTATGGGTTTAGATTCTGGCTTTAGACGCTTGTTGACTCTGGCTAAACGCATCTGAAAACTATCTGAAAGATACCGCTAATTTTACTAATGTCTTTATTGGAGAAGAGCTTAGCCTTAAAATAATAATAAGTATATATAGAAATTATAATAGGTTTGCATTAATGCAAATGAGTTTAAACTCACGTGATGGAATATGGTCCGCGTGACTACTTTTAAACCTGTCCGGTCCGAACAGGGAAAGATTCCGTATTTATAATAATTATAAATAGCAGTCAGGAAAGTCTAAACGTATCGGCAACTCTTGCTCGTGACCTGAATCGAGTTAGAGCCACGCTCCCCAGAGACCAACTTGGTCTGATAAACCTTTGCTTTGAGCTCACAATCTGTTACTATTACAATTATATTCACAATTCTACGCGGATTAATTGGTTGCTACTACGAAAACGGCTTCGACTTTTTTTTTTATGAACTTGACTTGACTTTTTATGAACATCTAATGTGAAACAATGTAAATATCCTTACTATAGTAATTTGTTTTTAACAAAAAAATCTTTTAACAAAGAAATTCATTGCTAAAAACCATCGCATTTTTTTGAACGAATGCTAGAAATGGCTTAGATATGTCTTTTGTGATGCAGCCCAACGGGGTCAGAGATTGAACAGGGTCCTTAAGGACTTTATTCTACATTGTTCGATTCGTAACTATAGAGGTTGCAGTATTATATTTTGCAACAGCAACAACGAACAATTAATTAATTAATTAACTAGTAACCATATGAATTTACAACAAAATACTTAAACATTCTTACAAAATTAGCAGTGAATTAAAAACACAAAAAAAAACACTTCACTACTGTCCATCTCGTTGACCTAGAATCATGAAATTTAGCAAGAAGATAGCACTTGTAGCATAAATATAAGAAAAAGTGCAAAAACTTAAAATTCATTCATTCATTCATTGTTGCATCAGTGTCTTTTTTTCTATGTGACAGTTTATCCGTCAAAACCCATTTTCTAAGGAAGGTGTAAAGATATTAAGTTTAAATTAATACCAATATGTTCCCTTGGAGCTTTGCGAGAACATCAACCCAAATATAGTTTTGCCATTGTAACGAAAAGAAGAAGACCACCTTGTTCGATAAAAAACCTTAAAACTCTTTGTCATAGTTTTATTCAGCAGTTGCAGTCCTTTTGGTCTGCAACGGAATTGGGCCGGTACGTCCTAGTACCGGTACCTCTTTCTCACATAAGATCGGCGTAAAGTAGCGGCAATGCGGTCACGTCAAGTGATGGGATTGTCGCGTTTCGTTCGGCTTGTGAGACTTCCCGGTGGCCTAAACTCATGATTAACGGCATGCATCTGCTCGCCTCCTGGTGATGCAGATGTCCATGGACGTCGGTATTCACTTAGGTGAACCGCTTGCTAATTTGCCCATTGTAACATAAAAAAAATTCGAAATTTCGTGACAGCTGTTTACTCTTACATGTGAAACGCATAATTTTTCAGCGAATTAAGCACACCGCGGGGGCTAAAATGAATTAGTTATAAAGTAGGTCAGCGCTTTGCCTCCGCGTTACATTTTTCGCATAATGTATTTACCCTAAGTTTATAACTTTATCAAGTCCTTTTTTGACGACGTTAAAAAGTTAATGTGTTTCGCTAAATATTTATTACGTTTATAACAACTAGTAATGCACTCTACTAAGCTCCATAAAATTTACTCCACTTTCAAGTGTGACTGTACACGTTTCTATAACACTCTCCCCTACGACATTCGAGAGATGTCTTTAAATTAATTTAAACCTTTTATAATATGTAACCTCATTAAGAAATCCTATTATATTGTAAAGGATTTGAATGATGTTAATGATTGGGAATAAATTGCTGTAATGAAATCTGAATTATTGTGAAAATGGTGATATCAAAAAATTACCCGACTGAATTGTTGCGGGCTCATCTCAGTGTAGGGCGCAACGATTTAATAATAAGCTAAGATTCAAACTTATTACCTAACTTAATATATCTTAGTTAGTGTCTCAAGATTAAGTTTTTAAGTAAGATATAATCCTATTTTCAAAAAAATATCATACAATTTTGATGACATGATTTCCTTGAAGGTCACTAGATCATGTATGTGTAGGAACAATGGACTATACAACCGTTTCCACAGAGTCATATATCTTTTTCGTCCTAGCGTTATCCAGGGCCCGCTTAAATTGTAGAGAATGTGGCTGTGGGGCGAGTTAAGATAACTGATTGCCATCTGACGTCATCCTCGGAACCCGACGTCGGATATCAAATATAATCCAGTGCTAGAATGGGTCACCCGTCTATCACCCGATCGCAGCAAGAGCAACTTAACCTAGCGATAGACTCAAATGCCAACCACTGATGAGTCCACGACCTCCTCAATCCACAGAGTCATATACGTCCCTGTGTTATGGTGGCATCTAGTGTTGCGAACTGTTCAAATCTCGAAAACCGCACGACACTCCGTTCCTACGTCCGCTCCGTTCTTAGCGACCTCACTTCACAAATTGGCGTGAAATGGCGGCAATGCTGTCACGTCAAGTGATGGTATTGTTGTAGCGTTTCGTTCGGTTTGTGAGAGTTCTCGGTGGCTTAAACCCCTTTTTAAAGAGTAACGCATATGAGAACTTTCGGGTGGTGTAGATGTTCACGGGCTTTCATAGTTACTTAGGTGATGAACCGCCTGTTCGTTTGCCCCTTGTAATTAAAAAAAATAGACTGACATAACGCTAGGAAGAAAAAGTAGCTTGCTAACATTTTTAGAGATAAAATAAAACAATGTTATATTACAAAAAATTACACAGTTTATTTATTCATACAAAAACTCGCCATTCCAATGATTTATACAATGTTCGACGTAAAATCTAAATAATGATTTTAAAACGACTTTACTTATTGCTAATGTAATCCCCCTATAACACGGTGCTCTTATAACGCATTAATGCTATTTTATAATATATAATATTATGCGCATTCAGGACCGCACAAGCGCGTTGTACGAGAATAATCCTGCAACGCGTTTTCCTGTAATGTGGAATAACTCTATGATGTTATAGGGGGGAATACAGTAATCGTCCACGAAACGCCATCTTTAATTATTATCTATACATATTAAGAGCTTTACGTCTGTAGTTGTTAACATATATCTATTTTAAGAACATATTTATCAAAAACCCGAATAGCATCTTTTGAGTTTTTATAGGTTATAGAACATGAAAGAAACCAAGAAAAAATCTTATGACGGAAAATGTTTTGGTTGTAACTATAGAAATAAGAGAAACCACGCTTGTAGTGCTTTTAGTCTGCAGCCGAATTGGGACGGCACGTCCGGGTACCAGAACCACTGTCTTACATAAGATCGGCGTAAAGTGGCGGCAATGCTGTCATTTCAAGTACGGTATTGTTGTCGCGTTTCGTTCGGTTTGTGAGAGTTTCGGCTGGCTTAAACCCCTCCTTAAAGGCCGCCAGTCTCCTTTTGCCTTTGTAATATATGAAATATAAAAAAAAGAAAAATGCTCGTACAAGATAAACGATTGTCTTATTTATATACATGATTGTATTTTTTTTACATTTAAATAGAGTGATATACTATGCATTCTTTGATTAAGTCCATAACAAACAGTGATCGATTTTTTTTGGTGAAAACTATAGCAGTTCTTTCTGAAATATGCTTCAGTTTTACAAAGTATCAAATGTTGTAACAACTTTTTTGTCAACTAGTATATTAAAATTATCTTATGATTCTTTTTATTCATAAGTGTCTGCCAAAATTTTTTTATAGATGTAGCGGCTGCTACATAACTAGATGGCAATGATGTCAAGTGGAAAAGGTTACACCAAAGCAAAACTAGATGGCGTTGTACGGATGACAACCGCAGTTACTCACACAAGCGAAGTTTCTACTTACACTCACTATATATAGACCCAACATTTTCTCAAAGAGCACGGTAAATTTTTTTCTTGTAATTTCCTATATAGTACTCAGGTTGGTATTTGTGTCGCGCCTGTTTACTATTACTAACAAGATTATTTCCAATATCCCGTATAAACACGTTTTAATTAGTCTATTCTATTCTGTGAATAACAATCCTTTACATATAATTAAAACTGTAATGTCTTATGGTGTTTCAGTACAAAATATTTATACATATTTAAAAAACAAAAGAACATCTGAAGTTTTGTCTCTCTGGTCTATGGACGTTTTCTGATTTTGATACGATACTTTTTATTTAGGAAAATTTTGGAGATTAAAAATCCCTAAAAAAATGAATGTAATGGGATAGGAGCACGAGGAAGAAACTCGGTGCCTTTATTGAGGTATCACCCTCAAAACATTTGTAAAGGGATTACATACAAATATTTTTCTAAAAATGATAATCATCTAAATTTGCCATGTTTAGATAAGTAACAAAAAGATGAAACACTTGCAGATGCAAGTCGAAGCCAGAGCATCCGCTCAGAAATATTTTGGGTTAATTGTTAGACTCAAAATACTGAACGGTTTTCTTTTACAGAATACCACAGTCCCGTCATTCTAATTCTAGTCTAATAAAAAGTGCTCACCTTCCATTTTTAAATGTGTCGAAGCACAATTTGAATTAGGAACACTAGTTTCTCTTCAAGGTTTACAGCACTGAATGAATGGTCCAGAATATTCGCACTGGAATGCGTTCTCGCGCCATATGTTTTGTATAATATTTCAATGTCGGGGTAAGGAAAACTGAATTCGGAAATATGAATTCGATTTCAATCGCTATTAACATAACACATAATGTCTCAGTAAACCTACTTAATATTACACTGATCGAAATAATTCGCGAAAATAGTTTAATTAATAATTAGTAATTTTTTTTAAGAAAAGGAACACAAACGTTTCACGCGGCCTTGCTATATATTCACAAATATATTATTCAACACTGTCAAGGTATTAATTTGAATTAATCTTCAACCGGAAGCCTTGCACACAATAATGAACTGCAGGTGCGAGGCGCGCAATTAAAATATCAGTTTTTCCAAAAGGGACTCATGTCGAAGGTCAATGCACCAGTGACGTCACTGTCTGGGATAGGTCAGTGTTATCAATCGATACTATGCGTGAGCACATATTCTTGGACATTGCCTCAGACAAAGGAATAATATGTATTTGTAAATATAACTGTCGCGTTTGTAAGTAAACTGAAT
>JANCMC010050420.1:8121443-8162133 GCA_024363005.1 Charaxes varanes | reverse complement strand
ATTCTTGGACATTGCCTCAGACAAAGGAATAATATGTATTTGTAAATATAACTGTCGCGTTTGTAAGTAAACTGAATTTGTAAGTAAAATAATATCATAATTTTCTTATTCTTAACAGCGCCATCTTGGGTTACAAGCGTGAACTTCGTGCAGTTTATACGGGGAGAACCTCCCACGTACATGAAAGTTAACGTATTGGCGCTGCTCAAGTACAGATGGCGCTTATGCACGATGTCTATTTGCTAGCAATAAAAACAATATTAAAAGAAAACACATTTGAGGTTCTTTTACTCTGGCACTGATGATAATAATTACCTACAGCTACCTACTATCTACAGGTTAGTTAGACTCGCACAACAAGTAAAAAAATTATAGTTTAAATACTGTGTCTTCATTCACTCACGATTTTTAAGGCTGTATAATGTTAAAAATTTCGTTCCTTTTTAGGGACCAGTCAGAATATTATATATATATTATAATCTAAATAAAATTTCTAGTTAAAGAAAAAGTGACAAAGTCGCTCAAAATATAGAAAAGTTATAAAAAATGATGCTCTCTTTTGGTTTTATCCCTTTTTATGTATAGGGGAAAAATTGGAATTAGTGACACATCATTGAATGTATATCAATTTGCTGTATCCGTTTCTCTCAAAACCAAAAAACCAAAGAACCTCTTGCTGTCTTCGAAAATTTATAAAAAATTAATGTAATAAATACCCTGATAGTTACACTAAAATAGGGTTTACCTATTTGCCGAAAAGATTACGAAATATTAAAAAAATGTTAATATAAATTTGAACATCTGCAAATACAGCCGCCACCTGGAGTATGATTAACTAGGTTTTACAAAACATTTGACAAAACTAATAATAACTAGGCCAGAAATAAAGGGCGAAATAGAAAATTGTTTGGCGAGAGAGCGAGCCTAATGAGGCCGTTCACCGTTATTAGTGAGGGGAAGTAAATCTGTATTTTAGAAAGAAAATTCGTCAACCAGCATTTCCTGAAGAGATGGGTGCCAACTGATGAGTTCTTCGAATCTTATAAAAAAATGGTGGTAATAATAATATTTAAAAAATATAATATACTAAATTAGACCTTGTGTATTTCGTTTTATCTGATATGAAATGAGCAAGTCTCAGTCACGTAACAAATATAAATATTCTTTTAATTGTTTTTCTGAATAAAACTTTAATTGATAAACATTTTCAGGGCCAATGCCAACTAAGTTGCTAAAAAAATCAGAAAAATAGTTATATATAATTTAAGTAAATGAACTGGCTAATTTTCGAAATTTGAGGACGGAAGGATCCCAGATTAACCAACCCACTAGCTTTTTGCCACTAGCGCAGGGGTCGGCCACCTTCCGAGTCGAAAGAGACATAATTAAAAATTTCCAAAATTTCAAAGTTTTTGAAAAGCCAATCGCTTGCAAGCAGGTAAGACGTAAAAGCGTGTCAAGCAGACGTACATAATTTTTCTATACATTCTTATCCTTTACTTAATTGCGTTATAAATTACTACATTTTATGGGTACCAACCTTAAAAGGAGATGTTTGTTAAGAAAGTGAGAATATACTACTGTGAAAACAGCAGAGTACGGTTTTATAGGATGGGTCATTGTTACTACAGATTAGCGCTATCACACAGGGGTGTTAAATTCTTGTAAATGCCATTAGTGGGTTGTTTGTCATTACATTTCCTTCACTTTCTAACGGGAGACAAGATTAATCATTATGTAGGAACCGACAATGCTGTGTCACTTAGTGCCATAGGCGCAACTTTTGACGACAGTTGCTAATTTTCCCGCCTCCTTTCATAACAGCCTTTGAAGAAGTGATGTTTTAGACGTGACTTATTCAATTACTGTTAATTTATATGAAAGTTGTGGCTGTCAGACGAAGTTGTTTTCGATAATTTGTAAAAAGTTTGAATGTCTTACCGCCCAAGGTAGTAGAAAAATTATTTTACCTGAACTTTTACAATTTATGATGACGTCCTCCGTGTCGAAACAATGGCGAAACGCGTGGCTTTTAAGTTTGCCTTTTATACTTACACTTGCAATATATTACAATTTAGAGTTAGAACACAACAAGATCGTAGCAATTAATTGTATTCTCATTTAAACAGCGTTTGGCTTATATGAATTTGATGAATGAAATAACATCTACAGAAAAATGGTAAGAAATAAAATATTCCTATGTAACATTATGACAGAATATATAATAGTAAAGCGATGTTACGTTAATCTCAGATAATTCAATCTAATAAAATAGGAAATGTTAGCAAATGAACACCAATCTGGAACTCGTCCAATACCTACCTACACAGCAACTACAGCTTCGTACAAGTCGATGCTATTGACCGCATTATAATGTACAAATATTTTATTTGAACAACAGACCACAAATATAAATAGAAGAGATAGGCATTGAGGAATTTTCATCTATGATAAAGCAGTGGGACTTTTATTCTTATAGATAACATGAATATCTTGGTACTGTATCCTGATCCAAGGCGAAGACGTCAAGAGTGCGTGAGACAATAGCCTAATAACCACTCCTCATAATGCAAGTTAGTAAAAACAAAATAGGTTGATCTCGTGCAACAATATTAAAGCAAACTTAATAGTTGTCAGCGAGTGTCCTTTTCAAAATTCTTTGGCAAAAAACGTGGTAAACTAACATATAGTTTGCCACGCTTTTCGCTAAAGAATTTTCGATTTTCGACAAACTATGAATTAGCCTCTAAATTTACAGTAAAACAATCTAAAATCTAAAAACTTAAACCTCCTTCGAGAACTATAATTTTATGCTTAACGAGATATAATATTGTAGTTTGTCTGAAAGGGCTCCTCAGCTTAAATACTAGTAAAAATGTAAAGCTAATTTTCAGTAGTTTTTCTTGAGACAAACGACAACAACACATAGTGGCATTACGAAGCCTATCTAGACATCCCCATTAGGTATCCAAAATGATTATATTATCTACAAGAAAGCAGACAAGCATATCGGCCTGTTTATCTATACGTTCGCCAAAATGTACAAATCTAAATCACTAATTGAACACACTCTAGATAGTCGATATTCTATTACCTAATTGCATAATCGCAATAATTTCATTGAATAACGTACGCGCAAATTAAAAGCTAAAAATTTGAATAATTTTACCTAAAAGGTTCGTAAAGACGTAGATGGGATAAGATTTCAAACGCAACACGTCGTTTTCATTGCTCTAGATCCATCAAATAATTAAAGCCGTTGGCGCCTAAATACCTAACGACATACGGACCCATTAGCATTTGATGATAAAAAATAAATCGGTTACGAGTGCCGACAATTTATAAACATGATTCAGTTGCAGCCTTTAACAAATTATATTACCTTTTATGGCTGGCTGCGCCCGGGACTTCATCCGCGTAAAGTTAGATTCAATTTTAGCGTGATTATATATAGCCTTCCTCGATAAATGGGCCAGATCTAACAATGAAAGAATTTTTCAAATTGGACCAGTTGTTCCTGAGATTAGCGCGTTCAAGCAAACTAAGAAACTCTTCAGCTTTATAGTATAGAAGAATAGATATATAGATAAAATACATTACTATTATTACAAACCTACTACGTATTGTCCACATCTTCAATCGCTTTTATTTTGTTTTATAAAGTGTATGTCGTAGAGACTTTGCATTTTATCTTCTTCATGATTTTCATTCTTTTTTAATAGACTTTCAAAACAGGAATTAAAGAGAGAGGTGGCACTACTCTAAGCCGGCCCTTAACGGTCTCCATACTATTTTAATTAATGGGACACTTTCACTAATCGGATGTCTTAAACTACTTAAGTATATATGGGCAACCTACAGCGTCGGCCTTCAATACTCGATTTATGTCCCTTGCCATAAGTAAATATTGAAATTATAATAAGCTAATCCCACAGGGCTGGACGACCGCACGCTCACGGCGGCGAGGTCTACTGAGAATGCTTAATTAATATGTCGTATTAACTAGAATATTAATGGCACTGTCCACCACAAATAAAATCCGCAAATGATTCAATATATTATGGAATGGTATACTTGTGATCATAATATTTATGAAATTAAGTCTCAATTGTTTCTTTGTGTAGGGCCCTTATCTATGCCCGCGGGCATAATTTATTTTCCCAATGTCACGTTACTTGGGGACAAAATAGAGACGAATTTCTTAGCATACCATGGATTCACTGTACTAAGTAAATTAGAACTAATTTTCGCTCCCATACTGTGGTGTATTTAGTTGTATCCCCGCTACAAGCAAATGTTGCCCTTTGTTCCAGGAAATTTTTGCCGACCAGGTTAATGTAGGTCTTAATAAGATAATAACAGGTACGAGGAAAACGTGAGTGTCAGGCAGGTGTACAATGAGGTGCCAGGTGTTTGTTTATCAGTACCTAGGTGTCACACGCGTCTCCTCTATTTTCTTTATTCATTTCTTTGTGGTTGTCTAATGCTAATGTACTGCGAAATTGTATTATACAGAGTATATCTGACATCGTACCGGATACGCATCCCATGGGTTCGGTACATGATTCTAAACTCCCCAGTGGTGAAATTTTTTGTCGACTTTTTCATGAAATGAAATTTTTTTTTTACTTTTTTTATTGCAATGCGATTTTCAATCAGAAACAAATCTCTTCAATGTTTTTACACCAAACCGCAATGTAAATAAAACTTAAAAGTACGAAACAGGCGTAGCGCTGCGCGGGTCCTTGATTTGTTTTGCGCTTCAACATTTTGTTCGCGATACATTGCGCGCTCAACCTTGGAATGAAGATGGCAATACCTGTAACCGCTCATTATCGAGATGAATGATTATCGTAACCTTATTTAGGACATTAAATGTAGCCTTATCACAAAGTTTGCGTTACGATGGCGGATACACCCTGTATAAAATTTAACAATTAGTTTATATTATTTCTAGTATTTTTAGAAGAATTTCCTAATAGAACTCTAAGTTATTTAACTCGATGGCTTTATTGGTCAGGTAATGGTCGAAATCTTCTACCTTTTAACTGTTTCTTACTTTAAAGTCCTTTTCTTACATATACATATACTTTTAAGCTTGGAATAGGAACTAGGATAGGATAGGAAAGGAAAACTAATATTTTCCCCTTCTTTCTGTGTAAGACGATTAAGCCTAAGAATAATTTAGCTAAAAAACAAATCTTTATATTGCTTCTTTATCAATTTTGCTAGCATCAATTTTCTTCCACTATGCAAGCCAATTTACAGACACATTGACGTCATAAATTGTTATTTTTTTGTGCTATTATTATGAGCAATAAATTTATAGCTCCTGCTACAAGGCTACGGAAAAATCAATAACTCATTTAGAGGCACTTGTCCATGATTTCCAAACAAACTCCCGGGAGATGCCCCGAAATAAATTCAAAAATTTTATTAAACGTCGGCTCTACGTAGAGTCCTATTATAATGAAAACGTTTCTTTAAAGGATTAGAAGGATTTGGAATGAGTTGCTCTACTTTAGTTTAATCTGAAAAATGGCGATAGCCGAAAAAATCTAGCTGAACTTGTCATTAATCTCACGACAAAATCGTTACGCTAAATCCATCCTTTAGGAGTTTAGTTAGATAAACATAGTGCAGTAAAATTATTTTTATTCGCTTACACACTCCGAACCGGTGTCCTGGATGGTTCCACCTTAGAAACTTAAGGCGGGGGGAAGTGCAGCCCGAATTGGCGTCTCTTTCTACCCAGCCTCATCCCACCCATCGATGTAGGCTCTCTATCCCTCTCTCTCCCATGAGCCTCCTTCAGCAATATGACGCGTAGCTAGCGAGCATGGTGTCAATAAGGCTCGTTAGCTAGAGGTTATCACCAATTAGTAGAATTGTCCCTGCGTCAGAAATTCTTTGCTCTTCTTTAAATATGTTATGAAATACCATGTAAGTAATAAAGTAAACAAGCTATTAATATATTCATTTAAACCAGCGATTGGCAACGTGGGGCCTGGGGGCCGTATATGGCCCGCGGTTGTTTTTTTAATTGCAATCTAATTCTTACAAATAGATAATAATTACATTACACAAGCGCGAAGTTTTGTTGTGATGTACTAAAATTTAGCATCTTCAATATCGCTTAAAATATCTACTACCTAAATAAATATCTAGACACATCCTACGTATTATTTATATAGATATAATATACAAAAATAAAGAAACACACTCTACATACACACACGTACTCTCACACATAATAATAATACATATAATACTTTATACACTCACACTCGTACATTCACACATCATAATACATATAATACTTTACACAAATTCAAATGATATTTTATTCAAGTAGACTTTTATAAGCTCTTTTGCATCGTCAAATATTTTAAAAGCCACCACTGACGGATTCGGAAGAGTCGAGGCACGAGAAGTATACACGCCAAAACACATCAAATGCACAACCTAAGTTTATTGGATGTAATTCTTTTCTATTTCAATTTTTTTTTTATTTGTTAATTATTTTCTAAATCATTTAAAAGTGCTCAACATATTATAAATAGTTGTATCAATATTTGGGAAGGCACTGGCTCCTAAGATACGGGCTTACCTAGCTTAGGGGTCAGGGGGCACTATTGAACCATGTAACATAATTTCTTAAAATAAAAATTACTATTACCTATTTCCAAATAATTATTTTACAAGTTTGGCCCGCTTAGATCTAATTCCTTAACGATGTGGCCCGCCTGCCTCTCATTTTTAGCGATGCGGCCCTTGCCTGCCAAAGGTTGCGGACCTCTGATATTATCAACTAAATAAGAAAAGACGATCGAGAGTAATAAGCAAAATAACTAACTTATTTCCTTAAAAATTTGGTGCAGGATTTCACCAAAATACCAAATACTTCTATTTATTTCCTATCCCGTTTATTCCGAATTCTCTTACTCGAAGACGCTCTCCTTATTCAATCACAAAAGCTTACGTCGTCCAATATACCGTTGGAATACCCGGAATAGAAACCGATAAACGTTTCCAGAATCGTATAACTGAAACGCAAAATTGCAATGCTACGTTATGAAAATTGCTACTTTAAATCAAACTATTAGTTCCTGAGATTAGCGCGTACAAGCACAAACAAACAAACTCTTCATCTTTATATATTAGTATAAGATAAGATATAAGATGACAAATAAAGATATATTGATGCAAAATGTCCACTTTTCCGCCATTAAGTGGCATTAAAACGACTTTCCCTTCAATATTCATGTAGTTTTTTCACCCTTTTCTGAACGGAAACAAATCCCATGGCGTGAGATAAAATCGTGACTGAATTTTTTATGCGCATTTGCATTCCCGTGCGAGGCGGTAATCTGGCAGAGCTTTTGAAATGTGGGGAAAATAATGCGAAGGAAGTGACAAAAAGCTTAAACGATATTGGCGAACAGTTTGTTATACACAATGCAGAAAATAACGTTCAATTAACAGAGTTCTTAAGTATTGCTTCTTTCTTAATCTATGTATTCTATAAATCTATATCTATACTAATATATAAAACTGAAGAGTTTGTTTGTTTACTTTAACGTGACAATCTAAGGAACTACTGACCCTATTTAAAAAAATTAATTCATTGTTTGATAGCCCATTTACCGAGGAAAGCTATAGGCTATAAACCATCACGCTAAAATTGATCTATTTTTTTTTACCTAATTTTACGCGGTCGAAGTAGCGGGCACAGCTGGTAATATGTAAAAGCGAAAGGTCACCGAACACGAAATCTCGAAAACCGCGGGATATCCAATGATGATATTTGGCAAGGAGGTAGTTTATTACTTAGTAGACATCCGCGAAGAACGGATTTTTCGATAGGGACAAATTGAAGAGCTCTAGGAGACCTTGAAGGTTTAATTTTACGCGGTCGAAGTCGCGGGAAACAACTAGTATTGCATTTGTATATACTTTTAATTCTTTTAGTTTCTTTTAATATAGGTACCTACTAAGTATGACCAAACCAGCTATCAGAAGTCCGGGGACTTTGTGTAGCTGCGCAAAGTTTTGTAGTACTTTGAAATCTTCAAGGACAAAAATGTACAAAAGCTATGTCCGGCTCCGGCATTAAAGATATTTAATCTTAAACAAACGAACATATAGTGACACATTACTGCAATGAGGTACAACTATCTTATACTGCGGTTGGATGAGGTGATAAAACTAAAGCATGTTAAGAGGGCGAACGCAATACATCGTAACATATCAAGACGTCCTGAACTGTTCCATCTAAATGGTAATAGGCACGCTTTATCGTACAACCAACCCGACATACAGATCGTTTAGAGACCTCTTCACACTTATACGATTGCGGCAGATCACAATAGGTCCTGGTGCTTCTGGACATAAAAAAATAAAGTATTTTATACCATAGTTTACGTAATTTATTTGCTATATAACATTAAACCTATATATTTACAATATTATTTGAAGATATTTACAATGTACTTAAATTTAAATAATAAGAACAACACTATATAATGACGTAAATATTCATAGGCATCTCCCGTTTTCCTGGTGTTTTACAGTCAGTGGACGGTATCAGCAAGGTCAGAGTTGCGAATTTAATGTTTTTTTTCATGTCTCAAAAATCTTTAATAAAGTTTACACTTCCTTGGTGTTTATTTCCTTGGGCTCTTATAAAAATTGTCATAAGTTCTATATATAATGTCATATGCATTTAATAAAAGAAATTTATTTCGACGTCACAAATAAATACTTTGTTTCTATATAAATATATATAGTATATTTCCATTATTATATATTAGACTGGCCTGTTGGCGCAGTGGGCAGTGACCCTGCCTTTCGTTCGAATCCGGCCGCGGGTTCGATTCTCGCCTCGAGTCTAAGTGTAGTATCTATATGTATGTATTTATATATCACTACAAAAAAAATTGTGTATGACATGCGTCTGTTATCTTTAACACAGGCATTGAGTTGTCTACCTTAGGAACAGACGTCCGTTTGTCATGTAGTGCTATATATATATCATGTCTGATATTTTGTAATGTGTCAAAATTTAAGTTGCATTTCGGCCTGTGTTTTGTCCTCAAGTAACGTGACATTGGCGAAATAAATTATGCCCACTTAGGCATAGAAAAGAGCTACAAATAAAGAATTAAAATGAAATACTTTAATTTAATAATACAGAGAGATGTTGGAAATTAATTTAATAACTACTAGCAACCCTGAATTAGCCCAAATTCCATTGTTGCTCTCAACAGAAATTTAATTCGATTAACCATTCAAATAGATTTCGCTTCATTAGCAACTAAGTGAATATCAATTAATATGTTTTAGAATTAATTGCATACACAATTACTGCAACAATTGTTATTTTGGTAATTTGAATCGTCGTATAATGAAGTTAAAATATTTAGATTATGTATTATCTCATAATGGGATACATTTTGTTTGACACGCCGAATAATGAATTTGTGGCCCCGATAGCTCAATAGTATGGACGGTCTGAAATCCGTACGGTCCTCAGTTTGCTTAGTGCGAGTTTTCCAACTTTAACGCGATGGTAAAGTTAATGTATAGTGTTGAATGAGGCCACCTAGCGTTAAGTAGCGGTAAGTTCATAAACTCCATACAAATTGAAGTTAACTTTACCATCGCATTAAAGTTAGAAAACTCGCACTATGCACACAGTTCAGACTTTACTAGTTTTAGCAATTATTTTTTTTTATTTATTTTTATAAAAAATATTAGGAATACTTTTTAGGTATGTCCAATATTCCTTTTTCCCCTCCTACTAAGCTTAAATTAAAAGCTTGTATTAGAAGTGGGTGCGACAATATCCCAAAGGCGGTGTGGTTTGAACCGGGTACCTTGCGGATTTCAGTCCATACCGTTGAGCTATTGAGGCTCTAATTGGTGGGCTAATAAGAATATTAAGCATAGATAAACTCTTGTCTTAAAAATATCCATGTTGACCACAACAGTCTGAGAACACTTCCAGACATATTAATTTATACTTCATATAAGTTTCTTAACTTAGTATATAGTATATAATTTCATATAAGCACCGCTTACAAACTACAAATTAGGAGCAAACAAGTTTCTTGAGAAGAATCACGTTTTCGTGGCTCGTGATTTTTCTGAATTAACTCAATTCACAATTCTGAGAGTTAAATGTTTATAGTTAAGCTAACATTTATATTAATAACTCATAAAATTACTTTCAGATGACACTCAAATCAGCTGCACAAATCTTACATCAAAACTACAATGTTGATTCAAATACACAGTGAGTATAATTTTTTAAAACAATCTAAGGGCAATCAGTTACTATTATTAATTCTGCTTTGGGTCCTCATAGCCTAAATAAACACCAGAAGGAGTTGAGGTGAGATTCTTGGAGAAATCTCTGGGGACTTTTTATTAAAGGTATTGCCATGCTTGCAGTCCTTTTGGTCTACGGCCGAATTGGGCCGGAATTGGTACCACTACCTCTTTATTGCATTAGATTGGTGTGAAATAGTGGCACTGCTGTCATGTCAAGTGACAGTATTGTTATCCCATTTCGATCGGCTTGTGAGACTTCCTGAAGACCTAATCTCGTAATTAAAGGCCTGCAATGCATCTGCTAGTCTCCTAGTGGTGCTGACGTCTATTGGTGGGTAGTCTAGTGTGAGCCGCCGGCTCGTTGGCCTTGTATCTTAATAATAACTTGATAAAAAGTCATAAAGCTCAAATGAGTGAAATGCTTATTCTGGAGCTGACTGTGATGATGTAGCCGCTAAGATATTTGGATTATGTGTTACCAACCTTTTCTTGCCACATTGTTTGTGTTAAATTAAATTTTCAATAAACCTATTGAAGAATCCATTCTTAACAGATATCTAATAACCATAAACTACCTCCTTACCAAATTTCATCTTTGTCCGTCATACAGTTTTCGAGATTTATTGATAGGTGACCTTACATTTATATAATACAGATTATTTTTACTTACAGGAAAGGTATGGACAATCCTATACCAAGATTTGATAAAAACTTAGAAGAATTCTTTTCTCTTTGCGATCAAATGGAGTTACATCTTGTAAGTTTGACTTTTTCCACTATGATAAAAGCAATATACAGAGTGCAAAAGATGTTGTACCAGATAGACATCCCTTTCAGTACATGATTCTATACTCCCCAGGGGTGAAATTAATACTGTCTCTCCCAATGCAGAGACAAATTTCTTAGCATTCCATGGATTCACCGTGCGGGTGCCGGTTTCCATCGCGTTGCAGAGGTAGGAACCATAGCAGTGCCCGCCTTTCAATAAAGGTTGTCTGGTAAGAGATTGCTTTAGCAATAAAACCGCCTATGCACGCTGTTTAAGTTACCACAAGTCGAAGCGAAACGTGCGTTGAGGCACATCGGAAAGTCAGTGTAGTTCTGTGCTTTGGTGGCGGATTCGGTGGTGTAACTTTCGGGTTACAGCATTACACCAATTTTTCCTCGTATTCATTCGCGGATTTACGCAAAGTAGTTTAGTTTTTCATGCATGTCATGGATTTCCGCAAAGTAACGCCTGATTTTATCAGTTATTTCTTGGGTATTTGAAAATTGGGCTTTCAAAATATTTTTTATTTTAATGTTCAAAATGGTCGACGTCCACAGGATCTATATGTTATTTTGGACAAAAAAAGTTAGTAATTGTTCATTTATCTACTGACGATACTGGATGACTGCCCTACCAGGAACCGCAGGTCGTTGACTTTCGAAATCAACATGCTGTTTTCTTGTAGATCTTGAAATCGTATCGGTTCCTAAATACCGGCAACTGTTTTAACAGAGATGTTGTGCAAAACAATAAATTACTATTTATGTAGTAAATAAATACATACTGGACTATATGACACACGGACGTCTGTTCCTAAGGTAGACAAATTAATGCCTGTGTTATAGGTAACAGACGCCTTCCTTCTTTCCTTCAGTCCGATGACGTCCACAGCTGGACAATAGGCCTACACCATTGACTTCCACAGAGCTTTATTTTGTGATAAGGATATCCAACGTTAGACGCCTGTTATGCACAAATATTTTTTTTAGAAATATATAATTACATAAATATAGATAATACACTTAGACTCGAGGCGGGAATCGAACCCGAGAACCCGGAGCAGAAGGCAGGGTGCCCACTGCGCCAACGGGCCAGTCAAAAATTTATATTACTACTGTTTTGAGATGTAAGTTTTAAATGGTTTTCTATCAATATCTATACTAACGTATAAAGCTGAAGAGTTTGTTTGTTTGCTTGAACGCGCTAATCTCAGAAACTACAGGTTCGATTGGAAAAATTTAAAAAATGCTTTATAAAAAGCATTTGTCATCACGCTAAAATTGAATCTATCTTTTTTTATCAGCGGACCCAATAAAAGACGAATGTCATCGATCCGACACAGTGTGAACGGTCTCCGAGCAAAAGGAAAACGAGGAGCCTGAAAGATTGCATCGATTCCCTCCTCGATACTTAGGGCTGTATCGGAATAATTGCCAATTAATCTTGCTTTTGAGGTAAAAGCTCTTAGACGGAATGTTTATTTGTTTTTAGGTTTGATGTTTTTCCCGGATTATTATTATTTTTTTAACCAGAACCACGTTGACACTTTGATATTTTAAATTGTGTTCACATAAAATATTTTTCTTAACTTTCGTTATTATAATATGAATATAATATAATAATAATATTAATTATTGTTGAGTCAAGAGTCGGATACAGAAGGCGGTATTGCTTGAGACAGCACGTATTGTGAGGAAGTTTCTCAATCTGGAGCCCTATCGTGTGGGTTCCGAGGATGACGTCAGATGGCAATCGGTCATCTTAACTCGCCCCACAGCCAAATCCTCTGCAATCTTATCGGACCCTGGTAGAAACTGGGATAACGCTAGGAAGAAGAGAAGACATGTGTGTGTAAATGGTCTAAATCGTTTAGCATTGATGAGTGTGTGTATGGTTTTATTTTAACAATTTAATATATTAATATTGCATATTATAAAAAATATTAGCCTTCGCAAACCTTCCTCTAGAAGAGCTACATTTATGCCAATATTTATATTCTACACAAATTTTCGCTTCACGTATTATTATATAAATAATACGCGAAGCCATATCGAAAAATTCGTTCTTAGCGGACATCTATTAACTATGAACTACCTCCTTGCCAAATTTCATCTTTGGATGTCCCGCAATTTTCGAGATTACGTATCAGTTCACGTTTGCCTGTTATATATATAAAGATTACATACTATTAAAGGCTCTGTAGAGTTATTAAATTGTATCATCGTAGGAAACAATTATTTTTTTGTCCTCGCACATCCGTAGCAATTTACACATTAAATGTCAAGGGTGCAAAGGAAGTAGGAGTTATTAGTACGTTATTTAAAATATTCTGTAATAATTTTCACAATGTCTTTACGAGTGTAACGACGCCGTCTTTTTTGTTTGTAACATCATTATTACTACGATTATCTTATTTAAAAACGGCATTCTAATTGGGCTCATTTAATGCTGATAAAGTTTTTGCCGCGAAGTATTCTCAAGCGATTATAAATTATATGCAAAAAAAAAAACATTTCGTGCTCTTTCATCAATCCGAGAGTAGATTTTACCGACAGCCGATTTAAAAAAAATTAAGTCTTGATAGAGCTACGGTTGAAAGACGGATATAAATTCAAACCTGCCTCTGCGCTGTCGTTGTCCCAGACCCACAATAACATTGTACAATAAATATATGTATATATAACTATATGACACACGGACGTCTGTTCTTGAGGTAGACAACTTAGTGCCTGTTTTATAGGTAAAAGCCGCATAATATACACAAGAGCGATTTTCGTAAATATATACATACATATATAGATATTACACCCTCATTCGAGGCATGAATCGCACCAACAACCCCTGGAGTGGAAAGCAGGGTCACAGCTTACTGCGCCAACGGGCTAGGCAATAAATACATTTTATTGTATAATAACATATATATTTTTTTATAAAATAAGGGGCAAACTGGCACGCGGTTTACCAGTTGACACAACTACCAACGCCCATGGACAACTGCAACGCCAGAGGGCTCGCAGATGCGTTGGCGGGCTTAGAGAAATGAGTACGCTCTTTTCTTTATGGTCTCTAAGTCGTATCTGTTCGGAAATACCGAAGCTGGCATCTGATTCCACAGAGAAATTGTGCGAGGCAAAAAGTTTCTAGAAAAGCGGTCGATATAACGGTGAGTGGGGGACCGGGGTTTGTATCGTCGGTATTTAGGGTTGTGTTGATACAAATTCAATTGCCGGTGGACCGACCTTGTATCGTAGTGATAATTGTAACCGTTGAGTGTGATTCAGGCGATTCTAATAATTTTGAAGTGCGTGTCTACACCAACATGTTTATATTGGACTACAGGGACTTCTTACTGTGCAACGCGTGTGGATATAAGATTTTATAGATATGCAAAATAATGCAAAATTTTTGAAGGCTAATTTATTTATTATAAACTAGCTGACAGCGACCTTTTACTACGTCCGCGTCGAATTTGATGATTTTAGTTGATTAAATTTTTTTGGTGAACTCTTTTATCGGGTTATAAAAGTTTAAGAAGCTTTTATTATCTCTTCTCTATATAAATAAAAATGATTTTCTCAAACGTAAGTAAACGCATAGCTTCCGAACGACTGCACCACATTAGATAATTCTTTTTTTGTTGTGTTGGTTACTGTCAGAACAAGGTTTGTATTAATAAAACATTATTGTCTGTCTTCCGAAAGAGCCGGTCATATTGCGACGGAACTTTTAGGTTTAAGAGTAGGAATAGACTACTTTACTTTTAAAAGTAAAATAATTAGGATTTTGCGCAAAAAATTTAAAGACTCAAAATAAAATCACTAAATACACGCGGGTGAAGTTGTGGGCATCAGCTATTTCTTTATAACATCAGAATTCAGATATTTGTCAGTGAAGGTCGTGACAAAATAGGTCTAGACTTTTCGGAGCTTAAGTGTGATTGCAACATGTTTGCTAAGATAGTTGTTCAAGAGAGGCTCCAGGTTGATATCAAGATCCAATTTTAGACCGAGGTCCAGGTTAAATAAATAACGGTCTCTTTTACTTTGAAATTAACTTTTATTAATATTGGTAAATTGATAAAAGCAACTGTCAGAGTTGATGACAATATAGAGGGTAGACCATATCGCGATAAGTGCTTCCGTTCTTCTATACGATAATAGATGGCGTTAGTAGTACATTAGCTTGCGCGTTTGGTACGTTAGTGAGTCATTGAACACTAGCTAGGTAGGGACACGGTGTCGAATAGAAAGTATCGATACTGTACCCATGAGTAGTATCGAAAAAAAATATCGGGCTCATAAAAGTATCGATACATTAAACTATCGATTACTTTTGTAGGAGTAATGCGCGCATCAGGACATCAATGTCATTCAGTATTAGTTCTATGTTAAACTTCAGTAGAACAAAAAAACAAGTGGTTTTGACACATAAAAATACAATAACAAAAAGTAATACTAACACAAATAGATAACAAAAATTGCTTATAATCAATATTAAATATGAATACAGAATAATTATAAAATATAATCCGTAACAATAGAAAAAAAGTAAAAGCGATTATGAATCTTTACTGCTGGTGAAGCCTTACGCATTAAATAGGTACTTAATCTGTAAAAAGACACATTTGATAATCTAGTCATTTATATACACAAAAGCGAAAGGTCGACCAACATGAAATTTTGAAAACCGCGGGACGTGCGGAAGCGAAAGATGAAATTTTACACGTAGTCTATAGTGGGAAGACAGATGCTAAAAACTATTTTTTTGATTATACCACATTAAGGAGGCCTAAGGGCACTTGCAAGTTTAATTTTACGCAGACGAAGTAGCGGGAAACAGCTGGGCTATCATAAAACACGCCCGGACGTTATTCACAGAATAAAAACTTTATTTTCTCAATACATAGACAATAGACAAATAGTACAGAGTAACAAAAAGTTGTTAACAGATGGCGCTATTTGTATATTAAAGAATATTAAATTGATAATAATTTTAACAGACAAAACTCAATTCTTGTTTTTAGTCTTGTAAAAAATAATAAAGTACACAATAATTTCATACGAGATACTATGCAAGTTGTGCACGATTTATATTAAGTTATATTCCAAACACACTCCGCACGAGGTAAATGGCACATCTTATAATCAAGACGTCTGATACTAGATTTTCCTGCGTGAGCAAATCGCATGTCAACAACCGCTGAATGAATACGATTACAGGATTACTCGTCTAGTGTAATGTACTGTTTATTAATAAGCTTCTAGCCACACTTACAGTTAACTATATAAAGTATAAATAGAACCGCCATGCCTAGGATCTGAATAAGATAAGCTGAGTTACCTTCTTTAGACTTTCGTAGTCCTTCAAGGAACTCTTGTAGCTTCGCTTCGTTTTCGTCCGTCCACTTCTTCTTCTTAGTTTTTTGTTGGCAAGCACTAAATTGTGTTAACTCAGAAATTAACCACATCAACTGCATTATCAGTGGCAGCCATTAAGTCCTCTTGCGTGCAGGTGTTACGGCAGGATAAAAAGTGGCACATTATTTGAATTGCACCGCACAAACAACTCAGGTTAATGACATTTGTGAATCTCCACCTCCTGGACATATTCTCCCTTGACCTGCCAACCTGTGTCCTAAGTCTATTAAGTGACTTCCACTTATCCGTCTGCATGGTGGTCCCTATCCTAGGATATCCAGACTATTAGACATTTTTATTATATAAGATATACGGCTGGCCCGTTAGTGTAGTTAGTAATGACGATTTTATTTCAATTTGCACGTTAGTAACGCTCTACTGAGAAGTTGGGAATTTGGAGATACAAGACTTTACGTAGGAGGTATCGAATTTTGTTACTATTATATTCCATGATTCCTAAGCGGGGCCGGCACACGTTTTGCCCGATTTATGGTAAACGCCATCTATTGAAAGGATTCCGAAGATGCGACCAACTTTGCATTTTGTATTATTATTAAAATATTCCTTTGAGTTTTTCTTTTAATTCTTTCCTGAAGTATTTTACGACTTATTCCAATTTTTAAATGAAAGTGACGGGCAATATGTACATATTTTAATTTTTAATTTATTTCAGGCCGATCTTATGTAAGAAGAGGTATAAGTAATAATATTGTGGCAATACGGGAAAATGCCACGAATCCCCAGCTGGTATGGGGCCCACCAGTTAGAAGAACTGTGAGTAAAAGAGGATCCTATCAGCTATTACTACAACTTATGATATCATATATTTATAATAATATTTGTCAATCTTCTGATGAATTGCCAATTGGGCCTCAAACGATAGTCTTAGGCTACTGAGACCGTTCCTTAAGATTAATATAAATCTTACCTAAAGTGTAGACGAGAAGATTAGTTATACGTTTTATTGCGTACAATTATGGTATACGAAATTCCCTTTGTTTGTTGACCTATATAAAGAGAATTTTAAAACGATGAATCAGGTGAACTGTTCACAATCGGCCTTGCTCTTATTTCATACAACGATCGACCTAATAGATGCTCAGCTCTCTTTCATTCGGTTACATTCATTTGGTTCAAAGGATAAATGGTAAATAACTTTAATAGTTGTTCACAAATATTAAAAGAGTTTTTATTTTATTTAGTAGGTATATAAAATACTAAAATATGATAAGTAGTTACCCTAGTTATAAAAATTTACAAGTAAGTATATAATAACATGCAGGAAAACTCTTCAAATAAGTTAAGATGCCGTAGTAAACTTTGGTTAAAATAATATATTTAGTATGTACATATTATGTTACTAAGTAAACGGTCCCCTTTTTAAATTAACACTTCAATGCAAAACTTGAAGCAGCTTGAAGCAGTTGTCCGTTTTACAGTTTTGTAATCAACATTTCAACTTTTATTTAAAACTGTGTTTGATTTCAAATTTGTGTTTATCTGTTCCTATTATGAAACACGGCAAACCCTTGAATAATTAAATCACATGCTATATTTTATTGAAAATGAAATAATGAAATTAATTTTATAGCAATTATGGCCTTGCGGTCTATTCACTCGTCGTCTATCATTGGTTTATACTAAATTTGTCATTATAAGGTTTAGTTGCTATTGAAACCATATAAAACATGGCTTAGGTTACTACAGGTGTTTGTTCACTACAGTGAACAAACATATTACCAAACCTATTTTCGGTTAAAAAACCTCGTAGATGTACACAAAACAACTCTTGACATAATAATCGATAGAATAGTTTAGGAATGCATAAGGGATGAAATAAAGTATGCATCATTTTTTATTTGTACTAAATGATTTATGAACATTCAATGGGTTAGCACAAAATGAGTTTTTACCCTCTCCTTTAAGAATGACTTATCATATAAGATTTACCATTAAGGCTGAGGACTTAAAGATAGGATATCCTTTAAACCTCAAGCTGCGGTAAAAAGTACCTCTAAGTAAATATCTCTTTTTAAATATCTCTTTAATTGCGTTGAAGCATCCCTTGACAGTTGGACTTGAAATTTATTGGTGCTGCAATCAAATATTCGTTTCAATCAAAGACATTAGGAAGTCATCCAGGCCGGACACATTCGTTTACTCAAAGACACTAAAGAGATCAGTGCTTGTAGAGCTTACAGTTTCATCGGCGACCAGCATCCCTAAGGTCTATCTGATAAACACAAACAAGTAGTTTGGGTCTGATTAGGTCTGGTCACATTTGTTAAATTAGCTCACTAAAAATGGTTACAAAACCAGCTAATATCCAGAAGAGGTAGGAGCGGGGGGTATACCAACGAAATCCCTGTTCACCACTACACTGCTGAACCAACTTTGATGAATTTCGGTACAGGATAGATTGGGCCTTTCAGATGGACATAGGCTGGCTTTTATTCGCAAAAATGGAAATTTATAGAGGTCTAACAACTAAGACGATGTTTTAGGTTGAATCTAGTTGTAAAATAATTCAAATTTTCAAGTATTCCTTTTTTCACGTATATTTAAAATCTATCTCACCTGTATATTTCAGCGAGCTCATTATTTTTCATTTGATCTTTATTCTTTATAATGCACAACTGCTTTAAATCTTCTTGATAGTATTCCTCTTGTTCTGGCCCAAATTTCTCCAAAAACTTTGCTGCGTGTTCCACATGGTCATATAAGATAAGTATCAAGTACATGTGAACAAACACTGGATAAAGAAGGGTGGACAGTTCATACTGAAAAATAAATATTTATTGATAGTTATAATTATAATTTAAAATAGACAGTAACAAAAGTAGGCTTATTGACGTATCTTCAGAAAAAGGCTCATTGTAACTGATCATACATAAATTACGTCACACTATATCACCAAAATGTGGCAAAGGGCAGGAGAGGGAATCAAAATGTGTGTGACATCAGATGTCAAACTTGAATTTTTTTCCTTTTATTAACATCATACATAAAATAATTAAAAGAAACTGTATTTTCTTGATGTCACACCAAGAGGAGGGAAACGTGACAAGGACTAGACAGAGGTTAAAATACTGCATAATTTGTGTGACATAATTTACGGATGACTCTTAACTGTGTTAAACTAAAAAATATTACAATATCCCAGAGGATGTTGTTGTCTCATCATCCAGGCCGGACATATTACTTTACTCAACTACACTAAAGCGAGTAGTAATTATAGAGCTTACAGTTCCATGGAAGACCAACATCCCTAAAGACCATCTGATAAAAACGAACAAGTACTTTGACCTAACCAATGAGCTCATTAAAAACGGTTATAAAAACAGCTTATACGCGTTACAAGTAGGAGCAAGGGGTATACCAGCAAAATACCTATACAACCTACTAAAAGACCTTGGCTTGTCAAGAACTATCATAAGTTCATTACTAGAAAGGACATCTAAATCCGAATAGTTTAATTTCTGATGTAAATTGAGACTAATCTATAAATCTTGTATGGCTAATATTGTCTAAATTATTTAAGATTGCCTCATGAAATATATAGGCATGTTAAAGGGAATAACGACGCTCGTGGACACTCGCATTAGCAAAAGGATGCGTTGCAGTTGTTTACACATTTATTTGCGACATTTATGATTTCTCGATTCAAAATATACTTCTCATCAGAAAAGTCGAAACACTTCCGTTTTTTTGACATATATTTCTAAATATATACATTATTCTGATAATCCTTACAAACATAATTTTGCAAGGTGTTTCGATTTTTCCGATAAGAAGTAGGTATATAAAATTGAATATTATTACCAAGACATACATTATTAAGTAATGTCTCTTATCGCGTACGTCCGTTGCTTAGGGACTATCCACATTAGCGAAGCCCTAAGGGCGACAAGGCGTTCACTTGACCGGTAAGCAAACATAATGCATAATCCGTCTGATGGTGCTTAGCACACACAGTGAACCACTAAGCACCTCACTCTATTTGCCGGCCGACTAATCTGTTGTTCGAAGCATTGCATTTTCGATTTGACTTTCATTGGATAAACTATCAATATCATTCTTTTGACTTCAAAAAATTTATTACCATCGATGGTCGCTGCATCAACTCACCAGGACATGTTAAATCGCATCCAATGAGTATATAAATCAAAATAAAAAAATCAATTAAATAAACAGAAGATATTATTTTTTCTTCTTCTTTCATTCGAATAATATGAAATTTGGATATGACTAAAATTTTTTTAGTAAAACTTTCGATTTTATTACCAAAGCGTTTGCTAAACGTAACACTGACGGTTCAGGTACAAATTTAAAGACAATTTTGTACTTAATTAAATTAGTTTTAGATGAAAATTATCGCCTAAAAGGAATGTTATTTTGTTCGTATTTCTAATTAGTAGGAGTCAATGCTACATTTGTAGTCACTAAAGCGTCGTGGATTGCGTATATTAGGCGTTGTTGATGGTTTTAGATAGCTACATTGCCTTGAAAAAAATCATCAATATTTTCTGTAATCTTTAAAGGATTTCCTTCACAATAAAAATATAATCGCACTCGAATATTTGAAAAGCCACGAAGCGGACTTTTTTACACTTTGTGACTCCTAGTTTCTTATTTCTTGCTGATTCGTCAAATTATTGAAATGTAAACTTATCTCCCTGTAATGGACTGTAATTGTATTTTACTCTTACAATGTTTTTGTTTTTTTATTTTAATTAACATACTATATCTTAATCTGACACGCCCGTGTTTTTTAAGGGTCCTAAAGAACCCCCCTATATTAAGAATTACTATATTAAGACCTTATATTAAGACTTACCCCAAATATGGTTTACTGTCGCGCTCGAGTATTACGCAAATTCCACTTTTGGGCTCCCAACTAGGTTACAGATATTGCCATCCTCGTCCCATTCTTGAGCGCGCAATGTATCGTGAACATTGGGAAGCAATCGTCAACATTTTGTTGACGCGCAAAACAAGTCAACGACCCGCGCCGCGCTACCCCTGTAACGTACTTTTAAGTTTTATTTACATTGCGATTTGATGTATAAATATTGAAAAAAATTGTTTCTCATTTAAAATCGCATTAGGACAAGTAGTTAATAATGATATTTTACAGTATTCAGTTAAAAAATGGTAAAAAAAATGTACATTTAAAGAAAATGTCAACGATAAATTTCACCACTGGATAGTCAAGAATATACTGTGTAATCGTACTGAATGGATCCATGGGATGCGTATCCGGTACGATGTCTTTTACACTCTGTGTTGTTTTAAATAGGCATCTGGTACGCAAATCTAAAGATTAGTCGGCGAATTTCGACCAGCCGGCGATTTCTACTATAGAAGTAAAGTATATCCGGGTATGTAAACAGTTAACCATACAATTATACGACGAAACGGATTCTCAAAATTTATGATTGATTGCACGTCTACGAAAAATAAAAGCTATTCAAACGTACTCGGCCATATTTCTTATTGGCTCAACGTGGTAATGGTTCTTTTTTAATCCGAAAATAATTTTTAATAACCTGTCAATTATATCCTCGCTGTTAATGATTGTAATAGTAGGGGAGTCCGTGATGCAGAATTTGTAGTCACTAAAGCGTTGTGGGTATCTATTGGATTAGGTAAAATCGAAAGAAGAAAGAAAGAAAGAACATTTATTAGTATCTATTAGGTGCAAAAACGAAAGAACATGTTATGTTAAGTTAAGATCATGATAGTAATAACGTATGCTCCAGGCGTTATTGATGGTTATAGCTATATTGCTTTGAGAAAATCTTCTGATTATATTTTATTCCTAATCCTTAAAGGTTTTACTGCATAATAAAAGCGCTTGCACGGCTCCGAATGTGTATAATATAATAATATAGTATAATATTATAGAGTAATATTAATGCGTTATAAGAGCACTGCGTTATAAGAGGGATTACGGTAGAGGTAGGACATGGTGGGACAGAACGAAACTATGTATATGTGTCTCGTGTAGGACCACGGGACCGTAAAAATTAAATTATACCGCCATATTTAATTAATATCTATGGATACAGGTTTTTACAGCCAATCTAAACATTTTAAAATCCTTCAAAAAAGTGTAAAGAATTTAATTTCCCGCCAAAGAAGTTTCTAATTTCCCACCAAAATTCCGATATGCGTGTTATTAATCATTAAAAATAGATGCTTTTCTTATGCTATTTTGTCCCCAAAGTGTAGTTTTTTTTATATGTTACAAAGGGGCAGACGAGTAGGCAGCAGGCACCGAAGTGCCTACCGGCGCTCATGGACATCTGCACGACCAGAAGGCCAGCAGAAAATAAGAAATGTTTGTCATAGACTCTGACATTATGAAAGCCCCTTTCCATATGATGTGAAATCGTATAATCATGACAAACGCAGTAACTTTTAATTCAATTTATGTAGTATGTTACTAAAAGACAAAGAATTTAAATTTTGGTATGCGACACACAATGCTTTTTAGTTAAACATGTAACGTAATACGTATACGTAACGAGCGACCGTCTGGCGACTTCAGCGTTGCTGGTTCAACTGCTCCGTTGCGTGATTCCGATCGAATGCCCACCGCCCTGCTCTATAGAGCGCACTATGTTTGATCGCATCGCGCACGCGCGTTCGCCACGGCGTCGCCACGCGTCGCTAGGCCCGCTCACCCCTGCAGCTCGGCGCTGAGCCCCACGGAGCCCTTGTACAGCTTGGTGGTGAGCGCGCACAGCGTGCTGAGCTTGTGCTGCAGCGACTGCAGGTAGTCGGCCGCCGCGCTGAACTCGGGGTCCTTCACCCTGCAATTGCAATTCTAAATCAGAAGATGCTCTTTCGTTCATTTTCATTCAATTGATTCAATTATTAAAATAAAACCACACGCACACCAATGCCGAACGATTTATACACACATGTGTACGTTTTACAAAGTTGGCAAAAAAAGTAGATGTCATTGTACTAAAAGTTAAACTAGTAGCTTAATAAGTATACTGGACGCAATTCCACCAAGTAATCTCTACTTCAAAATATTGCACAAAAAACCGGAGAAAATTTAAATTAAAGGGGCTTAAATTTTCTAAAAGAGCATCAGGATTAAATTTTTAGAAAAACGTTATTTGAGCCCATAAATAGTTTTTAAGAAAAATTTGGACATTTTTTTCAGATAGTTTTTCCTAACTATGCTCCCAATTTGATAAAAAAGTATAACCCGCTCACCTAGCTCCGTTCGTCGTTTTGGCTTCGCCCCCTCCGTACAGAGCGTTGCTCAACCCCCAAAGGTTCAGAGCGCTGTTCTCACTTTTGAACACCTGGTGGTGATGATGAAATTAGGGGTACACGTTTTTATACGAACCAAAATGACAAAATTCAAATTCAAGAGTTTATTTATTATATTAATACACAAAATACAAATACCAAAGTGTGATCAATTTTTTTTCTCTTTCAACTACGCAGTACGTGTATCATTAATCACGTACGTGTTATTATTAATCACTACACATAGCCGATCACAAAGGACGCATTTTCTACCTAGAACCAAAATCGTGCAGTAATATTGTATGAAATTTCGTAACTGCACTGTTTTTAATTTCATATTACCACAGACATTTAATCTCTCCCATTAAGATTCATATTGAATCAAAAAGATACTGGCTTAAATAAAAATTGAATGAATAAATTAGCAAAAACAGCGTGCTTTCTATAACATTGTAAAACTGATACAACAAATTTAGCAAGAAAAGTTAAAAAACGACTTTTGAAGTTATTTAACAAATACGTTTACAGCGTATCCGATACGGAACCCTTCTATACCCCAATTACGTCAACATACATTACTTTATACAGTAAGTATTGAGCTAAGGTACTTTCAGTCGGTTGCCCCATTTCAAAATCCTAGTATGGGCATTTGAAATACGTGATAAATCGTCTAAGAATCGTCAAAAATGTCCCGATCAGGTAGGACACAACATATTGTGTCTAGTCTAAAAATCTTATTCCATTATCTTATCTCCATTATTCTAATACCGGAGCCAGACAGCTCAAAGTGTTTGTACATTTTTGTCCTTGAAGACGACATAGTTCTACAAAACTTTGTGCAGCTACACAAAGTCCCTGGCCACACTACATGATCATTGAAATTATCATTCAAATGAAGCTATGTCTGGCTTCGGCATAAAGTGTGAAAGTAAATATTAATTGCAACGCTGGTTAGTGTGTGTGCAGCGATTTTATTATAAACTCAAACTCAACCGCGCACTGCAAGGTCAACTAATCGCACGATCGATTCAGCGGAGTTTTACAAGTTTGGAGGGGAATGCATTTTGAGACAGAATGCACTCTATCTCATTGAAAAAGAATTAAATTTTAAACATATACGTATGTTGTACGGCGTATTGTAATCGCCAATTTGACTTTACACCAGGTGAGATTAAGGTCAAAAGTTAATTTTTTACATCTATGCGCTTCCTAATTTATAACGTTGACTCATCTCATTAATAGGTCCATTCGTTTTGACGAAAATCGTTGGTCAAACGGAAACACTAATTTATCGCGGTTATTATTCTAATAAACTGTTTATTACATATTCTCTAAGAGTACGCTATATATTATTATGCTAATCTTTTTTCTAAATTCTTGATGATTCTTTTATGTATTTTTGAATTTTCATGGAAAAATAAGTTAACCCATTCGGGTTATTCGCGCTCAATTGGTCGCACCTCCTGTGTATTACTCAATTAAGGGTGTTAGATGTGTGATCCATTCTAACACTGGTTTATAATTAAAAAAAAAAAAACTGGTTTATATTTGATATGCGACCTCCCCTGTGTTTCGGAAGACACGTAAAACATTGGGACCCGATTTATGTCACTGAGTGATATTAGTCGTGAGGTTGCAGAGATCGTGGGGGTTCCGAGGATGACGTCAGTTTACAATCGATCATGTTAACTCGCCCTACAGCCACATCCTCTGTAATCTAAGCGGACCCTAGTGCTAAAACGGGATAACGCTAGGAAGAAGAAGAAGATTGGACCATAAAATTAAACCTTTTAAAATTATTTTATCTTTCGCAGACAAGCAGGCGACGGCACGGAACCAAGCGAAACTAGTTCAGAGCTGGCCGACTCTAGCGACACACCGTTGTTGTTGAGAACCATTTCCTCGGACAACGAAACAAATGCGACGAATTTGGCACAATTGTAGTTCATATAGGGGAAGGTGTGCGAATGCTAAATTTTTTTTTTTTTTTTATAATGTGCAATATTACAAACATTTGTGAACTTTAAGGAGTTTTTAGACTAAACAAACATAGAGCTAGATTCTTTCTTCCACAATCTTTTAGTGTAAATGTAAGCTCGTATTTAGCGTTTACACGGAAATATCAACTAGCAGTTGACTAGAATAAGTATAAATCTTTGTGAACGCAGACAGAACAACGAAAGAATGCTCTACATCTGTTTACAATAAAAGAATTTGATAGAGTAGGTATAAAAGATATATGTATTTTATGTATATACATAAAAACGAATATATATCGCCCTAGGTCACGCCATAACTTGAGAACGGCTAGACCAATTTAAGTCATTTATTTCTATAAATATTCCTTGAAGTCAGTCGTAATGGAATCATATCAATAGGCTATGTATGTATATGATGTAATTCGAATTATAGAATACAATTGTAAAAGAAACCGACTTCACATTTTTAAATCGACTTCAAATGATCAAAACTGACCCTAATTTAAATGAGAGCATCCGGGAAGAACCAGCTTTAAAATGAAAGAAGACTTATCAAAATCGGTTCACCCAGTCGAAAGTTCTGAGGTCACATACAAAATACAAAAACATACAGTCGTATAAGAACGTAACCCGCATGCATAGAGCTACCGGTGAGAGAGACAGAAGAATGTTTGTACGTCCATCTCTTTTACACTAATAGATCAAAGTACCCCTCGTTGCCCCGTATCAACGACCTGTACAGTGGCCCTATTTATCTAATGCACACAATTATAATGTCTAATGCATTCGCGGTAAAGTTTATTTTCCTAATAACAAGTAAGTACGGATTGATAAAGTGTACGTTAACTTTTAGTACCAGTTCGTAGTGTTTTCGTTTCACGGTCATTTCGTAATATTCCGCACTACTTTCTTGTGTTTATAAATTTTACTACGCACTAGTCTATTGGACAGTAAATAAACACCACATTATTCGTAATAATGTTTATATTATGTATGCTCTTTAAATAGTATACAATCTTTAAAGTCTGTCATTCGGATTAGACGCTGTAATCTTCAGATTGCTTTTCCGATTTTGATGGGATTTTTACAGAAAGATAGAAAAAGATGCAGCATTTATCTTAAATGTTATTGCATAACAGTCGATTTAAATAAATCAAATTTTACTATGACTTTAAGCCCTTCAGAAATTTGACAAAAAATTCGGTAAACAATATCTAATTTTTCTTTCTTTTTTCGTTGAAAAGAATATTCGGAATACTTTTTAGGTATGTCTAATATTCCCTTTTTCCCTCCTACTAAGCTGAAATTAAAAGCTTGTATTAGGAGTGGGTGCGACAATACCCCAACGGCGGTGGGGTTTGAACCGGGTACCTTGCGGATTTTTAAAAAGACCTTAGGCAAGCTCTCAAATGGGAAAAACAAACCCCTGATTTTGAAACATTCTTCATTGGTACTCCGCTCCCGTTGGACTTAGCGTGACGATATAACTAACCTATAGCCTTCCTCGATAAATGACCTATCTACACTGAAAGAATTTTTCAAATCGGATCTATACTTCCTGAGATTAACGCGTTCAAACAAACAAACTCTTCAGCTTTATATATTAGTATAGATATAGCTTTTGCTCAGGCAAGTCGGACTAACAAAAGCAATTAAGTTGCTTTAACATACCGTTAAAAGAGCATGGCAGATAGCACTAAAAGTCTTGAGAAGATTAATTTTTGTGAATATTGCTATTTACATGACAAAATTTAAGAAAGAAAGAAAGAATCTTTTATTTTAGGGGAATTTACTTTAGAAGCAACAAATACTTTCACTTCTTTATATTTAAAGAAGCAAGGAGGGGGCTATAGCTTAATCAGCAGCCGGCATTTGAGTCGGTCGCTAAGTTAAGCAGTTCTTAATGCGACCGGGTAATAGATGGGCCATCCTTTCTAACATTGGAAACCTCAGACCTCCTTTTGGCGACCTTTCATTTTGTAGCTATACGGTAACCACCACTTTCGTTTATTTAAATAGAACCACAGATGCGAATACTCATTCATTACACACAATGGAACTACGGTAATTAAACAGATATGTAGTAAGTGCAATAAATAAAAAAAAAATTATACTACAGTGCCCTCACTTTCATTAACTTTTGACTCCCTAAACACAATGGTACTATACTTTCTCCGTCCGCGTATATTAAACGTATATTTTATTTCACCCATACAATAATTTGACTTCCATTTATTTTTACAACATTAATCCCGTATTATTTAATATTTACTTCATTCAAACTCTAATATTAATTATTTATAAAGTATCAGCCTATTTTATAAATAATTAATATTATTTTTTTTTCATATTTTTGTATGTATGTAATTATATATTTCTAAAAAAAAAATATTTGTGTATAACAGGCGGTTACCTATAACACAGGCATTAAGTTGTCTACCTTGGGAACAGACGTCCGTGTGTCATATAGTCCTGTATATATTTATTTTAAAACAACATAATCAAAAAAATAAAATTTTTATATATATAATTCTCCTGCACATGTGTATGTCATTTAAATCCTCCTAAACTCGTCATTAAAGGCCGGCAACGCATCTGCTAGCCTTCTAGATATATATTGGGCTCCCATTAATGTCACTGAGTGATATTAGCCGCGAGATCGTGAGGGCTCCGGGGACGACTTCAGATGAAGTCATCTTGACTCGCCCCATAGTCACATCCTCTGCAATTTAAGCGGACACTGGTGTCCCCCTGTCCCCCCCTAACGTATCACAGTCCACCCTGGTGTACTGTGATAACGTTAGGAAGAAGATTATTCAAACTGTTTTTTATTGTTGCGAATGTTCCATTCCGTTCTGTTCCGTTCCTTTCAGTTCCGTACGTATTCTATTCCGTTCTTTTATACCCTACTTTATTCCACTCTTGAGCTATCAAGGTTTTTAAAAACTTGTTTTAAAAAATAAGTTTAGAAAATACAACGTTCATTCGTTAATGCACTCAGATGATTTATGCACAATATTCTAAAGATTTATTTCAACATGCATTCCTTTGACATACTTAAAATCAAATATTATTTGTTAAAATTTCCTACAAATACCGCAGTTACGAGAAATATTGAATAAGTTTCTAATTCGGTGGCACAGGTTGGCGCAAAGTTTACTAATATTTGTATCAAAAACAATAAATTTCAAAATGAAAAATGGCGAAAGTTATGTGTTTTGTAACAGAGAGCGATTCTCGCTTCAATGGGTTTCCAATCAAGAAAGTTGAAAATCTATAGTAATATATAAAACTAAGGAATTTGTTTGTTTGTTTGCTTGAAGGCGCTAATCTCAGGATTTACTGGTCCGATTTTAAAGAATCTTTCAGTGTTAGATAGCCCATTTATCGAGGATAGCTATAGGCGAGACCATCACGCTAAAATTGAATAATTTTACGCCGATAAAGTCGCGGGAATAGCTAGTATAGTGTACATTGCTATAGTTTATGACGTAGAAATTTGTATCCTTTAATTATGCAAAAGCTTAGGAATATTAACGTCTCAGCATTTTAAGTACTGACAAATGAACTACGAGTCAGTCAGCTCATCTGACAAATTAGCTGACTGACTGTTAGCTCATTTGTCAGTATTTAAGACTTTCCTGCAATAATAAAGAAATATATGTTTACTCAAACATAACCTTGTAACGAAATATATTCGTTCTACATGAAAGATAAATAAGATACACAATATTTATACTAATATATAAAGCTGAAGAGTTTGTTTGTTTGTTTACTTCAACGCTATAACCTAAGGAACTACTGGTCCAATTAGAAAAAAATCTTCAGTGTTAGATAGCCCATTTATCGAGAAAGGCTATAAATCATCGCTTTAAAATAGAATCATTTTTTTTACTTAATTTTTCGCGTACAAAGTCGCGGGCACAACTAGTCTATAAATAAAAGCATGTTAAAAAATAAACCACGCCCTCAGGAATACCATTTTTTCCTATTTTACCCAGTGGACCGCTAGGATTGAACCCGCACTTAATACAGTAGCATGTTGTGACTAAGAAATCATTGTCATAATTTAGAGCCTCAATAGCTCAACGGTATAATGTGTGGACTGAAATCCGCAAGGTACCAGGTTCAGAACCCACCGCCGTTGGGGTATAGTGGCACCCACTCCTAATACAAAGTTTTAATTTAAGCTTAGTAGGAGGGGAAGAGGGAATATTAGACATACCTAAAAAGTATTCCTAATATTGGCAATGCTGTCACGTCTAGTGATGGTGTTGTTGTCGCGTTTCGTTCGGTTTGTGAGACTTCCTGGTGGCCTAAACTTGTCATTAAGGGCCGGCAGAGCATCTGCTGTCCTTCTGGTCGTGCAGATGTCCATTGGCGCCGGTAGGCACTTCGGTGCCTACTGCCTGCTCGTCTGCCCCCTTGTAACATTTAAAAAAAAAAAACTAATTATCTCGATTTTAGCATCAAGACTATTAATGGTAATATTATAAGATAATAACGTGTATTCAATATTAAGCAAGTTAGGGTTCTGACATAATAACATTTGTTGGGTCCGGTAGTTTTTTATAAAAAGTTAATTCAATGGGACGAAGTCCTGCACTGTTACGTTTATGTCTTCCAAATTCTCCGTGCAATTTCCTTTGTCGTCTCCATATATTGTGGTACTATCTAGAATCTTTTAGGAAATATTAATTTTACATGTCACCCTAGACGACAGATCTAGTTCTATAGCCGTATATCTGACATCAATGTGAGTTTTAGCGAGGCTAACGAACATCGACTAATAAAATTCTTTTGAATTTAAAGAACGATGAATAGAATATAAAATCATGACAATATTGGTTTCATAATAACAAAATATTTTAGCAATAATTGAAGGTAAATTTGTTCTGAACTTGGCAACACTCCCTCCGCAAAGGGAACTGCCAAATTTGCTTTTTTACTTTTCTTCAATTGTTCATTCTACTCTTCATTCGTGAATCGTGATTTATATCATTGCGTGGGATATACAAAATAAAGTACCTTCTGCTTGTTTTGGGACTAAAGTGGAACGACGTAATGTTACTTTTAATCTCCAATTTCCTTTTTTTTAATTGAATAAAATAGTTTTATCTTTTTTTATTAAATCAGTTAAACAGTCGAAATCTTTGATAAATTAAAATGAAAATAATTATATACAAACTACAATCATTGTGATCCAATCCTTACAAATTTAAAATTTCTAAGATAAACAGGAATGAGACGTGTAGCTAGCATATTAAGTTTATACTAAAAATGTTTCTATGTATTTAATTACTGTTTTTGATTATTTAAAAATGAGTTTCAAAAGCCGCCATTTTTAAAACTTAAAATTGCTTACCTTACTTTTTTTTTCGCAGTGATCATTAGCTTTGCCTGACAATCATTAATTGTTACTATGTTACTGTAAAACAGTTACTTCAAAATATAAATAATGTAAATCTTGTCACCTGCTTCATCTGTCTCTTATAACTTATCAATTAATTTTACGTCTAGAAACATGTCTGAACGTGGATGTGGTAGGGCGCGTGGACGCGCTGGAAGAGGCGGAGATAAGGCTGGCCCTCCACCACGTCGACCTGGCGAGCAAGCTGTACCTGCGCAACAACAACCGGGCTATTCGGGCCCACGTCCTCAACCACCTTCAGCTTGGGGGTTACTGGGTGATATTAGTTGTGAGATTGTGGGGTTCAGGGGATGACGTCAAACAGACGAGCGTCTTAAGTTGCCTCACAGCCACATCCTCTGCAATTTAAGGGGACCCTGTGATTAGATCGGGATAACGCTGGATAGAGAAAATCATCATAATTTTATTGCGGATTCTTATTATAAGTTTCTTAAAGTTGCTGCGTATTTTAGGTTATTTTGAATTATATAGTTTCTGCTTAGGATGTAGCAATATATGGGTCTCTCTGAAGCAGCCATTGTGTCCATCTCTATGCACGTATTAGGACACACAGGTCACGATATAGGTGGAACTTTGTTTCCACTGCACCACATAGAGATTCCACATTGGTATCGTCGGCAAGTTTTAGGTCTAAAGCGAGTTAATAAGACAGGCAACATCGTTTCAACGTCCTCTATCAGCCTATTTAAGAGTTAATTCGAAATCTCCACCCAACACTGAGATACAGCTATTTTTGTCTTTTTAACTAAAATATGTTCTTGTTAAAAAGGCAAACAAATAAAATATCTATAAAATAACATTTTAATATCATTCATCACTTTATTAACTATACTTAAAATACATATTTCGCTACTATAATGTCGTTTTTATCGAATTACAAGCGGAATAAGTTGTAAATGATAAAACTCTTTCTGCGATGTCTCAAAAATCAGCTTTTTTTAGTTAGGTCAGTTTACGATTAAGCATGCGATATGTAATTTTCTCAGCCAGCTATCTCTTAGTGTTAAAGAATTCAAGAAGTGAAGAATTTGATAGCAGACTTGTACAGATTAAGGTGAATTGAGAAAAGATTTTTCGACCGATTACAAAAAAGGACAAGGTTCTCAATTCGACTGTATTTCTTTTATGTTTCTTACATCCGAACTTTGTACTGGGCAACTGTATTTGATGATTCTTTTTATATTTGAAAGCTGGTGCTTCCCGTGTTGGCCCACTGTAAATTGTTCCAGTTCTGACAGTTTACTTGAACTCGCTTCATTTGTTAACATTTTGTTATCTCTATTAATATATAAAGCTGAAGAGTTTCTTTGCTTGAACGCGCTAGTCTCAGGAACTACTGGTCTGATATAAAAAATTCTTTCAGTTTTAGATAGACCTTTTATGGAGGGAGGCTTAAATATTATCACTTTATAATAGAATTTATTTTTTGCCTAATTTTTCACGAAGTCGCGGGCACAGGTACTTTATAATAAGATGCAAACGGGTAGGCAGTTTATCTTACAGTAAGATTTCCGATGTTCAACTGTATTTAAAAAAATATCATCAGTCATAAGGAGAAAGCTGGTACTGGCGAACCTTCGCCCAAAGGTGACAACAGTCCTGCAAATTATTTTAATGAAATTAATATCAAGAGATAAAAATTGAATTCCATTCATTTTCATGTCCATTCGATAGGAACATTTACTGTTGCATTACTTCTCCTACCTTGAATCAGGAGGATGACATGCAAAAGTAAAGCAACAGTACGTCGAAGCTCAATCGTATCGTAACTTGTCATTCCAAGGAAAAAGGAACTTGGATGTATGGTAGGATACCCTACAAAATATCCATATTGTTTACGATAGAGCCACCGTATAAATTTCTTTTGAATTTTTTCTTTAGGAATCGTTCCTAATAATTTTAAACGATGTGAGACTGCTTGCTGGGTGACTCCTTGTTAATGTTCCTTTTGTGTATGAGATGAATCTTCCTCCTATAATTCCTTCAATTACTACTACTATTTATTTGTAACTGGTTTAAAGTGGTGCCAACCACTACAAATAAATGCATTTCATTTCATTTCAATTCGGCAGCCTCATAAATCTTCTCCTACGAACTTTGATGTGGAAGACCCACATCAAAATCAACGGTTTTAAACTTTTGAAACCACTGACGACACATTCTCTCATTCAAAGTAGCCTCATTGAAGACATCTTCTAGCAAAATTATGATGCACCTCAGCTGCAGTTTTTCTTAAATGAAAGACGTAGTAAGTTAAGTTTATATTGTTCTTGAATAAAACAAATTCATTTTAAGATCATTATTGACGGCGAATTCACACGAAAATCTTAGCTTAAAGCGGCGGAAACCTATTTGTACACTTAATATTTATTAACTCGTTTTATGTAGCTGCCCTAATAAGGTGCTACAACTTCAATCTTGGCAACCACCTCTGAAATCCTAGTGTTTGTGTAAAAATCGCTAGCAGACCTAATCAATAAATAATATTTCTTGATACCATTTCTAATACCTTTTTACAGACTTAAAATGAAGAGCAACTTTATTAAAATAAATACAACTCTCGTATTAAAATACACACAGCGTATCCACAAAATGACCAATTCTTTATCAATTATAATGAACGTGAACAAATCGCGCGTCGTCGAGTGGTTTTACGGCTGAATTGACCAAAATAAAAGCCTCCCGTGTAAACGAAACGACTGGTTATGAAAATATGTTTTTTTTTTTTTTATTTCAAGCATTAGTTGAGCGTGGATAAGATATTTCTACATTTCATGTACTGATTGGAATAATATTATAATAATATACTGATTGGAAACTAAGCGCTGATTGGTTCCCGCCCTTAGCTACCTGAGGCTAGGATTAATGAAAAATTAAGGAGCAAATAAAGATTGACGACTTGCGTAGATAGCGTTAAAAAAGTGTCCATTGAAGTATTTGAATGTATTTATTAAATAAAGTACAGTTATTAAAAACAATTACAGAAGAAACGAATAGTTTTACCGGATATCCGGCCAACCATGAGCCGAATATCCGGTCTGCAAGTTGTAATACGAGCGAACCGCACAAACTATTGGATGGTCTCGCTTGAATTCGGGTTCTTTCCTCTATAGCCTAGAGTTGCATTGTCTTTTTAATTTTATCGCAGACACGACCAGTTGAGGTTACGCTAAAAACCTGCTGTTATAGTTACGCAGGAAACCCTTAATTAGCGCGAAGTTTGCTAGACTTTTCGGCCCTGTATACAAAGACCAACGTAACCGTTTGTCCGCTTATTGTGGTAAAATTGGCATTTATTTCAGTAGCAATTCGTAGTTCGAGTATTTTTATAAAAATATTTTTAACTAAAATGTTGTCACGACGAGATCGTATAACTCGCACTGTCAAAACGTTATCAGATGTCTTTGAGAACCCCGGCACTAACTCTGCATGTCCTTACATTATACATCGTAATTTCACTGACTTGGTCAGAATATGTGGTTTGGCCAAATTCATACATTGTTAGTTATTTTCGGTAATACAATAGTCCTTGCAGTTACAAAGCAGCGACACGACGGTTGATAAACCAGTATCCACCTGAATTTTAAATTTAGCCCGTATAACGGATAATTACCGGAGATCCGTTTCATCTTAAATAACAATACTTTAAAATATTTCTGGTACAGTATTTCATATAAAATTGTTCGGGAAGGTCCGCACAATGCTGCCTCACGCATATTCCGTCATATTCCGGTATATTCCCCGCTGTAATCGGCGGCACCTGTCACGCGAACTACCTCACGCGCCCCGTCACTGTCTGCCCGCACGAACACACACAACTGCTGTCTATATAGTATCATATGCTATTTATTAATACATTTTTTTTGAAATACGAGTGCGTTATGAAAATATGTTCCTTTTTACTCATAACCTAATTACTGGATATCATGAGTAACATAATATTTGTATAGAGGATTCCCTTCGATATTACTGCAGTACACTTGGAGTCGTATAATTGGCACTTGTCACGTTTTGCACCTGGCTCTCAATTAAACAACACAATATAAGGGCACGTACGCATTGATCAACATGACGAGACGCGGATGTGTTTGCACGCACCCTAAGTGTTACGATTACTATGTGTGGTTGTGTCAATATGATATTGGGTAATAGTAAAAATAGGCGCGGGAAAACCAATCGATTCTAAAGCACTCTTTAATAAGTCCTGTTATAAATTATGTAAACCTGGGTAACTGCTATGTTTTGTAACATTACACTGCTTGCAGATAATATACTTTTACACACACATAAATGTAATATGTATACGTAAGAAATTAATATAATATTTATAAATATATTCCATTGGGTACTTCTTCTTGGCGTTTCGTTGGCAATCACTATATCATCGTAGCCTACAACATAACTTTATTAGAACGAATTTGCCACTAGTTTAAATTAAAAAAATACTATATGTGGATCTTTTTATATTTTTTTTATCATTTTTTATATCGTATACTGTTATTTATAATTTAAAATAAATTTTCTACTTATTTAGTTAAAAATATTATAATTCTGTTCTTTTAGTTGCAACTTGGTGAAGTTGTGGGATGATTTAACAGCAGCAACATTTGAAAAGGGTTTTATTTTTAACTACTGCAAAAATACCGTGGAGGAGGAAAAGAAATGTTGATAAAATATTAACAGGTTAAAGCTCCCCCGTGGCCTCGGATGGGGGTGAGTGTTTTTTATTTGATTTCACATCCAATTTGCCCGCGCCAGAAGAGACGCGCGTTGATGTGTAGTAAACTACGTAACACTAATCACATCAGCCCGACTTTGTCCACCTCCCATTCTTCATCTTAGTAACTCGAAAAGTTAAATTTTTTCATTAATTAAATTGTAGAAGTCCATAATGCGGCTGTTCCATCCAAAGCTAAGAGTTCTCTTCTGTCCTGTCGTCCACTCTTGGTAGAGTGGTCGGAGTCATGAAAACCTATGAGATCGCGTTGACCAAAAGATCACGTTTGTTTTAAAATTCTAACCCCGTCTCTTGTGATTCATTCCTAAATTAATTGTAGAATCTATGATGATTTTGATTCGGAGCGATATATGCGTTGATTGAGAGACAGACATCAGTGCAGTGTTGTACTTTGATAAGTGTGTCGGTGGTTTAGTGTAGCTCAGGCGGACCTATGTTTAATTATACCTTATTATATATAGAAAAAATTCTCGTTATATGTAGTGATCTTAACAAACGAAAAAAAAACATATGTAAAATGTAACCATTATATTGCTACACAGTCAGACATCAAACCCAAGAATGTAGGGACCAGTGTATGATACATGCAGGCTGAAATTAATCTCAAACTGAAGAGGCCTCGAATTGAAATCACCATCGATGTAACACACCCTCTCCAGAGCACCCATATACCGCGCAGCTGAAAACCAAAACACACATCAAAGCGACAATGCGGGAGGGTGAATTTGTCTAGGTGATTGTCTGTCCGTGCCTTAAAGATGCTAGATGTGGCCAGAGAAAATAAAAAAATAACTTATCATTTTTTTTAAACCTATTTTTTTTCTCGATTTCATTATGTTATATAAAAATTAAAACGCATACAGTATGATTGGGTAGGTAAATTATTGGAAATATAGATACCCATATCCCACTTTCGCAATAAGGGCTAGTACATTCTCTAGACAACATTATGTTAAATATTACACATTTCAACATGAGTACTCTTTCTATAAAATTCCCTTTCAAATGCTGAAGTTTTTGTCTGTTATCAGAGATGATTCCGGTTCACTTTCTCATAATTTCGAGCCATAATTTTTTTCATAATTCTACACATAGTTCGCCGTCAGTGTTCCCCATTATATAAAATAAATATTTATCAGGTGGGGAGAACATAAGTACACTTAAAAATATAATTTTGTCTTATCTAGCGATACTGGTTCTTGATTTTTTCTATAGTAATAAGTGCAGTGAGATACATATAGAGCGCGTCATTACGCAACACTGTCTGAATGTGACAAATCAGGGCTGCAACAATGAGAAAACTCTGTTAAAAGCACCGGATACTTGTTAGGAAGTGCTAAATATTATGTAAAAAAAGCTTAAGATTTAATACACCCTTCTGGTCGTTAGCGAGATTTTTGTACTATGAAAAAAGAATATCGCTCATTTCACACAGAGGTTCCTTTTACAAAAGAAGACGTTACTTTTCTACTCAAAATCTACAAATATCGACATATTTCTGTCAATAAATTCAGTATAGTATGTATCTTACACCGAAAATAAATTTTGTGGACCATCGTTCTCAAATGATTTATAAAACAACAACTGATGAAAAGTCATTCCATGTTGCCTAAGTAAGTCACGTTTTCCCAATTGTGGACACGTTTATCGGTTTTGGTTAAGAAAGGTGGTTATTTGCGCTAAAAACTTAGAAAATTACAGGCATAATTATCATCATAAAAAGCACGAAAAATAAGATTATAGAAAATTATTGAATATTAACCCAATAAAGAATCGCAATGAAAAGTCCAGTAATATATTTGCTAGTCAAAATACCATGACACAAAAAATAATTGCCCTATAAAAATTTTACTTCAGTGTTAATGTTTTTCTACATAAATATACCCACTCTACGTCATATTAACTATATCTGACCGACTAATGATAAAATATATTATATAATAACATGCCTCATCCAGTGTCTGTACATCCCGCACTAATACAGTGCATCGTTACGCCGCAAAGGGCACACTCGCTTTGTATCGAATCTTTATCGCCGCTTTTATTTTTCACCTTCAAGTTTCGTCATCTTCGCTTATTTACAGATGCGTTGCCGGTCTTTGAAAAATAACTTATCTCTAGCAAATCAAACGGATAATCAGATGGTGCTGGTGAAACTTCCAGATATGTAAATGATTGTTTCTCTTATCAGATACAAAAAACAGCGTCAAACCTTTTCGCAAATAAAAAAAAATTCATGGTTTAACTTTCGGAAAGATCTGAAACGTTACGATTAATGTGGGTAAATGGATGGAACCCGCCCTAAAGAGACAACAGTACTGTACGAAGAAGTGAACAATTATAAGGCGTTTGAATTTATATGGGGACAACCTGAATAGCAAGGAAGTGAACTATTTAAACAATCATATTGATAAATGCAAGGTATTTGCACCATAAGTTAAAAATACAACTAATAGGGAAATACTCGTAATCTATATATATTTAACATAAACAAATCAAATGTGATGTTTGGAGCAATTGATCTGTGACCGAAATATTCAAGTTTCCTCTTCTTTACCGCGTATAAAACTTCTGCTTTCTTCTTCACGCGACTTAGAACGAATAAATAATTTTTAACTAATAAATTAAGAATAAATTATTGTTAGAATGCAAATGTAATATAAGTAAGTAAGAGAAAGGAAGCATTACACAGACTGAACTCCATCATTCTACCGTGAAACATAAGAGTTTTATATTTATTTTTTTTTTGTTAATATTAAGGTCCTACAATTATAGGACCTTATTTAATTTGTCAGGTCTCTGACGTCTTGTTTTATTTATTGGACAAGGAAGCGTGACTTTCAGAAAGGTATACTATGTAAAGGTATATTTCTGAAAGGTATTGCGTAGCCAAGAAAAATTTTAATGATATCACTTGTATTCAAAACGTGTGGGCGAAATTTTTGCGCTGACAAATATCCCTACGGATTATGTATACTCGCTTTGAGCACGTCAGTGAAAATAATATTGCTGTATTTGTCACGGTAATGGATTTTTCATGCGTACTGAATAATTTGGCATTATAACAAATGGCCTATCCGTCAATTTTTCCGCGTTGACAGCAATTATTTTATTGAATTTCGAAGATCTTAATGTTTTTTCGAATTTATAATTAAAATTAGATTAGCCTATATGACTAGTTATCATCATTTCAGCCTTGGTGCGTCCACTGCTGAACGTAGGCCTCCTCCATCAATTTCCACGAATGGCGGTGTTGCGCCGCTTGTATCCAACTTGACTAGCTATAACATTAGTTAACTACCAATTGTAGTTTTCATTTATTTGACAAGCTGTTTCAGAGAATAGAATGACAATGATTAAATTTAAAAAAGGAGATTAGTAAATAGACATGCAAACAGATAGAAGACAATAATTACAAAAACTATTTGGTGTACAAGCCTGAGAACTCCAGAGTCGAAATAAATGGTAAAAGATGAGTCGTTTACTTAGTTAAAACAAACGTACCTACTATAGACGAAACATCCGTGCGGGTTTCGTCCAAAGCACATACCGGGAAATAAAAGCATATAAAAGTGTTAAATTTATAAAGCGCGCGTGTCCCGGTCCTTGTATTTTTATAACGGAATACGGGTATCCCTTGAGATAAACATTAAGGAAAGAGGAATAGATACAGAACAAACAGGAATTCTCGTCTTCATACATCGGTAAAAGTTTACACGCGTTTATTCTTTTACGCGAATTTTGCGAAACGTGTTTGACTGGCCCGTTGGCGCAATGGGCAGTGACCCTGCCTTCCGGTCCAGGAGTCGTGGGTTCGATTCCCGCCTCGAGTCTGGGTGTTATTATCTATATGTTTGTATTTATATATTTCTAAAAAAATATATATTTGTGTGTAACAGGCGTCTGTTACCTATAACACAGGCATTAATTTGTCTACCTTAGGAACAGACGTCCGTTTAAAGACAAAGATATATTTATTGCATTGCATTAAAGAGTTAAATTTCTCAATTGGTTTTAATAATAGCGGTTATTTTAACATATATATGCAGTCGAATTGAGAAGCTCTTTCTTTCTTGAAGTCGGTCGAGAACATTACATTCAACGCAGACCAAGTCACGGAAAACAACTAGTGTTAATATAAAGTCTCTCCATAGTATATCTCTATGATTTTCGATGCAAGATTCAGAGTTAGCGAGGGTCAGTTTTAAATGTCAGAGCTCTAACAATCATGGTCTAATTTCAATACATTACGCATGTTTAAGAAACCATGGAATTTATTGTTACAAATACGTCTATTGAATTCAAATTTAGCAATTTATTCCATTGTCGGCATTATTATATTAGATAGCCGTTTATAAACACAATGAGAGATGCTAAGATGACCACTACGCCTTTTGAATTCGTAAGCTATATGTAAATTACTTGCATGGTTTTTATAAGAAAATACATGTTTTTTTTTTGTAATTTAAATAACAACACTAATTTTTAAACTAGTTCTTACCGGCGTCTTCGTCCACGTAAAATTTTAGCACGATGAATGGACTGTCTAACAATGAAAGAATTTTTCAAATCTGACCAGTAGTCCCTGAGATTAGCGCGTCCAAGCAAACAAACAAACTCTTCAGCTGTATATATTAGTATAGATACCGGTAGAGATTGGTTAACTCTTAATTAAATTAATAGTTAACCAAGTTAACTGTTAATTAAATTAATAGTTAACCAAGTTAACTGTTAATTAAATTAATAGTT
>JANCMC010050420.1:7987357-8121343 GCA_024363005.1 Charaxes varanes | reverse complement strand
AACCAAGTTAACTTTTAATTAAATTAATAGTTAACCAAGTTAACTTTTAATTAAATTAATAGTTAACCAAGTTAACTTTTAATTAAATTAATAGTTAACCAAGTTAACTCTAAATTAAATTAATAGTTAACCAAGTTAACTGTTAATTAAATTAATAGTTAACCAAGGTTACTGTTAATTAAAAAAGGGAAATATACGTGATCGCTAACCACTAGGCCTTTACAGTTGTGCTTGTCAGTAATAAAATATCTCGAGCGAGTCGCACACAATGCGATGGGAGTGCACCGAGGGTTCGGCGAGCAGATTCGGGGCAGAGAAGGTCACGTCGTTATCGGTCAGGCGGCGACCTTTGTGAAGATGGGCAAACCGCGGTATTGCACGCAAAAATGTTTTATGCATGCCCTTCTAAATCGATTTTACTTTATACTCCGCTAAATTACCTTAATAGCTGACAACTTAGAGCCTCAATAGCTCAACGGTGTAAGGTATGGACTGAAATCCGGACTTTAACTTGTGTCTCACTTTTTGAAACCAAAGATCGGTGGGGTTTGAACCGGGTACCTTGCGGATTTCAGTCCATACCTTATACCGTTGACCTATTGAGGCTCTAATTTTATTAAAAATATAGTAGTCCATGTAATAGTAGTAAGCCTATGTTGTTACTGACATCATGTTGCGATTCCGTTGCACGGTTTAAAAGTGGTACATTTGCAGCGGTTTATCGCGTACAGTTGCTTGCTTCCATTTCACCGTCGACAACAGACCGGTCCGCTGCCGCTGACTAGGCCAAGTTCACTATTACATATCGCTTCGTACGTAAGCGCTTAGCGACGATAGTCTTAAGAAATATAATTTTTTTTATGCAGGTAAGGTTGCAAACAAGCATATGGTCTTCCCGATGGTAGCTTATAGATATACAGTAGTTTATAGTTTACAGACGTTTCGGAATTAATTTGAATTAAAAATGTGTAGCGTACGAAACGTACCTGTGTAAATTGCTACATGATTAATAAACAATTTTTAAACGAATGCAAAATCTATATACATGAAGCGAAAAAAAAACAACACAAATTACGTATGAAATTTGGCACAATTAAATTTCATATAGGAGGATAGGAGGGTGTGCGAATGCTAATATTTTTATAGAATATGCAGTATTTATATATTAAATTATTAATTGTCAAATATTACAATGTTGTCGTGCAAAGAATTTAAATTTTTGTACATAGTTTATAGCTTATAAGCAAATCAAAGGATTTGTGGCCAAAATTTTTACCACCAAGCGATGTTTAGTTCAATTAAAAATGCATTTATATCTAATACACATAAATAAAATTTAAGTGTCGGGTTGTAACCTTGAAATTATATTCTTTAATTAAACGCATTATATACGGAGCCCATTGAGATAAATTAATACCGTTTATTCTGTCTGTTTCTTATGTCTAAATCGGTCGGACCGATTTCGAAGGACTCTTAAAGGTAGATAACTGATAATACCAGAAATACTAAAGGTGACTTTACTTTTAGCAAGTTAGGTTTCCGAACGAAAAAATGTACATCAATAATTGACCTATGTTTGTCAATGGAATTTGTGATATTGTTCAGTTTGCTGATGATACATCTTTGATCATTAATATAGATGGAACCAAAGATAATTTTGACGACGTAAACAGTGCTTTATCTCAGGTATCACATTGGTTCGTCAATCCGTCGTTCGTCAATCACATCAATTTATGCTTGATTGCAAAGAAAACAAATTGCTTAGAATTTAGCTTATCACATGTAAAGAGTACATGTAGTCAAACATTAACTATAAATGGTGAAACACTGAAAATGAAGTACAATAGAAGTATTATTCAAATAAAATTATAAATAAATATATTATTTGTAGCATTGCCTAAATTCTTTCTTTTTTTGTACTGTTTACTATTTAATCAAAATTATAAATTAAAACTAACTGTCACCTGTAACATATGGTTCCTTCCTCTGCAACGCGATGGACCCGGCACCCGCACGGCGAATCCATGGAATGCTAAGAAATTCGTCTCATCACAACAGAAGTTCTTTTTTTATAATTATAATTACTACTATCAACAAATACTGTTCTTTAACTATACATATAATTTCAGAACCTTCGAAAAAGCAATGTAACTTTCCTTTAAATAAAAAATTAGCTTAGTCCGAATAAGCAATTTATACTTTACCTTATGAGTTAAAAGATGTTAAATCTTTTTCCATAGAACTGTACGTGAATAGATACACGGTACATTACGAGTAAATCTTTTTTAAACGCAGCGGAAATGGTTTGTGAAAGTTACTTGATTTTCTTTACTAAAAAGTGTTGATGGACCACTTTCATGTAAATAAAACCTTAAGGTTGCCTCTGTGTGAACAACTTACAAATCGGTCACTAGTATGATGTATGTTCGCATAGTTCGCAAGTCATAAGTACTCTTTCAACTCTTTTGGTCAAACATGAAGTATAAACTGTCATTCTTTATTTGTGGATAATCATGAATATGATGTTGCAATATTGGTGTTGGATTCTCATTATCCAAATAAAATTAAAAAAAATCGATAAGTGGGATTTCTGTAAGTATTATTATTATGAACTACATGCTTCCAAAATATGTACGAATACACGATTACGATAAAAAATAATTGCAAAAAACTAGTATTATATAACTATGTAGTAATTGATATACCAATGACATAAATTGTACATTTTAACGATACCAATTACATTATTTTCCTTATTGCTGTTATCTTCACTGCTATAACGAATGGCTGCATGCTTTATATACATATTTCTAAGTTTTGATATTCGGAAGTCTCACACTATTAAACAAAATTTAAAACACACGCCTGAATGAAATTTAACATTAACTTTATAGCTTTTGGATTTGTAAACACAAAATTAACACAAAATGCTTTTTTCCTAGTAAAAATCATATTCAAATTCAAAAGTAAGTAAGTACTGAGACGAAGTCCGTTATATTTATATTAGTATATTATCTATGATGTCCGATGGCGTGGATAGAGACTTGTTTGACATAAGCTATTTGTAACTTTTTAAAGGTCGTAAATGTTGACAGATAGATAATAAGGTAAGAAATTCTTTACTATTAGAAAAACAAATTACATGGTACATATAACTCAAAGTTAAGACTTTTATGATCTGTAGTTTCTTAACACGGGTGTAGAATCTTATAAATATGTACGGCAAGATCAAAAGCCGGTTACGCTGGCTAGATTGTTAAATCTATGTTAAGGGTAACCAGCCCTCTCCCCTAACCGGCAGAATTGATAAATACCTAGTTTTCCTAATTACTTACATGGAAATGATTATTTTCAAAGTTTTAATTTAATTTAAAATGATAAAATATTTATTTATACTGATATTTATTATCACCCGGTCGCATCCAGAGCAACTTAACTTAGCGATCGACTCAAATGCCGACCACTGATTAGGCCACGACCTCCACAGCCTGAGCCTATTGAATGCAAAAAAGGCAATAAAATCTTTCCTCTTAATAATATTAATATAGACTATCGTCTAAGCGCATAATTTCCCTAACATCTGATTCTCATGCGCACTGATATGGATTTATTTCCTATAAACGAATCTTCTGCACTAAAACACACTGTTATAATTGTAAGTAACGGTGTTCGCGCGATATCAGCCGCTCTAAAATCTAGCACTGTGCTAACAGTATCTTGTGGTTTTGCGCCATTCGAGACTTCGGCTACGTATTCTGTAACCTCATTCTCATCTCGCATTTCACTTAGAATTTTTCATTTTTCACTTTTCAACATTTTAAATTAGAACGCTTTGAAGTTATACTTCAGAGTATATTTTAACATACATATCTAAAGTTGTTCGTAAGCCTTTGATTTTTGGCCTTCCTTGTCAGGCTTTATAGTTTGAAAAACTGGGGCTAATATTGACATCTGTGAAAGTTTGGGCATATCGTATATCCTTTTGAAATACACTTTTCCGTTCACATCTTATAAACATAACATATTTATATAATTTCTAACCATTAAGTTTATACCACTATTATTATTACAATATTTATGCTTAGTTTGAAGACAAACTAGATAATCAGGCGCACTTAAAAGTATATTTATTATTCTACAGAAATAACTTAATTTAATAATGGGACTAAAACATGACCAATATATTTATATGTATATAAAAGCGCAAGGTCATTTAACACGAAATCTCTTATATCAGGGGACGTACAAAGATTATATTTGATAAGGATGAAGTTTATAGTTAGAAGTAAGAGAGACTAGTAGTAGTATAGATAAACTCTCGATAGGGCTAGATTTTTTTTCTTTTATATAACAAGGGGCAAACGAGCAGGCAGTTCACCTAAGTGACTACTGATACCCATGGACAACTGCAACACCAGAGGGCTAGCAGATGCGTTGCCGGCCTTTGAGAAATGATTAAGGATTAAAGATTAAGGAGGCTATAGGCTATATGTCATGATACTAAAATTGAACCTATTTTTTTACCTAATTTTACTCGGACAAAGTCGCTAGTGTATTATAAAATTATGAATTCGAAAGTGAGTTCTGTAGCTCGTGGTGAGTTGACTACTACAGAATAAGGGCATAGATCCCTGATACGCTACAAACTGCTTGCCGCATCGTGTGACATCTTGATATTGATCAAACCTATGTACCTCACAAATCATAGTGGCTTACTTATATTGTTTCGCAGTCATATATTACGCGACTGTACTGCCTTTAAATACACGAGTATACTCGTTAGTGTATAATATAATTTTGTAAATAAAGTTATATACCGTAAATGACTTGTGTATATATACGCGAATGACTCGATGACGCGGGTGACATAGCGGCTATTTTTGCCTGTGGCGCCCTTCACAAATTGCTAACGTCCTCTAGGACTCCAGTGGCGTCTGCCGATACACTAATTGCGGGCATTTGTAAAATAATACGATTCGTGACGTCATTGTGATTAGTATTCTATACATTGGCTAATATGTACGAGGTACTTTTTAAAGAGTTTTTCTTGTACACTTAAAAGAAAGGAATGTGTAGTACATTGCTTTCTTTTCAGTGTAGGTCATACAGGTCTTTGGAACCAGTTACTAACATTCTTGTAGTACAGTTGTCTACTGGCATCGACAGTTGGTTGGACAAATCGTCTGTCTTGTATTTTTAGAATATTCGCAATATTTTTGGGTATCTATACTTCTATACTAGTATATAATGCTGAAGAGTTTGTTTGTTTGTTTGAACGCGCTGATCTTAGAAACTACTGGTCCTATTTGAAAAATTCTTTTAGTGTTAGATAGCCCATTTATCGAGCAAGGCTATATCAGGCTATATATTGTCAGGCTAAAATTGAATCTATCTTTTTTACCTAATTTTACGCGTACGAAGTCGTGGCAACAGCTAGTGTCATATTACCGTTTCCGTCCTAATAAGCTTAATTTAAAAATTAAAAGCTTGTGTCAGAAGTGACCAAAACTCCAGCGACGTCGGGATTTGAACTGGGTGTATTGCGGATTTTAGTCTATCTCTTCTATCGTTGAACTATTGAGGCGATTGGCTATAATTTACCAGCATACTTAGATAAAAAAAGAGAATGTCTGCTATACAGAACGATTAGTGCGATAATTTGGTGTAATAGTTTATAATCTTTATACTCAGAAGAACTTAACCATCGCTGTAACTTTCACAATCTGCTAAATGTGGTTGATATGATTTTAATGAATGTTTTCTATTGCGTGGATAGATATTCACTCTACAACGTAATTATGACGGTAATGATTTAGAAAGTTTATATATTATAGAATACCTATATTTTGCGATCAATTTCAAAATAATCAGTCTTGAAAGAGTCAGGCCCCTACCTCACCGAGACGCCGTGGCGACGTCGCTAACAACGTCACCATGGATATCTGCGGTTGCCAAATGAGCAGCCAGTTGTAATCGTGGCTACGCTTCTAATTTGGCGACGTCGCCAAACCCTCGCCAAGTGAGTTACCAGTTCTAAATTATAATATGAATTTGGATACGTAACTGGCGACGTCGCCACGACGTCGCGGTGGGGCGGGGCTTTTTTAAAACTATAGTTATAAAACTATAGTATAAGTAGGAAGGCTGACCCCACCACCATGTGGGATACATAGCCGAAAAGAGAGAGAGAGAGGCCATAATAAATGACAGGACAGGATAATACGTAATATCTGTTTCATTCAGAATCTATGAGATTAAATTTTCTTCGGTTCCGTTCCACCGTAGACCGCATCTACACTTTATCAAGTGTGACTGCGGTCAAGCGCTTGCCTATCTCCAATAAAAAAAAGAAGAAATCGACGAAATATTTCACCACTCGGGTGTCTAGAAGCATGTACTGAACTCATGGGATGCGTATCCGGCACGATGTCTCTTACATCTTGTATGGTAAAGTAGACATTATTAAAATTTCAACACAAATTTGCCTTTTTTTTCGTACTCCAATCGCAATAAGATCCTTTGGATCTGGAGTATAGCACTTTGTGAACCGCTACACACTATAACCCTACGTATCCCTCCATCTCCATTATTGAGCCCCTAGAGGATACCTCTTAAGTATTTCCTGGTCACATTAGTTTGTCTAGCTCACCTCTGTTTTCGAGGTAATCGGTAAAGGCAATCTCAGGGACCAATCAAGTTGATTAATGTATGCGACAATGATTTCCTCGGATTAGAACACCCATAGATTGGTATTGCACGTGACGGACGGACAAAAGGGTTTCCCGAGACGATACAACTCGCAATAATGAATGATGCTGGAGGCGAACACGCCCTAATACAGGGGTGACAAACGTATAGGCACATTTTTGAAGTAAAATTCATTTGCCCGAATGGGATAAACATAATAAATGCGAAAGAACAGAAAAAATGGTACGAATGAAGTTGGACTCAAAGCGATAAAATCTTCTTCCATCGTCTCCATACGACATTCGCTATTAAAGATCGATGTCCTATTCGCTATTTAAGGATTATTTATGGCTGTAGACAAGTCAACTGAAATTGAATTCCTGGAAAAACTTAACTTACTTTGTATAAATAAAAAATAATAAATATACTTTGCAAGAAAGACGGGTGAAATTTTTAATGGTTTACTTTAGTCACGACGTTGATAGTGCAGCGTTCATGTAACAGCATTTCACAAACTTTCTTCCTGTACATTTTCATCGGACTTATGCGAACTAAATTAAATTTTTCTCAGACTGTCATCGATTTCCGTACCGTCACACCCGACTCTAACAAATATTTGTAATTCGTTCGACGATGGGCTCGTTGGTCACCCCTGCCCCATTGTGTATCGCCTTCGGCTATTGCAAGTAGCTCGCCCATTATTATATAACAAATTAATATGGCTTAAAAGGGTTTTTCTCTCGGCCAATCTTTGTTTTGGTCTATTTAATGTAGGAGCTTTTAAGTCATAGTAGAAAAATAAATTCTCCTGAACGTATACTATTAAAGGCAATCAATACTTACTTTTAAATAGTACTAGTCGACAAACGCTGTGAATATTTCTTTAAAATTTAAATTCAAATGATTCTTTGGCACGATCTGTCAAGTCTTTTGTATCTTCAAATATTTTTTTTTTTTTATGTTACAAGGGGGCAGACGAGCAGGCAGTAGGCACCGAAGTGCCTATCGTCGCCCATGGTAATAATATAATCTGTCTATACAAATAATGCCATTACGCTATAACGCAAAAGAAATTACTCCTTGGTAATAAGTATTTGTATTACTTATTAAGTTCTCCGACATAACAATAGGACAAATGGATAACAGAGAGATAAATTTATTTGTCCCCGTAAATATACAAACACGCTGTTAAAAAAAGTGAAACTTTAATGATATAATTTATTCATACAAGTAAAGCCATTACGGTTTAACGCAAAATAAGTCACTCCTTGGTAGTAAACATTTCGTTTTACTTATCAAGTTCACCAATAGAACAAAGGGGCAAATAGATTACAGAGAGATAAATCTATTTGTCCCCGTAAATATAAAAATACGCTGTTTTAAAAAATAAAGTGACACTTTAATAATAGTAATTTATAATTGAACTGTGTGTTTGTATCGTTGTATTTTTTTTACGTTTTTTGTCTATATCGAAAACGTTAGTTCAAACATTTTTGACTGCCTGTGTGCTTGTTACGGGTTATCTACAAAATGGCTAGACCGATTTTGACAGGATATCCACTAGCAGGTAGCTGATGTTACAGGAAGTAACATCGGACACTTTAATTTTCGATAAATAATCAGGGTTTCGTACAAGGAGTGAAGACCATCAAAATCTAACAAAAAATCACTGTATTCAAAATTTGACAAAACCATTTCTTCGCTTAATGTAAGTATATAATCACATCAATGTTTTAAAGTACATAACCGAGCTATTTTTCAGGAGTTTCCTGCCTCGCACATCATCTTTGTAGAATCAGTTGCAGGAAAAAAACCAGGGAACACAACTAGACCGAACATTACCAAATTAAATTGACGTGTACCAGGCGTTTTAGCATGACAAAGTGGTTCCGCCATCCAACAATGAAATTCAACACAATCATCACAATTGAGTGATGATGCTATTGAATACAATCATCACACATCTCCAACCAATTACATCCACGATGAACAACAATGCGTTAAAGTTAAAAGGCATTAAGCAGCGCCGGCCATTTTTATTACAAAAGCTACTAGGAAAATATGACAGCGGTATTAATATGCGCCATGATTTAGTTAACGATAACTAACCAAAAGTTGATAGTTTTAATAACGTTATACCACATAAAAGTTTGGAATTTAACGATCGCGTATAAATATCTGGTATATTAGAATCTGTGTTTGTAATTAATGAAATCAGTTTTCATTTCGTATCTCGTTTCGTTAGTTGGGTGGTACGCCGCTTTTGAGACGCTATGGCCGTATATTATAGATGATTTGATAATCTTTTTGGAAGTTTTATCTTTATATCTTTAGCTTTAGAGAACTTGTTAGCTCATCGATAGATGGGCGGCCTTAAAATAGGTAGGGTTTCCGGTTCAAGCTCCGACTTGGCTGGGTTATTTCCGTAACTAAACCTAGGACTGTAGTCCCTCTAATTACGATTAATATCACAAAGTGACATTAATCGGGTCCCACTGTTTTACGTGCCTTCCGAAACACGGAGGAGACTCCATATATATATTTTTTAATTTGTCCTGTCTTTTTTATATACCTGCTTTTACCTAGAGGAGTATCACTTTAAAATTCATTACAAAATTGTAATCTATTAACTGTTTCCCGCAACTCTGTTCGCGTTATATAAATTTCCGAGAGCCCTTAACCTCCTTAATCCAGCCCAGTCACAATATCCTTTTTTAAGCCGATGCCTACTATGTGTAAACTACTTTTTTGCCAAATTTTATCTTTGTATGTCTCGTGGTTTTTGAAATTTCGTGTTACAGCTTACATTTTACGTGTTGACCTTACATTTTATATACATATAGATTAAATTTGTTTTTTAAATTAATTTGCCCATCAGCAATATATTGATATTTAGTATTATGCCACTTAAATTATACCAAATTTTAAATGTTGTATGCTAAACAAGGGAAATGAATAATGTTTTATCCGCGAGACGGAAATTGGTTAAATTGCTCCTTAGATTTGAAATAACAGTCGGGAGTGCCCGCGGACTGTTTCTTCTAATTAAATGTCTCTGCGGGTCTCAATAAGAAATATATAAAACTAACTGTACCTCGTGACTTCGTCCGCGTGGGCCAATCTTAATACTTAGGGATTTAAAAATAGTTATTTGATAAGGATTAACATCATGTTTATAAAAATACCTTCACAAATAATACATTACTTTAGAACAAATTTGGTTAGTATAAAAAAGGTATATTTGTATATAATTATACAAACTTCAACTTTAAAAGATAGACATATGTTGTCACGGACTTTTATATAGTACTTTTAAAGGAGAACAATTTAGTTGTACATGACTTTTGCGAAACGTTAACCATTTACGCAGCGCACGCAGCACGAAGCTCTCAAAAGGAAAAAAGAACCCCCGATTTTGAAACATTCTTCATTGGTGCTACGCTCCTATAGGTCTTAGCATGATGATATAATATAGCCTATAGCCTTCCTCGATAAATGAGGTATCTAACACTGGAAGAATTGTACAAATCGGATCAGTAATTCCTGATATTAGCGCGTTTAAACAAACAAACAAACAAACTCTTTAGATTTATATGTTACTAGTTGCTACCCGCGACTTCGTCAGCATAAAATTAGGTGAAAAGTTTAGCGTGATGATTTATGATGGCCATCTTTGATAAACGGGTTATCTCATTGGAATATTTTTTCAAATCGTACCAGTAGTTTCAGAGAATAGCGCGTTCAGGCAAACAAGCTCTTTAGCTTTATATATTACCTAGTATAGAAGTATACTATATAGATTTTTTAATATAGCAGGCTAGATTTTCAGGAATTATGAAAGCTTATAAAACTATATATTAGGTATTTATAAGTCTAAAAGCCACCACTGGCAGTGAAGGTGAGTGTTAGTGATCACTATAAAGAGTGCGCTCTTAAACCTACACCTGGGTCACAAGGCACGGGCACTGCTATGGCTCCTTCCTCTGCAATGTGATGGACCTGGCACCCGCACGGTGAATCCACATTATGCTAAGAAATTAGTCTCTCTTACATAGGCATATTTTGCATTTAAACTTTTACAATATTTATTAACTTAGTATATAGCATTTTATGTCATAACTTCCCTTAGAAATCCTGGTGTCCCTACGATTGAAGAGGATCTTTTAAAGGCATTACACGAAGCAAATTATATCACACGAGAAGATTTTGATAATCAGCAAAATGCACAATTCCAGAGAAGTTCTCGCACAGACAAAGGGGTGTCAGCAGCCAGACAGGTTGTCTCTCTTAAACTACGTTAGTATGAAATGTTGACAGACCAATCATTATTTATAATAGAAAAGGTCACCTAACAGGAAATGTCTGAAACCATGGGACATAGAAAGAAGAAATTTAGCAAGGAGGTAACCACCTCCTTGCTAAATTTACAGTTAACAGATATCTGCTAAGAAAGGATTTTTTTAGTTCAATTTAAGGTGGTCTAGGGCCTCCTAGAATTTTATGGAGACAAAGTAGTGGGAGACAGCTAGTATGTATACATGAGAATAATTGTTAATGTGATGTAGTCAAAATATTTTTGTTTCCCTGTGTTACATAGAAGTAAAATTATTAAAAAAAAACCTTACAAGTTTATTGTTGGCTCTTCTCGGTGCAGGGAGCAAGGTATTTTTGCAAACTTATATTTTAAATTGTAAATTTTATCACCAAAATATTAAATAAATAATAAGTTTTAAAAAGTAATTATATGTATGATCACAACTGCTTTTAAAAAGTATTATGTTAATAAAAAAATTAGCCTTTAACTTTGAAAATCAGTAGTAAATGTGGTTGAAGGGTAGTATGCAAATTGCTTCTTTCAAGGTAAGGGAGAGAAGTTGGCCTAAAGTCATAAAAATGAAAAAATATCAGGTGATAATATTGATTAAAATTTCAGCTCTGGACGTAAAAGTGGAAGAAATTAACAGTAGACTACCGGAATGTATCAAAGTGTTTGGCATAAAGCGTGCTACCAACAAATTCAACTCAAAATCAAAGTGCAACGCAAGGACTTACAGTTACACTCTTCCAACTTATGTATTTGAGCCGAGTTTGGTTGAGGAATCTGAAAGGAAGGCGTACAGAATAACGGCAGAGAAAATAACGAAAGTCAATGAAGTGCTTGGCATGTATAAGGGGACAAAGAGCTATCATAACTTTACTGAAAAGAAGTGAGTGCCTTTTTCTAGAGTTTGCAATTTCTTAATTGTTTTTTAGTTGAAGCTTACAGCTTAAGGAGGTTGTAGCCCTAATCAGTGCCTGGAATTTGAGGTGATCACTAGGTTGATTAGCTCTTGCAGCATCTGGATGATAGATGGGTGACACATTCTAAAACTGTGTTTCAAATATTTGACCTCCACTGTGTTTCGGAAAGCACGTAAAACACACACTTGTGTCCCGATTAATGTCACTGAGTGATATTAGCTGTGTGATTGTGAGGGTTCCTTGGATGATGTTAGATGCAATCGGTCATCTTAACTCGCCCAACGGCCATATCCACTGAAATTTAAGTAGGTCCTGGTACTAGACCAGGATAACGCTAGGTGGAAGAAAATGAAGTTAAGAGCTGTAAAAGGAAATTGATATTTCATTTTAGGCATTACCAGGATCCATCATCGCTGAGGTATATGATGAGCTTCACGCTGGAAAGAGTATTTTATGAGTCTGAAATGGAGTTTGCTGAATTATTGGTCAAGGTCAGTGTTTAATTTCTATATAACAAGGAGCAGACAGTTCTCCTAAGTGACTACCAACACCCGTGGACATCTGCATCATTAAAAAGCTCGCAAATGCGTTGCTGGCCTTTAACAAACTCTTTTTCTAAATTTATAAAAAATTAAAAGACTTAATTTGCAAATGGAGATTAAACCAATAAAACTGTTATAAAAAGCTAACCATTTTAAAGTAATGATCCTATTAATTAACAATCAATACAGCATTTTAAAATAACTACACTTGAAACTTATAGCAAAATAACATGTTAACATATGTTTTTGCCAAGTGATATGGGGCCTGCTATAGAAAAATTGTATCTAGATTTCTGTAGACAGTAGGATCTAGGAAATTTGGTTGGTTTGGAAACACCATGTATTAATACGATAAAATTATGTTCAATATCTATGGTGTCATAGATTTTATTCTGCTTGGGTAAATATCTGTACTAATATATAAAGCTGAAGAATTTGTTTGTTTGCTTGAACACGCTAATCTCAGGAATCTCTGGTCCGATTAGAAAAATTCTTTCAGCGTTAGGTAGCCCATTTATAAAAGAAGGCTTGTATATCATGACGCTGAAATTTTTCACCTAATTTTATGCGGACGAAGTCGCGCGTAACAACTAGTTAAAAAAATAAACTGAATCTTGAAAAAATGTTTGTTAGGTAGGTAACAAGGGTTTTTAATAGAATAAAGATCGGTATTAGTTAGTGGGTATTGTGGACAAATTTAATCTTAAATAAAATTAAAGTTACAATCAAACAGTATTATTCCCAAAGTCGTTCTTTTTTTGTTGGTGAATGGAGTTAGAGTGCGTACAGTCCAAAATGCACGACCCTCCAAATTATTTACCTCTACATGAAAAATATCGTGTAGACGTAAAGCTCGACAATATCGTTGGCTTATATGTGTGATAGCTTAGTTACTATAATAATAAAAAGTAGCCGAGAGCTTGTCATGACACCCTTATATAGAGGGTTCCGTATCTATAAGGCAATACACGTATTTATTAAATAGCTTCAAAAATTGGTATCCAATTTCGTTTAAAATAGTTTTAATTGACTGCCCCATTGGCGCAATGGGTAGTGACCCTGCCTTCCCCTTTGGGGGTTATATGGGTTCGATTCCTGCCTCGAGTCTGGGTGTGTTGTGTATGTATTTATATATTACTACATAAAAAAGGTATTTGTGTATAAAAGACGTTTTTTACCTATAACACAGGCATTAAGTTGTCTTCCTTAGGAACGGACGTCCGTGTGTCATATAGTCTTGTATATATTATTATTCGTAATGAGTTTTACGCATCATCTATTAATATGGAAAAGTTTAAGTCTATCTAATTTTGGAAATCCTGCAGATAGACGGATAGTTAGAGGGAATCTATAAGGGTTCTGTGTAGGCTTAACCTAAAAAAGTTTATTGGTGTACAAAATTCAACACTTGTTCTCGGATTAGATAGATCTTGCTTTGCATTTAAACAGTTTCTCATTTTGTGATCAGGGTCAAAGTTTTATGCTGCACCAGATACGCAAGATGGTGGGTCTGATGATAGCCGTGCTGCGGGGACTCACGGACATGGGGACAGTGGAGAAAGCTTTTACTAAGGAGAAAGTCATGATACCGACTGCACCTGGCTTGGGACTACTTCTTGATAAGGTAAAACAAAAAAATTCAATTATTACTAATCAGCTACAATATGCAACTTTGTCCTCATTAAATATAGTGGTTGCAACCAATTACGATGGTATTCAATTATTTTTGGAAGACCCTAATCATAGTTTTATCTTCATTATACCCTACCATGAACTTCAAAGAGTATTAAAAAAAAAAGTTTAAATTGGTGAACCATTTGAAAGTTATGGCGTCACCAAGTGTAATTGGGGGGAGCCCAGTACATACTTTTATTTTGTAAAGCATGAACTGGGATTACGGGTATAGGATAAGTATGTAATGGGACTGTAAAAAGTACGGTATTTATACGAAACAAATCTTCTCTCACAAGCGTCATTGTCCTCAATTTGGCTTTTGTTTTTTTCCTAATTTCATTGTTTTTCTGTAGGTTTCCTCGTCGAGTTTGTCTCGCTGCCTGTCGTATCCGGTTTCACATCCGCCGCGGCCATAACAATAGCTTCCTCCCAAATAAAGGGGCTGTTCGGTTTGAAGTTCAATGCGGAGACCTTCATAACGACCTGGAAGGGGGTCTTTCAAACCATAGGACGCACACGGCTTGAGGACACGCTACTTGGACTGTCCTGTTGTATCGTGCTCATGGGGATGAAGGTAAGTTGTTATGAAGTTATCTTGGCTCCTCTGTAGTTTATTAAGAGTAAAAGCATAATATGGTGATTGAAGAAGACATTTTAAGACATTTTGGAGTCACAATACGGGATGGACAAGATCAGGTAAAGTGGAGGTGTGAGACCGGTAAAGCAGACCCTGAACATGTACCGGGACAACGCTAAGAAGAAGAAGAAGAAGGAAGACTTTTAAATTATAGTAATGATCGCCAGCTGGTAGAAATTCGGCCACCATTCTTTAGATTTTCCAAATATATGCTTATTTGAAGCTATTTACAAAATTTTAATATTTTGTACAACAATCGACAAGTAATACACATACGGGATCTTCATGACTACGCTTAAACACAATATTAAAGTAAAATGTAGACATGTGTGCATAAATCGTTTGGCATTGGTGTGCGTGAGGTTTATTTTTATGTACTAATGTATTAATAATGCATATTTTATAAAAAAATATTTGCATTCGCACACTATACTCTATATAATCTATAATTGTGCTCTGTTTCATACTCCTCCGTTAGCGCCTTTTTCGTAAAATGGTACCAAAACTTTTCGCTTCACTTATTAAATATAGGTAATTAATATTTGCATACCTGTTAATAGTAGATTGTGATGAGACTGTACTGGTGTAAAATCTATGTAACTCGCAATCGCGTCAAATAATGAATTTCAACTTAAACAAGAAGTTTCATCGATATTGACCATGTGATTGTAGAGGTTCTGGGAATGCGTAACATCATTTCCCGACCACAAAAAAATAAAAAATAGACAGTAAAAATGTTTGCTGGGATGACGTCAGACGGCTGTCATTATAAGTCACCCTACAGCCATCTCCTCTGCAATTGGAGCTAACCCTGCTGTTACATGGCGCCTACATAAAAGAGAATTGAAAAAATAAATAATCATAGTTATATATAAAACATAGTATTCCCTCAAAACACAATAAATATTTACCTTGTCAAGAACTAAAGCTGCATTAGTGGCTAGGTAGAAAAGGGAAACCTTCACACAAGGCGCGTTTGTATGTTTTAGACGTTAATAAACCCGGAATTCAAACTGTGTAACCAAAGAATTCTAAAAAATTCGTCTTCATATGTATTCATCAAATAAAATGTAGTTATATATTGCCTGAAGAGGCTTGGTCGGCATTTGAATTGATCGCTAGATTAAGTTGCTCTGGCTGCGACCGGGTGATAGATGGGTGATCCATTCTGGCACTGGTTTATATTTGATATCCGACGTCCTCCGTGTTTCGGAAGGCACCTAAAACAGTGGGACCCGATTGATGTCACTTAGTGGTTTTTTTCTTTTTATATAACAAGGGGCAAACGAGCACGCGGTACTCTTAAGTGACTACCGACGCCCATGGACAACTGCAACACCAGGGGGATCGCAGATGCGTTGCCGACCTTTATCGTTCCAACAAAAAATGATTCTTTATCGACATTTAGTGAATAAACTTTTCAACCGACTTCAAAAAGGTTCTCAATTCGACTGTAAATATTTTTTTGGAGTCAGTGACATCACTGTCACGGGACACTGTTTGGCTTGGTACCGACTACAGTTGGTGTCTACTTAATCGTTTGAAAGTACCAATTTTTTTCTGGTTTATAGTTTTTTGATGTGTTTTGAAGGCGGTTTTTTATTTTCATTAAAAATCATTTATAGTTTATTTATAAGCTGTTTTCGCTATAAGTTTTCCTTATAAATACAATATGGACATATAAGAAAGAGCAATACCTTGAATTGTCGGCCAGGGTCAGTTGTTATGAGTTGGTAAGCGATATCCTTGCAGCCCAAACTAAGGCACTCATCAGGCACATCTGCGTCAGACTCCCAGTTGCGTTCAGATGTGTGTGCGTACAGGCCTGCTGGGGACGCGTGCGTTACTCTGGTCGTAGTTACCAAACCTACACAAAAATAAATCAACATTTAAAAACTACAATTAATAATATATTCAATTTAACTTCACAGTTACAATACGTTTGTTTTAACTTGTGTGTCCTTTTTCTTTACTTCTAATAAAGAATATTAGAACTACATAATATTCTCATTCCTACTTCAGTTAAATGTTTTAGCGTTCCGTAGTTCTACAAGGCAGTTCTAGTTCCGTAGCTCCCCTTATAGTATCGCTCCGTTAGCCCGTCCGTCTGAGCGCTTGGAAAGTGCCCAACACCCTAGGATTTCAAAAATATTACACCTAGAGACATTAGAATTTTCCATGTTGATGATGGACATGCTAAGAAAATTATTTTGAGCGAAATCAAACAACAACTGAAGTTATTTAACAAATACCTTTATCGCGTATCAGATACGGAACCCCAGTTATTAAGCACATGCCATAAAGGTATGGGTCAGGTTTAACGTTTGCGTTGTGAATAGAAATATAATATTTATTCCCTGCGCATAATAATCAAATTTATTCCTAAAATGTCACTATTGAATCGATCGAGTAAACCGCTAACTGTATTGTTGTATTAGGAAGACAATGGATTGACTAATGATGAAAATAAAAAAAGAAGCAATTAATTCTGCTAAAAGCGATCGTCTGAACCAAATGGCAAAGTATTTAAAAGTGTATATATTATTTTTCAATAACTTTTATAAGACATTCTCATTTAAAATAATTTTATGTTCCGAATACCGAATAGCTATTAACACAATATATACGAATTTTGTTGAGGTAAAAATGAATAGCACTAATAAACTTTTAAAATATAATTTCATTCACTGTTCACTCAGTGAATGAAATTATATTTTTATATAACAAAGGCTCATCTTTAAACAGCTCTATTATCTTTATGTAAAGAAATCTTGAGCCCCTTGTTTGTGAAAGTTTAAGAAGATTATCGTTCATTGAATAAACTTGATTACTTATACCTGGTATAGAAGTCCGCCGAATTTACTGTATTTATTTTTGTAGGATTGTTGGAGTACCGCAAATGGAATATCAAGTAAGTGTGCTCAACGAATCGAACATGCGGCCGATTGATAGAAATTACACAATTGCACTCACTTAACGCTCGTTGACCAATTTTCTAGGCGGTCAAGTTATAGGCTGTAGCGTTTTCCCATCAAATTTCCATTTTGGTACGCTTTTTATTGGACGTTTTAACTTGATTTCTTTTTAATAATTGTACAAAAATGTTCATGAAACTCTTAGCAAAAAGGCTTCATTATTTATTTATTTTATTGAACGTATGGTCAATGGAAAACTCTAACGCGTAGACAAACAATTCTGTTTAAAAAAGTAACCTTTTACTCAGTAGATTTTCAACAGCGAAGCAGTATTAATACATTGGAATAATCAATGGAAGCTAATATGCGCCTTACATAACAAGCAATGATAATATGATAAAGGTAATTATTTTTTTATAAGTCACTGGCTGTGCCCGCAACTTCTACCCCGTAAAAATAGGTAAAAAAATAGCTTTAGCGTGATGATATACAGCCTATAGACTTCCTCGATAAATGGGCTATTTAACAATGAAAGATTTTTTCAAATCGGACTAGTAGTTCCTGAGATTAGCGCGTTCAAGCAAACAAATAAACTCTTCAGTTTTATTTATTAGTATAGATTGTACGACACAGTACCAATTTTAATTCTTATTCTTCTTTACTTTATTCTTGGGAGAATGTTATTTTATTATTTCCTTCTATTTATTCGCGATATCTTTCTATCTGTATACATTTTGTATGATTGGGTAAGTTTAAATTAAAAAAAGATTCTAGTTTATGGTTTTTCTATTTTTAAGATTTAAACAAGACTACGTTTGCTAGTTACATATGTTTTTTTTTGTAAATTTGTGTCAATAAACTTAAACGGCTGAGCGAATTTGGAGTATTTAGGTGTATTTTGAAAATGTGCTTGTGTCCGCTAGTATCTTATATTTGGACCATACAATAGCAAACAATTTAGTTATCGGTGAAGAAACCAACCTGTCACATACAAATTGAGTTACTGTGCGCCGTTGTTTTGCTTTATACCGCATGTGCAGGCTGTAAATCTAGATATAATTTGTTAAATCCGCTAGTATCTTATATTTGGTCCATACAAGAGCAAACAATTTAGTTATCGGTGAAGAAACCAACCTGTCACATACAAATTGAGTTACTGCGCGCCGTTGTTTTGCTTTATACCGCATGTGCAGGCTGTAAATCTTGATGTAGTCTGTTGTATCCGCTAGTATCTTATATTTGGACCATACAAGAGCAAACAATTTAGTTATCGGTGAAGAAACCAACCTGTCACATACAAATTGAGTTACTGCGCGCCGTTTGTCACCCATCTATCACCCGATCGCAGGAAGAACAACTTAACATAGCGATTGACTCAAATGCCGACCACTGATTAGGCCACGACCTCCTCCAATTCAAATTAATACATTGTTAATAATAAAATAATAACTTCGAAAGACTCAAATGACGGCCACAGTTTTAGCAACGATCTCCTCAGTGGTTCAAAAGGCGTATCGTTCTGTATAAATGGAACATTTGACCGGCCGCGGCAATCTGAGCGGAAACGTCGACGGGCAAAAACGACTATTTGGACGGCTAATTTGTAGCTATTCACGACCCTAGGGTCGTTTGCGGCGCGAGCTGAATGCCTTTTACCAAGGATACGTTCCTAATACGACTGACCTGTGACCTCGTGACCCGGCTGGCCTTTCTTTAGCTGTCCGTTTTGACATGCCCCTTACAAGGTCTAATTGGGATAGCTTGGTAAGTTAACATTGTACTGGTTGCTTTGGCAATACAGGAATTTCTTCATTTATAACCTTATTTACATACCTAGGTGTACACTGCGACTTCGCCCGCGTGAATTCAGTGATATTGTTAAATTTTGAGGGCGTTTATTTGCTTGTACTCTAATAATTTACCTAAAAGCCTAATTGGCACAGCTTGGTAAGTTAACATTGTATTGGTTTCTTTGGCAATGCAGGAATTTCTTCATTTATAATCTTATTTACATAACTAGGTGTACACTGCGACTTCGCCCGCGTGAATTCAGTGATATTGTTAAATTTTGAGGGCGTTTATTTGCTTGTACTCTAATAATTTACCTAAAAGCCTAATTGGCACAGCTTGGTAAGTTAACATTGTATTGGTTTCTTTGGCAATGCAGGAATTTCTTCATTTATAATCTTATTTACATAACTAGGTGTACACTGCGACTTCGCCCACGTGAATTCAGTGATTTTGTTAAATTTTTGAGGGCTTTTATTTTTTTTGTACGGAACTCTAATTATTTACCTAAAATCAAAGCAGCCAATGTTTTTCCTTGTAAAATCAGCTATCCACCAGTAAAAGACCCGTCCAAATCGGTGACGCCATCTCGCAGCTTTTTTTTTTAATTAGCCTATACTGTCCCACAGCTGGGCAAAGGCTTATCGGGAACAAAAAGACAAAATTATTTTAACATGCGTTTTTGCTTAAGAAGGATCGCAGGTGCGTTACCGGCCTACATGTGTTCGCTCTTTTCTTTTATTCATTTTTGAACAACTGAGATGTCAAAACCTATATATACACTTGGAATCTATACTAATACATATATAAAGCTGAAGAGTTTGTTTTCATGCTTGAACGCGCGAATCTCAGGAGCTTCTGTTCAGCTTAAAAAAATATTTCTGTGTTAGATAGTCAATCTATCGAGGAAGGCTGTCGGCTATATATTATCACGCTAATTTTTTCATCTAATTTTACGCGAACAAAGAGAGCCGAACTTCTCGGCTCTCGACATTAAATGGGTGTCCCTTCTATGCGGAACCGACCGGCCCCTATAGCGCCATTGGGGAGGGGGGGGGGAAGGATTAATAGCGGACTCGAGACCTCGTCAACCAAGACACTACGAGACTACTACAAGTGTAGCTTTCGGGCTTATATATGAAAATCGATTCCTAAGGAGTAAACTCCGAAAATAAGATTAATCGTTTCGTGAAGTATTGTAAAGGTGCCGACACGAGCATCGATCGAATCGTAAAACCGTTAAACTCTTTGTGTTCGAATCGGTATCATTTTTTAAAATATCGATTTAAATTCAGCCGCGGTCTGCGGCACGTGTTATAGAAGCGTGCGTTCAGAACAATTAGACAGGGTGAAAACAAAGAATAATATTATTTACTGATTTCAAATTCCGGCTGGTAGCTATGGTCGTGTACGGGCGGCGCACACGTGGCAACCGACATGAAAATCGTGCGTTTTATGAAATTAGTAGTGCTGGAAAGATTAATAAACGTCGATATCGATTAAAAAACTTAGGTTATTAAAAGAGGGCACTAATATCAGCAACTGAATTTCACCACTGGATATCGCGTCGGGGTTTGATATTTCAGCAGCATCACCATGTCCAAAAATCCACAGCCAATAAATTAAACATTTAAATTTTCAATTGCCTGGCTAGTGTTTTTTAAAGTCCTCACCTACGGCTTGGACTCCAAACTCTACTCATCCGGTAATTGTTACGTTTTGCTCTTCGGCAACAATATATTTCTTAATACAGTGAGTATTAAAGAAATAAAGGTATTGCTTTTTATATCGAATAAAAAGTATTTTTTTTAATATTTTTAAAGCCAGTTATTTATATGCTTAAATGTATTAAATTTGAAAAAGTTATTAATTCGTGTACAAAAATTGCGTGTGCCTTTCGCCAAATAAAATATATATTTTTTAATAAATTTGTTATACACGACGAAAAAAATTATAAAAAAAAAACTGATAGACTTAACTTATTATATTTGGATGGAAAGTGGTAAGCCTATATCAGGTCCTATTTACAATAATATGGTTAATAACCGTCGACAATTTAAAAGTAGACTTAAATGGTGTCAGAACAATCAAGATCAGATCAAAATGAACATTCTAGCTACGCACAGAGTGAATAAAGATTTTCCTAAATTTTGGCAAGCTACGAAGCGTTTGCAAAATAAACCTCGATTGTCGTATAGTGTTGAGAATACTATTGAACAGAATGAGATTTCAAACCTATTTGCTACTCATTTTAAGGTTAAGATACTATCGGTTGATATGACGGATAATACAATGTATGCTATTCTGCCGGAGATCTGCAGACTACTGCACCTCATTTTGTACCGAAAGATATTGTCAAGGTCATTAAAAAGATGAAACGTGGTAAGTCTCCGGGTTTAGGACCTTGAGTATTTTTTATTATATAGAAAAGTTCTGAAGCCGTGTAACTAGTTTAGAGTTAACTTGTTTGCTCAGTAAAATAAGTATATGTAATTTTCTATATAAATAAAAATCAATCGTTGTTCGCTAGTCCGTTTCATATTCTATTTATTTTATTATATTCTCCATATTTCTAGAAAGGCTTAAAAGAAAAGAAAGAAGGAAAAAGTCGAAAGATTGTTAAAATACTAATAAAAAATTATTCGCTACTTAAAATAAGCTTTTGACTGACTATGTAAAATTATCCAACTAATATTATATAAGCGAAAGTACATATGGATGGATTGTAACAAAACTTTACAATACATGAGAATAGCACATAGGTCATAAATTATAAAGATATTGTGGTAAATGTCTTTATTAATGTATAAAGCTAAAGAGTTTGTTTGTTTGTTTTAACGCGCTAATCACCGGAACTACCGGTTCGATTTGAAAAATTCTTTCAGCGTTAGATAGCCCATTTATCGAGAAAGGCTTTAGGCTAGATCAGAGAAGACATCGTCTGCCGGGTCCACTACTAATAAATACATAGAAGTGCATATTTATAACATTGATATGAAATTATTGTACTAAATTGTAAGAACGGTAATCGTAAGAAAAATCAATGTCATATGGTTGTTCTCGCTAAACTTTGCAACTACTGGACTCAATTTGACAATTAAAATCCTCAAAATAGTAAATAAAACATTGAATTTTACGCCGACAAAATTGCTAGTTACAAATTAAAATGCTATAAAAACCAACTGTATAAAATATTCTTAATTTACGATGCCAAGTATCCACATGTCTCTTAGATGCAACGAAAATAAATTTTAAGACTTTTTTCACCTAATTATGATTCGCTTATCCGACGAGTTTATTAGATTAGCCGAGGATCTCGTTTGCTCTTTCTAATTAAAGCTCGCTTCTTGTATTAATTATGAAAAGCTTCCATACTACTTATTATGTTTTACTCCGGAGTGAAATTTTCATTTCACCTTTATATACATTTTATTTTTGTGACTCGTTCGGCAGGTGTATGCGCAGAAAAGTTAACGTCTGATGTCTCAATAAACGATTAATTAATTTCTTTTTTTACTCAAAACACAAATCGACTATACAGAAATTAAATTAAGGATAGCACTATGAACTCTTTTACGTTGTATTAAAAATTATATTAAATTCTTTTTATAAAAGCGTACGCTTAAAGTGAAGTATTAAACATATTGTTCCTATATTAAAAAGCAAGCATGCTTTGTCCTCTTATATTACATAGCCAAAACTACAGAGTTTGTATGGCTACCGGGTCGTTCAGGTCAGTAGGGAAATGAGCGGACGGATGGGTTTGCTAGGAAAAGCTCTGAACTAGGTATGATAGGGCTAGAGCCGTGTCGCTGGCCTCTTGTGTGATTGCGTGGTGGTCATATAATTAAGAATAATTATTTAAAAGGAAGTTTTTTCAACCTTATGCAAAAAAATACTTATTGGGAATTGTTTGTATCACTCTCAGTATGTAAAAACTATTTTCACTCATTTGTTTATTTACATGAATAATATTAAGATAAACTGTGCATTAATGTTAACTCTGAATACTTTATTTTTTTTATTTAAACTTCAATAGAGAACACTCTGTAACTAGATATTATTTGTATAATATTGTTGCCATTTAATGCTGGATAAGTCTAAAAGTTCTGTCATCATGAATCTACATGCAAGTGATAATAAAACTTCATGAGAATGTTTTGGAGAAAACAACTATTCTGTTTTCAGCATGCATTATCAGAAAAAAGTTGGTAAAAGAGAAGTTTCATGGAAAGATGGCAAGAAAGGTACCAAAGTTCAAACAACAACAATAACATTCCTTTTTAAGTATTTGTCCAGCTTTTTTTCTCTTTGAATTTGTCTCTAGCCATTACAAAAATGGTTTAAACAAACCCATTGATCTATTAAGTCATTAATCCATTTACTCCATCGATCTGAATATTTTGTAATGTAACTAATTACTACTAAGCAGGACTTTTTTTTGTTACTATGCTAATTCTTGAAACTTGTAAGTTTATGATTTTTGGAATTCCTCTCCATACTTGCCACTGTTGTTATATTTAAAAATAACTTTGAGTGGAAAGGGTTTCCTCACATAAAATTTTCAAATTCCTACCTATGAGGGCACTATGGGCCACAACAAAGTAAACCCTGCTTCTAAGAAGGAACATAAAACTACACATGACATGATTCTATTAAAAAATGACTGAGACTAAATATTCTCAATTATATGACCACCACTTCATATATAATGAATACTTGTTTACATTGTATCTGCTATTAGGATTTAGCAAATTTTTTATCCATATTTATTGAAATTAGAAGGATGAAACAGTGAAAATGAAGATATGTTAGTAAATTACATGTATGTTAAAATAAATTATAAATAAAATGACCACTGATCTATTTATTGACGCTGAATCTATAAAACATGTACAGAGTTTGAATACAATACAGGTTTTTTTCATATTAAGTATAATATACTCATATATATAAATAAGCACAATATAATTTTTGTGCTTTGGAGGAATCATAAATAAATAAATATATTTGACTCTATGATACACAGACGTCTGTTTCTAACTTAGGCGATTTAATGCCTGTTTTATAGTTAACATATACCTGTTATAAACAAATATATTTATTTAGTATATATTATACATACATACATACATACATATAGATATAATACATCCAGACTTAAGGTGGGGAATGACCCATGATCTCAGAGCGGAAGGCAGGATTACTGCCAACAGTGCCAAAAGGCCAGTCCACTTTATGGATCCAGAAAACGAAAACAACCTTTTGCGTTACCATGTATGTATGTATGTTGTAATTTCAAAATGATACTTTTAATTAAATTTATTTTATACTTTATAAGGCTCAATGGACCAAGTAATTTTTAATTCATCGTATAATTCGTATTTATTATTATATTAACTCTGCGAATATAACGCTAAATAATACTTGGTATTCGGTAATATCACTATAGAACTAACCAGGGCTTTTTTTCTGGGGGCACGCGGTTAAAGAAAATTTTGAAAATATGAAAAATTGCCATTTAAAGTGAAAAAAAAAGAATGAATTTAATTTTTTTTTTTAAATTATAGAAACCTTTCCATCCAGTTGAAGTTATGCTTCTTTTTCTAAATATAAACAGTGGCAAGGACGGGGAGGGGGTATAAAAAAATTATGAAATATACTTACAACTTTCAAAAATCGGCGTGCCCCCAAAAAAGAAACAACAAAAAGGCCTGGAACTAACAATTAAACGGTAATGAACCTTTCTCAATCTTCATTCGGGAATATTAGTTTTAAGAATACACCGCTGCCAAAAAATAATCTATTGTAATATCAAATTTGTATAATCCTTCATAACTTCTTATACAATAAATTTGTATAATGAAAACTAGTTTAGATTGTAAATCATATCATGCTGATACCAAAACTTTGTATTATTTCATGTATAAGATATAAGGTTATTGTATATTATACTATTATGTATAGATGATTTTTAGTAAGCTGTATCAAATAAAAGTGACTAATCAAATTTTTGGACAACGAAGTTAGACATTAAAAAAAAAACAAGCTACGTTACCTATCAGAATTGTACAAAATATATTAAATTACTATCAATAAGTCTGTGCTAGTTAGTATCTAATTTTTAGTCAATACAATAAAGACAATATTAATAAAAAATTCGTGAAAATTTAATTTAATTCAATTTGAAAAACACAATTGGACTCGGTAGGCAGCGCTGCAGTACGTAATCTAAAAATACACGCCCCTGCGAATTATTCTCCTCTACACGCAAAATAGTGTGCAGACGCAAACACGCAAGCTCATCTATTTATGAGCTTGTGTGTTTGCATGATATTTCATTGGCTTTCAGTTTACAATAAAAAACACACGCAAGCGCTGTAATTAATGAGTAGAGAGGCATGCATTTTTAGACTAAAACATCTGTACGGAGTCATATTTTGTTTGTAATCTCTAAATTAGCGTCCTGCACATGGAAAATAAGTCATAAGACTTAATTTCCAATTTTTGAAAATACCGACTCAATGATCTATATGGTCTTACGGATGCGATCAAACCTCGCGTAGATCACGTAGATCAGAATTCTCTGACTTTGACGACTGTTCGCCCATCCTTGGCCTAAAATCGCTATCCTGACAAACACTCCGATGAAATTGTAAAAACAACTGAAATGATATTTATAAGACTGTTACTTTCAGACATACTACCCTAGAAATCTCCGAGCCCTACTCCATTCTTCACAATGGAGTATTAGGAGGGACCACAGAAGATCCACCAGCGCTTCTTTCCTAGTCGCGTCACTGGAACGTTGCTTGTTCAGTGAATAAATAAAATTAATAAAACCTAAAATTAACCAGTATTATGGATAATACTAATACTTATAGCAAAAAAAATCTTCTCTTCTTCTTTTCCTTTCTCCCTGTGCCTTTCAGCGTGGAGTTTTCGCATCCAGCCATCGCACCCAGGCATCACGGTCTCTCGCAAGCGCCTTCCTCTGTCCGATGGACTTTCCTCGCGATCGTCCCAACCTGGATACATGGTCCTCAAAAGACAGTCGAGGTCTGCCCCTCAGTCTTCTGCCTACTGGTCGGGCTTCATAGAAGCTTCTGGGCTCCCTATACTCTCCCATTCGACAGAGATGGCCATACCATTTCAGCTGTCTTCTTTCGAGCATTCTTCCCAGTGGCTCAACGTTTAGCTCTTCCCGAATTCTTTCATTTCTTATGCACTCTCTTCTCGTCCTTCCAGCCACTCTTCGGAGATACCTCATTTCAGCTGTGGTTAATCGGTTCTTATGCCTATCCAATGTTACCCAACTCTCACCACCATAGAGTAGAGTTGGGAGGTATACTGCTTTATATATCCTTAATTTAACCTCCTTTCCAATTTCCCTCTTACCAACTATGGTGTTACAGACACTGAAGTATATATTATTTGCTTTTTTAATCCTGTTGTTAAGCTCATCATCCACTTTTCCATTTCCGCTCATTATCACACCCAGATACGTGTAGCTATCAGTTTGTTCAAGTGCTTTATCATTACATATTATATTCATTACTTGAGGCTCCCTTCCCAAATGCATTACTTTACTTTTATCAGTATTGATGGTGAGGCCCTTTCTTCCCAATTCTTCTTGCCATTCTAGCATTCCTTGTTGCAGTTTCTGCTGAGAGTCCGCCGCTAGGACTATGTCATCCGCGTATAGTAGAGCTTGTACTTGAACATGTCGCATACGCCATAGTCCTACTATGCTTCTAGGTGTTCTTCTCTTACAGATTTTGTGAATTTCGTCCATGAAATTTATGAATAACAATGGACTCAAGCTATCACCCTGCTTCACTCCTTGCTCCATGGCAAAAGGTCTGGATTCCTCCCCATTTATTCTAACAATACCTTTTGGGCTTTGGTATACTGATTGAACAGCTCGTATGAGGTCTTTGGGAACAAGCTTAGCCTCCAGCGCTCTCCATAGTTCATGTCTTGGGACCGAGTCAAATGCTGCTCTTATGTCTAGAAAAGCCATGAACATATTTCCGTTTCTATCCCAGGTTTTCTCCATTAAGCATCTGAGGGAAAAGATGTGGTCCTGGGTCTGTCGACCCGGCCTAAATGCTGCCTGTTCTTCCTCGAGCTGCCTTTTTAGGGTTCCGTGATCCTACAAGAAACCCTTAGCCTTTATAAGAGTTCAGCATGTCCTATCAATATAGAAAATTTCAAGTTTCTACATGTAATAGTTTCGAAATCCTAGGGGGACCAGTATGCGGGCCGACAGACGGACGGACAGAGCGAAACTATAAGCCCCCATTCGCACGAGAGCTTTTTTAACGTGCGTTAAAAATGCGTTCAAATATGGGGGTGTCAGTATACTGGACTACGTTCTGTTTTAAACTGTAATCAGTATAGCAAACGAAAAAGAAACACCTTTACAGTATACAGAAGTGACGTCACAACTTACAGTGCTCGCAGTCTATATCGGAACGTACCCTTTATTTTATTTAGGATAGGATTCCAGGTCGTCGCCCAATATTAATATTTATCCCTACTAATCCACTAGAAGGCGGAACCTGATAAGTGGCCAAGGATTAAATCATAACACTTGTGAGGTTTCTGTTCAATCTTACGTGATTAATTGAGATATTATGGCGGAGTAAAAAGGGAAGTACTATGATTATACCTGCCTTATATTAAGGTTTTAAATATATATAGCTAAGTGGCTACTGACACCTATGAACATCTGCTCGACCAGGAGGTAAGCAGTTGCGTTAACGGCCTTTAATGACAAGTAAAGGCCATCGGGAAGTCTCACAAACCGAACGAAACGCGACAACAACTGTCACTTGACGTGACAGCATTGTCGCTGCTTCACGCCGATCTTACGTACGAAAGAGGTACTGGTACCCGGACGCGCCGACCCAATTCGGCTATGAGCATGGCGCTACCTCTAATTAGAAAGACAAGAGTGAGAGAAAGGGATGGAAAAAAAGGATATAAAGGTAAAGGGGGAGGAGAGAAAGGATGCGGATACTACTGTCACAGACGGTATAGGGGGAGTTACAATATCAACTAGGGTGCTCCGTAGTCGCGTACCCGTAGTGGATCTGACCAGTTATCGGACAGATAGAGGAAGAACCCCCTGGGAGAAAATATACGATATAATTGAGAACCTTAAGAGCTCACCTTTATATTGCTATATATAAAAGATGCTACAATAAATATGGTCTTTTTGCGAAGAGTTTCAACAGTCATCTTAAAAAAAATCTTATTTGTTTGTTCGATCAAGGGCCGCAAACAGAAGGCAGCTTGGGTTGGTTCGTATTGTAAGGAGATTTCAATGTCTGAAGCTCTGATTTCCGGTAATATATAAAGACACATCAGGATGAAAGAAGGCTCATCAGTGGGCATACTTCAATAATAGTGGTTTGGTTCCTTTGTCATCTCCCATAACTGGGTTAACTCACACAGCACTTGAAGTTGAAATCTAAGAAAGACCATACATTTTTAAATATTATTATAAAAATAAAAACATTTAAAAATATATAAAAAAATAGATCTCCGCCGGCAGCGGGGCTGGTAGCTCGCCTGGGGAATCCAATATTTCAGAGGCCGGCAATGCATATGCCAGCCCTCAGATAGTATAAAACTCATACGCCCTTAAGTTTAAGCTGAAAGAAATCACCCGAAAGTAAACCCTGCACAATTGGCTGAGCTGGTGGCCCGTTTGAGGGATGTAATCTTTCAGAGGCCGGCAACTTATATGCAAGCTCTCTGATAGTGCAGTTGTGCACGAGCGTCGATACTCATTGAGATGAACGCAGATTCTCTGGTCCTTGTTCTATAAAAAAACAATTACGTCTTTCTTCACTTCAGATGCAACGATAATGCCGTTCTCATCGAGTCTGTGCTGGAGATCCTCAACACGGGGTGGAAGGACGAGCACCCGCGGGTCAGGGCTGCGTGCTTGCGCGGGGCGGCCAACGTGGGACGGCTGCAGGGGGAGCACCGAGCCGGAGCCCTGCCCGTAGCCCTAGCCGCCCTTAGCCAGGGGGTTGACGCACCCAAAACTTCGTGAGTGTACTCGGAACTACTATTTACAGTGGTCCCGTTAGACTGTCTATTAGAATACAAATATATGTACGGGCGAAGCGCCGCATATTACTTATAGTTCACCATTGTACGCATTCAGCTTTTTCAATTGTTATCAATCTTATTAAAAACAATGAAATTAATCAGTCTATTTACGACTATCCAATCATCTACTCGTCTTTTCATTTTACTTCATCCCGAACGGTCGGTCCTTCGAGCCGGATCTGAACCAGCGACCTATGGATCCATGTAATAAATATACGCAATAATTTATTTGTTAAATAATAATATGTAAACTCTGAGATCTTGAACACAGTTATGCCTAAATATACACGTCCCGAAAATCTTACACCTTTTTTAAATAACAAATAACGTCAACACATCTTTAGTGATTACATTGTCTAAATCACACTATATACAGTACTTCTTATGATAAATCTTGACTCATTTAACACAGCCTTTTCCCCACAGATCTCCCATAGACAACGTACCGCTCGCAGCTATTCAGGGTTTAAGCCGTCTCCTCACGGAAACGGATAAACTAGACAAGGAATTCGACCGAGAACTATTGTCCATCTCGCAGAAGATTCGCCCCTTCATGAACACAGACTGCGCCCAGTTGAGGGAAAACTCTATCAGACTGTTTGGGATAATCTCTGGAAGGGTGAAGTCCGAGGCCCTGATGGATCAGGCTGTCAGTTCCCTGCCGTGCTTCCTGCTGCACCTCTGTGATAATAACCCGGCAGTGGTTCGAGTAAGTGTATATATTTTTATTAATATTCGTCTAAACCAGGGTCCGGCAACCCTTTAAGTCGGAAGAGCTAAAAAAACAAACCCACCTGTAACGGACACGTTGGTGTCTTTTCTGACTTTTATTGACGAGGATCAATGAAACACCAACTTGACTTAAACTTCTTCCAACCTCTAAATTATTTCTTAAATTCTTTCCCGATCCGATTCTATCGATCTGATAGAAAGCGCCTGAACTTTCACCCCGCTTTGTCTTTCCTGATTGACAGACGTAAGGTCCAGTACTAACGCCATCTATTGGAATTATTACGAAAATGCGACCAACTCTGCATCTTTTAGTATATTGATAATATTTTTTTGATATTTCCTTTCTTTCTTAAACCTTTCCAGAGATATATACCTAATTTATGTTACATACTGACAGCAGTGTCACCTACCAGGAATGCATTGTGGGAGCACACCCTTACCCCAGGAGGAATTAGAGCGTTCACACCTCAAGGCCTTAGCAGGGTTTAAGTGCTCAGCTGGTCTTGGGGATGAGCAATAAGCTGAGCCAGTTACAATAGATCGTACTAGTTGCAGTGACAATAGGGCCTTTAAGAACTGCATAATCTACCAATTGACTCAAATGCTGACCACCGATTATTCTACGACCTCACAAATTTTAAATTACTACTGTTGTTATTTTCAGGTCATTGAACTACCATTGATGAATCCAGAGTTGTTTGTAAGAGTGGGTATAACACCACCAAAGGGTTGTCTGTTATATGGACCTCCCGGTACTGGAAAGACATTGCTGGCCCGAGCAGTTGCTTCACAGCTTGATGCCAACTTCTTAAAGGTATGAATTTATTTAAAGGTAGCACCACACTTGCATTGCTTTTGGTCTGCAGCCGAATTGGGCCATCTCGTTCTGGTACCAGTACCTCTTTTTCACCTAAGATCGGCTTGAAGTGACAGCAATGCTGTCACATCAATTGATGATATTTCTGTTGCGTTTTGTTTGGTTTGTGAGAGTTCCCGGTGGCCTAGACCCATATTTAAAGACCAGCAATGCATCTGCGCGCCTTTGATTCTTTCCAATATGTGTACTTCAAGATAGATTTATCTTGAAGTACAAATTCGTGACAAATTTCTTGATTGCAGGTCGATCAGAAGCACCCTGTAGGTTTTGATTCCCTTTCCGAGCACTCATATGAGAAATGATACATAAATGGTCATATTTTTTGATTGCGTAGAATAAGAAGGTAGATTATTTCAGCTTCAACGGATCACAGCCCTCAGTATTTGGTGTTAATTTCAACTATAGACATCTATACGTTCCTGAAAGAAAGAGTCTGACAAACGAATGGATGATGAAGTGATTGTATAAGGGTTCCCTTTTTCCTTTAGAGGTACGGAACCCTAAAAACGGCTCTGACACATTCGCTAAGGGGTCTATTTAATGCGTTAGGGAGGATTTATTTAATTTAATTTTACATGTTACTTATTCTTTCCCATATAGGTGGTGTCTTCTGCCATCGTTGACAAGTATATTGGGGAGTCGGCTCGATTGATTCGTGAAATGTTCAACTACGCTCGAGACCACCAACCTTGCATCATTTTCATGGACGAAATTGATGCCATTGGTAACGAATAAAATTATTATTATACAATTGACACTATTATTATTTTTAACCGACTTTAACAAGAGGAGACTACCAATTATAAAGTTAACAAAGTATATTGCTGTATATTTTGTTTGTAATGCGATTAATCCGTCATTTACGAACCGATTTTGATGATTCTCCTTCGGTTTGATAGACCATACGTAAGAGGTGGTCCCATATAAATTTTATCATAATCAGTGTTGTGATTTTTGAGAAATCGACAAAACTAAAAATTTTAATATACATATACATCGTTATAATATACCGATGACGTTTTCGTTTACTCCGAAACCTCATCTGTCATTAGAGCAGTGCGTTTAGTTAGCTTACCCAAATCATATATGTGCAAAACACATCTACAGCTAGGTTTACTTTACTTTCTTTTCATTTAAAAATAAAATTATTTTTAAATGAAAAGAAAGCCGCATTAAAAACGAAGAATACGAAAAAAAAATTAGTACTTTCCTACAATTACTTAAACACCTACTGACATGTTGCAGTCAGTACCATCTGCTTCGGTTCAGCCAGGAACCTATTTGGCTTTAGTTCCTAGACGTTTTTTGAAGAAGAGCAAAAGCTCCGTTAAAACAACATTTTGTAGAAATTAAACCTAGCTAGATCGATTAATCTCCCCCAAAATCCCCTGCATACAAAATTTCATGAAAATTGTTGAAGCCGTTTCCAAGATTCTAATTATATATATATACATACAAGAATTGCTTGTTTAATTAGAATTATTTATTTTGTAAAATGGCAAAGATAATGTGGTTCAGTATTTTTCTTTTAATGTGCTTAAGGATGGATTTTTTTAATTTAAATAACAGAAAGTTTTTTGTTATAAACAAAGTTTCATGTTGTTTAACCTTTTTAATGTTTTATATTTAAAATTACATACAAAGAATGTAAAATGAAAAAGTAGAACCATAATTTCAATAAAGATTATTGTCAGTTGAAATAATCAACTAACAGTTTTGTTCATCAATTTCAGGTGGCAGACGGTTCTCAGAGGGCACAAGCGCTGATCGTGAAATCCAACGTACTCTAATGGAACTCCTTAACCAGATGGACGGTTTTGACTCACTGGGACAGGTCAAAATCATCATGGCCACCAACAGACCCGACACCCTGGACCCTGCCCTCCTACGTCCAGGTAGACTGGACAGGAAGATCGAGATACCCCTGCCTAATGAACAAGCCAGGTAAGATTTTGTCATTTTAAAATATGTTGTATTTTATTTTTGAATTAAAACTTCTTTACGACTTGGGGAGGAAGCTAGTGAATGTCTGACGAGAGCGTTACGCGAAAGTGTGATCGGACGAGGCGAACGGAAGTTGAAAGGGAGATGTAAGTTAGTGTAGATAGAAAGAGTCATATTTCTCATACCATAAGGCTCAGTCTTACAATCAGCCATAATAATTACCTATACGAGGTTGGGGGGAGGAGGGGTGATTGTTACCAAAATGTGACATTGTATTGCAACGAGCGAGGGTCAAAGCTGTGTGACGTCGCATGTTAAAATTTTATTTTTTTGTCTTTTATTGAAACACTACACAAAATAATTAAAAATAAACAGCTCCATAAAAGAAAATGCTATTATCTTGATAGTGTGATGTCACACCAAGGGTTTCAAAACTGCATTAACCTGTGACTAGGAAGGAGGGAGACTTAAAAATCCAGAAATAACGTAATTTACGGATGACCCCTTATGGGAGAGTTGCTAACAGTAACAACTGTTTTGCGTTAATTAATATCGAAATTACAAAATAAATAAAAAAATTCCTTATCTCAGGGTTCGGCAACCTTTTGAGTCGGAACAAAATTTCAAAGTTTTAAAGAGCCACGAAAAATTTACATGCTGACAATAAATAGTAGTTGCAGAAATAAAATAAAGTTTTTGATAAAAAGAAAGTTGTAATTATTCATAAAAAAATATATATCTACGTATGTATACATAAGTAGTGTTTTTTCAAAACAAAATTACTAAGATAATATTATATTTTCGTAAAGAACTAAAGAGCCACAGTTTTACACATAGAGCCGTATAGTTTGCCGACCCCTGGCTTTTCCAATCCAATATGGCCTATGTAGACGTTATTTTTACATGTTCTGTTACGTTTGATTTGGGTCAATGATTGCTGGATGCGGGTTGCTAGAGGTAGGGGAGAGTGGCAAAAACAAAGAGACGCCTTTGCCCAACAGTGTTCGATAACAGCTGGTAGATTGTTGTTTTTTTTTTAATTGTTTTATTAATATCTACAGATTAGAGATCCTTAAGATCCACGCGGTTCCAATCGCCAAACATGGAGAGATGGACTATGAAGCGGTCGTCAAATTGTCTGATACATTCAACGGAGCTGATCTCCGCAATGTGTGCACTGAAGCTGGACTATTTGCTATCAGAGCGGAGAGAGAGTTCATTATACAGGTAAGATATATTTTAAAAGTAACATTTCTTTACGCTCGCCTGACGAAAGCGTTACGAAAAGTGTGATCGGGCGAGGCGATATATATAAAAATATATATAATTCTCATCTCACAATGTTAGTTACCGTACTCCTCTGAAACGGCTTGCCCGATTTTTATGAAATTTTATACGCACATTCACTAGGTCTGAGAATCGGCTACTAGCTATTTTTCATACTCCTAAGTGGCCCACGTGGAAGAAGTCGCGAGGCGCAGCTAGTATATATATGTATATATCGCCTCGCCCGATCACACTTTTCATAACGCTTTCGTCAGGCGAGATACTAATTTATTTATTTCAGGTAAAGTACACCCAGTATAATAATTCAATAGACAAAAATGATATTTACAATAAATAATTAAAAGTTGATATCATAAATAAATACAATATGTCAAAGATAATTAAAAATAGAAGTTCTGAGAGTGCTAAAATGTCAAAAGTAAAACAATTCAAATAATCCATAAAAAAAATTATCTGAACATTTTTTTTTTTTAAGAATATTACGAATACGTTTTAGGTATGTCTAATATTCCCTATTCCCCTCCTAGTAAGCTTAAATTAAAAGCTTGTATTAGGAATGGGTGCGACAATACCCTAACAGCAGTGGGGTTTGAACCGGGTACCCTGCGGACTTCAGTCCATACCTTATACCTTTGAGCTATTGAGGCTATAATATTTTAAAATTTATATTAACATTTTACATAGTAAAATTTAAAATTAATATAGATACATCTCATTACCTAGTGAAGATGTGCATATCATTCTAGAGCCGTAATAGAGGGCTGTCAAGTTTAGTGGCAACTATACTGAGTAATATACAACACAATAGTTTTTTTTTTTTAAATCTTTTTATATATTCCAGGAGGATCTCATGAAGGCAGTGCGTAAAGTGGCCGACAATAAGAAACTGGAAAGCAAACTCGACTACAAGCCAGTTTGAATATGATGCATTTAAATATTCATTTACTAATAACACGTACTGTTCGCGTCTATTTCTAATAAATAATATAGTGTATTTTATTTAGGATTTTTATTGCTTTCTGAATTTTTTTTTTTAAATATAACTTTGTCAACTTTTTATTTACCTTCTTTAGGCATCACAACATATTTTGAAACATAGATATTCAATGTTCTCAAGAATGTACTATTGCCTTAAATTTAATATTTTTGTAACTATCGCAGTCGTCCAATGTCAATTATCTGAATGAGCAATTAAAAAAGTTACAAAATTTTATTGGGACGCATTTAGCATATACGGTGACGTCATACGCTCAGCTGAGTGTTTCAGCTGTCATGGCGAATTGTTGTATTTTGTACTTTCCTTTTTTGTGAATCCCTAATCATCTGATGTAACCTAAACTAACCCAAGTAAAATCAATTAAAATTGCGTGAAAAGAAACAACAATAAACATTAAGATTATTTATTAATCCACAACAATCACACATACATTGAGTACACAATTTTTATTACAATATGTTAATAAATACTGATTTGTAAGGCACAAATTTTTGTATCCTAGGACTGATCAGGCGCGGAACCAGTTTATATATATATATTTTTTATGTTACAAGGGGGCAGACGAGCAGGCAGCAGGCACCGAAGTGCCTACCGGCGCCCATGGACATCTGCACGGTATGACGTTACCTAATTAGATAAACACTAGACAGAGAAGACTTACAATAAAATTAGATGCTCTAATGGAAAGCTTTCGTTCAATTATGCAAGACGATGATTAAAATATATATAAGTTTTTTTTTCCTTAGATAGTTTAATGTGAAGTGGAAACACGAGACAAAGTATTATAGGCCAAAATAAAGTGTTAGCCCTCATTCGAACGAGAGCTTTTTTAATGTGCGTTAAAAAAGCGTTCAAATAGAACATATGGATTCCCAAATATGTGTTCACACGACGGCGTTTTTACAACGCGACGTTTTTTTATCGGGCAATGTTCTATTTACAACACTATATATATATGGTATATTTTCCTATTGCTGACGCTGAAAAAGCACCAACGCCGAGATTTAACGCAACGTTTTTTTTTAACTCTCGTGCGAATGGGGCTTATTTTAAATTGCAATTTTTAAACAAATATCTGTAACTTTAAAACGTCACGTGAAAATAGTATTATGTAAAGTCTATTTTGTTCTTTTTTTATAACTGTACATAAGTCTTTATTGTTATTCTTGTCAGTCCTGTCCTGGGACGTGTGCTCTGATACCGCTTTCGGTAATAAACTAATAAACTAATCTTACATGACGAATTATTATATGACATTGGTTAATATGAGAAGTTGAACGTAAATTATAGTTTCTTGTTAATTAATCTCTGTTATTATTTTTTCAAAATTTTATATACTACTAGCGGACCCGGTTGACTTTATCTAGCTCGATTTATAGTTAGACAAACGCTATCTATTGAAAGCATTCCGAAGATACTTTACGTTGTTTTAGTTTTTTTTAATATGCCTTTGCGTCTTCCTTTTTCCTTAAACCTTCCCAGAAATAATGAGAAGAAAGAAACACGAGAGTCATACCGAGAAACGTACATAATTTTGGTTGCATACCGGCCGCAGCGCCAATTTCTCTGCAAACCGTCTATGAAACCTGTGGAATACATACAAAATTCCTTCCATACCGGTCCACCCCTGCAGAAAGAGACGTACAACAACGGCTCGTACTCTCGATTTTTCTATATAATGTTTCGGAGATAGGACGCAGGAGAGAGTTCGAGGTAAAACCTAAGCATCAAGGGTTCGTCGCGCCTAATCTAAGGGGTAACCACAATATAATTCGTCGTATTCCTTTGGTTTCTATTGAATTATATTGCAAGACCGTAAAGAGTCGTGATCATTTTATACATAGCATAGTATATGTTGCGGACCGATGATACATATAGAGCGACATAGCGACGTTTTTAATCGGGGTCGTCGACAGTCCAAATAAGTGGGGCTGGCACTAGTGTACATAGTGAGCGAGATAGCTAACTCCTACTGGAGTTAAACGAAGACAGTGCTATCTCGCTCACGTAAACACGGATTGTTTACTGGTTTACGGCGTACACTAGTGTATATCACCATTTTCACAATAATTCAGATTTGGTTAGAGCAATGTACTATTTCCAGGCATTGTGATCATTCAAATAATCCTTTACATTATAATAGGATTTTGAATGCGTTTTCGTTTTATAGAAAGTATAATTTTTTTAAAGACATCTTCCGAACATCATAGGAGAGCCTGTATAAAAATGTGTACAGTTACAGTTAAGTCTCGATAATCAGTCACTAGAACCTGTTGGCACAGTTGGTAGTGATCCTACCATCTGCTCCACGGGTTGTGGGTTCGATTCCCGCCTCGAGTCTGGTTATATGTATAAAAGTATATATTTAAACTTATGACACATGTTAAGTTACCTACCTTAGGAACAGACGACCGTGTTTTTAAAGTCCAAATTCTTATTTATTTCTGTCTTTATATCAATATCTGGTTCCTGGAAATGGCGTCAGTAAGGTGCTACAGTAGCAAGTTAAGAAGTGACATATAGCATCTGTTGGGTTCATCACACATCCACTGTTGGATGTCTGATCCACTTTCCCCAAAAAATACTACACTTCAACAAACTCCAATAATTTATCACTCCTTAGGGTTAGGTGGAGTGGAGATCATCGTAAAAGTATTCGATGGAGAAAAGAAGAGCGTTCAAATTAACGAAGTGTTTTCAAAATGTCAAGCTGCTCCATCTTACTAAGTTAAAATTTAAATTGGGGGGTAATCTTTCTGAGGGTCTTTGACCAAGGTGCTGTATCGAAAGATCTTAGTACTGTAGCACAGTGACCAAAACCATTAATCCTTTGATTTTGAAATCAGACAGAGCTACGTCTACTATACTGAATTATTTAGGTTTCACGATCTTCTGGGTCCGAGTGAGAGAAGATAGCGAAGGCACAGAACCAAGCAGTTCAAGAGGAGAAGATGAGCGCAGAATAGAGGCAGGCGGAGAGGCAGTCAGCGTAGTCCTCAGAGCTCTGTCGTGTGGTGCAAGTTACTCTGTGAGAGCTATAGCACATTCACGTGCTGGATCTTCACCGCCATCAGCCCCATTGCTGGTCCGGACGAAGCCTCCAGGTGCTAAACGTCGTTCATTTTTTCATATTCAAAGTAAAAAATACTATCCATATTTTATTATGATCATCTTATAAGTAGTTCTAAAAATTTAAAAGTTGCTTCACTCCAATAGATTTTTACATAACTTCTTTTAATTAGTCAAATATTGTAGTTTTTATATAGTTAATGTGGTTAAATCCAGTTTGATACTTAATTCTTCTATTTACGCTTTACTCTTCTGTTGTGATGGTAGATATTCTTCATTTTAATAACCCCAGGTTTTTGGACTTGTATGTCAGTATCAGTACTTCTTCCTCCTAGTGTTATCCCGGTTAAGTACCAGGGTCCACTTAGCTCGCAGAGAATTTGGCTATAATCTAGGCGGCCTCTGGTACTTAACTTCCCGCGAAAATTGGACGCGTAATCTGGCTTAAGACTTTGGCTTATTGTCATTTCTTGCTCAGACACATTTGAAGTTCGTAACACTTTATTGTGAAATTATATGAAAAAATGTTGTTTTTCCTACGTAAATGGTGGTTTATCTATGATATGATTTAGTGTTATAAACTGCCAAGAATAATATTCCGTAAATAGCCAATGACACTAAAATAATGATCCAGAAAACTCTCCCTTTCTTATTAACAACCGTTGATCAATTTTATCCATTTAGGAGTAAAATTTTCCCCTATTTTCAAAATCCCTTTTCAAAAGTTTTAATTTGTAACTTTTCATACTCTGCCTTGTACCTTACCTGGGGCATATTCTGCGACACAGCAAGTATTAGCTGCTGCAGACCATTGCAATGGGAAAGATTGATGGATGAAGGGGAGTGGGTGGGAAATAAGTCCTAGCCACGTAACGTTCGGGAATGGACAGGAATAAAAACTGTCCATGAGCTCTTACGTATACCCAGAGACAAAGAGACATTTATAAAGCTGACAGCCAACCTACTATAGTAGAGAGACATTTATAAAGCTGTCAGTCAATCTACAGTAGTGGAGAGGCATTTATAAAGCTGCTTGCCAACCTCCAGCAGTGGAGAGGCATTTTAAAAGCTGACAGCCAATATACATTAGTGGAAAGGCATTTATAAAGCTGGCAGCCAACCTACAGTAGTGGAAAGGCATTTATTAAGCTGACTGCCAACCTCCAGTAGTGGAGAGGATTTATAAAGATGACTGCCAACCTCCAGTAGTGGAGAGGCATTTATAAAGATGACTGCCAACCTCCAGTAGTGGAGAGGCATTTGAAGAAGAGAGTACTGCTTTGAAGATGAATCAGTCAAGAGCAGTAATTATACAAAGTATAATTAACCAGGTCATACGTAATATGACTATTGTGACCCAGTTTTCCTTTCCATGGGTTATGGGTTCGATTCCAGCTTTGAGTCCAGTTGTATGTGTATATAAGTATGTATTTATACATCAAAATGTATTTGTGTATCAGTTGGCTTACCTATAACACAGGTATTAAGTTATCTACCTTAGCAACAGATGACCGTGCGTTTATAGGCATTTGTTTATTTATATATAACAAGTTCTTACCTTAAGTTTTACAGTGGCCGCTTTGTAGGCTCTATCCGCGGTGTTTTGTGCCTGACAGGTATAAATCTGGTCATGCAGATGCCTTCTCGGACGGAGTCGAAGTGTTGATCTGTATATAAAATAGATGGTCTTTTAACGCCATCTTTAATTTAAAGGTAGCGCCACGCTTGTAGCCGAATTGGGCCGGCGCGTCCGGGTACCAGAACCTCTTTTTCACATGAGATCGGCGTGAAGTGGCGGCAATGCTGTCACGTCAAGTGATGGTATTGTTGTCGCGTTTCGTTCGGTTTATAATAATTATCTTAAGATAGTAGAAGGCAAGGCGTATACCGCTAGCGCCGCGCCTTCTACAGATCTACATTATAATGACTTGGAGGAAAAAAAAAAAAAAAAAAATATCCAACCTCTTTTTTTTTTGAAATCACGTAAAATAGTGGGTCCTTTTAATATAACCGAGTGATATTAGTCGTAAGATTGTAGAGATTGTAGGAGTTCCAAGGATGAAGTCGGATGGCAATCGGTTATCTAAACTCGCCGTACAGCCAAATCTCTGTGGACCCTGGTACTAGACCGGAATAACGCTAAGACAGACATTTTTCTTGGAGCAAACTCAAATAATGAAAATCCGATTTTAGCCTAAGAACCTGTCAAACCGGGCTTAACTGGGTCAGTCAATCTCTGTATACTAGATAACAAATTTAAAATACCTGTTCTCCGAAAATACATGAAAAAGGTCATTATTATATTTTCCTTATTTGACACCTAAAAATACGAAATCTATAATTCTATATTTCGTGAAATAACATATTTTTAAGCGTGTCACAGCTAAGAGTACAGTCTGACGTTTACAAACATAGATAATTATACTCTATGACATATAAACATAGATACTTTGATAATGTTTTATTTTTTAAAAGCCGACGTCCCACTATAACTTAACTTAAATGAACAGTGGTTTGATCACTTTTTATAGCTGCACAAAGTTTTGTAGAAGTATTTGCAAAAAGTAGAAATATCTGCTGGTGCTTGTTATATTTGAACACTTGTTTGTACATCGAGGACTTTGAGTATGTGGTCAAAGTTTTACAAAGTTTGCACTTTTCCATGCGATGTCGTTTTCGTGGGACACATCAAAGCGTTCAAAGTTGACATGTGTGCAAAGTGATGTGGGCATAGCCTGGCACACTTCTAAAAATTCAGTTGTTCGCACGTCACCAAGAATGAAATTAGTGAATTCATGAAAAATGAAATGAAAATAATTGTGAAAATGTAACCTCGTAGACATGAATGGAATTAAAAAATTGATCCGTATTTTCTATTCCTATTTATCGTAAACGAAAATTGTTTTTTATATTTTTTATGATGAGATTCTGCCTTGCATCGGTGAGTGAAAGGCTGCCAATAGATTTGCAAGTTTTGTTAAACCGGGGCCAGACATAGCTCAAAGTGTTTGTGATTTTTTGTCCTTGACGTCTACAAAGTTTTACAAAATTTTGTGAAGTTGCACATCGCCCCCAGCCACACTACATGACCATTCAAATGAAGTTATTTCTAGCTTCAGCATTAGAGGAGGTTCCCAGCGTTCGTTAGTCACTTATAAAAAATAAGATCTGATACGTTTGCGAATGCAATAGGAGTTACATCTTAGTATGAAAATGCAGGAGTTATAGAACAAAACGACTTGCACTGCGGGAAATAAATTACCTAATTCATTGCAGTCGACCCCTCCTTTTTTGAAGTCGGTTGATGAAAACGATATTTTGTCAATAATTCATTCAGTTTTCTTTACCAGCTTGTTACGCTTCATATAACGTTTTCACACTTGCCACGCTAAATTCTACATTGTACATATTATCATGTGGGAACTTCATCAGGTGAACGATCCGGCCAAGAACGACGCGGATGCAAAGATTGAGGAGAACACTTTAGCCGGATTGTGGGATTTGGGCGCGTTCGGGCTGCAAGTGCCTACGGACTTGGGCGGCCTGGGGCTTTCTAATACGCAGTACGCGCGCCTGGTGGAGATTGTTGGTGCTCACGACCTGGGCGTGGGTATCACGCTGGGGGCGCACCAGTCCATTGGCTTCAAGGGCATTCTGCTGTTTGGTGACGAACGCCAGCGCTCACATTACCTGCCGCGCGTCACGGGCGGCGAATATGCAGCTTTCTGCCTCACAGAGCCCTCTTCGGGCTCCGATGCTGGATCTATCAAGTCAGTTCCGAATCGAATTGCAATCGACACATTCCTATGCATGCTTCCATATATGAAAGATTGGTCCGTTGGTACAATGGGCAGTGACCCTGCCTTCCGCTTCGGGGTCGTTTGTTAGATTCTCCGAGTCTAGGTGTATTATCTTATATGTATGTATTTATATATTTAAAAAAATTGTTAATAACAGGCGTCTGTTACCTGTAACATAGGTATTAAGTTGTCTAGACGTTCGTGTGTCATATGGTCCAGTATACATTTATTATATAATTTACTACCGTTTTTCGCAATATATAACTGCGAATAATTTTCTGATTCAGAACTCGGGCTGTGTTATCGCCAGACGGGAAACATTTCATCCTCAACGGCTCCAAAATTTGGATCAGTAACGGAGGAATCGCGGAGATCATGACGGTATTTGCGCAGACTCCCGTCGAGAAGGACGGGAAGACTGTTGACAAGGTATACGCCGACGTACTTCGACTCGCCGAAAAGTAGGTTTTTGGATAGCCTGAAAGCTGCTAATTAGCTGCTTTTCGGCAGGTGACGGCGTTCATCGTGGAGCGGTCGTTTGGTGGTATTTCTTCGGGCCCTCCCGAGAACAAAATGGGCATCCGATGCTCCAACACCACCGAGGTTTATTACGAGGACGTGCGAGTGCCCGTGGAGAACGTGCTCGGCGGAGTTGGAAATGGATTTAAGGTTCGTTGTTTTTGCGCTTTGGGTCTATCTACTCAGCAGAAACTTATGTCTGCTCAATTGCGCAGGTGGCGATGAACATCCTAAACAACGGGCGGTTTGGTATGGCTGCCGCTCTGGCCGGTACCCAGCGTTCTGCATTGCGCCAGGCTGCTGAACACGCCGCTACGCGTGTGCAGTTCGGCCGCCGCCTCTGCGAATTCGGCTCCGTACAGGTTGGTATAGTTCCAACCAATTTGGAATGTTCCCGTCTACATTTCGTTTAGTCTATATAAAAACCGAGCAATTTGATTTTAAACTCTGTGTGAATACTTCCAACGTCATATAGGCAAGCAGATGCGTTGCCGGCCTTAATGACGAGTTTAGGCCACCGGGAAGTCTCACAAACCGAACGGAACGCGACAAAAATACCATCACTTGACGTGACAGCATTGCCGCCACTTCACGCCGATGTTATGTAAGAAACAGGTACTGGTACCCGGGACGAGGTGGCTTAATTCGGCTACCAGCATGGCGCTACCTCTAATTACACGAAATCTCTAAAACCGCGGGACGTAGAAAGCAGTTTGTCAAGGAGGTAGTTAGGTAGTTAGTAGGTAGAAAACATCCGCTAAGAACGGTTTTTTCAAATGGACCAAATTAAGGAGGTAAACCTCCTTAATTTGGTCTCTCTGGGGCTTGGGGCTCTTGCAACTTTTGTATGTACTAATTGTACCAAATTAAATAACCCTCCATCCGCGCAATTTTCTCAAAACGGTATCGAAAGTTTTCTCTTCACGTGTGTACATAAAAGAGATAATAAACGGTGACTGTCCTATAGCTTAAAGGGTAGAGAGCGTTGCGAATGTCACAATCTATCAATTTATGGCTTAGCCGTCGGTTTCTCAAGCTCCAGTTTGACCCGCATCCAAGACAGGTCACAGATCAAAGATTACAGTATAACTGAATTGTGATTAATACACCCTTGAGTTCGAAATTGTTGCAAATGTATTTGTAACCAGAATGGAAATGAGGTCAAACGTGATATTTACAAGGTTTTGCTTTGGTCAATAGAATCTATCTTCATATATATTCGACGCCCCCAAAAAAGATGGTAACCAAAAATCTCTTACATATGAATCTTCTGACAAAACGAAAAAAGAATTAGTGAAAACGATCTAGCTGTTTACGCGTGATGCCGCGACCATGTGAAACTGGGACTCAATCTATACTTTTAATATATGTATAAAACGGAAGATTTTGTTTGTTTGTTTGCTTGAATGCGCTAATCTCAGGAACTGTTGGTCCGATTTTATAGATTCTTTCAGTGTTAAGTAGCCCATTTATCGAGGAAGGCTATATATATAGGCTTTATATCATCACGCCAAAATTTATCCCATTTTTTTACCTAATTTTACGCGTGACTATACTATATTATTCGGTTGGGGTGTCCATTTGTATCATACTCTTCTGTCGTTTTAATTTGTGGATTTACTCAAATTAGTTTAATTTTCATTAGAATCCTTTAAGTGTAATTAAAAGTTTAAACATCTCCTGTCTCCTTTTCACCTTCCTTTATATCCTTTTACTCCCTTCCTTTTCTTTACTCCTGTCTACTTAAAGTTAACTTAATTAGAGGTAGCGCCATGCTTGTAGCCGAATTGGGCTGGCGCGTCCGGGTACCAGTACCTCTTTCTCACATGAGATATACATTCTTACTCTATAATTCATATATATATATATATATATATATAGCGATACGTCAACTACCAAGAAATCTCGAAAATTGCAGGACGTACAAAGATGAATGAATTTTGCGCGGATGAAGTCGCGGGAAACACCTAGTAGACTATATTTATAAGATTATCGCACTTTGTTTTGATTTGTATTGAACAATATTTATGTGATTAAATTTTACTGTTGTAGCAGACAACGTTTCTGTCGGCACGAAACGAAATAAACCGGTAATACAGTAGTTGATGCGTTTTCGAGTCAATAACTTTCTGTCGCCAACTTATTACTCCATCCGAGCTCAGCTCCAGATATTTATGCCCCACTGTATTTTTATTAAGGGATGTTTTATTGACCGGCTCTGTTTACGATTCATTAGGTGTACCTTGTTGGACTCGAAGATTTATGTTGATTCGAGTACGGGACCTTTTGTTGAGAAATAAAAGAAAACCATTCATACTGTAATTACCCCTCTATAGGGGGAATTACACTACTGTGTTATCACAGTAGGTTTATTCCACATTATAGGAAAACAATTTGTAGGAATATTTTCGTACAACGCGCATGTACGGCCCCGAATGCGCACAACGTTTTATTATATATTATAGAATAATATTAAAGTGTTATAAGAACAACGTGTTCTGTGGATTACAATAATAAGACAAAATAATTGTAAGTGAAGACTTATAGCAATATTTATACTGAATGTATAGTCAACCAAGAAAGTGCTTTACCATTTTGGATGACAACTCCTACTTAAAGTAAATTTTGCTAAGGGTTATTGTTAGAAATTAATCTATTGCATAACAAGCAAAAAATAGCCTTCTAACTTAATAACGTGCAAACGACATTCGACCTTAGAGTGGCAAACCAATTTCATTGTCGACTATACGACAATTAACGTGGTTTAGAACATAATTCCCACAACGGCAGTTCTGCAATTTCGAAAATACAAATTATTATATAATTTTACATAACATAGTAGAAGTCAAAACTGAAGTGGTAATGGGCTGGGCATGTAGCTCAAATAGACCAGAAAAGGTGGGCCAATATTGTGACTTACTGGGTATCCCCCAAAGGCTGTCGACGACCAGGCAGGCCGAGGAAGAGGTAGCGCGATGATTTGCATGCCTGGCGAACTTGTGGATGAGATTTATCTAGGGAAAGAGGAAAGTGGACTGAGAAAGGGGGGAATATGCCCAACAGTGGGAAACAATAGGCCAATAAAATTAAAAAAATTATAAATTGTTTATTTTCAGTTCTAATTACATTGTTGAATGTAGGGTGTAGGGGCCTCCTAGTAAGCATCGAAATACCTGTGTCAGGAGGTCCCACTCTTCCCATACATAAATTTAAAATAAACAAATTAAAACAGCATTGTATTTGAATTAAAATAAAAAAACTGAAAGGGGGCGAGCACAAAAGATCCAACAGGGTCGAGGTGCACCCGATCTGCGGGCCACCACCAATTATAACATAACATAATGTCACCAAGTAATATAAGTCGTGATATCGTAGCTATTGTGTTCATTTCAACTCGTCCCACAGCCATATCATCCTCTGAAATCTTAGCGAACAGAGATAATACTAGGATGAAGAGGATTTTTTACTGCTTCACATTAAATTATATTCAATTCATTTTCATACTTCCATCCGTTTCTTTCAGGACATTAATCGCTCTCTCTTACAACTCAGACCAAAAACAATGATAAGGAATATTTACCCGTTGTATTTAGCCATGTCGGGGGTTAACCCCTTTGTTGTCAACGTTTCACTAATTACAAACCGTTTTTAGTTTATTGAAGAACTTGCACCGCTTACACAAAAATTAAAAACGTCCTTTTGTAGCACCACGTTCTGTGTTTCGCAATTTTTTTTTCATACATCATTATTAGTATAAGCTGTGTGTCTGAGTTGTGTATCAAGTCGCACTAATTGCACGCCTCAACTTTTGGCGTTCCCCTAACATTTTAGCGTTTTGGGATTTGAAAAAAAATAAAGATTTAATTTTGACACATTAGCAAATATCAGGAATTTCGTGGGTATAGATTCTGGAGATTATAATAGGAGGAGGACCATCTCAATGTATTAGACTGTCCGGTTAAATCCGCAAATAAGGGGGGCGCCACGTTAGAATGACGAAGAATTTTAAAGTTTATTATTGGTTAATTCGTTGCTACATTCATAACATACTGTGCCGTTTCTGGCTATTGGTCAATTCATTCTACACCAGCGCCATTTCGATGATTCTTGGCTGTTCGAATGATAATTTGCTGTCTACAAATGGCCACTTTTTCAACTAGCTCCTCATAGAAGATAGCGCTCCTTATTATGCCGGAACCAAATATAACTTCATTTGAATGATTATTTCAATGATCATATAGTGTGGCTGGGGACTTTGTGTAACTGTACAAAGTTTTGTAGTACTTTGTGGACTTCAAGGACACAAATGTACAAACACATTGAGCTATGTCCGGCTCCGGTATTAAAATCTCCATAGTATAGATTATAGACAACGAACGACAAAAGATATTTTGTTTGGCTCTGTGTCCGAAAATTGAGTATTAAAGCGTTTTAATTATTTTAATTTTAAATTATTAATAAAAGATTCTTAACGAAAATAAGGCGTGCACTTTTGATTTTCCCAATTATCAATTCTTGCATTCATTATATATTGATTTTCCCAACTATATTAGTCCTTAAATTCGTGATATATTTAAGCTGTGGAAGGATTCGTATTTTGTTGTTGCCGTCGAACGTTCGAATGCGTGTGCTAAGTGCATTTTTATATGACAAGGTGCAATCGAACAGATGGTTTTCTTGATTCTAAGGCGACCCCTAGAATATCACCTAAATTTGTTGACGTTGAAACAAATAGAGAACAATATAATGAAAATGTAGTTATCGACAGTGAAAAACCTAACATTAAACGGGAGCCGCTGTTTTTACGTATCTATTTAACGTCTAAAGTAACTTGTCTTAAACAAATTCAAAACTATATGTGCACGCACACACGTAAGCACTTACCAAAGTAACTAATAAGCAGTTTTATGTTTTTCATTTCCAAATGCGTAAATAACTTTTTACGAATAACATACGGGTCGACTCCCCCCATTCCACTCGACGTCTTCATCCGTCTCGGAGAAGCGTTTTATTGCTGTATTTTTACATAAACTTCGCATAAAACTAATTTATCGCCCTCAGAAACGAATCGGATATTTTTCCCTCTTGAATTACTGAGAATTTTGCTTTGATATTCGGGCACCGAGAGAGTAACCAGGAAAGACTGACTGACTCTAACTTTAAGACTGACGGACTCTAAGTCTAAGGCTGACTGATTCAAACTCTAAGACTGACTGACTCTGATTTTAAAACTGACAAACTCTGACTCTACGACTGACTGACTCTGACTCTAAGACTGACTGACTCTGACTCTAAGACTGACTGAATCTGACCCTAAAACTGACTGACTTTGACTCTAAGACTCATACAACCAATAATTTTGCAATGATTAATTCTTCCTAGCGTTATTCCGGTCTAACACCAGGCTATGCTTAAATTGCAGATGATGTGGCTGTGGGGCCAGTTATCATGACGGACTGTCGTCTGACGTCATCCTCCAAAACCCACAATCTCTACAGTCATGGCTTAGACCGCTGAGTGCCATTATTCAGGATCCACTACTTCACGTGCCTTCCGAAACGCGGAGATGTTGAGATATTTTAAGAGTATTAGAATTGGTAACCTATCTCTCACTAAGAGCTACTTATCTAAGCTATGCCTCATAATTGAGGATATAATTATTTATTTCAATAATATCTACTAAATTGTAATTCAAATTTTCTCTCTTGAATTACTGAAAATTAATAGCCGGCTTTGGGCACGTAGAGAGAATTTGAGTTAACTGTCACAAACATTAAATTTTTCAAAAATAATTCGTCTAAAATATCCAAGCAATAAATATGACGTGAAAGTTTTTTGACATTTGAATCAAAATATATCCACCCAGACTATAAATTTTGATATTGCACATTCAACATTTCGGCCAATTATTTTGTCGTTTGAATTTTATCTGTAAAAAATGATAAACGACCGCACATTTTTATATTATTAAAGATGGTTAAACGTTTTCGAGATATATAGCATATCGATTTCTGAAGACGGCCACGCATACGCGAGCTTTTGATACTTCATGCGCGTTTTGAGGAGGTCGTGGCCTAATCAGCGGTCGGCATTTGAGTCGATCACTAAGTTAAGTTGCTCTGGCTGCGACCGGATATTTATTATTCGCGTTTCCCTTCATACTAAGCTTAAATTTAAACTTGTGTCAAGAGTGGCTTTCATAACGCCCCAGCGGTGTCTGTATTTAAACCGGGCACCAGGGTTGCGGTTCGACAAGGGTAAATAAGTACAAGGCGAAAATTCGAAGTCACATGGAGCACTACTCCCCGTCCCCGTTGCCGTAGAATTAGAAATAACAAATGACTACGAAGTGCAAATTGACTCTGACGTTAGGGACCCACCTACATTGCTTAGACATCAGTGAGTGATTGTAATTTAATATGAACTTTATCGAATAGCAATAAAGTTCAAATTGACCCTACAATTTAGTTAGAAAACGTTTGTACGGGAAAAAGAATAGGGCTGTTTTTATGGTTTTCCCGGCAGTTATTCGAATTTTCTCTCGCCGTAAAACATCAACGAACGTTTAAAAAAAATTGGTAAAATTGGTCCAGGCGTTGTTGAGCTATGCGCTTACCAACTCATTTTGCGAGTCATTTTTATATATATATAGAATATTCTTAACAGGCCGGCCGTGCAGAACAATCCGAGGGCCTTGAGCGTGCTCTGGAACAGATGTGCCGCAAAACTAGGGACCTTCGTCGGCAGCTGAGGAAGGCGGTGGTCGACCACGTCTCGGATAGGTATGTTTTTCAAATCTATCACCAGTGCCATCAACATTATTATGAGCCTTTAATCGCCCACTGCAGGGCATAGGTCTCTTTTCTGTTATGCCAGTGTTCCCTGTCTCTTGCTAGTCGAATCAAGCTATCTCCCGTCGCCCTCTTTATTTCGTCTATCCATCTTATTTATTTTATTTTATTTATTTACAATTTATGTACCAACATAACAAGTATAAAACTACGTAAAAGAAAATTTTGTGAACAAAGGATGCCTTATCTCTTAAAAGAGATTTCTTCCAGAAACCCTTAAATAGTAGGAGATTTATGTGAAGAGAAGGGGTGTAGGTACAGTAAATATAATAAAGATATAGGATGTAATAAAGTAAAAATACTACAACATACATAACGATATACTACAATACATAGTTATGTATAATTTCATATAATTACATAATATATACAACAGTAAATACATAATTATTTATAATGCATGTACTACATGAATAACTAATAGAATACATATATATATATATATATAAATATAATATATCTTGCCATGGGACAACCAAAATTTCTAGTGTTCGATTACTACTTTGCTGGCTCTTATTGTCGGTATGAGTAACACGAATCAATGGTTGACGTCAAGTGAATATTTTCTTTTGTAAAAATAATGCTCTCATGGTTTGTTGTTAAATATGAATAATAATGTTTTATGCTAAAAGGTGATGGTTTCTTGCAGTTTCCTGGAAACCAACGTGCCACTCTTGGTGCTTCTAGAAGCAGCTCGTAGCGGAAACGAGAAGGAAAGCAGGACGCTCGCTGGAGGGTGTAAAGAGTACATTTCAGTATGCTTAATATTCTCGTTGTCCCTCTGATTACCTATTGTTAAAATCGTGTGTTTGGAATGGACGAGACGGGGGGCCAGAGGAGTCGGAGTTTGAGTCGAGACAGAATTTAGTCCTTTTACAGTTGGGCTACCAAGACTTAAATTTTTAAAAGGAAAAAAATAAATACAGCGGCACCACAACGATTAATCATCGACTGCCAAACATTGTAAACAGCACAAAATGCTCTAGTTTAAGCCGGCAAACGGTGCATACCCTTTGTGACATCATAACGCTAAGTTTCTAGTTGACCTTCACGTGGCCGACTTTTCCGAACCAGTGGTAACTTCTAATGTTTAAAATTAACGGCTTCATAGTTTGAGTTTCTTTGTGAAATCGAATAATGAATAGTAGCCCTAATGCACACTTTTTAAAAACGCTTCCCACCCCGATTTATATAATATGAATACCCACGGTTGTTGCAGTAGTTGAAGTTGAGCGCGAGGATCTTGTCGCGGTTGTAGTCGTTGGCCTGCACCTCCACGATGTACTCCATGACGGTGCCGTTGGACATGGTGGGCGGCTGCCAGCGGATGGTGGCTGAGTGCTCGTGCTGGGACTCCACCGTTAGACCCACCGGCGGGCTGGGCTCTGTCAGAGGTTTCATTATAAGCAATTTAAAACTAAAAGCGTGAAATAAAAAAGTCAAAATAGCTATAATATTCCCTGTAAGGGGGAAAAGGAAGTAGACCTTGTAAGCTTAGGGAGTAGGCCTTATAAGAATAGTAGATGATGGAGCTATGCGCGCCGCGGGGGGAGGAGGCAAGCGTCACTCACTGCCGGTCAGCGTGGTACTTCACCACGTTGCCCGGCCCCATCATCTACTTAGATGATGGGGCTCTTCGCGCCGCGGGGGGAGAAAGCAAGGGTCACTCACTGCAAAGCAGCGTGGTGAAGTAGATAATGGGGCTCTGCGCACCGCGGGAGGAGGAGGCAAGGGGTAACTCAATGCCGGGCAGCGTGGTGAAGTAGATGATGGGGCTCTGCGCGCCGCGCTTGTCCTGCATGGTGGTGTAGGTCTTGACGTAGGCGGCGTAGCGCGTGCGCGGCCACAGCGCCGCCAGCAGGTGGAAGCGCGGCTGCAGCTCGGCGCACGGGCTCTGCAGCAGCGCCTTCTTGCTCTTGGGCGCCGGCGCGCCCGCGCCCGCCGACGCGTTGCGCAGCTCGTCCACGGGCACGTCCAGCACGCTCCACGTGTCGGAGCACGCGTCGCGCTGCCCGTACAGCGTCACGTTGCGCGGCGCGGGCGTGTAGTAGATGGAGTAGCCCAACAGCTTGCGCATGTCCTCGATGCAGTACATGTCCCACGTCAGCACGGCCAGGTGCGGCCGCAGCTCCGACACCTTCAGGTGCAGCGTGTCCTGGTAGCCTGCCGCCACCGAATACATTAACGGAGGGCACACGGGCAAGTGACTACAACTGTACTATCGAGAGGTGGCGTGGAGGACGGCCTTTGAGAAATGAGTAGGGTCTTTCCTTGAAGGTAAATCGTATCAGTTCAGAAGTACTGAAGCTTGCAAGAAGACGCATTGAAATGCTAATCGCATTTTTTGGATTTTGAGCAATCTGGTAACGTGGATGAATTGCAATCTATTGAAGCAACATCTGGTGGTGCAATTTAACTGAAAGACATATTAGAAGTACAAATAAAGAGAGGATTATTTATTTTAAGATAAATAAGAGAATTAGTTTTTGACTGTAGAATAAAACTGACAAAATAAATAAAATCAGGCTTTTCGCAACAAGCAGGAAAAATAAAATAAGAGTGCACTCAAAATAGCGCACGATTAGAGGTACTATTTTACATAACGTGTAACGTTTCATTTTGCTCTCTACGAATTTTCATACCCCGGGCTGGAATATTTAAATCGATTTTTAAGGAGAAAACTCCAAAAAAGAAAAATTGGTTGTCCGTAAAGTCTATTTACACAAGATAATTTTACGTTTTAAGGCCGAACGCTTGAGCCGATCGTGCCTCTCTATCGCGGTTTCGCTCTCACTTGCACGCTCGGCTCAGGCGGAACGTGACAATCATCATCGTTTTATTGCTCGTGCAGCGGGCGTTCATCGATTTATAAGACAAAATCGCATCAAAAAGGGAATGTAACTTAAATTTTCCTGCTCATTGAAACTTCAATAGTAAAGAAGTACAATAACAGGCGTCGCCGCGTGAGCTACTTACTCGCGGGCTACTTACAAGAAGCCTGGTCGCCGTTGTTGTCCTGCGACACCTCAGTCTCGCTGAAGGCGGCCAGAGGGTCTAGCGTCATGTGCTGTAGCGGCTGGATCTGGCTGTAGCACAGCTTGGGGTTGAAGTGGATGAAGAGCGTGCCCGACGAGATGCTGATGTTGCCGTGGCTGGACCAGTCCCACAGCATCTCGAGGTTCGGGTTGTTGAAGATGAAGAGGCTCCGTCGCCTGATGTGGAGTACACAATATTAGACCTGAGCTCCTTAGCGCGGCTTACAGTTACTCTTACTATCTCATATCTACTAATCTATCTGTATATATAAAAAGACGAAAGGTCTCCTAACACGCAATCTCGAAGACCGCGGGAAGTACAAACATGAAATTTAGCAAGGAGGTAGTTTGTAGTTGATAGGTATCGAGGAGGCGAGATTTAGGAAGTTTAAGGGCTCTCGCAAGTTTACGCGAAAAAAGTCGCGGCAAACAGCTAGTATTATAAATGTGTTACTATTACGTATTCACGCCTCAACGGCTGAACTAATTTTGATGAATTTCGATATAGATAAATTGAACTTTGAATAAGGGCGTAGGGTACTTTTTGGCGCAAAAATGAAACTTGAAAGGGGAGCAATATTGGTGGTATAGAGTGGGGCAGAGACTACACAAAGGGACATTACACACTCACTTGGCGTCGGTAATGTGGCCGCCGATGCGCGTGAGGCTGCGCAGGAACATGAGCGACACCAGCGGGTAGGAGCGCACCACGCGCAGCGCGCCCTCTATCTCGCGCAACTCGCCCAGCGCCGACTCCAGCACCGCCATCGTGTTACCTGCACCCCACCCACGTCATCATCATCATCATCAGTTTGTACCACCCGTTCCCATCACGATCAGTATCAAGCAGTCACCCACTGTTTCACGTGCCTTTCGAAACGCGTAGGAGGTCGGATATTTGAAAACCAGAGTTAGAATGGATTACCCGTCTATCACCCAGCTGGTCCAGCGGGTATCGGGTAGTTATTTAGTTCCGACCTCCACAATAACCCTTCTCGAAACTTCACTATCACTGAATTAAAGCTGGGGCTATTTATATCACGGCATACGCACCCCCGCTGGCCCGCAGCGAGATCTCCAGCGTGCCCTTGATGTAGGTGCACCCGCGGAACAGCTCGGCCGTGGCGGCCGAGTCGATCTTGCCGCCCGCGCACTCGCGGTTGCAGCCGCGCGGCGGACAGCGCACGCACGTGGAGTTGTGCAGCTGCCCCACCTGCGCAGGGATGGGCAAATGCGGAATGATGAGGAGCAACGAAAGGAAAGCCAATAAATAGACCTGATTGTAAACAATTGGAGAACCTCACAGAGCATCACTGGAATCAATTGCTAACTTCGTTGTTTGGGAACCTAATTAAGATAAATTAAACTACACAGCTTTTAATAATTACTTTAAGAAGTGTTTGAAATAAACTTCTATTTTTATATATAAAAATCGGCGGGACCGACTAGAATGAAATTTTCTCTATATTTCAAGGGGTTCGCGGCTAGTTTGCAGATAAGTTGAACCCGGTAGGTGGCGCTGCTGTCGGAAGGTAACCTAAATTAGGTATGTCAATCGTTGTACCTCAAAAACGACTGAGCCTGTTTAACTCCTGTCTGTAAATTGGACAAGACAATGTCTGCCGAGTACGAATGTGCAACGTGGGCGGTGTCAACGCCGTGCGCCCACCTCGGTGTAGCCGGGCGGGCAGAAGTAGACGCAGGAGCGGTTGTGCAGCAGCTTGTAGGCGGCGATGGAGGGCGCGCGCTGCGCCGCGTCCAGCGCGTCGCTGGGCGGCGGCGCCGTGCTGCGGCACTCCTGCTCCGACACGCAGCGCCGCCACAGCTGCGGGCGCAGACCCAATTTAACAATCGCCGATTCCGGCCACAATGGCAGTAAAAAAGCGAATGATGTTATTTTAGCAACTCTATGAATTTCTCAAACCTATCCTGCTATTTTATGTTTTGGTTAAAATAGTAAGATTAGAATTTTTTTTTCTTGTAAACGATATAAAATTCCTTCGGTTACTAAGTATCACCTCACCAGAAATAGAACAAAAATTATCGGGATTATTACCACATTTTCGATACAAAGCAAGGAAAAAAGCAAAATGCTATGAAAAACAATTATTTTTTTGAATTTGGAAAATATCAAATATCGCAAAAATGTAAACTAAAAAATAACATTTTACGGTGAATCCAAAGTATGCTAAGAAAATCATCTCTCTCTCTCTCTATTGTATTCAGGATCGATAAATTAGTAGAAATTAGTTAAAATTATCTAGAATATTTTTCGATTGTAGACCAGTGTATTCTGTAGTGAAAAGCTGGATAAAACATTATCTGACAGGAATCGGTCGAAGTCTGAAAAGAGATCGTCACGTCACACGAATTTTACGATTTCTTAATATCCCCCCGTCCTCGACACATTTTCGAAACCCTTCGTGTGACGTCAGATATGTGTGTATATTTCAAGTTAAGACAATAAAAAAGAAAACACAGCACATTCAAACTTTTTTTAATGTTTTAAATTTTTTAAATTTAAATGTTTTAAATTTTGGCGTGACGTCACAGCTTTTGAACTGCCCCCTGTTAGTCTTCATGCAATGTTACACTTCGGCGATCCCGGTAGGGTACGGCCAGTGGGAAGTACCTCGTAGGTGTTGGCGGGGCACTTCTCGACGCACTTGCGGCGGCTGTCGTCGTCGGAGTACAGCGAGAAGTTGGCGCACACGTGGCAGTCGCTGGACGTGGGCCCGTCGCAGCCGCCGGCGCACGCCGAGTGGCAGCACGTCTTGTTGGCCGTGCACGCGCCCTGCCCGCACTCCTTGGGACACTCTGCGCGCGGTTACTAAGTTATTCACAAGCGGACTCTCTTGCCCAAATTTTGGCAATTCCCTTCCGTTATGAGATAAAAAGTTTAAATAATGCGTCAGACAACTACTCTAAACTATTCTGAAGTAGCATTCAATACTTTTCTTCAATTCAATACAATACAATTTCTTAGTACTTTTAGATAAGATTTCGAATTTCCCTTTCTTTCATTTCTTATAAACCTGCTCTCAGATAAGGGGACTGAAACAAAGCAAACAGAATTTAAAAAGGTTCGGCGGTTTTCGAGTTTTAACAAGACTAACGAACAACGATGCCTTTTTATATATAAATTTATTTTCTGCCGAATAACTCGTCAAGTTTAAGGAATACTTCCGATATGACTAACATTCCTGTAAACCCTCCTACTACCAAGCGTAGAGCTTGTGTCAGAAGGGAATGCGGCAATAACTTTGCCGTTACCGCTGCACAACTGGCTTGGCCGATCATAGGTATAGGATGTTTCACAAAGCACTATTGTATTATTTTTATTTAGCTATATATTTATTTATTATTGTTTGTTTTTAATATTATTTATTGCTTGCCGCCCCCTAAAGTTTGCCGTCCTGGGATCCAGTCTACTTAGCCTGCCGATAATTCTCCTGTTGGTCTACAGTCTCGTTAGACGTTGATAGAGACAAATTAGTAAATAAAAATTTCGTGTCTATTTCAATCGATGCGAATCGTAGGTGCGACATAAAAAATATGAAATAGTTAAAATATTTCAGAATAAAACTTAGAATATCAAATATCGTAAGTTTTGTAAAAATTTTTAAACTTTATTTCTTTGTTTATATAAACAGTTTTTTTTATTTGTATGACACATCAAAAATTTTCAGGTTAACTTTGCCGCCCCCCATAAACATGCCGTCAGGGACCCAAGGCCCCCCCGGCCCCCACCTAGGTACGCCACTGTATGGGGTATGTGACATGAACGGCCATATCTTTTGATTTAAGGGAGCGCAGACTTCAGTATTTGGTATTAAGTTCAACTTTATAGCTCTACGTGTTTCTGTGAAAAAAGGTCTTGACAGACAGACAGACAGGCAACGAAGTGATCCTATAAGGGTTCCTTTTTTGCCTTTTACGTACGGTACTGTAAAAAGGATACTGCTACTCATACGGATAGTTACAAATGCTGAAACTGGTTTAGGTGCGGAAATTTATAAAAATTGCTCAGGAATAACTAGTCAGCAGATTTACCAGCAGGTAAGGTAAATATCATATTTGTTACGATATGAAGTACGTGATTATTTACGTTTAAGAAATAAAAGTGAGTTTTTTTTTTAAATTTCCATTAATTTATCATATGAACTAATATTTAAATAAATTATCGCTACCTTTCACTCGAACGTTGGTTAAATTAATTATGTATTTTACAAAAACTTATTTATAAATTCTTTCCGGTTCGCTGTATCGACTAAAAAACCTTTTTATTAACATATCTCAGAATCTGTCATTGGATACGAGAAGTAACAATTACATATTTCGAATATACAATGCTGACATTAACTAGCATTTAAGTTTGGTTTGAATTTTCTTCAGTATTTTTTACGAATTCTGGTTATTATATAATGTGGAATGGTACGTCTAGTATTCTTAATTTGTCTCCAATTGCATAGCGGAGATATAGTATAGACAAACGAGCAAGTCTGTTTTCATCCTGTTATACAAATACCATGATAAATTTTAATAAAATAAAATAAAGTTAGGTATCTAAAAAAGTGGCTCAAATTAAAGTTTTATACAAATTGACCAATTAAGCATTTGTATTTGAATGCATGCCTTTGTTCTTATATAACTAATGTGAACTAGCAGGAGCGTGCGTTATGTGTATGTTAAAAAAAAGAATACTAGGCACTTCAAGGTTATTCTTAATTGACTGAAACATAAAAGAAAATTTGTCATGCAATCTCAGGAAGTAATGAGCCTAGACGACTAGTGGAAGTTATTAAGTAGTTACAAATTTTTATTTACTATCCAATTTTTTAAGCGAATAATCTCAGAAATTAGCGTACCTAGAAGCGCAAGATTAATTTTTAATGACAGAGCTCCACTGATTAGGTTCTAGAAACACTATATTAAGTAAGAAAAGAGATGTTAGAAAAATTTAAGTACGGCACAGCTGGAGACATTATTGGCCTATAATCTAATATACTAAGTTTTGGGTACTTTTGATGTGCAATGTTTTGGTATTTAAAACGAAAGAATACCAATCAGGTATTTAATTAAAATTTGTACGTGTTACTCAACCTTGTTTCGGACTCAAGTAATTATCAGCCATTTATTCACTATATAATAAATAATTAACATACGTTAAACATTTCGCTTACCTAACTGTCAAGTAGCGCTGATAGAAAATATGCATTAATAATGTATTTAAAAATCGCTGCATTTATTTTATACGCATAAAAATATTAATATAATATTAGCACTATTATTGCGATACGTATATTAAGTTGATGTTTCACGGTCCAATTTCTTAAAATCATTGTATTAACAAATATTTTTTTCACTGTTGAAAAATAACTTTTATTATATAGATATTGACATTCAGATATTGACATTTCCTGCTTTATCTTAACGATTGTAACTTTTAACTTGTACATATGAAATTTTTACAAATAATATATATTCCTTTCATAAAACGTGAAATATTCGCCATTAAAAGACATAATTTTTACAGACTTACCACATCGAAACCAACATCATAATGGGAACCTTGTACAAATATCACTGGGACTGCTTGACGCCTCCCTAGTGGTTTTTCACATAAAACTGTTCCTGAAATTAAACAAAATAAATGTTAAATTGCAAAAATTGCTAAAATCGCTAAAGGTAAACTGACTTGGAGTCGAGTTAAAGTCTAGAGATATATTTATAAAATAATATTAAACGTTATAAGAGTACCGTGCCCCGCATGCATGCCCCAGTAGTGCACGCAGGAGGACTTAAAATGACCACATCAGATCAGGCAATTAATGTCGCCTCACTTTGGGCTTCGAAAATATAGGGCCCAACCACAAGGCCAAATATAGCTACAGGTTTGTCATTGAAACTCCAAGAAAAAGAAGAAGAGTACCATGTTTTAGGGCAGATTACAGTATTTTATACTGCTGCATTAAAATATTATATCTGTTTTAAAACTGTTTGTCGCAAAGTGAAAATCAGCGAACAGTAAGATAATGTTCGTGTAAGTAGCACTGTTAATTTCAAAGTTCGAAAGTTAAGTCGCCTTCAGTGTTAGAAACTTCTGTAACGTTAATTAAATTGTATTGAATTGAACCTAACATCCGGGCGTATGTACTTATATTGTCTAACTGGTAATGAGATTTGTAACTCGCGTTTTTTCTACGTCAAGTATGTTATTGCGTGAAACAAATACCATTATGTGAATTATTTTAAACATTTGTAGCCCGGTGGGTACAGTAATTTTTATTCACATAGTTAGTAGCTGCTAAATTGCTTTGTAATCACTTGTCGATCAAACTTCAGTGGTAAAAGAACGGTATGATACATATAAGACTTTAGGTTCGACCTTTATCTCACTGGGCCGAAAACGGAAGGGCAAACAAGAAAATTAGGTATCAGTAAAGTATATGTTATTTTTTGTAATTATGACATATTTATAACTGGCTGTCACCCACAACTTAATCAGTCACTTATTTAGAAAATTGGCTGGAAAATAGGTTCAATTTTTTGTCCCTAATTCTTCTGCCACTAATAAGGAATCTTATATAAAATTGGCGATCTGCCTCTGAAATATCCATCAAAGTTGGTTTTGCCGTTTAGCAGAATACCCATAAAATAAAACAGCAGGCAAAAGGTCTTAACTTTTATTTTTGTTATAAATATATAAGTAAAAACTAACTATCTGCTGAGTTTCATGTTTGTACGTCTCGCAGTTTTCGAGATTTCATGTTAGATAACCTTTCGCTATTCTATTAAAACTTTTAGGTATTTATTATTTTTTCCTTTCGTATTGTCGTGTGTCGTTGGTACAGAAGAGAATATAGGATGACTTTCAGCTATATATATCTTGTATATAAATATGTTCCCGACTGATAGAAAATTAAAAAATAGACTATCGTCCAGCTTCCAGTGATGAAGTCTACGTTAACGTGACCAAAGCCATAGGAAATTGCCAAGAGAAATAAACATAATAAGCAACCAGAAACTCTCAATTGAAACAAAAGCAACTCCGCCATTAGAGAGATGCCTTAGTAATTTTGACTTCGCGTTAATTAGTAGTCATTATAGCAAATAATTAAAAAATCCTATTTCATTTTTATTTTCGAGGTTATTAATAAATATGAAAAGGCGATCTAGCTTTCGATGTTCTTTTGAAAAGTTTTAACAATAGAACGCTGGCTCGGAACAGACCTACAATTGAAGAACGTATAGGAAATCTTAAACTTACCGTTGAGCTCCTTCATTTTGCGATCGAGGTCGAATAAAAAAAACCGAAATTAAAAAATTCGCCGCGCTTTTTGCCGTCTCTCGACAGAGGCGCGATTGACACTGCGCAGTGTTGATAACTCACAGTGTATAATATAGCCTTAACTGCAGGCGCTAACCGCAATGGAGGATACGCTGAGATATCATGTTTGGAATCTCTCAATGATGTAACTTGATGGTACGAAGAAGAATCTACCTCAAGTTAGACTTGGAAGACGAGATCCTTTTCAACATCCTTTTGTTTATTTACAATATGTTTACACACGCCACACAAGGATTATCGGTTATTGAATGAAAATTTCTAATATATTGCGTATCACAAATTAAAATTTCAAATTAATTAATGCTTCTTCACTGAAATGCAACTATGACAAATAGCCAAATTAATTAAGGTCGATGAATTTCAGGTTTGCCTGAGTTCTTATTAACTTTTGGACTCTTATTACATCTTTTATATTTTTTACTAACCGACTACAACCCATCCATCACCAAAAATAATTTGCACTAATACACATTAGTGCAAATTATTTTTTGCTTTCCTTTCTTATTACATTACAGATGTTTGAAGGTGGTTTTTGTTTTAATTTTTAGTGAAGGTAAAGAAAAAGTCACATATGTATCAACGATATATATGTATATAATTTTATCAGAGTTTTGTTAATTTTTCAAAAACGGATCTACCGATTCCGATACGATTTATATGGGACCACCTCGGATGTAAGGGCTACTAAACAAAGAAAGAATCATCATCGTCATTGGTTCAGAAATAGTCGAGAAATCGCGTAACGTACATATAAAAAATATGCAGTCAAATTGAGAACCCCCCTGCTATTTTGAAGTCAGTTAAAAAAAATAGCTTCACTCCCAGTTCGAGTGTGCTGTTTTTCGGACACCATTTAGATTAGAAAATTGACAAAATATTTTTAAAATTTCGCAAATGGTAGTCCGAGCGGAAATATTAGCATGTGTTTTTCGTAAAAGGTAACAAGTTAATATTGTAACCTCTATAAGTACACATTAAAGGAAATTTATAAATAAATTAGTAGAAGCGAAGTAGGGGTTACTATTTTGTAACAATGCTTTGTATGTTTCAATTTAACATTAACATTCATTTGTAGACTTAAATTGGAAGATCTATTTAAAATAACTATCGTAGAAGAGGTTACAATTAAGTTTTTTTTAAACAAGTGGTACGCGATCATGTATCGACCTTATTAATCACTACCGAAAGCTTGCAGACGCGTTTTTGGTCTTATATATGACCTTAACATTGCGTAATTCGTATCATAGTTTAAATTCTTGGCTTGTTACGTAAAGAAATCACGCAAATATCAAGGAGTTATAACAAACAGTTGTTATCTTAATTAATCGCAGGATATGAGTCGATATTGGGCCCCTTCAAGGCCCGTTTTCTTAAAATAAAAATACAGGAACGTGACGCAGATTTAGTTCGGTTTGTGAGAGTTCCTCGGTGGCCCAATTCCCCTCCTTAAACTCTGGCAATGCATCTGCGAGCTTCCTAGCGGCGCATACGTCCATGAGCGTCGGAAGTAACTTAGCTGAACCACCGGCTCGTTTACACATTGTGACTGATATACTTTAATGTAAAGTATATTAAAGTAAATATTATACCAAGCATAGTCTTCTCAAATGGATTAAAGCGTGTGCTATCCTATTACAAATTTAAATCTTTATAGCCAGATCAACCTATCAATTTAAATACATTAATTATAGGTATTTTATACAGTAATCTAAATTTATCCAAGTTATAAATAATTAAAAGCTAAAATATCCTTTGGCTATTTATAAATAGTATTTTAAAGTTTCGCCATAGAACGTCATATGATCTGGCTTGTTCAATATAAGTAGAGCCAATGTTCCGTGATACATGTTTCGAAAGGTTTGACAGATGAATTAATGTTTAGAAGTTGGACATGATTATATACTAGGCTAAATTATAATTAAATTTGTACATACCTAAATACATAGGACTATATAACTTAATGGCTCTGTTATAGGTAATAAACGCTTGCAATACACAAATATTTTTTTTAGAAATTTACAGGGTGAAAAAGACATCGTACTGCAAACGTTGTGATAAAGCTACATTTAATGTCCTAAATAAAATCACAAAAATCATTCATCTCGGAAAAGAGAGATAACAGATACTGCCATCCTCATACCATTCTTGAGCGCGCAATGTATCGTGAACATTGGGAAGCAATCGCCAACAAAGTGTTGACGCGCAAAACAAGTCAACGACGTATTTAAGTTTTATTTACATTGCGGTTTGATGTAAAAATATTGACGAAATTTGTTTCTGATTTAAAATCGCATTGGGATGGATAGTAATAATGATATTATACAGCATTCGGTTAAAAAAATGGTAAAAAAATGTTACATTTCAAGAAAAATTTCACGGAATGGGAAGTCTAGAATCATGTACTGTACCCATGGGATGCCTATGCAGTACGATGCCTTTTGCACCCTGTATAAATGCATACATAGCGATAAAACACCCAGACTCGCGTCGAGAAACCAACATAAAGTTTACCAATATATAAAAAGGGGGAAAAACAAGGGTTCACATAATATACGAAACTCAAATCCACTATGTATGTTCCGGCGTACAATAACTTGTTAAACAAAACTTAATGCAATTTTCCAAATTCATAATTTAATTGAGAAGTTTTAAGTGTAAACCATAAATAATCTATGCGTACTTCTAATAAGTTGAGTAAAGTTAGAACAATTGTAGAGTAATATCACATCAATACCATCATTATATTATCAAGAGCATATCAAGGGAATTATTTTAATGAGAACAATTTCACTCGATTACTTCTGTATGATTCATTATTTAACTTATGCCACCCACGTTTATTAACTTGACTTATATGCATTGGAATGTTTTGATTCTATTTTCTCTGAATCTATTGGTTCGCTATAAACCTGACCTGAATTCTCACTAAAATATCAAGTTTATGACATTATTGTATAGTGTATTTTTTTAAGAACTTGCAGAACTTTTGTAAATAATGTTATTCATATGAAACTTTTAAATACTTTCCATAAATATCTAAACATATAAATAAAATCGAAGGGTCTGTTTGTAACGACGAAGTAATTTTATTTTTACTAATTAATAAAAATGTAATTGCATATAACCGTATGCATATAGCAAATACGCAAGTGAAAACAATTTTATCTGTCTGTTTGTTTGTAGATAGTTGATTTTACAAGAAATAACATAGGCGACCTTGCTTTTGGCTAAATAGGGTTCCGTGTAAAAAGTAAAAACTCTCAAAATTTAACAAAATCATTCAATTCAGTCGTGGGTTTACAGTTCGTTTGCAATAAATAGGAAGATCGTTAAGCGATGTTTTAATTTAGTCCCTAGCTCATGTTAAAAGATATAATTTTAAACACTTCTAATTTTATCTCTAGTGCCAGTAAATACGTCATTTTATAATTTAAAATTTTAATAAACAATATGTATTATTGATTTTATGTATTTTTTCTATAAAATTATGTTCAGTCACTAAGATTCATGAGGCGTAATAAAATTATAAGTTATTATTTTATAAATGTATTTTACCTAAATATCCTCAATAGACATCAAAAACGCATATTACACATACCTAAATATTGTAATAGTAGTGTCTAGTATTGTATTAAAATATACAAAACATTACATTTACATAGTTTTTAGGAAGATAAAAGATAAGTATATACGATAAAAAAAAGGATAGAACAGGTCTAAAATTTATTCCTTTAAAATGTCATCAATTGCGTACAAAAATTATTATTTGTATGTAATACATTTGAAGATATCATTGCCTCTTTTCAAGGTAACTTCGTATTGTTACGTTGTAAAAATTACTAGGATCCGTTGAAGACACAAGCGTGAAATGTCTAAATATTTTTTCTATTGTTCATAGATGTACCTGGTATGACGAAGACAGAGGATGGTTATTCATGTTGTTATTTTTCGGGTTCCGTATTCTAAATTCGTAAATTTGTTGTAACATCACAAAAAACGATTTGACAGTCAGTCAAATTGAAAGAAATCTTAGAATGACTTGGTAAAGTATTACGTGACGGTACGGAACCCTTATTGCGTGAGTCTGATTCGCACTTGACCGGTTTATTTACTAGATACATTAGATAGATTGTTCATTTTTATAGTTAAAGTCTAAGCACAAGTGGAACACTTACACACGTACACTTTTTTATTTTTCGCAAGAAGTTTTGACTAATTACAATAGTTTTAAATTACTGCATTGCATTCTTATGCTTCGCTATAAAATCTTATTAATCGCTTACTAGCATAATGATTTATAAAAAAATAATTTATATTACGTTCTCTTATTTATATTTTAGATGCAATCAGATTGTATGAACAACTATAATCAATTGGTATCAATTAAACGAATAGATTTAAAAATAGACGTAGTGACCTTTAGTGCTTCTATAAATTATATTTTTAAGCGTTGTTTGTTGTTATATTAATAATACTCGTTATGATTAAAACATTGCCGGGCAATACAATTTTATGTTGTACTAAGTGACTTTCATTTCCGCGGTTCGGGCCCAAACCGGTTCCGTTTCATGATCTGAAATCTAATGTTTCCATAAATAGCCGTTTGGCAATTAAATTTTATATGCGAATATTGTTTATAGTTGTTAACATAGTACATATAGTTATTATAAGTAATGTGTCCTTTGTTAATCCTTGATTTGTCACAGATAAATGAGTATGGCATTTGCAGAATATATTTCTCTGGTAACTTATAGCCGTTTCCTTGATTTAAATTTTCAAATAAACCCTAAAGGGTAGAGGAAATAAAAGGCCGATATGCGTCCATAAGTATTTTGTTTGTATTTATAATCTATGTTTTGATGAGTTGGATTAAATTCAAGAGACCAAGCAGACGAAGTCGCAAGTCGATATTATATACAAGCATACTTCCTTAGGATGGAAGCTTACTGTCCATACTAAGTATAAACATGCGGTGGTAAATTAAAGTGCCTGGAAGAGATTTACCGTTTCTATATGATTTTTTTGATATTACAAGGGGCAAACGGGTAAGCCGCTCACGAACGAAACGCGACAACAATACCATCAATAGACGTGCCAGCATTGCCGTCACTTCACGCCGATCTTATAGGAGAAAGAGGTACTGGTACCCGGAGGCACCCATTTCAGCTGCAAACCAAGAGGAGTGCAAGCATGGCGCCCTTCTAATTATGTTATGAAAAGATAAACTAGCCAATTTTGACTCCTTAGTTATTGTACAAGGAACAATTTGATTATTCTTGCGTTTTAATAACCTCTGGTGCCATCTAATAGATTACTTTTAATTTTTTCCTAACCATAAGACCTAGAATTAGTGAGTTTTTTGATGTATTCTAAAATTAGGAGATGGAAGAAGACACTATTTGTAAAAATGCAATGTTTGCAAATAAATCTTAGTATTAAGAAAGACTTTTATGCTTAATATGACTCTATTCGTAACTGATAGATCGTTTAAATAAATGTTAGCAAATTATAAACATCCATCTCCACTTCCTCCCACACAAAAATAATTTAGGTGTCTCAACGACATATCTAGATAATTTCGTCACCAGCGAAACGTAACCAATGATCCTGTCATCTGGTTTCCGAAACCACTTTCAAATATAACGTAGCATGATTCTCTAATTATTTCAATATATTATGATTAATATCCATCGATTGCATTACTGCCACCGTGCAATCGTTTTAGCATTTCCAAGATGAATTCCAAGTGATGTCTTGGATTGCTCTATACAAATCTGTGATATTTATAGAAGATATCTTGTTTATAACCTGAAATCTAGCTGTTAAAATATAGTTCCTACTACCTTAATTTTAATAGTTAATAATTTTCGTAGGTGTATCAATGCCATATAAACTTCTTGATGGTCTTCGTGATTGGGATCTTAAGACAGATTTAAGAAGTATCTACAGAAAATGTACTTTATATCAAATAATATCAATATTTAGCGAAATCGAACTTACAGTAAATTTCTATATACAATATAATATTATATTATAGTCATGAAATTACATTGTTAGTTAAACAATTATAATGTGACTCAAAATCTAGAATCCTTTCTATTTCAAACTAAATGGTATACTTAAAGATTTAAAAATTATTTAAAATAATACATGTATTCGACACACGTGTTGATATATTTAGAATGAATATATGAATATGAATAATTATATCGGTTAATATTTATGTACATTCGATAGTATATTAATTTCTGTGGGTAACTAAGAATAATCTCCATAATTAAGTGAATAGGCACTAGTTATGGATTTGAGCAATTGTGTATAGTAATAACAGGTGTATAAATATTACACGGAAAAAGCGGCTTGCTCACTACTGTTGTCAGGTGTAAAAGTGAATTAATTTAATTTTTTTCATACGTGATACGACGAGTATATTGTGTCGCTCAGAAATTGTATAATTATTTTTTCTAAATTGATATAATATACGCTAAACACAATGCAAATATGTTCTTCTTCTTGGCGTTTCAGTGTCAAACTGTGGGTATATTTGACAATGTGGTTAAGCCCTATATTTTGGACGCCCAAAATGAGGCAACATTAATTGCCCGATCTAAGGCGGCCATTAATACTCTTGCGTGCAGGTATTGGGGCACGTAGGGCACGACATAAGGGGAGTCATGTTTCGGATTGCTGCATACCATCGCAAAGACATGCCAGATTAATGCCATTCGAAAATGCGGGAACTCATAAGTCGAACGAAATGTGACTTCCATGCAACACCATCACTTGACGAGACAGCATCGCCGCCACTTCATACCGATTTTATGTGAAAAAGAGGTACTGGTATTCGGACGCGCTGACCCAATTCGGCTCAAACCAAAAGAACCCTCTTTCTCACATGACATAGGCGTGAAGTGGTGGCAATGCTGTCAAGTCAAGTGATGGTATTGTTGTCGCGTGTCGTTCAGTTTGTTAGACTTCCCGGTGGCTTAAATCCCTACTTAAAGTTCAGCAAGGCATTTGCGAACATTCTGGCGGTGCAGATGTCCATGAGGGTTGGTAGTGACTTATAGTATATAGCCCCATGTAACATAAAAAAGACATTGAGACTCTTATAACTGTTGTTGAATTAAATAACTTGTGTAATATGGGCAGGTGGGAAAATCGGTCTTTTCGGCGGTGCAGGTGTGGGCAAAACGGTGTTGATTATGGAGCTGATCAACAATGTGGCCAAAGCGCATGGTGGATTTTCGGTACGGTACAGCCTATTTCTTCTTCTATTTCCCCTTCTTCTCTTATCCCTTTCTATTTATAAATTGTTGCTAATATATGAAGAGCCGCAGGACGATAAAGCGTAGTGAATCGGGTCCCAAAAGGATATCCAGTTTACAATTTCAGGGTATGTTGGTACTGGAATGGGTTGCTGAGAAATTTATCTCCATCCCTGGATTTCTATCAAATTTATATCTATCCAAGGATTGCTAAGAAATTCATCTCCATCCGTGAATTGCTATCAAATTTACCTCTATCCAAGGATTGCTATTAAATTTATCTCCATCCAAGGATTGCTAAGAAATTCATCTCCATCCGTGAATTGCTATCAAATTTACCTCTATCCAAGGATTGCTATTAAATTTATCTCCATCCATGGATTGCCAAGAAATTTATCCGCATCCATGGATTGCTAAGACATTCATCTCCATCCATGGATTGCTAAAAAATTCACATCCATCCGTGGATTGCTATTAAATTTATCTCCATCCATGGATTGCTAAGAAATTTATCCGCATCCATGGATTGCTAAGAAATTCATCTCCATCCATGGATTGCTAAGAAATTCATCTCCATCCGTAGATTGCTAAGAAATTCCTGCTGAGTAATTCATACGATGCAGGTGTTTGCGGGCGTTGGAGAACGGACGCGCGAAGGCAACGATCTGTACAACGAGATGAAAGTTGGCGGCGTCATCAAAGATGATTACAAATCTTCTAAGGTAGGATGATGTTTCGGATTTTACGCCATTTTTTGTGTCATCATGTACCAATGACCTGCTCAATTATAAGGCTGTAGACAGTAGCGTAGTTATATACCTTTTGAAGCCCATCGTAAATACATCAAAGTATTAATTCCTTTTTATTTGATATTAGCGAGCCCACCAGACGTTGTTTTTCCGCAAGTTGGTCCCCTAGGATTTCTAAACTATCACACGTTCAAATTTTCCATGTTGATTGAACATGCTAGAAACTAATCTTACATGATTTAAGTTTAAGGCCTTATTCGCATGGGAGCTTTTATATCGTGCGTTAAAAACGCGTTCAAACAGATATGAATTCCAAAGATCGTGTTAACATGATAGCGCTTTTAAAACGCGACACTTCCCTATGGAGCAATGTCCTATTTTAAATTGAAAATATGCTATATTTTCCTAATGAGGACGTTAAAAAAGCGCCAACGCCGAAATTTTAAGGAACGCTTATTGAACTCTCGTGCGAATGAGGCGTAACAATCAGCTACAACAGATTTGCCCCCAATTGACAACTTGTTGTGTACCCCAGGGTTCATTTTTAAGGCCTCTGTTGTTTTTAAAATACATTAACAAGGTACATAAGATCGGGCTAACGTGGGATATGCCTTTGTATGAAGATGAATGTTACCCATATACCATGTTCAATGTCCAAATAATTGATAGAATCAGGCGTTATTTTGCTGAAATATATGACAAGCACGAAAAGTAATATACTTTGCTTACATCCGCGCATGTGTGAGTGTGTGTAAAGCGAAACCTATGTAGTCTCTCGAAAAGATGACTACTGATATATTAACTAAGAATTAGATTTAGAGATTAAGATGGTTTATCGGGATAATTAAAAAGTATGAAGGTTTACTGAAAAGTTCGTGTAATTTTGGAAACGTAGTATACAGCAAATATTAAAAAATACTAACCTGCAATCCTTCTAGTGGCCGGACAATGTGACACCTGGTTGTATCGACAGATGGCTGGGAACACCTCGTTGAGCCCCTTACTCTTCAAGTGCGATTGGTCCACGCAGTGTAGGATTATATCCATCACCTGGATAAAATACGAATGTATAACATTTACTATTCAGTTGAATTGATCGGACCATTGTTGAATCTAAATCAATCAAAATGTTTTACTGGTTCAACTATGAGATACATTAAAAGGCTTAACAGTTTGCCACTGCGGGCGTGCAACATTCATAAATAGGAGTAATAAAAGGAGTGTAGCTTATTAAAGAAAATCTACTTCAGTTTAAGTTTATAATAAAATATTCGACTAGAAGACATTAAAAAATGCAGTAATGTTTGCTTAGAATCCAATAACATTGCCAAAAATAGTTAATATTTTAATAACAGTTAATATAATAATGGCTTGGCTTCGTTGGCCCGTTGGCGCAGTGGGCAGTGATCCTGCCTTCTGCTCCGGGGGTCGTGGGTTCAATTCCCACCTCGAGTTTGGCCATATTATCCATATGTATGTAATTATATATTTCAAAAAAAAATATTTGTGTGTGTATAACAGGCGACTGTTACCTATAACACAGGCATTAAGTTGTCTACCTTAGGAACAGACGTCCGTGTGTCATAGTGTTCGGGTGGTGTGACTCTTCAGCAAATGGAGCATCTTCTATTGTGACCTTGCTGTACGCGGGGGGACCTAATGCGAGCGATAGAGGATAGAGGATGCTGTTCGCATGGCTGAGTTTTGGGACGGAATCGTTTGATGCGTCATCGACACGAGAAGGAGGGTTTTTGTATTGTTCCAGTAAAAAGTTCAAATTCCCAGGCATATAAGAAAAATATGGCTACCGTACAAAATGTTGAAAAATATGTGGGCAGGACGAGATGTAAATCGTGATTTAGTTATGTGTTTTATCAGAGGCCGATCTTCGCTTTTGGCGTTAATGATAATTGATTCTAATTTATATTCAAATTTTGCTATTCAAATATTTATAACCTGCCTCTTGCTATAATTTGAAATGGAATTGGAAAATTTTGCCGTATACATACAAAATGTAATAAGATCGCCATATTTTTTTTTATAATAGTCCATACTATACTATGTTATATTACTTTGATTAAAGTCTCGATAGCTCAAATATAGAAGGACGGACTGTAATCCTGTAAGTTATCGATTTGAACCCCAACCCCGTTGGGATATTGCCTACCTAACATAAGGTTTCGTAAAAGCTTACATGTATTTATATATATTGACTGGCCCGTTGGCGCAGTTGGCAGAGACTCTTCCACTCCGTGGGTTGCGGGTTCGATTACCACTTCGAGTCTGGGTGTATTAACTATATGTATATATTTATACCTCAGAAACAGACTTCCTTCTGTCATATAGTCCTTTGTATTTATGTATTATTTAAATAACATGTTATCAAAAATATAATTAATCTAACTCCATCCGTACATACGTAGGTCTGTCTGTATGAATTCAGTGATTTTATTAAATTTTGAGGGGCTTAATTTTTTTTGTACGGAACCCACATTTGGGTAAAAGCTAAGTAGCCTATGTTTTTCATTGTAAAATCAGCTATCAACAATTGAAAGTCCCGTACAAACCGGGGCAGCCGTTTCGGAGATTACCCGGAACAAATTGACAGGCAAAAAGTTTTAACTTACATATAAGTATCTCATCTGTAGTCATACGCAATTAGTGAAAAAATAATTTCGACCTTACAAATAGACCCTACAATTTTATTTTTATATAGAGAATATTGTTGGGGATCGGTGCCGTAACAGAGTTATATTGACCGGGCAATAAAACACCGAGCTTTTCTTATCTTCACGGACTGTATATACAAGCACAATATCACATCTGGATCAGGTAGCGTCGTGTAATAACGTGCTTTGCCGCAATTAGGCACGACCTTAACTACTAAAAGAAGGCCGACACTAGTGTACGCCGTAAACCAGTAAACAATCCGTGTTTAGCATAGAGATAGCACTATCTTCGTCTAACTCAAGCAGGAGTTGGCTATCTCGCTCACTATGTACACTAGTGCCAGCCCCACTGTGGGATCGGGTACGGGTTCCGTATGGCAGCACTAAAGTAACCCCACTCCTATTGCCACACTTATTTAAGTTAATCTGGTGTTTGATGTTCTCGTCGAGAACATGAAACGATTGGTTGAAGGCAATAACCCATTGTACGTTTTGGGTCAATTTATTATTCTCGCCGCAAGCTATCAAGCAAGTTGCTCTATCTATCTAATTATTTTATTATCACTTAATGAAATAATAATGAAAATTAAAAAAAAGGAAAAGATCATCTAATATAAATAAAGTTATACTAACAGTCCGAACATATTCTTGTCCGTCAGGATTGGTTGAAGGCAATATGACCCATTGGACTTTTTGGGTCATTTCCTTGTTCTCCCCGCAAGCCACCAGTTGCTCTATCACAAATAAGGCGAGAGCAACCGGTCCCGTACCGCCGTCTTGGCCCGCTTCCAACATTATAACAGGTTTATCCTCTTGCTGCCTATTTGATGGTTTCGAACTGTCCAAAACTACCTGAAAATATAACAATAACATCCATATTTAAGGACTACTTTACTAAGACTTATTTATACTTTTTTATATATTATAAGGGACAAACGATCAGGCTATTCCCCCAAGTAGTCGTTAAGGCCTTTAAGGGTTTAGACCACCGAGAACTCCCAAAAGATACTTACTCGAACAGAAATTGTATAAGTTTGAGTAAATCTTTGAATTATCTAGGTTCAACATTTTTAATTACTTCAGTAACCTGAGAGAAGATGTATTTCTGAGCCAACTAATTAGGCATTAACTTTGAATTTGTCATTTCGCACGCTTAAATCTTAAAGTGACCTAACCTCAAAAAAGCTGATTTTTAGGATATCGGAACAACCGTATTGTCATTTATGACTTACATCGCATATAATTCAATAAAAACGGCATTATAGTACAAAAATATGTGTTATAATAATAGTTAACCGAGTGATTAATGATGTTGAAATATTACTTTAATGATATGTTATTATTTGTTTGCCTTTTTTAGTGAAAAAGACAAAAATTGCTAGTTTGTAGGTGTCATGTCTGATGGAGATTCCGAAATGTTTCTTAGATTGGCTGATAGAGGACGTGGAACCAAAGCTGCCTGTATAAACATATAACGTTATCGTTCCGGTTATAATTAGGCGTAAACCAATTAATAGGGTAATTTTTTTAATTAGAACTTCATACATTTTGAAACTTGTCTACTAGTGATAACATTATAAAGACTTTGGCTTAGGTATCCTCAGTTTTGCAGTACCAAATATGTTAAAATCATATTACCAAAACAATAGAATACTTTTTATTAAATTTCTATTATGAAATGTGTGATCTCTGTAAGAGTTTTGGGTACACAAGAGTCCCACACCCTATATGTCATCACGATAAAAAATTTTACCTAATGTTACGCGGATGCGCTAGCCAAGCTAATTGGGTCATATCGCTATATTAGAGTTACGTAACCTAGTTGAAGTTGGAAATGCTGCAAGTCATAAGTCTCTTCTCAATCACGGCATCTAAAATCTAACTTCTCTATTTTTAAAAACCGATTTCTCTATTTTTAAAAACTGATTTTTCTATTTTTAAAAACTGATTGTGCTTAAAATCATTTTCCTAATGAGTTTTTGGCGCGTGTTTATAGGCAACACGTATTCCAAGTCTCTGCATCGAATTGATTCGAAACCTTTGTCGAGGGGGGGGGGGCTGGAGGACCACCTTGCGTGACAGACAGAAAAAGCGAAACTATAAGGGTTCCTTTAAGGACTACGGAACCCTAAAATAAACGCGATATGACTCGGGATAACAATATGCATGCCTACACTCATCACCTAACTTTACATTTCATAGAGATTCCGGTTACCAGAACTAACGACTACTGCAATGGGAAAAAGGGCTTAAGGTTCTTGATTAACGAACACGTAAAATGTTTCGTAAAGCTAAAAGACCTGCACATGTTTCACGTTTTGCGGAACCTAGAGCGTACAAATGTTGCCAGTCCAATAAACGCAACGCTGAACAGCACAGTCATGGTGAATATTTTAGTTTATTGTAGGTAGTTCTTAGTTTTTATTTTGGTTTTGAAATATTCTAGCGGGCCCGGCAGACGCTATCCTACTCGAACGTTGGCTTATCAAATTATAGCGCCATCTATTGGTCGCTTACGCCACCGAGCGCCCGCCTTCGGCCTGCTCTGCCTCTGTATTTTAAATATCTGATATCTTCTAAGATATTCATTTTAATGGTATGCTGTAAAGGGCAATTTTGATCTGCTTAAAGTGTACAAAGTACCTAGCGTATGTAAATGGATAAGGATTAATCCGGTATTCTTTAAAATAGCTTCGTAAATTGTTCATTATTTTTTTGTAATATGTAAAAGATAAAATGGTTCCTGTGGTTTATACTTAGGAGATAGACATATGCCAGCGCGGAATTTTGTATAGATCTCTTTGAGATGTACAATTCCGTAATACATTATTTTGTAAGCGCACAAAAATACGTTTGTTACGACATCTCTTTACAAATCATTGAAATTATCGGCTTTTTCCTCTATAATTTAAATGTATTATAGATATTATTTTTATTAACCTTCTTCTTGAATCGCTCTGTTTATTGGTGAAAACCGTATTAAAATCAGTTGTGTACTTTGAAAGATCTGTGCGTACAACGCAACGTTCATGTTATACTATGTAAAGGTTAATAGAATAAAACATCTCCGAAGCAGTCTACAAAAAATAAATCTGCCTAACAATAGCTTGGCTGATTTGACTAAAACTTCCATCACCATTTCCGTAACACTTTTATCAGTAATCCGTGTTATGCAAATATTTACCCCTTAATAAGGAAGTAGAAACGTAAATAATAATAACCGCACACGACGTCAACAGATTAATTTGTAAGTTACAGGTAATGTATTGAATATGGTGTCTTGTAAAATTTCCGCTTACTCTATAGTAGAGGGTTTCTTTTAAGAATGAATAATGGAGAACCTTTATTGCTCCAGTTAATGTTAGGTAAAGATTTCATTTTGTATTTCGATCGCCGAGCATCGAGTCTTCAAAAGTTATTTAATGTTATAAGAAAGGGAAATGATGAAATTGCATAGAAAAACTTTACATCCATTACACGTGATTTTGATGTTAACTATAAAGAAGATACATGAGCAAATAGCGCATGTCAACAAGAAGAAAATGCTGTTGTGGGTGGGGATTACCCGTGTTGATAAAATCCGCAAAAAATATATTAGTGGTAATTAAATTTGCACCAATAATGGAGAAGCTCACTGCAAATCGCCTCAGTTGCTATGACTTTGTAAGCAGACAGCGGGAGAACCACTTATTTCTAGTAGCTTTAAAACTGTCGAAGACAAAAAAAGTAGAGGTCGCTTGCTTTCCACTCGATGGTCATGTATTCGCAAACACCTAAACAGAACTCAAGTATCAGAGAAGGCAACCCAAAACAGAGATGTTTAGGGCATAAATGCAAGGAGACCAGACCACAAATGATGGGAAAAAGGCTGGACATAGAGAGAGACACGTGATTTTAAATGTTATATTGTAAGAGATATAAACTATATACGTAAAAGGTTTTTATTACTAATATTTTTATTAAGATAGAGATTCAACTTAATGTAAACACTTAATTTGATAATAAACCTTAATAGTATGTAGCAATCTGTGTCTATATTGAGTAATTCGTTATTGCTGAAATGTCTGAAACAAAAATTTTGACGATAACATACAAAATACTTAGTAACAGTCCTTGACCGCGCCTACATCAAAATACATGTAATAAAAGAAATATATTGATTTAATCAATTCCAAATAAATGTGGGAGGAGATCACACGATCGAATATAAAATTGTATATACATTTATGATATTATGTAACCATACTTCGCCATATATTAAATTTATGAAACGCTTTTTTTACAGGTTAACGCTTGTTTTAATAAGAGACAAAGTCATAATTAACGGTACATTTACAATTATAGTTTTTTATATTTTTAAGAATTAAAAATTTCCTTTAGTATGTTAGGAATATTAGAAATGCATAATATTTTAATCACCATATCTTCTTCTTCCTAGCGTTTCCCGGTCTACCATCAAGGTCCACTTAGATTTCTTTATATAAGAACGGATTTTTTTATTATAGATATAGAGGATGTCGTGTCCTAATCAGTAGCCGGCATTTGAGTCGATCGCTAAGTTAAGTTGCTCTGGCTGCGACCGGGTGATAGATGGTTGACCCATTCTGGCACTGGTTTACATTTGATATCCAACCTCCTCCGTATTTCGGAAGGGGTCAGTGTTAGTGTGATCACTATAAAGAGCGCGCTCTTAAACCTACACCTGGGTCACAAATCCTGGGCACTGCTATGGTTCCTTTCTGCAACGCGATGGACCCGGCACCCGCACGGTGAATCCATGGAATGCTAAGAAATTCGTCTCACCTCATTAATTATCCTATAATGAATCCCGTTCGAGGGTGGTACAAAGCGTGGTACTATATAAGGAGTCAATATATACTAATCCAACTTATTTCCTACCATTTCGAGACACAAAAAGATCCCATGAGTTAAACATATTCATATAGTTAAAACATCCAGACTCTAGGCGGGGATCGAACCTCCAACTCATTAAGCGGAAGGCAGAGTCACTGCTAACTGCGCCAACGGGCCAATCCTTTTACAATACACACCTCATCTCAGCATTTTACCTCCATCTAAGCTTGTACTGTAGTGGTATAGCGATAGATAACGAATCTGTGCGCTTTCTGGTAGTGCAGCTGTCCATCGGCGTCGGTAGTCACTTAGGTGAACCAATTGCCCGTGCGCCCAGTTTTTTTTTTTTTATTTTAAAAATACCTAAATACTTCACAGTATCTAAAAAAACTTACAGATACAACAATAAATTTAAAGGAACTTGTAAAAGTCTACTTGAATTTTAAATAGTATACAGTATACAGTTTTTTAAATAGTAGCAAATAAATGCCATTACAGAAATGCTAAATCTTTAAGAATATCATAAATGTGAAAATAAATCTGTCTGTTACGTTTTCATATAAATGGCTCAATCAATTTGATTAATTTCGTTATACAGATAGATTGGAACTTAGCGAAGGACATAGGATACTCTTACCACGAAGTAGCGCGTTAAAGCTAGTTAACTAATAAATGAACCAAAAGAAGAGGAACATTAATAATTCCTGGGTCTAAATCACCCACTCACGGCTAGTCGATTTGTTATATTTAATTATTCATTCAGAGTAATATTTCTGACTGATTGCCACTAAAAGCAAAAAGCCCGCGTACCTAAGACGTTTTTTCTCGTCTAGACTATTTTTATCGGATGGGGATTTTGACCTTTATTTCTAATAACGAAAACTTCACATTTAGAGTTACTGAAAAGAAAAATGATAGGCATTCCCGTTAATGGCGTCACCTTTTATTCTAACTGATATTCGCAGAGTGTATGTACATTGTAATTATTATATTGTTATTATTGTATTTGTTGTATTTATTGTATTGTTGTTGCTCTTATACATTGTTATTATTGTAATTATATTCACTGTATTTTTAACTCACCACTATATGTATATACGTGTGATATTAACACTCAATACAATGTGTTTTGCTACTTGTTGCTCATCCCACGGTTGTAACACGACTGACCACGTCCACCTGCGTGTCATTGTATTAATACCCTCATAAACAACTACCCCCCTTTACCTATACTATTATAATCGTAAAAAAAATCATTTCCTTAAAAAAATATAATAAAAATCAAAACATTCAACCATGCTGGAGCCAGACATAGCTTTATTTGAATGATCATTTAGTGTGGCCGGGAACTTTGTATAGCTGCGCAAATTTTTGTAGATCTTTGTAGTCTTCAAGGATAAAAATGTACAAACATTATGAGCTATGTCAGGCTCCATTCCTAGGTGGCATTATTTCTAGAAGGCTGGCAGCATTCCCTCTTTGGTATTCGATTCTTATTGTAATGTATTTATAATATCTGGAATGTTTTCACTTACCCATCAAATAAAAAGATCTTTAAAAATCAGTAGCAGGTGCTGAGGAAAATTGCGTTTAGGAATATAACGCTATAAAAATTTAAATCCTTAGGGTATAAATCTATTTACGCCCCTTTAGGGGAATGCGATTAAAAGAAACAAAATCTCATTTTTCTTTGACGAAATAAAGAAAAGATTAAAGTATTCAAAATAAGTTTTTACGCATAAAAAGTAATCATTATTAATTTCTAGTACTGAATAAATTTATTTAATCTCAGGTCTAGACAAGATGTTACATTTTTCTAGTATTCGTAACGCGCAACAAGATATAAATAAATAATAAAATGTCCAAGAGCAACCCTTATATAGAAGAGTTCCGTATCTCATACGCTATAAACGTATTTGTTACATAACTTCAAAACTTGTTGTTGGCCGATTTCGTTCAAAATCATTTTTAGCATGTTTTATCAACATGGAAAATTTCAAGTCTCTACTTCTAATATTTTGGAAATGCTAGGAGGCGACCACCTTACGGGCAAATAGGCGGACAGACGGACAGAGCAAAATTATAAGGGTTCCTTGCTTTTTTTTATTGGTATGGATGGATGGTTTATAGGTATGGATTTTTAAAACAATATTTTTTTATTAATATTATAAATATGAAAGTCACTCTATCTGCTACGTTTTATATCGTATATTTAGAGGAATTTCGGTATAGAGGTAAAGTGGATCTTTGAAAAGGACATGGACTGTTTTCATCCCGAAAATGAAACTTTAAGTAGTTGCAATAAGGGCTGAAAATTTGTATACGGACCAAGTCGTGGGCTGTGGTTAGTAAATAATAAATTGAAATAAAATGAAAATGAAACGGAAATGTAACTGAAATGAAACGACAATGAAACGAAAATGAAATGAAGTGAAAATATTTACTTGACATAACCATAATTACAGTGAGGTCTGTCTGACGGTACTCGCACTAGGTATTCCTGTATCTCTGGTACCAAAATTACTATGTCGAAATCATTTAGCAAAGTATTTTTTTTTTAATGTACGATTGATTGACTAGCGAGGTAGCGGGAATGGTTAGCGCTTGACTGTAATCACATCTGGCGAGAAGGAATGATAATAATCTTCGATTGGGGATATTTTTTATCGTGAGGATTTGAATTATGTACGAGTTTATGATTTGTTCTACAACAAGAACAATCACGGGGGGATATCAATCAACAAATTCCTCAGATGCCGGCAATGCACTACCAGCCCCGCTGGTGCTGCAGGTGTCCATGGGCGACGCTGATCGGCTGTTTTTAGCTGGTCCGTTTGCTCGTTTGTCCGTTTAACCTATTTAAAAAATCCTGTCGGGGGCCAAAACTCATTTTGGGTTGCCAAGCCACTCCAGAAAGAAAGAAAACTACAAGACAAACAATTGCCTTTATAAAGCTATACGGAATTCTAAGAGTGAAACCAAACTCATTTCCGGTCTATTACCGCAAACTCATCCAGTCGCGAAACGCCATTTCCGCCCTATTATGAGAATTGGCTGTTTCTTAAGCTCCTTACATCTAACTGCTTCAGGTTATCCTAGGCAGGATTTGGTTGAAGGCCTTCCAACTCTTGATCTTTAGATCTGTATACGCCATGAAAAAAACAATTTCCTCAATATATCAATACTACAAGCTGTGTGACCTGCTCATATACTACATATATTTTTTAATTCTTTTATTATACTTTATTTAAATATTCCAACTGCCTTGAAACGTGCCGAAGACCGAGTGGCATGGAAGCAGCTGGTTTACCTATCCGTCAAGGCATATCAGAATGGGCATGACCTTCATCACTGAAGATATCGATTAAGAGATACATTATTTAAAAGGTTTATCACCAGCTAATGCTTAATGAATTTTTAAAATATCAGACACACTTTTAAGTTTCAATAACCTAATTTCAGGAAAATTATTTAAAATTCTTTTGCAATAATTGTAAAAGAAATATTTTTCTAATTAATCACTGGTAGGAGTGAAAGGAGTGGATTGGTTTAGCTCTGGATAGAGGAGAATGGTCTAAGAGTGGGAAGGCCTTTGCCCAGCAGTGGGACATTAAAAGCTAATTTTAAAAAAAAAAGCACTAGTTGTGTGAGAAGTGCGCTTGTCACTTTTACTAATTCTAATTCGCACGAGAGTTTTAAAAGCGTTGCGTTAAATCTCGGCGTTGGCGCTTTATTAGCGTCGTCAATACGAAAATATACATAGATATACGATGTATATATAGCGTTGAAAAATAGAACATTGCTCGATAAAAAAGCGTCGTGTTACAAAAGCGCAAAGTTAAATTATCGCGCGGTAATCATACCGCGCGTTAATTTAAATTTTGCTGTTATGGGAATATGAGGGCTTGAGGGCTTATAATCTGAAAATACCAGATTTTTTTTAAAGAAAATTAGGAATACTATTTTTAGGCATGTCTAATATTCCCTTTTCCCCTCCTACTAAGCTTGTATTAGGAGTGGGTGCTACAATACCCCAAATGCGGTGGAGTTTGAACCGGGTTACAAGCGGATTTCAGTCCATACCTTATACCGTTGAGCTATGAATTAAATCACTCATTGGTTCTGTAGTTGAAATTATGTTGTATGTTGCTGCAGAAATAAGTCATATATGATTTACACATTTTACATTCTATATTTACAATGTAACTTCAGGGTATTTGATTGTGTGCCTTAGTTCAATAGACCATTTTCACATAAAACCTTAGTCTGTTCTGACTACTTTAATTCTATCTTTAAATTAATACAATCTTAAAATCAAGTTACTTCCCCTATTTGTATGTTTCGATCTTTTAAACTATGCAATCGATTTTAATGTAGTTTTCATCAATAAACAAAGTGATTCAAGATGAAGGTATATATGTATAATACATGCATATGTATATTGCACTTATGCAAAGCTTGGGTGGGTCACTAGTCAATAATGAATATTATATTTACCTTAATAGGAAGTATTTTTTAAATTATAATGTCATTTTCCAGCTGAGGGTCAAAGGACACCTACTATCTCTCATATAACTCAAGAACAGATACGAGACATTGGTGGCCAAGTTGACTTGGATTGCTCTGTCCACTATGCAAATGACTACCCTGTATTATGGGTAAGTAATTAAGTATTTAATAATACAACGAAAAAGGTATTCTTCTTAAGGTGAGTTTAGACCAAAGGAACATAGCTAGAACAAGAACATTCAGTCTTTATATTAAATTGTTTGTTTACAAAAGTTTGTTCTTATTGTTTACACCAAAATATAAGAATATTAGTTACAATCTTTGTGAACCAGACAGAACAACAAAAAAATGCTCTAAGTATGCTTAAACTAAAAGAATTTGATAAAGGCAGACTGAGCATTTCCTCGTCTGATGCAAATAGGACTTATATGATTCTTTTACCCAAAAAGTTATTTCCCTGTATATTAATCAGGAGAATAGGTATACATTATTGCTACTATTTTGATACTTGATAGGTGATAGACAAAAATACAGATAATATATTTACCCGAATTGTAAATTATAAAATAAAGTTTTCTTATTTATTTTACCTAACACAGATAATTAATATTCCTACTTGTGAGAATATAAATTTAAATCACATTTATAATGTAATGTTTATCATTTAATTGGTACCATAGTATGACAACCATAGTATTCTTAACCATTCTTAACCAACCATATTATTTTTTATAGAGATGTTCTTTTTTTATAGAATGTTATAAAAGTGCAGTAAATTATAACTAAATATAATAATTGTTCAATTTATATGTGTTATACATTACATTAATTATTATTTAAGTACAGGAGACCTTACAGATGTTGTCCTGCCCGAACATCAGGTTTCCCTTTTTCTTCCCATTTTTCAATTATTTCAGAAACTACCTGAAGCAAAAAGACAGACAGACATTATTAATTATACAAACCTTGTCGTAATAATAAGGAATACAACATGAAAATAATGATTCAATTTGGTGCAGTTGTTCAGTCGGATATCAAATATAAACCAGTGTTAGAATGGCTCACCCATCTATCACCCGGTCACAACAAGAACAACTTAAAATATTATATACAAAAATAACAACTCAAATGCCGACCATTGATTAGTCCACGACCTCCTCTCTTCCAATACTGTCTCCCAAATTTTTTATACACTCTTTCTTAGATATAATAGAAATATTAGGTTTTGCTCAATCTCGATTTATAAACACTACACTTTGGCAGATACTATTCAGTTTAGTACGTATTCAATAGTAAATATGTTGCCTTAATAATGTTCTACTTTATAACACTTTTAAGAATTTTCGGAACTTCCTTATCTTAAACAACGATAAAACTAAAAGTTTTGGAGATGTCATTCATTTCATTTTGAGATCCACTCATTTCATTTGGAGATTCGTTCATTTAATTGGGAGATTCATTTATTTCATTTAGAGATATCTTCGTCCAAAAAGTTTGGATGAGCTAAAGAATAATATTCTTCCTCCTCCGTCGGGAGAAAGAAGAAAGAAACTTCGCTAGCGTGAGATAGATTTTGTGCGCTATTTGGTACGCGACTACGTGCGTACTGCGTCTGTCTATCATCTAACCTAACCTATCCGTACAGCCCCATCTAGTTTGATGTGGTGTATCTTTCCACTCAACATCATCATGTAGCGACGGCTACAGATATAATATCCATCGAGCTATCCTTGTTTGCTATTTTATGCTTAATATCGACACGAATATTCTTGTTACAGTGGATCAAAACTCTAGTTTATGACTTTCTTAGTACATTGAGCAAAATGGTGGCTACCTTCAAGATGGGAATTGCAAAATAATAAAGAAAAAAAAAATGAAATATGCTTCTATATTTATTTAAAAAAAAATATACGATAGCTCCAATACTCTTGGTTTTTCCATTATTTAAATAAGAAAGTTCCAGTGCCGCACCTGTATTAAATATCTCATGTATTGTAAAAATCAGTTTTTGTAACGAGGAATTTTTAATTACTTTTGATATCTTCGTTGGTTTGTTCTCCAAAAATGAGTACGAAGAAAACAATTAAATAAGGCAGACTCTAAAGACTAGAAATGACTTTCACAAACTTGACTAGAATCAGTAGAAGATATAGTTAATAGGTTTTGCTGATACGCATGATAGCACAACCTTTTTCGAATAAGCGCTGGCTATTAAAATATTCGACGATTTAAAATAACTTGTAAAAGTATGTCTGAATAAACCATTATTTGAATTTGAATATGAGCCAAGTATACGAACGGCTTAACATGCTATAAAGATTTTGAATTTTAATATAAACCAGTCATATGAACGGAATAATCGAATGCTAAGATCTTCTTAATTCGTAATAGCTTTAACATTGACAAATCCAGCCCAATATATCAGGGGGTCGAATAGACCGGAACACAGTAATTACGCGTCAACGCACGTTTCGCTTCGACACCGAAGCATCATCAGGAGATAGACTCTACAAAGGTTATTCGTAAAGTTTACGAATAACCGGATTAAAGCAAAGTAGTTTAGTTTCACATGCAAGTTATTATAAGTTTTAAATCAACTTTCCTCCTATTGTTTCCGCTTTCATAAACTGAATTTATTAAGAAAACAAAAACACTATTTCGACAGGGCTGTTGCAAGAATAATTTAAGAGGCCATTAAAGCCGCGTCCACACTAAGTGTCGGTTGTAAGTCAAACAAGCGGGCCAAAACAATTACCCTCAACAGTACGGCAATTTCCCGGGCGAATTTGCATAATTGCCGATAACTACGCGCCCCGGGGCCGCCCTCGTCACTTTACCGGTTGACAATTATCGGACACTTTTTTTTTGCTTTCGTGTTTGCTCATTCAATTAATTGTTTTTAATTTTCGTGGCGCTAACTTAATGGCTCGCCACACGCGACTCACGGTACCTATTTAATTATGTTATTTTCTTTTGAATATTCGCTTAAGTACGCTTATGAATCATTTCGTAAATGTCAAGGATATTGTTAATAGATTTGTGTTTTTTTTTTGGAGTAAGAAACCTCCTTAAGAAACGATATAAGGCCCGTGGTATGATCAATTATGGGTAGTGAAATCGAATGTGTCAGATGTTACGCGTTCCAGTATTATATATCCAGCGTAGAGGAAAGGGAAAGGAGGAGGAAGGTGGGTGAAGGTGGGTGAAGGTGGGCGAAGGTGGGCGAAAGTGCGAAGTGGTGGATAACGGCCCAGTATCGGCCTATCGGCCTGGCCTCAGTCCTCAGATGTGCCTGCATCACGACGTCCCTAGTGGTGATCCCGAGGAGGACCAGCACTACCATAGGGCGAACGGAGTGGACGCTCCGGGCGCCAAGTCTTAGAGGTCGCCTCAGCAAGGGGGCAAAATTAAGTTAACAGAATGATTATTTTAAATATATTTTATATTAAAAAATATAAGCCGGACAAGTAAGGGGGGCGCCTTAATTAGATCTCTCTCCATCCTAACATTTATCTCGTTCCCTTCACGCGCGACCGCAAGATGTTTTGTTCTCTGCTTCCGCTAGATGTTTAGGGCAATTCGTGCACCAACATACAAATTTTTCAAAGAAAAACTCCTTGTGGATGGTTAAAAAATAATTAGATTTGTTTTCGATAAGTCGATACCTTAAGGGTTTCAAGAATGTCGTCATTTCTTACCTATTGTTAAAGTTTTTTTTATATATTTAAATTACATAGTATTTAAAGTCTAATTCATAATATATTTAATTTTGTATGTCTCGATTTTCCTTCTATCTCATTATTAATGTTTTTGATACTCGTTTTAGATCCAAGGTGAAACCGGAGGGCTGCTTTCGTTAGGAAAAACAACTTTTACGAATCCAATGTTTAGTAATCTAGATAGAGGAGAGTGGTCTAAAAGTGGGGATGCCTTTGCCCAGCAGTGGGACATTATAGGCTAATTAAAAAAAAATGACAAATCTATAACAAAATTCTATACCTACACAATCTCACACCGTTATTTACAGAACACTACACATACAACACAAACACATTACATAAGCAATACATATATTACATACACTACACACACATTTAAGATCTTAACGCTAAATCAATTTTTAAACCTAAACATTACATTTTTAAGTTTCGAATGTCTATAATTCTTTAATGACCTGTTTTATAAGATCTCTCTGTTATCTAAGATACAGGTTACCTAGTTTAGGGACAGTCGGTCCACCTATCTGCACTAATACTTTTTTGTACCAGTTATGAAATACAGACGTAAATTGTAATAAATTAAAATTGTAATTTTGTTCCAATAAAGATTTATTATTATTATACATAAATCAATCGTTATTCGTTGTCTCGCTTAACATCCACAACCGCTAGATCGTCTTAAATTCTAATTATTTTGTTTTATTCCCTAGGTTTTCGGTCAAAAAAGTCAAAAGATATACACTAAAAATGCAATGCTCGTTACTTCGAGTCAAAATTCGGGTCGAGACAATGTCTACGAATACCCAAGACCTTTGGAATTATTCCTGTAAGGAAATGAAATAACAATATCATATATGAGAGTCGTTTCATGCTGTTAAGTAGAAGAAAAACTACATCTAAAATACTGTGTAAATAAATAATAAATCTGTGACAATATTCAAATAATTTAATCTCGCACTTAATCTGCAAGTTTCGAAGTTTAATTAAAAAGAAAAAAAAACTGCAATACTTAGAGATTTTAATATCGAACTAATCTCGCGGGAACCGTTCGCTGATATGAAAATAATCGCACATTATAAAGTTATTACGCGAAGCAATTATACTGAAATTATATTTACATTACAGGCAGGTTCAAACGCAATCTGATTCATCACGGCCACATCCGGCGCGCACAAAAACCGTAAACCTAGTCTGTTGACCGAAACCTCAAATGATAGCTCTTTCTTTACCTCCAACAATAACATCGTATCTATCTAGATTGTGTTTGCATTGATGAACTGCGGCCTGTAAACAGGGATGATCAACATTTGGTCCTATAGTTCGTTATATAGAGCATGCGTGAATAATTTTTAATATTTTTAAAACTCTAAACGATAAACATAAATCCTACCAAAGATCTTTTCAATACTTTTACCATCTATGTCTATACTAAAATGTAAAGGTGAAGAGTTTGTTTACTTAAACGCCCAAATCTCACGATAAACTGGTCCAATTTGAAAAATTATTTCAGTGTTACATAGCCCATTTATCAAGTCTGAGGAGGTCGTGGCCTAATCAGTGGTCGGCATTTGATCGCTAAGTTAAGTTGCTCTGGCTGCGACCAGGTGATTGTAGATTCGGTTATTTGTCGGTCTTGAAACCGAATACATGTCGGATCGCACAAGTGGAATGAAAAACCAGACGGTGTGTTCACGGGATCTAGGTTCGGGGGCGTCTGATACGGTAAAGCTAGATGTGCCGTGCGAACACAGAATTCGGTTTTTCGGAAATAAGATTCGGAAAAAGGTGTCTCAATGTAAACGTAGCCTTAGTTGTAGGGTTTGAATTCGTATTTCTTGTTGTTTTATTGAAAGATACTTACGCAACAAATGCTTCCTACATTTGGTAAGTCAGAACAATTTTTTTTTTCGCAAAACAAAATCTACGAATTAGGATTGAAAAAAAAAACATAGATGACAAAAAAGTATTTTAAGTAGAAATTACAGTAATTAGTATTCGGCAAACTAGTATAGTCGCACATTTAAAAGCCAGAGAGTTTAATATAATCAAGACGAAAAAACACGTTGTTATAAATTTAATCCCAGTTACAGAGTTGCATCTCGGGTACAGGTCGTTTCATTCAATTCGCAACAGTTGCTTGTTTGCTCGGTTGTTTTTAGTTTCTCGTTTGTTCCAAATTAGTTATCGATCGAACTGTGGCTGTACTATTCTGTAAGCGATATACTCACTCGAATATAATTTCGATTTTTTTTTTTATAATAGCGGACCCGGCAGACGTACAGCCCGAAAGTTGGGTTTCTTACTATTGACTATATTCCATTAGTCTATGATATTATACTATCCACGTTCCCATCCCCGTCCCCGTCCGCGTCCTTGTCCCCATAAGTTTACATTACAAATAGTATATATGATATGATGGTTAAGTGTTCTTAAATTATCTAATTTTCCGCGCAATTTTCTTAATTTTATTCTTTCATAATAACCTTTTCCTGATAATAACAAACACAACAAAAAAGGAATTAACGAAATCGGTCTAGCCGTTCACGCGTGATACCGTGACAAAGAGAAATACTGACTCATTTTTATATATATAGATAGATTATTAGTTCGTATCGAAAATGGACCTTTGATTTGAATTCTTTTAAATATTACTGGATTAGTTTTTTGTTTTGGAGATATTGGTAATCTTCTTTACATATTTTTTTTTCATTTTCAAATATCTACATTAAATCATATACAACACAATTAGTACTTACAAGTGTACATAGAGTGTGTACATAGAGGAATTTGTAGAAGTGTACGTACATAGAGGAATTCTAGAAGAACTAAGCTTGAAGGTAAGTTGTTTTTTATGCACTAGCATATATTAAAAACTTTAGGCAAAGAGGTTGATCAAAATCATTGATCAAACATTATGTAACAAGAAGTTAACAATAAAAAGAATATTACACAAACTTTTGAGTAGTTTTATCTTCTTCTTCGTACTGTTATCCCGGTCTAGTACCAGGGTCCGCTTAGATAGCAGGGGATGTGGCTGTGGGGCTCATCACACTTTTTATAAAAATTTGGAAATTCCCATCCCGTTAAATATATTGTAAAATAACACCTGAGACATAAAAGTTAATAAGAGAAGTATGTTTGAACGAGTGGATTTCTTACATCTTGCAGATATCAATTGTTAAGTGGAGTGACGGAGTTGGAAAGCTATCACGATTTCGGCGTAATAGAACTGGATCATGGTATCTTGGAGAACCAGAGAGATGAATTCATTAAGAAATTTGCGAAAATCGTGTTCGAGGGAGCCGAGGACATCGCTTTAAAGGAGATATTGAAACAGTACGTATGAATTAAAATAACGAATAGTTACTGTTTTATCTGAAACGTTTTTTCTTACATGACCAAAATTTTTTAACATTTAATATGAGTTTTTTTAATATATTAATGTCTAATGTTTCATGTGCCAAAGTTATTTGCGAAATGTATTAGCTTATGCCGAAGCCAGACATAACTGAAAGTGTTTGTACATTTTTGTCCTTGAAGACTACAAAGTACTACAAAACTTTTTGCAGTTACACAAAGTCCCCAGCCACACTACATTATCATTGAAATGATCATTCTGATGAAGCTATGTCTGGCTCCGGCATTAAATGAATGTAAAGAAATATACTTCAATAGAATGTGCCTTAGCGAACATACTGGTAATGCGGTATTCCATGGGGTTTTCCGTAACATTATGTTCAGATGTCTGGTAGTTGCATGACCATCGGTGGTCACTTATAATTAGATGTACAAACTGCCTATCTCTCTACACAAAATAAAACATTTTCAATCAATTTGCTTTTTATGTTACAAGGGGTAAACGAGCAGGCGGTTCACATAAGTTACTACTGACACCCATGAACATCTGCGCCTCCAGAAGGCTAGCAGATGCATTGCCGGCTTCTAACGGTTAGGCTACCGGGAAGTCTCACAAAAAACGAAACGCGACAACAATATTGCGCGACAACAATATTGCCGCCACTACAAGCCGATCTTATGTAAGAAAAAGTGGTACGCGCTGGCCTAATACGGCTGTATACCAAAAAGACTGCTAGCGTGGCGCAACCTCTAATTTAATCTAAAAAAATCAATGAAATAGTGAAATGAAATAGTATATTATTCTTCAGCAAAATTACAGATTTTTAGTGTTAACAAGGTTGGGTCCTTCTAGTGAGTCTATAGAAAAAACTCGTGTCAGAAAGGCCCGCTCTTTCAAAATTTACTTAGGAGTAGGTTATCCGAAATAAAAACATTATGCATGTTAGTATGTAAACGCATGTACTTATGTTTGTGTGTAAGTTTGCGTGTTCTGTATGCGTGCTTGGATTCAATGCAATGTCACCAAGAGTTTCTTCTTGACTAGAATTTAAAATCTGGTGCAGGTACGCTCCCTCTGATCTTGACCCTCAGCGCTGGAGTGTGCACGCCAACCGCGACGTTGCCGCCACTTCACGCCGATCTCATGTGAGAAAGAGGTACTGGTACCCGGACGCGCCGGCCCAATTGGGCTACAAGAATGGCGCTACCTCTAATTAAACCACTTACCATCCTTTATTTGTAGACCTTGTATTGAAGAAGAAGATGGGGCACTTGCTATGTTGACCTAATGGGCTTGCTAGTGAAAGGATTATTTCTTAGTTATTCAAGAAACCTTTAAGAAAATGGCAAACATGGAGAAGCAAACGCCCCCGAGGCAGAGCACCAGCAGATACGCGATAGATTGGGTTAGCCTAAGATCGTCAACTGTGTTAAAAGGGGGAGGAGACCTATATCCAAGAGTGGGTCAACATAGGGTAAGAATAAATGAAGAAACCTTTGCGTCTAATCATTATCATTATGGTTATTTCATGCAGACACCCACTGCTAAGCTTCCCTAATTGATTCCACGAATAACATCACCAGCTCCTTCATGCCGTCTTGGCATGATCATTACTTCATCTGTTAGGAGTCCCTTATTAAACCTTACCTTCAGTTTAATAGAAATATCTGCACAAGAGATCGCCGGCTGGTCGAAATTCGCCCACAAACCTGTTTGCGTATCACACGTTTAATGTAACGACATATATTGTTCTATGTGCAATTAATATAACATTCGGTCGTCATGATTATGCTTTGACATCATCATATGCATGTGTCCATAAAGAGGTTTAAATCTTTTGGCATTGGTGTGCGTGTGCGTTTATTTTAACGATTAGTATGTTTATATTGCATATTATAATAAATGTGTATTAACAGACACACACCCTCTTCTGTATAAGCCACAATTGTGCCAAATTTCATACTCCTACGTCCACGCAATTTTCGTAAAATGTTAACAATTATTTCACCTATTATACATTCGCAAAAATAATTGTAAATAAAGAAACGTATTTCTGTATTATAGGATCCAGGTATCATAGGAAGTTTTACTATCAGTTGTTTATATTTAGTCTGTGCACATGCGACCACTTTTAAAGTATTGCAATAAGTTAGAGTGGCTCCTTATTCGCTATCACAGGTATTTACCTATATATTTGCGCTTCTTTAATGCATCGTATATTAAAAGCATCGCTTTAGAATTTTTGAGCATTTCACAATATTTTCTTCTTTATGCATAATATTATAATTTTTAGTTTAGTCTTTTTAGTTCAGAATGAATCATAACACCGTAACTTATAAAAAAAGTTTTGTATAATATAAACTTTTTCGCAAACATTTGAATATATGTATATCCAATAATGTAAATACAATATTAATTAATAGGGAAAAGACAAATGGGAATTCTTAACGAAACTTTTTTTTAAATAAAACTTGTGACTAACCCGACCTTATGGTGAGTATAATATTCGTATTAATAAAATTCCTTAAATGGAATAAAATAATCTCCTTAACACACTTTCTTGGTCGACTATACTTAGCCTGAAAGCACACTGAAAGTTGTTACAGTATAAATATGCGTCAAATACGTGAATGTGTGTTTAATCCCGTTAGTGTACTGTGCTTTTATCTGCGATATTTAAATTTAACATACACATTGGAATTAAACTAGTTCAATGGTATTATTTTTTAATTTTTTTTTTTTTATTTAAATGATTATTATTAATCAGTCGACGGCGTTTTTGGAATATTAATTACTTATAAGCCGAGAATTCGTTAAGTGATCTATAATTTTTATTGAAGAGGAATAAAAAAGATTTGTCGTATTTTAATTTGCGAGTCAATGAACTTGTGTAAATAATTAAATGCGCAATTCGATTGATTTAGTTATATAATATTTAAAATGATTTATTTATCATTTACTTTAGAGAAATGTGATAAATAAATTCAACGTATACATTTTTGGTTGCTTCAAAGAACTTATTCAATTTCAGTGTATATACAAGTAAATATATTTCGAATAGCACCAAAAATGTACCAATAGGGTCCAAATTCATATTGTATTTATTATATAGTATTTTTGGACTATAATATTTGAAATAAATATACGTAATAATGCCATACTAGTTAAGTTTTAGATTTAAGTATGTGGAATTGTAAATTAAAAAAAAAAATAAAGTACCTCAGATTTATACTTTTATTTTTTCATCTGGGTTTTTATTTCATACATCCCCTATCGTGTCTGTGATATAATCTGTGTATATTTGATATATTCAGCCACGGAAGAATATATCTCTCATATTATATTTTGAACCCTCTGCAATAGGCGTAAATACCATAACGTATGTCAGTGCCGAATGTAGACATTTGCCGCCAGCAGGCTATTCAAATTTTGCCGCCCCTTTTGACATCTGCTATTCAATACCCTACTATCATAATATTACAGACGTCTTTTCTTTATGTATAGTTTCTTATGATAAAAAAATATTTGTGATCCAAATTTGCCGCCCCTAATCTCTGTCTCTGTATCCTCTAGCCTTCTCAGCCTACCTAAATCCGCCACTGACATATGTGACGGCACGTAAAACGGCAGTATTATGGTTTCATTCGACGTTAGGTTTCAAACGTAACAGTAAGTAAACTATCGATAAATGTTCGTGGTACTGAATGTTATCGTTCCTTTAGCATAATTTTACACAGTAATGCCATCTAGCAATGTATTGTGTTATTGTAACGCCGCTAGTAAGCATACCTTTGCTTCGAAGTTTTTTAATGTACCGCGATTCCGCTAGTAACGTCATCTCGCGTTGCATTGAAGAATGTAGAAGTATTGTGATGTCACTGGTAACATATGACCATTACCTGATTTATACTTTAGTGGCAGAGTTGCTCTTTACACAACTCTGCCACGCCTCCGAGGCTCCCGTAAGGTAGAGGCTCGCGGGCAAAATTTACGTGTCTTCCGAAACACGGAGGAGGTCGGATATCAAATATAAACCAGTGCTAGAATGGGTCACCCATCTATCAACCGGTCTTAGCCAGAGCAACTTAACTTAGCGAACGACTCAAATGCCGATCACTGATTAGGCCATGTACTCCTCGACTAACTTTACAAAAAAAAATTTCAGCCTTCGGAATAACACTCATTACAGAGCAAACAACAAATTCGAGAAAAAAAAAAAACAAAAATATGCGTTTTTGGGAAAGGTACTCAAACTGCATAATTACCCTTATTTTTTACTAATTCATCAGTCTAGTCATTTCTACTAGTAAAAAATGAATTTAGGACAGAAGTTCACTAGTCATTTCTACTAGTAAAAAATGAATTTAGGACAGAATTTTTTTGCAACGATTTTTGTCTTCACCATTGAAAAAATATGCCGATATTTTTTATATTACAATAGGATAACTCCGAATGGAAGTATTGGGAAAGGGAAAAAATGAAAAAGTTACCTTCCGAAACGTTTTTGATACTCCGTTCCGTATTGGGGCGGATGAAAAAGTTTTTATAAAAAAATCCCTTCCAATCCCGTGTCAACACCAATCTGCCCTTATTATTTTCGTGAAAATATATTTGACACCCTGAAGGCACTGAGTTCTAAGGCTTGTCAAAATATACATTTTTTTTTCTTTATCATTTATTAATAAAACAAGGCAAGTGCGAGTGAGACTCGCGCACTAAGGGTTCCGTACCATCATGTAATACTTTACTATGCTATTTTAAGATGTATACTTTACATAAGATTTCTTCAAATTTTACAAAGTCACTGCAACTTTTTTGTGATGTAACTACAAATTTTGGAATTTTTCCTACACCTGTACTTCAAAATATTTTGCAAAAGTATGGGAAATTAGATATAAACGTACATATATTTGTATTGAATACATTTAGAGATTGATTTTTTTTACAGCTTTTTAAGGAACTGCAAACTTCAGTGCTTGGTATTAATTTCCTCTTTACAGGTCCACGTATTCCTGAGCAAAAGGGTCTTGGCAGACAGATGGACAACGAATTGACATAAGGGTTCCAATTTTTCTCTTTAGGTACGGAACCCTAAAAAGGTCTTACAAAATTTTCATACTTTGTAGTCTGTACCACAACACGACAAGTTCAAAGCAGTACAAATTTTAAAATAATATCATTACTAAAGCCAGTTACGTCTCTACAAAAACGTAAACGCATAAATGTAGTTATAAAAATGTTTTATCAAAAAAAAGTGAAATGACATTGTATATGTATTTTTAACAGATTAAGAAACTAATCTTCACAAATAACTTGATAATAACATTAAATGGACATCCCTAATTGCTCACATATATAGGTCTCCAATGGGTTTTTTCTCATCTACCGTCGATGTCGTCTAAGGCGACTAAGAGATTACACATACTTTATAACATATTGTAATGACTTAATGATCGGAAACGTATGTATTTGAGAAACTGCAATTTATTTCATGCCTCTTACATCGCCCAAACAACTATCATTTTACTTAAATATAGTTGATATAATAGCTTCGTTAACTGCGACATTCTAGGGCTGTCGCAAATGGTCTGGTGACATCATAGACTAGACTAGACTTGCCCGTTGGCGCAGTTGGCAGTGACCCTGTATTCCGCTGCAAGGATTTGGGGTTCAATTCTAGTCGAAGAGATTTTTGTCTGGGCGTATTATCTACTAGCTGTGCTCCCGACTTTGTCCGCGTAAAATTAGATAAAAATAGATTGAATTTTAGCGTGATGATATATAGCCTTCCTCGATAAATAGGCTATCTAACACTGAAAGAATTTCTCAAATCGGACCAGTAGTTCCTGAGATTAGAGCGTTAAAACAAACAAACAAACTCTTCAGCTTTCTATATTAGTATAGATATAAAATACAGATTTTATTTCGTTACACATGACCTAATAATACCGAAAAAATGCAGCTACGGGTCAAATCTTATATTAATATATAAAGCTGAAGGGTTTGTTTGTTTGAACGTGCTAATAATCTCAGGAATTACTGGTCCGATTTGCAAAATTCTTTCAGTGTTAGATAGCCCATTTATCGAGGAAGGCTATAGGCTATATACTATCAAGCTAATCTTTATCACCTAATTTTACGCGGAGGAAGTCGCGGGGAACAACTAGTGATAAATAATTTTCAAAGCAGATTTTGATCTGATGTGGCTCGATATTGCGTGCTGATATCATAACATCCATATCCGCAGCCCTGTCTCACAATTATCTTGATTATTGACGGAAATCTAATAATTGAAGCGAAACTCGCTTTTTGTGATGGTAAAAGTTGCATCCATCGCGGTACAGAGATTACCGGAAAGAAAATAATACCTAACAGAAACTAGTTACAGCGGTCGGAGACAACTTTATGGATGCAGCAATCTAAAGTAATAAAACATGTTGATATGACGGAGAGACACGTCGTTATCTTACGTAATTATATAATGTTAAATAAATAATTAAATATATACAGAACTATATGACACACAGACATCTGTTCCTAAGGTTATAGGTTATAGGTTATAGGGTTATAGGGTTATAGGTAGCAGACGCCTGAATATTTTTTTTGTAGAAATATATAAATATACACATAAAGATAACACACTTAGAGTGGAGGCGGGCATCGAAGCCACGGCCCCCGGGAACCGTAGGCAGTCACTGCCCACTGTGCCAGCGGGCCAGTCTAAATTCGTGGTTATATTTTGTCTTTATTGGTTTCAAGGACCAAAGTGGATGAACCCGGATACATGTAACACATTGATTTTATAGAAATCTACAACTACCTGTAACAAACTGTAGTCCTACAAGAAATCCCTGTAGTTTCACTCTGTACATCCGTACGTCCGTCTATTCGTCGGTCCATTCGTTCGTCTGTCCGTCTGTCAGTCCGTTTGTCCGCCCACAAAGTGGTCCCTTCAAGGATTTCTAAACTATTAGAACCAGAGACTTGAAATGAATACAACATGCTAAAAACTCATTACCAATTTTCTTTTTAATGAAATTTGACGACAACTTTTGAAGCTATTCAACAAATACGCTTAACGTGTAACAGATACGGAACCCTTCAATAAAAGCGTGTCTTGACACGCTTTTGGCCACTTTTGACAATCTAATTAAATTTAGGGATTTTATATCCCTCACAACAGACTACGCATTATAACTGAAACTAATCTAAGTCTATAACATTGTTTTGTAATTATAGTAACGAGTACGGAACATTAGGTGTCTTGTTTACTAACTAACGTAATGGTACTAGAGTACGCAGAGTGCGGAAGGTGCCATCACATTTCCTTCGCATCAGAAAAATTGCAATCACTTGCGCGGCATTTCTCAGTTGCGCCCGCGCACCGTCTCGCTTCGCACGTGTACTGTGTTAGTGTCCAGTGATAGTGACATGGTTCTGTGTATTTATCGGATTCCGTTACTGTGCCATTGAAATCGTAAGTGATTGTGCTTTTTGTTCATTAAAATGGCGACAACTAATGGGAATCGGGGCCTGAACAACAACTGTACACGCTAAGTCGTTTTGAAAATTATTATGGGACGTTCCATTTTCAAAATAAGCGTTAATACGGGTACAATTTGTATCAGTAATAGATATTCAATGATCGAACTAGTTTCATTTCATTAGACGATTTGCTATTGCAATATTATTAATTATTTTACACATTTTTAGGGCGCGTGGAATCGTTGTTAACTTAGATTTTATGACAAATATACAATACAATAATAATTTAAAGAATGGATAAAGTTTGATGTTTGGTGATTATAAAATTTTAAAAAAATTATATTTTATATCCACAGCTGTTTTAATACTAATATTAAGAAATATATATTTTAACTGTAACCGGCGACTTTGTATGCGTGATGTCAGGGATTTTGGTCAATTTTGACGATTTTTGAACGGAATCTGCAGTATTTTTGTAAAAGTAAAGTAGCTTATGTTATTCATTGTAACATCAGGTAACAATCAGTGAAAGACTCATCAAACTCTGTAAAGCTATTTCGGAGATTGCCTATACAAAACAGTACTACATATATTTTTTTAATTTGTGTTTCTGTTATGGATATCGCAGTTTTATATTGGTCATTTCAAACATATATGGAATATACAAAATAATTTAGTTTTGACGTTTCAAACAGACTTATGTGGGGGACAAACGACGCCCATGGTCAGTTGCACCACCGGGAGGCCTTTAAAAATGAATTTCCCCTTGTGGAATACGCGTTTTTACAGCAAAAACGCGCGGTTTTCATCTCGTCTGTTGTCATACTCACTGGGTTAGTTGCACGCACGAAATTTTAAAAATAAAATCGATATGAAAAGCATGACAAATGGGCACGCGAGCCGCACCGTCCAATTCCGAATGCTCTTAATTGCTGATCTCGTGCGATTATTTAAATTATTTAGAAATCAGTCGAGTCTCGTCATACGAAAGAGTGCACCGAGTCAACGGAGCGAAGCGATACGGCCGCAAAACGTGTGGCCTGCCTACAATTATTTATGTTTTGAAGTTGTGTGAATTACTTACGGCAATTTGGAAATTGATTTGTATTTATCTATTTATCTTTAAACTATCTGTGTTCGCAGTTTCGTTAGCGTAAAAATAGGTAAAAAAAATAGATTAAATTTTAACGTGATGATACTAAATATAAATAATAAATAAATATATACAGGACTATATGGCACACGGACGTCCGTTCCTAAGGTAGACAACTTCATGTCTGTGTGTGGGTAACAGATGCCTGTTATACACAAATATTTTTTTAGATATATACATATAGATGTAATATATCCATACTCGAAGCGGGAATCGAGCCTACGATCCCCGGAGCGGAAGCAGGGTCACTGCCCACTGCGCCAACGAGTCAGCAGAAATGTATAAAGTTGATGAGTTGGATTCCGTTTCCGATTTGAAAAATTCTTTCTGCGTTAGATAGCCCATTTATCGAGGATGGTTATAGGCTATATATCATCACGCTAGGATAAATCTACTTTTTTTTTACTTAATTTTACGCGGACGAAATCGCGGGCACAGCTTGTTACTTATAAAACGTCATGCCTTATTTTATAAGCTCTATTGATTTTGATAAAGGTTGAGATACAAAATAAATAAGAAAATTATATATCACCTAGCTGTATTCTTGCGACTTTATCCTTTTGGTTCAGTGATTTTGTATTTTTTTTGTGCGGGAACTTAAAGTATGGTAGCCTATGTTACTTCTTGTAACATTAGCTATCTGGCAGTGAAAGTCCCATCGAAATCGGTCCAGCCAGACAAACAAACGCCCCGATACACAGACGAAAAAATTTAATTTGTGTTTTTTTGTTATAGGTAGTTATCCTAAACATTAAAGCTATAAGCATTTTTTTTAATTATCCTATACTGTCCCACTGCTGGGATTACAGATGAATACATGATATACACATAACAAAAAAAAAAAACTAGTCACTACATTAATTACTAATTAGCATGTTGTAGTTTTGCACAACCGCCTCACTTAACACTAAGCGAGATCGCTATCAGTTAACAATAAAAAAGTTTGACTATTGAAGTCAGATGACGCAGCGCTTTTCAAATGTCAATTGAATAAAAACAGATCGTGCTTGACAACCAAATGGACACTTTGGAGAAATTGAATTACTTTTTAATCTTATTTGCGCTTGAAACGAGTACATAACCGAACCTATTAACCTAGAAAAATGAGTATTGTAAGATGCGTAGTGTGACAAGCGGAGCGAAACTCTTTGGGTGGCTGCTATCTATCTGATGATTGTAACCTGATATCTATCTGATAGAACCTGCTGGATGTTATCTCTCTGATGATCGTAGAGAGATATCTATTTGATAGAACCTGTTATCTTTCTGATAGAAACGAAGAAAGATATCTAACTTACAGAATTTGCTGGATGTTACCTCTCTGAAGATCGTAGAGAGATATCTATCTGATAGAACCTGTTATCTATCTGATAGAAGCGTAGAGAAATATCTAACTTACAGAACCTGCTGGATGTTATCTCTCTGATGATCGTAGAGAGATATCTATCTGATAGAAACGTAGAATGATATCTATCAGATAGAACTTGCTGGATGTTATCTCTCTGATGATCGTAGAGAGACATGTATCTGATAGATCCTGTTATCTATTTGATAGAAACGTAGAATGATATCTATTTGATAGAACTTGATGGATGTTATCTCTCTGGTGATCGTAGGGAGATATTTATCTGATAGAACCTGCTGGATATTATCTCTCTGATGATCTGATGATCGATTCAACTAAGTGACTACCTATCTATCTGATAGAATCGCAGAAGTATATCTATCTTATAGAACCTGTTATCTAACCTTTAGAAACATGAAGAGATATATATCTTATAGAAGCATAGAGGGATATCTCTTTGATGGTACCTACTGTCTATCAGATAGCACCGTAGGGAGATATGTAACTGATACAACCTGCATTGTAATAAATGCACTAATAGTGCAAAAAAAAGTGTGGCAAAAGTTTTACTTATTCCACATTTTTTTTTGTAATTTTTATTCTTAGTTAATGTGTGATATTGTATTCTATTGTACTAATTTAATTTTTTATGTGGGTTATATATATACTTCTGTTTTTTTTTGTAATGTATTTATGCGTTAAGCACTGTTAGTGCATCTATTATGATGTTCTACATACATCCGTCATTCAGTTGCTTAATACCCGCATAGAACTAAATAACTACGCCGATGTTGATATTTTGTGCATTTAAAAATTCTATACTAATAAAATTTAAAACATATGTATTAGTTTGAATCAGGCGGTTTTTTATTTATGCATAACAATTGGTGTAACATTTCAGTTCTCACATTAAAATGCGGTTTTAATACAGTTTTAAATTTAAGTAGTGCAGCTGATAACGAAATATCTACAGATAATGATGTTGAGAGTGTTGTCGAGGCACCTGTCGAGGATGGACAAACAAGAAAATTAGGGGCATGTGAAGGTGGTATTTTTTCTTAATAGAAAAATGAAATATAAATAAAATGGGATAGTACGTTGTTACAGTCGTATCTGCTGTGAATATACCAGCAGCGTAAAGTTAATCACCCATTGAAAATTAATCTCAGTATGAGATTAAATGAAAATTTCACAGAAGCTGTGGAAATTTTAATATCAACACGATGACTAGTTTTGTCAGATATATAAAGCTAGTCGCTCATATAACGTTTCATTCGCACCTCCACCTAAAAATCGTCTATTAATTTTTTTTATATTATTTTTTACTGTGATAATATACTCGTACCCTATAATAACTATTACTGTAATCCCCATATAAAACGGTAGATTTGTTCCGCGTTATAGGAAAACTCGTTATAAGAGTACAGTGTTATATCGGGGATTACTGTAGTTGGTAATTGCTGCCTTTTTCTGCTCTAAAGGTAACCACACACTTCGCACATCTTTTCTTAAAAGTACCTTCTAACTAAAACTCGATATAGGTAATAGGAATATTAAAGGAATAGATATGACATTCAAGGTACATTGATACGTAAATATCAAAATACTAAACTAATAGTAAAATAAAAATATACTGATGTATTTTTGAAATTTAATATGGATAAATATTACTAGTAAAAAAAACAGTTGTCTCGTTCTGTTATACGCATTTAAAGTAAGTAAGAATGAGACAAAAGATGTCTCACCTTCTAACAATAATTGAAAATATTTAAAAAGTGTCGTCTCTTTCAATTGTCTGCATTTGAAGTTAATAAGAAAGTGACAAAAAATGTTTCTGAACTTGAAATTTTAATATTCCTCAAAGATCAAGGCAGTGAAAAGCGTTGTCTCATTTCTTTGTAAGCATTTGAAGTAAATAAGAAAGAGACAAAAATATTACAATCGTCAAAGAATAAAACGTCTTACAATAGTTTACACGCTTACAGTGTTTAAATACTGTTGTCTCGTTTTGTTGTGTGCATTTGAAGTAAAATAGGAAAGAGACAAAATAACAAAACGCCTGTAATTATTGATTGATAGTATTTAATGTGGTCGCCTCATTTCCGAATAAGCATTTATAGAAAGATGCATGAAATACTATACTACTTCGCTTAAATTCGCGAATGAATTCGAGGGAAAATCGGTGCAATGCTGAAATCCGAAAGCTACACCACCGAATCCGCCACTAAAGCACAGCACTACACTGACTTTCCGATGTGACGTAAGTGTCTCTAAAGGTTATTCGTAAACCTGACATTACGAATAATCTTTGTAGGCTCTATCTCCTGATGATGCTTCGGTGACGAAGCTAAACGTGCGTTGAGGCACATCGGAAATTAAGTGTAGTGCTGTGCTTTGGTGGCGGATTCGGTGGTGTAGCTTTCGGGTTGCAGCATTACACCGATTTTCCCTCGCACTTGTTTCGGTCCTGCGCTGTCTCTTGCCAGTCGGCCGCCCGGAGATCGTAATAAGTAAGTAACTGGTATAAATCTAAACTGCACTGCACTCGTTTCAGGTGGGGCCGTGTTGGTTATGTAGCACTTGGGTAATAACACTGAACTTTTCCCTCGTATTTATTTGCAAATTTAGGCAAAGTATTATTTTTCCTTGCTCAACAAAGTAACGCCTGAATATATCAATCAACAGTAGAGTTTTTGAAAACGCCTCCACTCTTGATATGTCATTGGCTCAGTAGACTCACGATTCGAACTAAGTAACATTCTGATTTCCGCTCAGTAGTATAAGAATACTACTGATATAGTTTTAAATGAAAAAGAAATAAAATAGTTTTCAATTATTCCGAGGTGAATTCAATAATTTAATGTATTCGGTAACACAAATAGCATTTCGATGTTTGAATACCAGTTTGTGGTGACAGTAAATGTTTCCTGTAAGATTTAACCATACAGTGAATAAAATATGTTTTAGCTGATTTATTATGAATTGATTGTAACACACTTGAATTAAAAACCAATGAGATAAACCACTGATTTTGAAAAGAGATTTGTTTAGAAATTATGCCAAGGGTATTTTTGTCTCCTTATTACGTGTAATGGAGTCGTAAGATAGAGTTGTCCATACAAAATAAATAATTCAAAAAAGATTATGTAACATCGCCATCATCATTTACAGCCCTTGATAACCCACTGCTGGGCATAGGCCTCCCTTTGTTTGTGCCACTCTCCCCTATTCCTTGCCAATCTCATCCAGCCACTTCCTGCCTTCCTGCCCCTCTCCTCACATCATCACCAGGGTTTCGCCAACCCAATCTAGGCCACCACTCAGTTAGGTTCGTAGATTACCTGTAATCACCACATCTAGCCATATGTGTTGACATAAAATATATGTGAAATGTTAGTTTTTTTTTCCTTTTAGTTGACTTATTCAGTGGGGAGTGGCGCCGGATGCTGACAGGTTTTACTTAGTTTTTCAACGGAGACTGTCCGTATAAATAATTGTAAATAACTTGAATATATTATTTATTAATATATTATTTGACTGGCCCGTTGGCGCAATGGGCAGAGACCCTGCCTTCCGCTCCGGGGTCGTGGGTTCGATTCCCGTCTCTAGTCTGGGTGTATTATCTATATTTGTGTAATTAAATATTTCTAAAAAAAATATATTTGTCTATAACAGGTGTCTGTTACCTATAACACAGGCATTAAGTTGTTTACCTTAGGAACAGATGTCCGTGTGTCATATAGTCCTGTATATATTTATATTTACTTACATAACAGCCCTGTACTAAAAATTAAGTCTATACATTACTCCGCGAAGGAAGTGCATTGTACAAAATCAACAATATATTATATATCCTCTATATATTTAAAATAACTTATTTGAAATTAAGTTTAGGCCACCGGGAAGTCTCACAAACCGAACGAAACGCGACAACAATACCATCACTTGACATGACAGCATTGCCACCACTTCACTTATGTGAGAAAGAGGTACTGGTACCCGGAAGCGAAGCATGGCGCTACCTCTAATAAAATATAAAATTTTAGTATAAAAAAATAATATAAAATTTGCTCAATTTATCGATACATTTCCAAATTGATATTAAACCAAATGTATACATATTTTTTATAAAAAATATAACTCATAATAGAGTACATACCTGCAACAGAATATTCCGTTACGAAGAACTCCTTCCACTTAGCTTCCAATATGAAATAGGTTATCAACTGTGCATCAAATGCAACTGATTTTCAATTGATAATGACCTCTATTATATGGATTATAATAATCAATCCTCTGATAGGATACCATAATGAGGAGACAAACAACTTATTTCCTGGAATTCGTTTCCTGGCAGGGTTGTTTACAAGTCGTTACCAGTGGTTCCTCGAAATCATATTATGAAAATTGTCCCGCTAGTCTATTAGTCGAGACCTTGCCTTATTTTCTTTTGTATGCGTTAGGATGGCGCCGTGGATGGCTTAGATTCACAAAGGTTGTCTTTATATCGATTTTTACTTTCGGGCAGGACAACGTCTGCCGGGTCTGCTAGTCGATTTATAAAACGTTATCACGTCGGAAAGACATTCATAGAGAAAGGAAAAACTTTGTAAGTGTGTAAAAAAATACCATAAATTTACCACGCACCTGTTGCTTATAGACTAGAAATAAAGAAAAAAACAAAACGAAATATTGAATAAATGTATATTTAAAATGCACACAATAGATATCAATAAATAGATAATTATAGATATTAAGAATACTATAGATAAAATATTTATTTTCGTAATGGTTTTCTCTCTATACATAACAATCATTTGTGGTAAATTAATTCGCGTATGCGAACTTCCAAATTGCACTAAGTGGAAATCTCAGCATGCGAGTTTCCAGAGAGATTGCGTAATCAGCTAAACTTCAGGTTATGACTATTAAGGAACATCACTCATTCTAACTGTAAGATCTTGTATGTTAGAACGGAATTTGTTATATTATTTCACTCCTCAATCACACCTTTACATAGTGGCCCGGAATGTTTGGAAATCCTTGGAGGAACATGTTCAAGTGTGGGTTTACGGACGATACCAAAATGCGCGTCAAAAAGGCGTTCAACTGGAACATATGTACTCCCAAGTTTGTGTTGACACGACAGCGTTTTTATAACGCGACGCTGTCTTGCCGATTAGCCCTCATTCGTACGAGAGGTAAAAAAACGTTGCGTTTAATGTCGGCGTTGACGCTTTTTAAACCGTCGGCGATACGAGTATATACCGCATGTGTATATGTATAGCGTTGAAAATAGAACATTTCTAGATAAAAAAGCGGATAGACTCTACAAAGGTTATTCGTAAAGTGATTAGTAAAAACACAGGAAACAATTTATATCTCAGACACCCCCACCACATTAGCGCTACCTTCAAACATTCTAAGCAAATGGCTTGTGCAGCAAATTTTTATATGTTAAGATTATCAGTATATATCAAGCCAGCAACATATAACTGTGAAAAGTATCAATGGATTTTTATTATACAATTAATAACACTTCATTAATTTGACAACAATTTATTCTGCCGCTGATGCATCATTAAGTCACGTAGCGCAGTGATGGATCTGCCAAAGCTGCTCATGTTATTTTAATGAAGTAACAGTGTACATATCATATGAACAGCTATATTAATATCAGAGATACATATTGCTAGTTTTTGTCTACTATTTTGCTTGTGTTACTCGTAATATAGATGGAATTAAAACTTTATATATTTAATGAAAAGAAACGAAGAAGTAATGGAAGGTGGAGTAAGGCAGTGACTGAGTGGTGGCCGAGGACAGGAAAACGGAGTATTGGTCGAACAGCAACCAGATGGGTCGACGACATAATGTCTGTCGCAGGTCGAACCTGGTCCAGATTGGCTCAAGACCGTAAGGTGTGTTGCGGGCGGGAAGAGGCTTTTGCCCAGCAGTGGGAGAAAAAAGGCTGTGGATAATGATGATGAAGATATTTAATAAGTCTACTACTATAACAACACCCTGAGAATTTTGTACTATCCAATTTCAACTTATAAAGGATCCAAAAATACGAAGAAGCGCTTCGAGAAAAGTTTCCGCTTCTTTTTTCTCGCTTTGCGGCTCTTGTTGGCGGGTCACTAGCGTGGCCCCAGATGTTTCTCTATTTTTTAGAGAATGGAAATGAATAAATTTTATTTATTTATTTTGATCAAACGACAAAAAAGAACTTATGGTCTGATTATAACTACCGTAGCTTTTAGACACTTGCAAATACAGTACCAAATAGCGTTTGTCCTTAAATTTCAGTTCTCTTTTCCTTCAGTTGAGTTATTGAAACTTTCAAAAACAGCTGTAATAATTTTTCGACGTTTGATTCTTGACTGCATACTGGTTCAAAGCTGATGACCTTGAGTCAATATACACTCAAGGGTACTATTGGCAAACCCGTAAGCCTCAAATAATTCACCATTCGGTATGCCTTAATTCTAAACTAAGCTATTCACATATTTCAATAATTATGTAATCCCAAGTGAGGTCTTTTCAACAGAATTTGCATGACTTAGATAAATAAACTACGGCATCTAAGCCGTCAGTCATTTCTAAACTAATTTCGAATATTTTAATTGAGGCCCACAATATATATTTGCATATCATAAAGTTCCTTTATTCAAAAATCAACGGAGACCCAAAGCAATTTTCCACTCCAAATAAATCTATCAAAATCAATAGAATCAACAATGAGCGCGATATTGCACAAGCAAATTAGAAAATTTTGTGAAAATAAAATCATAACACATCGTCCTTATTTCATAATGAACTAACTTTTTCGGAGAGATCAAAAGCATCTTTGATCTCTAATCAGCCTTTGCGTTAAACAAAATATAAAACGAATAATATACAATTTTATTTACATGTGACTGCCTTTTTAGGAATCCGTAGTCATATTGGAAACTCTTTTAGTTCGTCCTGTCCACTTGTGCGTCTGTCCATCCGTCCGTCTGTTCGCTCTACCTGACTTCTACAATTATTAACAGTTATGCTTGTACTTTGGTGTAGTTATGTATATGTAGTTATGTATTGGCAGAGCTCCCGTACATGTGAAATGGGGGTGAAAATTTTGTGTCTGTGAAATCTCTGTCGCAAGGTCGTGTGTCAATGAATAGCTCTTTTAAAATAAAGGCAAGGTTTCATGCGCATATTTTTATTATGGGTACCAGTTTTGAGTAATTGACTTTCAAAGTGTTTTGCAAGGTGGTTCTCTCCCCCTAGGATTTCCAAAGTACTTGGAATTTTCCATATTAATAGGACATGATAAAAACTCATTACAAAAATTATTTTGACTGAAATCTATCAACAGCTTTTGCAGTTTTTTAACAAATACCTTCATCGCGCATCAGATACTGAACCCTTCTGTTTATCTTGACATGGTCTTGGACATTCTGTTATAAATAAAAGTCCAATGATTATAAACCTAAAAGCCTCGAGCTTAGCGACCACAGAGCGAAATAAAAGTATTTTTTAATTTTAATTTGGGTTTGCTACAAAATAAAAAGGTTATCTCGTCTTATTAAAAAATTGCGTCTAATAAAATGAAATCTTTGCGCTATCTATCTTTATTTGTAATAATTTCACTGCGAACTAAGTGACACCGTGGAAAGTGCGTGAAAGTTTGCTGTTCACACTTTTGAACGCAATATGTCACTGTCACAATCAATCATGTCGCCGATTTTAGTATCTGTGCGAGTCAATCTTTGTAAGATTGTTCTATTATGCCGGAGCCAGGCATAGCTTTATTTGAATGATTATTTCATTGAACATGTAATGTGTTCGGGGATTTTGTGTAGTTGCGTAAAGTTTTTTAGATCTTTGTAGTCTTCAACGAAAAACTGTACAAACACTTTGAGCTATGGTCTGGATGCGGCATTATAATTGAGGATTGTGTGACTCCCCATACGTCACTGGTTTATTAGTAAAACCATAGACAAACATGTCAGGAATGTAGAGTAGGTATGGTATCTTTTGTAATTAAAAAAAATCGTATAATCTCGGCTGGGACAAGCGTTATCGTGTATAGTAAATCTGAGCCAGAATCCCTCAAGCCTGTGTGTGTCATAATAGTTTGTATTCTTTCAGGAATAATAATTAATTCTTACTGATTTTCTTATATTTTATTTTTAATTTTTTTACTATAACACAGGCATTAAGTTGTCTACCTTAGGAACAGACGTCCGTGTGTCATATAGTCCTGTATACATTTATTTATCAAGGCTTCCAATGACTCAACTGTGTATATAACATGAGTTGTGTACCGTTACTTCATATTTATTTGACCTGTAAACAATATGAGTTTCTATATTCTTCTTTCCTTAAAAAAATAATGATGCTAGTAGGGAGCCCAAGAGGGGATTTTCTGCAATACTTGAGCGCGCTAGAAAATCATATAGGGGAAATCCTTGCATCGTGTAATTATGAACTCTCAATGAAGGGAGTTTGGTTACTGGACCCTATTAAAACCCTTAGAAAAACTCGAATGATTAAGATAACTTAATAAGACAGAGATAAGCTAACATTTCATTAATTTGTCGAATTAAGCATGGCAAAACAAAATGGGAGAATCATAAAGTATTAAAAGACATCACCACCAAGACATATTAATTTTTTTTTATTTTGCCAAAAATCTTTTAAGGATTACATAAAACATATAAACTGATGATTCTCACAAGGCAATGTAGCTAAAACCATTACTGGTTCATCAATCCACGCTCTAGGCGCTATTGACTACATAAGCTTACCATAAACTTTATTTCGTTTCTGCACATAATCTACGTAATACAAAAAACCCCGACAACGCTTTAGTGACTACAAATAAAGCATAGCTACCTCCCCTACTCAGAATGATGATATTATAAAAGAGCCATGTATAATATATACCTACGGATAAAAAAACCTTAGTATACTGCAAATACCACAGCATTCATCGGACCATATAGGAAGTAATAATACTCCCAGACTGTATACAGGTAGTGTTAGTTCCGTAATTGTGTTGTTCAATAACTAAAGTTATTTTTACAACATAGATAAAAATTATAAAAGACACTCTCTGACATTATCTAATCTGTGGAATAAACTAAGTCGCTAAAACCTGGATCAGTGCCAACAATTAGTCCCGGCGATATATACCGAGAAAACAAAAACTGCTGTAAACTTCAGCCGAGTGCACCATTGTATTTACGTGAGGAGTTTTTCTAAGTTGCTACATAAGTTCCGATGTTTTCCAAATTGTAAGACTGCATAAATTACTCTACAGCAAACAAAGAATCTTAAGGAACGGCACAGAGTAGTGTACAAATTGAGTTTTACTAAAAAAAGCATGAACATCAGGAGCAGGGTGATCGATTAGAAAACTTTCGTTGAAGTAAACATAAAGTCTTAACAAGTGAAATGGTGTTGAAAGCGGAATCTCTTATTTCCTTCGGATGTCTTAATTTATTACTGATATAAATATTAGCGATGAATTACGAAAAACAATGGGCGTCACACAATAACTTTTGCGAGGCACGAAGTATCCAGAATAGGTGGTAAAAACGGTGGTGGACTTTAGATGGTGAGGGTGAAATTTCCACATAAACACACACACACATATATATGTATATATATGTGTGTGTGTGTGTTCATGTGGGCAATCGCATCATCGTTACGACACCTTTAAATTGTGATGTCATTAATAAAGGTATTGTATTGTAAATAAAATTATCATCAAAGTAGCACTCATTCAAAGGTCGGCAACGCATCTGCGAGCCTTCTACTGGTTGGCATTAAGTTGCTTCTTTGTTTACCCCTTATCGTATGAAGAATTTAAATGGACTTAAATTTTCAATTGTTATTTTTTTCAATGATATGGTACCCGTTTATTTGTAAAACCATTCGGTTAATATAATGGAATATTTTTTCATGAAAGAATTATTAGTTAATCAGAGAGAGAGAATTGAGGCGATCCATAAAACTTGATATTATATCAAACAGTTAGGAAAATAAACTATGAGGAGGAAAAATACTCATTTACTAATCTGAAAGGCAAATTTTCTGTCTTGTTATAATAATAACGGGAATTAAAAAAACTGGGTGTACATTTTATAATTATTTTCCCCGATAATATCATTAAAAATTGTATTTCAGTAAGGACGAAGGTTTTAGTTTTAGCTGAGTAGTTGCAAATGAAGATCTACAAAACTGTATATTAGCTCTATCATTCATAGCACATTTTAGAACCTGTTATTTGTTAGACACTGCTCCTATTTATTAAACCCGGCAAGTGCGAGTCAAACTCGCGATCGAATGGATCCGTACCGTCACGTAATTTAAACTTTATTTGGTTGTTTTAAGATTTATACTTTTCATAAGATGTGTTTAATTTGACAAAGTCAACACAACTTTTTTTATATAACTACGAACTGTAGTTCAAATTTTACATACATACATACGTTCTTGTCAAATTTCATGATTCATACATACGGGAAGTACCCTAAAGGTTTTGATACCCATTTCGAATGCTCTAGTATGGGAAATGCAAAATAAATGGCGATATTTTTAGATTGTTTAGAAAGTTGATTTTTTCCGCCCAAACTAGGGGATGGATGTTTATATGAGAAATTAAAAAAAAGTTTGTTGCTAGAGGTTTGCAAATTGGTATAAGTACTTCTTGCCATAAACAAACGGTCTCACTAAATCCCATGGCTACTTTTTACTAGAAGAACTATTGTAAAACTGAAAGGTAATGAACAGTAAATAAATTTGACCAAGCTAGGAAGCTTGGTATTAGCAAAATGGGAATTTTGACTAAGGCGTAGAGTCAGTGAAGTTACGACAGGTAGAGTAAGGACGTGTAAGAGATTTATTCGCCCAGTCATCTAAGCATTTCACCGAAGAGTCGAACCCAACTAACAGATTTTTTGTATAGACCTTTATTTTAGTTTGACATGTCTCAAAAGTGACGATGGTCACCTTTATTGCAGGCTAAAGATATTTAAGGTGAACGGTCATAAAAATCAGTTTTTAAAAAAAGTTTTCATACATTACTTGAAATTAATTATTTTTTATTTTAAAATTATCTGTAATCTGCGACTTCGCCCGCGCGAAGTCAGTGTTTTTTTTTTAATTTTAAGGATTTTTTGTGCGGAACCCTAGTTTTTTAGCTAAAGAAAAGTAGCCTATGTTATTCCTTGTAAAACCATCTATCTACAACTGAAGTCCCATCAAAATGGGTCCAGAGATTTCCGAGATTTCCCGGGACAAAGAGACAGGCATACAAAAATTTTAAACCTATGTTTTTGATATAGGTATTATATAGATACGTATCATATGCAAATAGTACAAAATCTTTCAATTTTATTTATAACTATAGATTTGTACTGACTTACTGAAATATTTTATACTGTTGTCACATACGATTACATAAATATATGTGTGTATATATGAAATCGAATCGCATATATTTATTCATGAGCTACAGTATTGAATTCAGAATGAAGTGAATATTAATTAGTCGTCTGTTTGCTTATTTTGTAGGTGATTATGGTATGACCTTGCCGGATCCAAGTAGGTACAAGATCAAAGTTCGTTTAAGCGCCATCCTGAATTATCAATTCAAATTTTATTAAAATTAACACTTATTTATACATAAACACTTCAAACAGTTTTGTTCGATGCGGAAGACTTCTTTAAATTCACCGCGATTTTAATGTATGTAAACATAGTAAGAACTACTAAATATAATAAGGTAAATAACTCTGACGGGTCTAATGTGCTTGTGAAAGTGAATTTTTATGAAGTTTCTTTTTTAATTTAAATAACTTTATTGCTCTAAAATTCAATTTCAAAGGTTAGCAGAAGGTAAATTAAGGAACATGTGTACGTACCTATTACTTGCATATGATCGCATCGGCGTGAAGTGGCGGCCACGTTGTCACCTCAAGTGACGGCATTTTTGTCGCGTTTCGTTCAGTTTGTGGAGAGTTTCCGGTGGCCTGAACCCCTCTTTAAAGGCCGGCGACGCATCTGTTAAGTTTTCTGATTGTGCAGACGTCCATGGGCGGTAAGTAGTCACTTATGTGTACAGCCTGCTCGAATGCGCCTTGTAATATTGATTATCTAATATATATATATAATTCTCGTGTCGTGTGTTTGTTGCCAAACTTCTCTAAAACGGCTTAGCTGATTCAAATGAAAGTTTTTGTGTATATTTGGTAGGTAGGTCCGAGTCGTAATCTATTTTTTATAACCCTAAGTCACAAGGGTGGCTTCCGCGGACGAAGTGGCGGGGTACAACTAGTATATTTATTTTATTTGGCACAACAAATTTTTAGCTGTAATCTTACGATAGCAGTAAATTCGTTTGCACAGCTGACGGCTGATCTGGTTGTACCGGTTACAACACCTGAGTTTTAAATGTCAGACGTTTGTATGTTAATCGCTTTTTTTTTTTTAGATTTGTGCAAAATAATAAACTATTACTTAAACTGTACATACTACTATATATAATATATACTTATATAATATAAATAACATAAAAATAAATAACATAATATAAATAACATAAATATAAATAACATAAAAAAAGATATTTTTTTTAAATAATACAGTGGCGTACGGTATTTGACATAGTTTATTTTTCCTGTGTTCTCTATCATAATGTCTAAACAATTCAATATTAGTTTTTTTAAACACTAACACTTCATAAATGCATATGCACGGGAAGGTCAGTATATTAAACTTTGTTTGTGTAAAGGTAAAGGAAGGAATGGATTAAAGGGATATAAAGGTAGAAAGAAAGGAGAAAAAGGATGCGGATACTTCCTTCACGGATGGTATGAAGGGAGTGTACATCGTTGTGACATAACGTCCCATTTTGGTGATACTGTACTCCCCTTTAACGTGTGACGTAATTTACGGATGAGGCCTTATTAAGACTTAACAAGAGAGTAAATCCCATAATAGCCGCAATATATCATTGATTCCACAGCCAACAACGCACAAACCGACAAACCGGTCAAAATCAACATCAATAATTCCGTTATATCATTACACAGCTTCCTAAGGTGTATATTACCAGCTTCAATATTAATATTTGTTGTTTATCTTATATCAAATTGCTATTATGCGTACAGAATTATTTGCGTTATAGTCTAAGAGCCAGTGACCAAGGATGTCCCAGTGAAATAACATTAGTTCTGTATCTACATTTTGTTTAAATTGTCTTATTAGCTTTGTGTGTGTGTTTGTGTGTGTGTTTTCAATTATATATCTTAATGTATACAATTCTACTGTACGTGTGTATGTCACTGAACTCCTTCTAAACGGCTGGACCAATTTGAATGAATTTTTTTGTATGAGTTTTGGTGGCGCCCTGAATGGTTTAGATTCACAAATCAGCCTGACAGATGGCGCAGCAGTCGGAACAAAGTCTGTCGTATTTATTTATTAATAATATGTAAATTCTATGTAAGAAGATGTTCGGATCGGATCTGTGCTATCTTCGAATTAGCAAGAGATGCCTGATCGCAAGCCTGAGACATGGGGCATGAAATCTTATAGAAGACTAACACTTATTTTAGATGGCTGAGTCGCTCCAGTAAGTAAGTATTAAAAAAATTATAGGTTTTAGTAATGTATTTAAGAATATAATAAAAAATATCAAAAATTTAGAAGTGTTTTACTTGTAATTCAATTATAGAATTATTTTATTTTAATTTAACGCGGTGTTACATTAAAAAACAATGCTTAAAACAGATACATCTTTAATTCGTTTATATTGAATACTCTAATAACTTTTTGCCAAAGACTCCTGGGCTATAAGAACAACATCACTATGACATAAGATTTTCATACGTATTTTATAGACATAAGATTGAAAATTTCCTTTATGTGTCACTCTTCGTGAGGGTAGCGTGGTTCGAGCGAAGACCCGAGGTGACGTCACGCTGCGCTGCGAGACTCGCGGCCGTCCCGTGCCAACTGTCACGTGGCTCAAGGACGGGGAACCGCTCACACCGAATGACCACGACATTGCACTAGTTGACGGGTGAGAGTTCGTGAGCTTACAGAGCAACATCATCAATTATTAATTATATTCAACTATACTGGATTTACATTTTTCAACATACTTCAAAAAAGGAGGAGGTTCTCAATTCGACTGTATTTTCGTAATGTTTGCTTTTTTAATGTTAGCTTTTGACTGGATGAACCTATTTTGATGATGCTCATTTCAATTTGGCCCAGTTACGACAATTTGAATACATTTATTTTTGTTAAAGCTTTAAATAATGAAAACTTACTCGTACTTGGTGGTACCGTACGTCCACAGGTCGTCGCTGCGAATCCGCGGCGTGCTGGACGTGGATGCGGGCGTGTTCCAGTGCAGCGCGTCCTCGCCTGCTGGAAGCGCCACCGCCGCGCTGCGGCTGCTAGTCACCGCGCACGGTGAGCATTTACCAACCGTAATACGAAACCAAACACAATACAGTACCCGGCATCTACGGTACGATGGTAACTCTTGCCAACATGGTACCGTGGTACCATCAGAATTGTTAAATGCACAGAAGTTGATTTTCGGGTTTCAAGCGAAACGTGCGTAATTAAGTAACTTTGTATCAAACACGTGATTGGTTCACGCCCGTGGGGTGCGCGCGATCCTTGCCTCTCCTTAGAAACTCATAAACAGAGAATTGTAGCCTATAGATTAGACTTTATATTCTCTTCTCATCCTCTGCACACTCGCCTCCTTTATCCTTCACCCTTTGCGACCAATTTGTTTTCTTTTTATTTGTATTTTTTTACGTTTTCATTAATTTCTTTCAGATTTCAAACCTTACAGTCCCAAATCCAAAAACACAACCCACGATATTTTCAACACTCTCGTTTCCGGCGATATAGACCAAACCATCGACCCTGCACCGGAGGATCTAGACTTTCTAGGCGAAACGTCGTCAGCGTACACCTCGGAACCGATGTACGACGAATACAATGAAAATAATGATCTAGTGGATAATATAGACTATTCTTTTCATGCTGCCGAAGATCTGGATCTTGATAATGTGAGGAAAGGGAACGCTAGTGTTATATCTGCCCCCAAAGAGTTTAGGGCGGTGATCGTGAAGCACAGGTTCGTGACCCTGAGCTGGCAGGAGCCGGAGATGAAGGCAGAAGATGTCACCGGGTACGCGATACTGTATAAAGTGAAGGGCAGTGAACGGTTAGTGTTCTGTTAACATTATTATAAAATCATTAACCTATACCCGTTTAAAACTTTATTCTTTACTTTAATTTTTACTCCTAGTATTTTTCACTACTACATAAAATGTAGAAGTAATTCTTTAACGTTACTTTTTATTTATTTTTTTAACTTTGTTACAGGATTATAAGTATTGATATTTACGTTTCAGGGAGAGACTCTCTCGCGGCGAAGCGCGCCGTCACGAGATGAACGTGGCGTCGCTCCAACCGAACACCACGTACCAGTTCAGGGCCGTAGCGCTCACTCAGAACGCTGTATCGCCACCCACTGAGGTGAAAGGGAGATTCCTCGCAGGCTTTTTATTATACAACATATAAAAAGACCCACGGAATTATACTTTGTTATAACGAATTACTTCTCTCCAACAGCCGAAACCGTATTGCCATTTGCTAGTAGCCATCTATTTTTAAGTCAATAGGTCTAAACCTACCAAGTTTAAATTTTTGTTTTAAATTGGTCGTACTACTAAGAATGGGGTGAGATGGATCACTATTAACGGAATGAAACTATTATTAAGACTAGAATGTAACACTTTAATATAATTTTTAAAGCAAAAGCTTTATAAACTTTTCTTCGTTCTTTACGAATATTCTCTTAAAACAATTCTTCAATTTTGAAACGAATCGAAATTTTTATTGAAAAATATTCTTAATACCCGTTCGTACTCCTTTGATTGACCGAAAATATTTCAAAAAGCTGCCTATAATAATCTTGCAATGTTAACTATTATTTAAAATATTATCTTATGTGGAAAATATATCTCTAAAGTAGCTTTAATATCGTTACTATTCATAAAAACAGCGGTTAAAGAGATCCTCACTCGTATATCATAATTTTTTGTTGGTGTGGCAGGAAATAATCATCTTTTGCCTGAGGTTAAATAGACACAGTAGCCTTTGGACGCTTGTGAATACAAAGTAGGACACCAAACCTACATATAATAGAATAAAATTGGATGATTATGGTTTTTACAGGTTAGTGGTATTTCCCAGTCATTAATGATGAACGAGAACGATATTTTATCCTACATCTAATAATGTATTGACATTTGAAGTGTAGTACAGTTGAGATAATTAAGACAAAATCAACATAGCAGTGACTAGTATTTAAATAAATCTAATTATGTAGGCGCGTGTTTTCTAGAAAATGCAAATAAATAAACAGTGAATATTTACATTTTGAGTGTTTTGCCATTTCGCCCCAATTCCCCCTTAATTATCGTCGAGAGATAACGAAGTGCCCTCCTTTTGCCTTTTATGCGAAGTACGTTTGGAAGATGAGCTCGAAATATTATTCTATAATTGACATTAATTTATGACAGCCGGTGTTACTTAACAGAAATCCACATTAAGTATTATAATATAATAATAATCACTTTTCATTAACTTTGGGCCTTTTTCCACTTTTTATTACAATAAGTATTATTTTAAATTACTGTTTATAAAACAATTATTTCGGAATCCGTTATCAGGAATAAAAAAGTTAAATGGGCGTTACAGTCAGTTGCGTTTGTATTTTTGGTAACCCATTAGAGGGGAAACTTATTTCTATAATAAACTCTTTAATGATACAAAATGGCTGGGACAAGTGTACATGAATAAATATATAGTAGATTGTTGCATCGAGCGTAAAGTGAGTCATTGTAATGCGAGGGCATTAAATTAACTCGCGTGCATTAATTACTCACTTCAGCAAGCTTGCGTAATCTACTTTTCTTTCAACTACATCTCTGTCTATTTCCATTCATATTAAAACTTTTCTTGCTTTATATGAACTATCAAAGTTGTACAATGGTATAGAATGCGTGTCATTTGGTTTTATTTTCGGTTTTATTCTTTCGACTTTTATTTTCAGCCAGTATCTTTTTGATCTTATATATTTTATTTTTTTACATAAAACTTAATGGGAGATATTAAACATCTATGCTAAATGTATATGAAGATAAAAAACAGTGTAGTAATTAAATTTCATACAACATTACTGTACTGTTTTGTTCTAAGTAGTGAAGGCGTCTTATCTGAGCAGTTATGTAGTAATTAATGATAACATTACAGCATAATTGGAAGCAAATATTTTTTTTTCATGTTTGAGAGGTGACAAAAAGTTTTTGAGATACATAATAAAAAGAAAGATATTTTTTAAATAGAAAACTTACAAACACAATAACTATTTCTATTTACCTTGAGCCAACCGATTGGCAGAGATATACAGGTAACAGCGTGGGTGCAGTTCTGGCATGCCATGCCTGCTTGCGTGCACACACCCTCTATGTCCAGCTCACCCTCGCCGAGGGTCCTCCCCAAAGGCACAGCGGCCATTCGATTGCCAGACACTACTCCACCAAGGTCAAATGAAGTTGATAGCTGAATAAATGTAATGCATTTTTACGATCACTTTTTTATAATTATTTTACATCTAAACATAATTTAGAATTTATGAGGGCCTTCTTTAGAGAATTTTGCTGGCATTATCGGGGTTATAGCGTTCGGGTTACAACATTAAACGCGTTTATTGTTGTATTTAATCTCGGATTTATTTAAAGCTTCTTCTTCTTGTCATGGAATTCTAGTTTCCACTAAGTAACACCTAATTCCACAAATATTTTCGTCTCAAAAAAATCATTTAAGTTAATATTTTTGTTTTGTCATGTGAATTAATCTTGTGAAAAATAAATGTTAGTTGTGTAGTTTAGGATATTGCATACTATTAATATTCTCTAATCATTGAAATTATATTTTATACATAATGTATTTGATATATATTTGGTACATTTTGTATGCCGTGTAACAGGCGATCCGAACATTTTTCGAAATTTAATTAAACCGAGAAAATGGCAACGTTAATAAAAAAAAACTTACAATGCAGTTGCATCCGAAAACCGATATTATTAGAATTTTAAACCACATTATTACGCAGTTGTCTTGCCTTGTTTTAGTGTAAAACTAAAGTCGTATATGATTAATTTTGGAGACCATTGCTCTATGACCTCTTATCTTGAAACACTCAAAACACCGATACGAAGCAAGATAAGCTAGTGCGACATTTGTTATAAAGATATCTTCCTTGTAACCTCTCACAGCAGTTACAAGGTAAGTACTTATTCGGTCGTTACTTTGTGTAAATCTATTATTATATATATTATAATCTTAAGCAGGAAAGAAACATATGTTACAATTATAATATACTAGGGAACCAGTCAGATCCGTCAGACGTTGCCTTGAAAAGAAATTCCTGAAACCCTACCGTAGCACTATCTACCGGGTACAATTGCAAACCTACACCACCCAGAAACTTAGTTAAAACAAATTTTTATTTTTTTATATATATTACAAGGGGTAACCTGCAGGCGGTCCATCACCTAAGTGACTACCAACGCCATTGGACATCAGCAACGTCAAAAGGCTCGCAGATGCGTTATCGGCCTTTAGGCCACCGGGAACTTTCACAAACCGACAGCAATACCATCACTTGAAGTGACAGCATTCTTATGTGAGAAAGAGGTACTGGACGAGCCGGCCTAATTTGGTTGCAGACATACAAAAACTTTAATCAAAATCGGTCCAGTTGCTTAGAATTTCAGTGATGTATATACGTACGCAAGCATTTGATTTCTTATGCTACATTTTTACCTTACAATTATCTTATAGCAATAACACTGTAGGCACTATTAAACGTTTTATAATAGAAGGCGTCAACGTACGCAAAAATGCAACTTCTTTTTCTTCTCTTTTAGAGTTTCATCAGTGCAGAAGATGTCTTGTTCTATTTTAAGTAACGGAATTTAACTCTTATGCACTTCACGAAGTCCTTACTTCTTTATCTCTATTTATTCTTACTTTTATTTTTTTTATCACTCTTTGATATTCACTACACTTAACTAAAACATAAGTCTAAAGCTTTTTGCCACCGCAGGACTCAAACCTACTTATTTTTGGCAGCACATTCTGATGCTTTGCTAATTAAGCTAAGTGTTTGGAGATCTATATGACTGAGATCGAAAGATATACAAATCTCTACTAATATATAAAGCTGAAGAGTTTGTTTGTTTGCTTGCACGCGCTAATCTCAGAAATTACTGTCGCGATGTTCCGCGGGCACATCTTGTGTATATCTTCTTCTTCTTCCTAGCGTTATCCAGGTTAAATACCAGGGTCCGCTTAGATTGTAGAGGATGTGGCTGTGGGGCGAGTTAAGATGACCGATTGCCATCTGACAAATATAAAGATTTGTGGCCGAATTTCGAATAGTCGGCGATCTATATAGAAGGTGGTGTGTGGACGCTACTATTTTAGTAAAATAAACATTATTTTAATACATTAAATTACTAAACTAAACCCTCACGCACACCAATGCCAAACGATTTATACACACATGTACACATTTTACTATAAGTGTTATGATCTCTAGTAACGTGTATTAAAGTTAGTTGTGTAATGGTTATTAAACGAGCGGGGTCCAAACCGTGTAACGCAAATGCAAGTTTGTTTATGTGCTACGCTTTCGTCACTAACTTATCTACTTAACCGATTATCATGACAAGTTGTATACATATACGCATTGTCATAGGTATCTACTAAAAAACAGGTAGGTTTTTACATATAGAAAAGCTAGCTGTGCCTGCGACTTCGCTCGCATAAAATTTTTAAGCGTAATTAAATCTCTATAGCCATTCTCGATAAATGTGCTATCTAACACTGAAAGAACTTTTCAAATCGGACCAGTAGTTCCTGAGATTAGCGCGTACAAACAAACAAACTCTTCACCTTTATATATTAATACAGATATAGATGTACCCTTGTCAAAAGTTACAACGTGATTATACCAAAGGTAAAAGCTAGTGTAGAATAATGATCATTTAATTAGGTTTAAGGAACAACACAGGATATACGAGTGTATAGACCGTAATCAATTTGACCAAAGAGAAGGGCGTGGTGACATCTACGACCCGCCATATGGCTTGTGTTAATACATGACAGTAATTGCGTATGATGTTACGTCACTTGGAAAATACACACCCTTCTATTCGAAACTACAGAGTTCATTAACATAGTCGTGGGGATTTAATTTTTTCTTTAGTTGATAGAATCGGACGTTCCTTGTGGAAATCTATGAACAAACATAATTTATAGATACAGCAAAGTTAGGGAGTTAGAACCTCAACAGCTCAACGGTTGAAGAGAAGGACTGGAATCCGCAAGGTACCCGGTTCAAAACCTGACGACGCTGGGGTATCGCATCCTCTTATAACATAACCTTTTAATTTAAGTCTAGTAGGAGGGGAAACGGAAATATTAAAGACACTTAAAAGGTATTCTTAATTAAACCTTGAATTCTTACCAATGCAAAGTCTAGAGCGTCCATTTTGTATATTACAACCAGTTTACCGCTCGATCATTATCAGTGATGATGTGTTTTGTCGTAAAATCTAAGAGTTAAGAAGTAAACTTTTCTTCCAACTACGCATTAATGTTATCTTTACCAACCAATCAGAAAGGACGCATTTTCTGCTTAGAGCCAAAACAGTGCAGTAATGTTGTATGAAATTTAATCACTGTACTGATTTTTGTCTTCGTATAAATAAACCATAGAGGTTTAATGTCTTCCATTAAGCTGCATATAAAATGTATGCATTTGATGAAAAAGATACTGCACATCGCGTCAAAACTAGAAATTTCACTTTATTAGGAGTTTCCAGCCTTGCACAAAATGTCTGCGGAACCAGTTGGCAAATCAACTATATACCAAAGAAAGTCCTGTTTAAATTGGTCCAGTTGTTTCGAAGATTACTCGGAACAAACAGACAAACAGAGGTTTAGATTGTTATCAACATATGAGTATCAACCTAGAATTGCTTAAGAATAACATATAAAGGTGGGTCTAGACCAAAAGAATATAGAGCTAGAGGAAGAGCATTATTTCAGAATCTTTTAGTATAGACGAAAGTACATTCTTAGCGTCTAAATCAAAAGATCAATGGACAAAAAACTGGAATAATAATTTGAATATTTGTGAACGCAGACAGAATAACTAAAGAACGCTCCACATCTATTTAAACTAAAAGAATTTGATAGAGTAGGGGTTTCTTGTCGTTTGATGTAAATTGGCCATACCATATAGACTTACCGATGGACGCAAGCTCGTAGAGGCAATTGTCTGAGCCGGTTATCCGTTGCCAGGTAAAGAGCGTGAGTTTGTCGCGAGAGTGCTAGAGCTCTGATCGGCTCTTCTCCAGCCGCGCGCCATATATCTGCCACTCTTGATCCACCACCGGTCCATTGGACTATTTTGTATACTTCACCCTGACCTTTATACAAAAACACCGTATTGATAAATATATGAGTAGAGTCGCTCCAGCTTTGTATTTAATTGTGTATATGTATAAAAATGTTTTTAACTCATTTTTTGTAAGAATAATTTTCAAATCAGTAGCTGACGAGTTTAATGTTGACTCTTCTCGTGGCTCGTAGCTGAATCAGTGGTTTTTAAAACATTTGATGATTCAAAAGAGCTTGTTAAAATGTATTTGAATTACAATCATTACATTAAATAATTTAAAACAAATTAACTTTCCATTCTTGTAGGGGCAAATCTTTAAATGTACGCATCGGATTTTGGTGATATTTTTTTATCAGTAAACAAATTGATTTAAGACGAAGGTTTATATGCATACTCGTGCATATCTACATTGGCACCCGTAACTGGGGCGGTTCGTTAGTTTGACATATGCTAAAAAATCAATGATTATATAAATGAAATATAAATCTGGAATGATACAACGCGGTGTTGGTATCACACGAATACAATAAGCAAATATAATGTATTGAAAAACTTCTTGTTTTTATGGCTACAAAAAAGTTTGTAATCATAAAAGCAAGAAGTTTTTTTTAATCATAACTATTTATTTGCGTAATTGTAGATACATAGGGTGTTAGGTACATTGTTTGGAGGACTTATCTACAATCTGCCTTTTTAGGGAAATGCAAAAGTAACAAATTAATAATAATTCAAATTACAATAATATTCTTGCAATTACAATGATGCTAATTTTATATTATTAAAATGTCAAATTATAATGTAATAAATTTGAATTGTATTATATTGCAGAATTGAATGTATTGCTTTCAAGTACAGAGAAGCTTCCAATAGCTATCTATTTTTTGTTCTTCAGTTTCATATATTAATTAATTCATGGACTACTCTTATAGCATTTCTATTCAATAAACGTAATATTGTAATTGGTGGAGGGCCCTTAGATTTATTCCTCGTAATTCAGGACCAGTCAATGAATTTATAGACATATAAACTTTTGAAATGTTCTTTTAACAATACATGAAAAAAGGTTTAAAACATCTGTTATTTAATTTTTTAATTACTTCATAAATAAATTAATAAAAACAGGAGTATATAACACACGGACGTCTGTTCCTAAGGTAGACGACTTAATGCCTGAGTAATAGGTAACAGACTCCTGTTATACACAGATATATTTTTTAAGAAATATATAAATACATACATATAGATAGTACACTTAGACTCAAGGTGGGAATCGAACCCTCGACCCCCGGAGCAGCTTTTAAACACTAGCTGTGCCCGCGACTTTGTACGCGTAAAATTAGGTAAAAAATAGATTTAGCGTGATAATATATAACATAGAGCCTTTCTAGATAAATGGGCTATCTAACAATGAAAGAATTATTCAAATCGGACCAGCAGTTCGTGAGATTAATGCGTTCAAACAAACAAACAAACTCTTCAGCTTTATATATGAGTATTGATATTGAAGTATTATCTTCAATGACGGCGCGGATGTTGTGAAATTGTGTTAATTATCTAGTTTAGATTATTGAAAAAATCCCTTGTTGGCTGTTAATGTAAATAAATTGTTTGGCATGTTAGTAATAGGGCGATTAGGAGGTTGTAGCCTAATCAGTGGTCGTCATTTGAGTCGATCGCTAGGTTAAGTTGTTCTTGCTGCGGCCGGGTGATAGATGGGTGACCCATTCTAGCACTGGTTTATATTTGATATCCAACCTCCTCAGTGTTTCGGAAGGCACGTAAAACAGTGGAACCCCGATTAATGTCACTTTGTGATATTAGTCGTAAGGTTGTAGAAATCTTGGGGTTTCCGGGGATGACGTCGGATGGCAATCGTTTATCTTAACTCGACCCACGGCCACATCCTCTACAATCTAAGCAGACCCCTAGGGTCCCCGATTCCCGGTATCATCCCAGTATCCCGGTTAAATACTATTTTAACCGGGATAACGCTAGGAAGTAGAAGTTAGTAATAGGCATACTTTTTTTTTTCATCTAAAAAAGATATATATATATATATATTTATGTTACGAGAGGCAAGCGAGAATGCTGTAATTAACTAAAGACCCGCATGGACTTCTGCCCCACCAGATGGAGAGCAGATACGTTATCGGCCTTTAAATAGGGGTTTAAGCCACCGGGATCTCTCACAAACCAAGCAAAACACTACAACAACACCATCACTTCACAGCATGGCTGTCGCATCTGCTGGCCTTCTGGTCGTGCAGATGTCCATGAGCGCCGGTAGGCACTTCGGTGCCTGCTGCCTGCTCGTCTGTCCCCTTGTAACATAAAAAAAAATATATTATAACAAATAAATTCGCTGTGATCCATGGTTACCGCAGCACAGATGAGTCAAAAATTGGTTGTGTGTAGTTGGTTTACGGGCGACAATATTACGCAATAACGGCGACCGCTTAGGCCAATCGTGCCCCTCTATCGCTTACACGCTCGGCTCAGGCGGAACGTGACAATGAGTCATGCTTTCTCGCGCGTGCAGCTAGCTTTCATCAATTTCTATGAAGTTATCACGTCAAAAATTGAAATTTACTAAATTAGCAGTAAAATGCAATTTTAATACATTCTAAGACGGTCCTAAGCTCAAAGGTTTATAGAGGTTTATATTGAAATTGTGGATAATCCTCCTTGTGCAATATGAATTGAGGTTCATTTTACGATCATACGTTGCAGTTTAGATCAAGTCACGTTCACAGTATTAAGTTTTAAACTGCTTGCAATGTAACCTATTTGTAACTGAAAATATATATTACAAAATTATTAAAAAAAAATACAACCAGTATTATTCGCGACTCGCCTTGCCTGCCTGATCGCACCTTGTACTACACGTAAAAAATAAAGTTCCTACAGTGTAAGAGTATACTTTAAACTTACTAAGTTTAATGTATATTGAAGTATTTTTAATGTATACTAAAGGTTGGCGTGAAGTGGCGGCAATGCTGTCATGTCAACTGATGGTGTTGTTGGCGCGTTTGGTTCGGTTTGTGAGAGTTCCCGATTACCTAAGCCCCTCTTTGAACGACGGCAAAGCATCTGAGAGCCTTTTGGCGGAGCAGATGTCCATGGGCATCGATAATTACTTAGGAGAATACCGACGACCGGCCCTTATAATGTACAAGCTGTGCTTCGCGACTTCGTCCGTGTAAAATTAGGTGGAAACATTAAGCCTGATGACATATAATTTTTTTTAATCTATACTAGTATATAAAGCTGAAGAGTTTATTTGTTTGTTTGAACGCGCCAATCTCAGGAACTACTGGTCCAATTTGAAAAATTCTTTCAGTGCTAGATAGCCCATTTATCGAGGAAGGCTATAGGCTGTAGGCTATAGGCTGCTATCATCACGCTAAAATTAACAAGAGCGGAACACAAATGAAGAATGATTCAATATCGAGGTTTTTTTTTCCATTTGAGAGCTTCCGCTGCGTGCGCTTCGTAAATGGTTAAAGTTTCGCAAAAGTCATGTATAACAAAATTGTTCCCCTTTAAAAGATACAAATAAAAGTCCGCGACAGCATGTGTCTATCTTTTAAGGTTGGCTTAGTATAACCTTTTTTATGTTAATCAAATTTATTCTAAAATAATGCATTTTTTTTAAAGGTCTTTTTATTAACATCCTCATGTGAGAAAGAGGTACTGGTACCCGGACGCGCCGGCCCAATTCGGCTACAAGCATGGCGCTACCTCTAATATTCTCTCTCTCACACAGACACACACATACACACACGCACTCACACTCTCTCACACACACACGCATTCGCAGACGCACGCATACACTCGCACATAAAACCCATGAACAGACAGATATACGGTATTTTGTAAAAGCTAAAAGTTTGTCAGTGCATGCCCTCTATACCGGTAAGAACAATGACCTATTATGAAGTTTAAGTGTCTATGACTTTAGTAGGTACGCGGCACTAAAGGTGTGAAAAATATAAATTTACATACTTCATGTTCCTCTCTATACAGGTAAGAACAATGGCCCATTATGAAGTTTGAGTGATCGTAGGCCGTTGCTTTGGCATACGGCACTAGAGGTGTGAAAAATGTGAATTAAAATTTTTCTCACCTCCAGTGCCGTATATCTGCCACAGCAACAATCACTCAAAGTACATAATGGGCCAATGTTCTTACCTGTATTAAAACCGCGCGCTGACAAACTTTCGGCTTTTACAAATTACCGTAAATCGAGTTGTTCACGGGATCTTAATCTATTATTAAGTCCTAGATTATGTAGAACGTCGCAAGTCTGCAGTTTGTTCTTTATTTTTTGCCATTTAAACGTACTTTTATATCGTCGACTCTGTTACGTCGTAGTTTACGAAACTCAATTCCAATAGAGTATAAATAAATAAAAAAGTAAATTAAAAAAGCATCGCCCTCTCTTTAACATTCTCTTTAGGGCATTTCAATAAAAAGTTGAGTACGCATAGACAATGCTCCATATGGTAGTACCAGAATGTTTACACATGATTAATATTAGAACATTCTTTCTAAGACACATGATATATCGGGATATATTCTAAAAGATTAAAGGACGGTTTTATACTGGATGTAAACATATCACAAACCTTTTAAATTTTACATTGTGTTCTTTCTTTATTTTTTTAGCTCTGCATTGTTTTCGTCTTAAAGTAATGTTATCATTCTTTAAATATAATTTGTTAGCGTATATGTACCTTAATGTGATATTTGAAATTGGAGTATAAAGGAAAAAGTTCGTCTTACTATTGATTATAAAAATGTATATATATAAATTAATATTTTGGTGCCAAAGAGTTTCTTTGGTTTATGGTTTTATGGATGGACTTCCTTTGTCAATTCTTTGTGGCATACGAGAAAGTAACACTTGCAATGCAATATAAATATAAATGACGTTTTTTTTAATCATATTTGTAGCTGCCGCTACAGAACGAGATGGCAATGATGTCGAGTGGAAAAGGTTACACTAAAGCAAACTAGATGGCGCTGTATGGATGACGACGACCGCAGTACAAACACTGAAAATCTCCATACAAACCAACTCACGCTAGCGAAGTTTCTACTTACGACCTAAGAATAGTGTACAGTAACCATTTTTATTTTTTACGTGTTACAAAAGAATAATGAACTATTTACGAAGCTATTTTCAAAGACACCGTATTAATTCTTATCCAATTCAATATGCCAGATACATTTTACATTTTATGCAGATCAAAATTGCCCTTTACAGTATATCTTTATAATGAATATCTTAGAAGACATCAGAGATTTAAAATGCTGCGGCAGAGTTAGGGCGGACTGGCTGTCCATCGGTCGATTGAGCGACCAATAGATGGCGCTATGTTTTGAAATTTAATACTAATCCAACATTCGAGCAGGACAACGTCTGCCGGTTACGCTAGAAGTACAATAAATTAAATAAAGCTGAATATAAGATAAAGTGTTGTAAGTATTCTGCTATATAGTAAATACTAGCAAAGAATTAATAATGCGTATATTATTTTCAACTTATGGAATAGGTTTGTATTGTCCTCGTGCCTACGTTAGACACTCAAAATATCAAAAGCGCTCGCTGGCTGTCCGTCCGTCCGTCAAAGTATGCAATTGTTTGGTTGTTCATTTTTGTCCATCTTTTTGTACCAAAGTACCCGGTGGTCATACGATCACCTTGCTAGTTCCGTATATTTAGCGACGTTTAAGTGTTGTTAGTTACAACTCTAGTTATCGATATATTCTCTCTAGTTATATCTGTTTTTTTAACAACTAGCAAAAAGCTGGGTTTTGTGAGGGCTCGCGTACTTTTCGTACATATTTTTTCATTGCATTATTTTTGACAGATAACACATCTAGATCTGAAGTTAAATTACTACGTTAAAGTACAAATCTATCGATGTGATAGTTTTTGAGTAAAACTGCTTAGGTTGTGGGATAGTATCAGGGATCGCTCTGCTCCACTAAAAAATTATTTATTTTTACCTAAAATATTTGTTTTCACTTTAAAACTATACAATAAACTGCCTCGATAGCTTAAATAGAAGATTGAATGGTTACCCGTAGAGTAAAGGATTACTAAAGTTAATATATAAATGCAAATATCAGCAAAATAATATCTTTGACTTTTTAAAATTTTAATAATAAATTTAACTTCAGTCTATTAAAAATATTATGTTTTTTAATTTTGAAACCAAATAGCCTGAATAATTCCTCCATGTTACGAGAAGTAGGTTCAGAATACATTTTAAATTGAGAGTGGTTGTACTGTAGTGAGTTTGCTTTCTACTGAGACTAAAAATTGATCTATAACACAGAATTTTTAACATTATAAATATTTAATACGACACATCGTTGCTTAATTAGTAGCCGGTATTTGAGTCGATCGCCAGGTTAAGTAGTTCTTACCGCGACCGGGTGATATATGGGTGATCCCCCCATGGTTCGTGCGAAACGTGGACCTCCATAGAGACCTTGAGCTCCAGACGATAGGTAAATTCTTTAAAGACCTCGGTGATAGATGGGTGACCCGTTCTAGCACTGGTTTATATTTGATATCCGACCTCCTCCGTGTTTCGGAAGGCCTGTAAAAAAGTGGGTCCCGATTCAAATGACTGAGTAATAAGTAGTCTCGACATTGTAGAGATTGTGGGGATTCTGGGGATGACGCCAGTCCCGTTTCTCATCATATTAAGCGTAGATAAAGTTTTTGGGGTTATGTCGGAGGTTGAGAGTAGGCATGACGGTATCCTAAGGGTGTCAGGAATCAAACCAAGCACAACAATAATTACAGTACACCCTTCTACCCATTGAGCTATTGGGGCTTTGTTTATATTATACTTTAATATTATTGTAAATTCAGTTTGTATTCAAAATAAAATGTACTTAGGTACCTACATATATCTACTGACTTTAAATACTATGAAAAATTTGTCATTTCATTTCTAATCAAAATTTTATTTTATTTGCGTTAAAGGAAACCGTCTGTCGTAAGTAATAAATGTACATATTTTGGAATTTTAAATCCATTTTTTTCATTTGTGAAAATAATTAAAAAGACTATAACGTGTATTATCATTATTTAATATCATTATATTCCGCTTAAAAGCATGCATTTTTTAATATTTATATAGTCACATAAAGAAAAAAACGAAAAAAAATATTTAATTTTATTTATCTAATGTTATTTAAACCTATAATAAAGTAAACATGGCAGCGCTGCTTCATACGGTATACAAAGAAGCTTTCTTATAAAACATTAAAACTATTTTTTAATTTTTTATTGTTTTTATATTTATACTATTTAAAAAAAATGTATTGATAATAAAATTACAACATATTTTAGATCGTTCTAGCAATTGTTCCTGAGAATTTGAAAAGAGACGATTTAATCCGCAAGGTATGAGATACAAATTGATTTGCTGTTTTATTAATTTTAATTTAATACAACGGAGACTGAATAAAGGAGTAACATCGCTATCTATTAAAAATGTCCGGATAATTTCGTAAATAAGGAGGGCGACACATAAGCATCATAGTAAATTTTAAAGTTTATCATTGGTCGATTCATTGTTACCTTCACATCATGCCGCGCCGTTCTAGAAGGTTATTGGTAAATTCATCTACTATTGCTACACTCATACCATACCATTTGTCGATACCATCGCCATTCTGGTCAGTTTTAGAACTATTATCTGAGCTATAATGTTGGACATTTTTTGAACACTTCTCCATAAGAAATGTTTCTTTTTTATGCAACAAGGCGCAAACGAGCCGGCAGCAGGCAGCAGGCAGATGAGTGCCTATTGACGCCCATGGACATCTGCACGACCAGGAGGCAAGCAGATCAGTTACCGGTCTTTATGACGTGTTTAGGCCACCGGGAAGTCTCACAAACCGAACGAAACGCGACAACAACACCATCACTTGATGTGACAGCATTGCCGGATGCCTCGAATATACGGTTACCATTCGGTATTTGGTCAATTTGCGTAATATTCTTTATAAGGCTGAATATTGTGTCCTATTCCGCCAAATAACTAAATCATTAGTCACATGATAAGTGATAAACCATTACATTTAATGCTTAAATTTTACCCGCTTCTGAAAGTAGCTCTTTACTGTACACACCGGGCTAGCAAGAAAACTGATAATATTTTTGACGCTATAACGTCTTATAAATCGATGAACGCTGGCAGCACGCACGAAAAAGCATGACTCATTGTCACGTTTCGCCCGAACCGAGCGTTCAAGCGAGAGACTGGAAGAAGCGATAGAAAGGCGCGATCGGTCTCCGACCGGTTATAATGAAAAATTACCGTTCTTAAATCGACTTGACAGACAACCAATTTTTTTGTGTCATTTTGTGTGTCATTTTTACCTGTGTCATAGACTAAAACTTTTTTATCTGTTACAAATTGTGACGTCTTCTTACCAAATACTATATATTAGAGTTGTGGAGCAACGTGTCGCCGAGTTGAATATTCGGCGCTTCGGCGGTCAGCCAAGATCGTGGCCGAATATCGGCTTTCGGCAACATAACTATTCGCGGCATCTCTAATTAAATAACCTAACGCGTTCAAATATCACGGATCAAGGGTTTATACATACAATATATTCAAAAATAATATCGAAGCACTCACAACAACTATTTCAGATATTAGATATTCAGTAATTAAGAAATCAGAGAGTGAACGTTGGACCTGTTATTTATTTTTTATTATAAAGTTATATTATACCAGTAACCTTATAGAGATTTTCGATAGTTTACGACGAGATGTCGTCAGATTTCAAATTATTCCATACTTTGGCCAACAGTGCCTTTTATTCTGTCATAAATATTCTCTAAAATAAATATACCATTAAATTGGCCACATGTTTTTTGTTACATCTAAATTCTTCATTAAATGTGAGCTTATTCGAAAAACCCATTTTTATTGAAAACGCAGATGAAAAAACTTAAGGATAAAATGACTTTAAACTTTATTTTAACCTTGACAGCGATGTCAAGAAGAAAACTTGACTTTTTGTCTAAAATATCAAAATATATATAGGAAAATTTTTCGGTATGGTACGTATAAAACTTTCGCCTTTTATGTATTCTTGAGCAATTGACTATTATTATAATTTCCCTATATCTTGGTTAACATAAAGTGATTTATAACTTTAATGTTTTTTTATTAAGACTTCTATATAATAACGTCTTTATTTTTTTGGGAATTTTATGGGAATTTAAGTAGCACTTATTTTTTTATTACAAGGAGCAAGCCGGCAGGCGGTTCATCACCTAAGTGACTACCGATGTCCATGGACATCTGCACCCCTAGAAGGCTCGCAGATGCGGTGCCGGCCTTTAAAGAAGGATGTAGGCCACCGGGAACGTGAATATTTTTTGATTTTTTTTGTAACTCTATGAATTTCGTTCGACGTTCATCATTCGAAAAATTCACTTGTATAGTAAGATATATAATGGTCATTTCGCTTGTTTTTTTTTTTCTAATAGCAATCTGGATAAAATCTTAATAGCTCTTCGCTTGAAGGCCGGAAAGAAATTTATAAGGTATCCGGTTTGTTTACCTTACCGCTTGTTTTTTTTAGAACCTACAACTGACACAAGAATTACTATTAATATAAGACACCAATTTTTTGTTTATAAGCCTGTAATGTCTCACTGCTGGGCAAAGGCCTCCCCTCTCTTAGACCACTCTCCTCTATCCAGAGCTACCCAAATCCACTCCTTTCTCGCTAAGGCGCCTTTATTATCGCATCTAATAGTTTTTACTATTTTTTATTTAAAGTAAAATTAAATGTTTCCTTCAGAATGGCGCCAGAAGTAACAGCAGTAACTGAGCCAGTTTGGCTCGGCGAGGGGCCACACTGGTCACATGAACACCAGGCGCTGTTTTTCGTTAGCATATTTGACAAAAGCATTCACAAATACGACCCCGCCACCGGAAAACACACCTCTGCCAAGTTGGGTAAGTACGTTATTATTATAAAGTATTTTTAATTAAAAAGAAAACCGCCTTCAAAAAACACCAAGAAACTAAAAAGCAAAAAATAAAGGATACTTTCATACGATTTAGTAGACACCTAAAACCGAGCCAAAAAGGTACCCCGCTAAATCGATGCAGATGGTACCAACTTCAAAACACGAGTAGGTCTACCCGTATCAGTGGCTAAACGCACTGCTCTAGTGACAGGTGGGGTATCGGAATAAAAAAAGTTATATGTATATAAATTTTTAGGATTTTGTTAATTTCTCAAAAAGGGCTGGAAGCGATTTTGATAAAATTTATATGGGACCATCTCTCAAATAAAAAATAATCGTCAAAATCGGTTCATAAATGGCGCTGTAATCGCGTAACATATGTATATACAAAAAAATATATATACAATCGTCATCGCAACTTGACTCTGATGACGGTATTATTTCTAATATGGTAGAAAATACTAATTTTACAAGCTTTTATTTGGTTTCAAATGTGTCGTTGTCTGTCTGTAGTCAAATCTTGTAAGTTAAATTAGACACGCGTCCCGGTTTCCGATTGAGTTGAGATTTTTTGAGTAATTTTACATTTTTTGAGTATATTAACACCATATGTAATCACGAATCGGCTTACATAGCCATGAATTGAAGTGTTGTGCAGACACTGAATGCGTGAATTATCCGCATATGCGTGAATTATGCGTGATATATCCGCAGTAAGAGATTTGTATAGCTATTATTATTTTTTGTTTTTTTTATGTTACAAGCGGGCAAACGAGCAGGCAGCAGGCACCGAAGTGCCTACCGGCGCCCATGGACATCTGCATGGTGCGATTTGAAAAAATTTCAGTGTTACATAGCCCACTTATCGAGGAAAGCTATAGGCTAGATAAAGTAACGCTAGAACCAATAGGAACGGAGAATCAACGAAGAGTGTTTCAAAATCGGGGGCTTTTTTCCTTTCGAGATCTACCGTTGCGTAAACGGTTAAAGTTTCACAAAAATCACGTATGACAGAAATTGTTCCCCTTTAAAAGTTCTAAATAAAAGTCCGCGACAGCATCTGACTATCTTTTAAGCTTGGAGCACTATAACGTTTTTTATGCTGACCAGTTTAAAAATAATGCATTATTTGTGAAGGTTTTATTATAAACATGATATTAATCCTTATTTAAAAAACTATTTTTTAAACCACTAAGTGTGAGGGAGGAGGTCGTGGCCTAATTAGTGTTCGGCATTTGAGTCGATCGCTAGGTTAAATAGCTCTTGATGCGACCAGGTGATTGATGGGTGACCCATTCTAGCACTGGTTTATATTTGATATCCGATCTCCTCCGTGTTTTGGAAGGCACGTAAAACAGTGGGACCCGATTAATGTCACTTTGTGATATTAGTCGTAAGCGTGTAGACATCGTGAGGGTTCCGAAGATGACGTCAGATGGCAATCGCTCATCGTCATTCTTCCCACAGCCACATCTTTTGCAATCTAGGCGGATCCTGGTACTTGACCTTAATAACACTAGGATCAAGAAGAAAGTGATAAGTGTTGCGAAGTCGCGGGGTACAACTAATATACGCATATTTTCAGATGGGCAGACGTTCTCAGATCGGCTGATATTTTGCGTATATATCAATAATTACAAATATCTAAACCGTAAAGTACTATACTCACTTCCTAAGAAACTATGCACTTTGTTCCTTGTGTTGAACATGTTTGTCTCTTGCTACATAAAGGTATTAACTACAAAGAGGGTATTACGTATGTACCACTCGTAGTAATCTTTACTTTAACGCACCTAATTGCACGCGTTGCAAAGAGCAGCAAAAAGCAGCGTAGGCTGGTCTAAACACCGTGACTGTAACGTTACGTTGCGTCACATCTTCCGTTAACATGTACCGTAAAGTAGTCTAGGTTTTACGTTACTCTAGGTTTCATTTGGATCACTCTCGGTTGTAGACTAGTCATAGTAAACGCATTTCTTAGCATAGCAATGAGGGGTGTTTGGCCACAAGTTCATTGAAAAAAAAATTAAAAATACTTGTAATGGTGTAGTTATAAAAAAAAACCGCCCAAACCTAAGGAGCTTGATTAATGCAGAATAAGTTCTGTTATGCTAGCTGCTAGAGTTATGCTAGCTGGAGTTGGAATCTAATATGAAAATATCTTAGAACTTTTAAATGTATTTTATTTACGAAGCTATTTTAAAGAATACCGTATTCATTCTTATCCATTTAAATACGCTAGATACTTTGTATATTTTATGCAGAAATAGCGTCTTACAGTATATCATTAAAATGGATATCTTAGAAGCTATAAGAGATTTTAAATAAGGAGACAGAGCGGGCCGGCGGCGGGCGTTCGGTGGCGTTAGAGGCCAATAGATGGCGCTATAATTTAATACAAAAAATAAGCCAACGTTCGGGCAGGACAACATCTCTGTTAGTCCAAAACATAAAAATAACTTCTAGTGTGTATTTATAAGAGAAGTTTTTATCTTACCTTTTTATAAATTTCAAAACTTGTGAACTGTGTGGCTGCGTATGGAAATATTCTGACCATCTGCGCGCCGTTGCCCTTGTAGAGTGCTATGAGGGATTCCTTCTTCACAATGGCCGTCAAGCCACCAAACACGCCGTGGTGTTTGTAGTGAGATGACTGTGCTTGGAGAAGGATTTTTATGCGATCCAATGGTGCCACTGTGGTCTTTGCACACATACCAGCCACTCCTGTGAAAGATTATTATTCATCATCATCAATGAGAATGGCATGCTGCATGGATCACAATTTCAAGTCCAGAACCCCCAACCAAACCACTGGTGCTGTTGTAAAAGAGTGCAACTCAGATATGCTGCCAGGGAGAAGACAGCTTGGGCACTCATTCACCACATATGACAGGTGAAAAGATTATTCTTTTTAATCAAAGTCAATAATTACAGATTAGTATGAGGTGGCGCACAATCAGGGCTGATGGTGTTTTTGGAGAATAAAAGTCTCTTTGGGTTGCTGCACAAGAGGAGTAATTAAATTCAAAAAATCCTTTTAGAGCCTCAATAATTCAACAGTAGAAGGGATGGACTAGAATCTGCAAAGGTACCTAGTTCAAACGTCAAAGCTGCTGGGGTATTGTCGTAACCACGTTTGTTAGGAAAAATATTCATGTTTATAAAAAAATTGTGATATGCATGACAGGCAAACTAGAAGCAGGAATAAACTTGTGACTCTGTTGCGGCCCCTGGGTAGTGTACAAAAAGCGTTTGTGGGCGCAAATACATGCATCTTCAACAAAATTACAGATGTCATATTAAATTTGTCTGTAGTTAAAATCACCAATGTGGCCCAAACAGCGGCCAAGTTAATGTATGATTGGGTTGGACATGTCTGCCGCATGTTGGATGATGTTTGGGCCAGTCTCCACTTTTTGGATCCCAGATCGGAAACAACATTGCAGCAGGCTAAGAATGAGAAGGAGGAATGACTTGGATTGTTATATTAGAGATTGGCAATGCATAGCCATAGACAGAACCTTATGGAAAGAAGGTAGGAAGGCCTTTGCAGTGCAGTGAGAAAAAATATGCTCTAAATAATAATAATAACAAATAGTTAAATTAAAAAAGCATGTTAATAACATGCTTATTTGTAAGGTGAATTATACAGTCGAAGACTATATGAAAGATAAAACTGCTTGAAGTTGAGTTGCTTCAGCTTTGTACTTTATAGTTTACATGCAAAAATGTAATTTAAAGTCAGTTATGTAAGAACTATTTTTAAAAGAGTGGCTAGCGAGTTTCATGCTGATACTTTTCCGAATCAGTGGTAGCTTTTAAAATACTTGACGATTCAAAAGAACTTGTAAAATTCTACTTGAATAAAATATCATTTGAATTTTACTGTGATTTAAGCTCAGTAGGAGGGGAAATGGGAATTTTAAACACCTGAAAAATATTGGTGATAGTCTAGAAAACTCTTTATAAACATAGATTTTGCGACTATATGGGCTCCCACCAATGGCCGACAGAGACCAGGTAGGTTGAGTAAGAGGTGGGGTGACAACCTAATTAAAAAAAAAAACATAGACTTTAATGAATTAATAAATTTAAAAACATAGACTTACATGTGCTTTAGACTATGATTTTTTGCTATTACATAGTGACAAAGTAACCTGTGAGATAGATATTCATAGTGGAATGAAAGAATAATTTTAGAAATTCGCTCCAGATTTAAGTTTCAATTAAAATCATATAATTTATGAAAATTTGAATAATAAGATAAAGATTTCTGTTCTATTAAAATATGTAGTAAATACAAACATACCACCAGCTAATAAATTTTTTAAGATAAAATCCAGGTCGTTCTTCTTTTCCATTTTTAGGGCCATTTTCAAAGAACTATTCAATAAAAGAAAACTAATTAAGTTTTAAGCCGGTGACCCCGTAACTTTATGGAACTCAGTATGTGGCAGTCGAAGATTCCTCATTAATTCACTCTAATTATGGGCGAGCATCAGTGGACATTTCTTCACGATTTGGCACGCAACATTTTAAACACACTTTCACCACCAATTATTGCTAACAAAACTTTCTTCGTGAAATCATCTTAAGCTCTAAGTTTTGTTAAACAATTTTAAAACAACAATTTTTATTTATTTATTTAACACTTTCTTTTGATTTTTTAAATATGAATTATGTTTACATTATTGTCAATTTTGATCTTTGATCACTTCAATAGTCCAAACGATACGTTCGTCCACCTATACAAAAAGAGCAAAATACAGTGATAAATTGAAGGAACTGTCACTAGACTGATGTATATCAACGAAATGTTGCCGCTTTAAAAGTAATTTCCGTTTTTTCAGGGAAAAATTTCGTTTAATTATAATATAAAATATAGAATTTGTCGTAGATGTACTACCTACCTTCCATTATTTTGTTCGTATATAAACCGGACAAGCTCTAAATGCTACATTTAAAATAATATTAACGCGACTCATTAATAGATAAGTAAGTAAAGACAATATAATTTACTCAATAATCATTTGTATGAATGCAATCGAGTAAATTTATGTTTAGTGATATAACAACTTACTTACATTTGTCACTTGTTAAACTATTGTTGGCTATAATTACGGAGTCTAGAAAGTAAAGAATAGTACTTTGGCGATTTCTTAAATTAAATTATTCAACAATGAAATAACGATGTGTGTACTAAAAATTGTAAGA
>JANCMC010050420.1:7891679-7987257 GCA_024363005.1 Charaxes varanes | reverse complement strand
AACACTCATCTATGGAGAAAATTAAGATTCTAGATTCCTGAATCTTACTTGCCGTACATATTGCCTTGTACATCATATTGTTTAGACTTTCTTTTTATTTTCCGCCTTACCTCTTTATTCCATAATCATAAGATACCCAAGAGTATAATTATAACATTCACTATACATGACAACACTATTCGTTTTATTACAATCTTTTTAAATAGTTGTATCCAAATATTTAATTTTAATTTATACGGTACTTTATTCAATTAGTAATGTATTTAAACCAAGAAAGGAATTTAACTCATTTTATTATGATTATATGACTGCTGCGCCATCTTTTGACAAATATGTTCAATAATACAAAAATGTGTGAGCATAGGGCACAAAGCTGGCGCCACACTATAGCTGCAAATATTTGAACAATTATTTGATTATGGTGTGGCTTGGTACTTTTACTGTGTGTCCCGCGACACACTCAGTGTTCAAACTAGTGTTCGAATATTGAAAGCTATATTGTGGCGCCCGTAGAAACAAATAGTTATTATATCAACTGACATCCTTAATAAAAATTTGTATTCCAAATTACCTCACTTTTGATTTAAAAGAATTTATTTTGATATTTATAACAAAAACAGATATTTATAGCTATAAATTAAATACGTACTGTGTTAAAAGATTCTGTAAGCTTTCGTAAAATGAGTATCCAAATAGTGTCCCTTCAACCCAATTTCATTGATCCTGCTAGCTTTGAAGGTCACCTTGAAAGAGCGCGAAAGCTCAAACGGGTAATCGCGATGGTATGGAATCATTTTGGATGCATGCGTGCTCGCACGTTGCAACGTTGTTATAAAAGTAAATAACGCTTCGAAAAGATTTCATCATGTTACGTGTTGCTCGTCTGTTAGTATTACGAGTTTAATTTTCAATTTCCTTGACGCGTAAAGATTTAAATTTATTGTGGTGAATAAATAATATAGGGAATAATATTATAGAATATTATTTGAACTTTAAAACAAAATTGTGAAAATGGATGTTCCGGCAAAAGGAAATATTTTAGGACGTGAGTATTTTTTGTTTATTGCACAAATATATATATTTTTAATGATCCTCCTTAAAGGCCGGCAACGCATCTACTAGTGATTAAGATGTCTATAAACGTCGGTTGTCAGTTGTCACTTAGATAAACCGCTTAAGCGTTTTCCCCTTTTGTAATACATTAAAAAAAAGTTTTCAAATGCCTCAAAAGCCCAGAAGAGTTCAAGATAGAACCAAATGTTCTATCTCGGACTCTTCTGGGCTATCTCGTCTGGTCTCATCCACTTCTAGCATAATCTTTTTAGCCTTCCTAAATATTGGGCACACCTAAGTACTTATTCCTAGTACAAAAAATAATGGATAAAAGGTAGTAATCCTTACTAATAGAATAAATGTGAAAGTCTGTGTGCTACGTTTGCACACCTACACTGCTAAACCTATCTAGATGAGTTTTGGTCTATAGATAGAATGGACCTTGGAGGAGGACATACATACATACTTTTGTTGCGAAAATGAAACTGAATTCAACGCAGACCAAGTCGCGGGTTACAGCTAATAGTGAATAGTTTTCATTAATTAAATTACTTTTTAGGTGTACACCAATTTATAAGAAAATAAAGTAGGCTAGGCTAGGCTAGGCTAAGCTAGTACAAAGTTTTCGAACCGAAGTAATTCGACGAGTCGACTTTACTTAGGATGCAAATATGCGTGCTAGGCCCGCAGGAGACAAGTCTTTATCTTGCCAAATCCATAGCACGTTGGCAAACGCGGAGGTTTATATTAATATTTAAAAATTTATGAAGAATAAGTCTTGTAAATAATTGATAGAATCACAAAAATATAACTATTTCACTCTCTATTAAAAAAATACTGCTAATTTATATATGGAGAACCAAAAACAAAAATATTAAAAAATACGGCACAAAAATATTGTCAATAAATGCTCACAAAGGGCAAAAATATAAAATACTGATAAAAGTAAAATAGGCGATTGGACACAACATGCATTACGAATTGTTGTCATCCTATTTGATAATAGCATGAAAGACAAAAAAAAACACAATTCAATTTATTTTATATTAATTTATATATATTAAAAAACGACCCTATCTCATTACGTATTTATCTTTTATTTTTAATTAGTTTTAGAATTAGGGCCTGTTTCTTGTTTTGTTAATCTTTTGTTTTTTTCTTTTGCTTTTGTCAAATAAATTATTTTTATTGACATGATTTAAAGATTACACGAAACAACGTAATTATAATAATATTTAAATTTTCGTCCGCGACGGGATCGCTCTTTGATTGGTCGCAGCTCAGGTGACGTCACGGGCAAGTAAACATTCCGCTCGACCTGAGGCCCTCGCACTACCTTTCCGAACCGTTCGAAATCGACGAATCGACTTTATTTGCAATGAAATTGTCCGTAGTGGGCCTTTTTTTTATGTTACAAGGGGGCAGACGAGCAGGCAGCAGGCACTGAAGTGCCTACCAGTACCGACATCCATAATTGATCTGATAATAACTAATAATCTGGAAATCTGGAGAATAATTACTTTATTAAGTTATATACAATGGTCTTAACTGATCTGATCAAGTATTGCAGCGGGAATTTTCTTGGTTATTCCCCAAAAGTATTAAACTTTCTGTATTATTAACATATGTAGAATCTTGTTATGATTTACATTTACATATTTTAAGGATACATTCATTACAAACTTTGACAGCTTCAATGGCTAGTTTGTCCCTATTAACAAATTGAAATAGATGTTGACATTAAAGCAAACATGTACTCGTGCAAATTAACATTTCAAAGGATGCTTCCATTAAACAGCTCAATCATTCATAGCAGGCTAATCATCAAGGACAGAGTTAATTTGCAATTTCTGCACAGAAAATTTTAGATCAGAATTGTTTAATAATACAGAAACTTTAACCGTTTCCTGGGAATTCCTTCCCATTATTTCATAATGCACTTGTATTATCTTTGTAACGAAATTTGAAGGGACTCATAACTTATTACTTATAATCCGGAATAAGAAATAAGTTATGACATAGCTTCATTTGATGACAGCCAGACATAGCTTCATTCGAATGATGCTTTCAATGATCATGTAGTGTGGACGGGGACTTTGTGGAGCTGTGCAAAGTTTTGTAGAACTTTGTAGTCTTCAAGAAATTAGTAACTCAGGTTTATATACATAAGTAGTCTCACATGTCCAGTCCAAACCATACGCACTAAATTTAGAGAGTTAAATTCAAAACTCCCTATAAAATATTTTTTAAACCAATGATCACACTAATCTCATCTCTGCATCTCTATGTACGTCATTCACCTATGAAGATTCTAATAAGGAGCACAATCTCAATGTATTAAAGTGTCCGTTGAAATCCGCAAATAAGGGGGCGCCACAATAGAAAGAGGAAGAATTTCAAAAGTTATTATTGGTCAATTCATTGCTAGATTCATACCGTACCGCGCCGTTCTGGACGGCTATTGGTCAATTTATTCTACACCAGCGCCATTTCGGTGAATCTTCGAACGATAGTTTACTGTTTACAAATGACCACTTTTTCAACTAGCCCCTCATAGAATATTGTCCTCCTTTTAGTGCTAGAACATTCTAAAGGTCAAGTTTTCGAGATTTCACGTTAGGTGACCTTTCGCTTTTATATACATACTAGCTGTACCCCACGACTTTGTCCGCGTGTGCCACTCTTATCACTTAGAGGTTTAAGAATAGTTTTTGGATGATGAATAACACTATGTTTATAAAAAGACCTTCACAAATAATACATTATTTTAGAACAAATTGGATTAGCGTAAAAAAGGTTATACTGAGCAAACCTTAAAAGATAGACATATGCTGTTGCGGACTTTTATTTAGAACTTTTAAAGGGGAACAATTTTGTCATACATGACTTTTGCGAAACTTTAACCTCGATCGTGATAACAACAAATCTCGAATCTCCACTGCTTCGTACGTCAAGGTTGTAAAAATAAATAACTGAGTATACTAACGGTTTTTAGATTCACTACTTACTCGGAACTTTTAGTAAGCACTAGCGGAGATGGCAGACGTTGGTCCAGCATGTACGTTAGGTTACTTACTATTTACTACGTTCTATAATATTATTCTCGCTCATTTCCCTTTCCGTTCCCGGTCCCTTTCCTGATGTTTTGAGTGATAATTTGTTTTTTTTTTTTTCGTTATGTTCCTCTCCTGGTCCCATGCTATCTCCCCATCAATTTGCAGCCAAATTGGCTCAACTGTTCTTGAGTTATAACACGACTTTCTTTTATATATATATATATAGATTTTATAACGCTAATTAGGATTAGGGGTCATCTGTAAGTTACGTCAGACATTATAGGTGTGACAATGGGTAGAAGGGGGGTCAAAACCTGAGTAAGGTCACAGGTCTAAATTGATTTTTTGTCTTTTATTACCATACTTCATAAAATGATTTAAAAATACTGCTGATTCTTCATTATGTTATGTCACAACAAAGGATTTTGACAATGTGACAACCTGTGACAAAAAGAAGAGTTAAAAAACCGTACAATTTATGTGGCGTAATTTATGCATGACGCCTTGCGAGTAATCGAAATGGAAAAAAAATTCAAAAAATGGTCAGAAAACCCAAGTCAAAGACATGCGGTGAAATTTCGTCCCATTTAACTTAATTTATAATGCCAGTTCAAATTGTTACTTAACAAAATATACCAAAGGTTAAATCTGCAATAATACACATTGCGGGATGAGATGAGATTCGAAAGGTTTTTTTAAGTAACTTATTGAATATTTTGGTCAAATGAAAAAAAATGAACTTTAACAATTTTATATATATTAAAATATATACCACATAAACATTCCAAGATATAATTAAGTCGCCGATAGTTTATCACCAGTCTGGCTCTAAAAATTTGTATACAATTGCGCTGATAAAGATTTTATTTATTGATTGTAATGTTTACAAAATGCCGTCCGTGCGATTGTTCCCACATTGCTCGCATGAAACAAACAAATATATGGAATCATGTGCATGTTTACATTGTTTTATGTGCAACAATAAACCGAGTCTTAAATATTTTACGACTGTGTATAAAATTTGAATTAAGCGCTGCACGAAAAGTTGAGCATAACGAACGGCTGATATTGGTTTCGACTCGTCTTTTTAAAGACAATAAATAAATAAAATAATGTAATTATTTTATTAAACTTTTTATTGACATCAATACGTATATTTGACTGGCCCGTTGGCGCAGTGGGCAGTGACCCTGCCTTCCGCTCCGGGGCTCGTGGGTTTGATTCCCACCTCAAGTCTGGGTGTATATTTATATGTATGCATTTATATATTAAAAAAAAAATTGTTTAATTAAAATAATAATTTTGGAGATTATAGATAAAGAAATTCTTTTTCTTTGAAGCTAAAGCAATTATGAAAATGGTACATACATGTTCCTTCGATATATCAATATCCATAACAACATATTCCACCAATTGTTTAGGATTACAAATTGGATTGAAGGGATATCTCCAATATTGTGTTGCTGAGAGGTCACATACTGAAAAAAATTAAACAAAACCTCTATGATTTTAAGAAGTAATATAATAGAAATTCTATCAATGTCAGACAATTCAAATATTGACCCGGACAAACATGCGGGTAGATAGATATATTAAACAAATGAAATTGCAAAAAAAAAAAGGCCGGAGGTCTCGCAGATGCGTTGTCGGCCATTGAGAAATGAAATTGGGGTCAGAATTAAGGTTGGTTCGGAGTCAGGGTTGGGGTCCGGAGTCAGGCTGGAGATCGGAGTCCGGGTGGGGGGTCGGAGTCAGGGTTAGGGTTGATATTGGGGTGGGGAGTTGTTCTTACGACTTCTATCGAGTTCGCAGTTTAGTAAATAGGCCAGGTCATTAATGAACCGAAAGTTACACTATCTCTCTGCGACATATATGGAGCTAAAGAAATTCTACATCAGTTGTATGGTGGAACTTTTTCGTGTCGTCTAAAGCACACTGGCTTTTAATAATTACAATGTGTGAGATAGACATTTTATATCAAATTGAAATTTTTTACTCTCTATTTAGTCTTTTGGTGCAAAAAATTTAAGATTTTGCAAGTTAAAATATAAAAATACTAATAAAATACACTTTTATTTTATCAATAAACGTTATAACTTTACACATAATACATACCTTGTCCAGTATATGCGTCAATCAAATGTACAGTACTTGTTACTCTCTGTACTAAGCAGATAGGTGAAATTGAACCCAAAATCTGTGTTAGTTTTTTCGGCAAACACACCACGCTGTCTTTTGACAACGGCACAATTTCAATACTAAACGTAAACTTGTAGTTATAAACGTTGCTGTGTATGTCGTGAGAGATTAATTTCTTTGAGTGCTGACATTTTATAGGTAGCACTGACTGAATGAAGTTCACCATCTTCTGTGCATGATTCTCAGAAGCGTAGAAGAAGTCTAATCCATCTGTAAGAAATTAAATATTGTATAATTTATCTATACTAATATATAAAGCTGAAGAGTTTGTTTGTTTGAACGCGCTAATCTCAGGAAGTACAGATCAGATTTGAAAAATTCTTTCAATCTTAGTAATTAAAAAATCGTGAAATTTGGGTGACTTAAATTTCACGATTCAAATCTTTCCTTAAACAAGATGAAAACGACCTTTACAAGCTTCACGCAATGGACCTGGAAACGCAAAGCGAATGGCTGACTATGGGTGAATTTTGTATCCCGCCGGCATTAAGATGGCGTACCTTAATATACGACTGGTCCGATTTTTATAGAAAACAGTCTTATGGCTTAATTAAAATACGTTTTTCGGCAAATAAATAACATACAAATATATTGTGTTAATAAAGGTCGAACACTGTTTATCCGCTTGACAAACGTGTAATAATTTTGAACTAGATTATTTTATTATTTTGAAAAAAAAAGGATTGCCTTTAATTACATAAAAATCAAGACAGACAAAATTTTTTTAATTATACAAACCATATACTGATAATAAAAAAACACAATACAAAATTTTTTTATCCAATTTTTATTTATATAGAAGATTGATTTCGTTTTACAGGTGACCCGCAACCAACAGTGCAGATCCAGGTGTTAAGTCCAAACCTAACGCTGCAACATCAACACCAACCTAAATACCAGATGCAGATACCCTTCCAGAGTTTCCAGCAGAGTAAGTGTTGCATACATCTTTTACTTTCATTATGTAGGGTGATGTTTTAAGCGTTGGGTTTTTCGTCGCTCTGTTTTTTATAGATATCGTGTGATTCGTGACATGTACGAAAGTCAAAGTTGTTCAGTTTGTATTGTCATTTCATCGTGAAAAGACAAACAAACGTTTTCAAATCATTAAGGTAATCATTAGTATGGCTACTTTACCCAAAGATGCATTAATTTTTTTTCTTCTCGAAGTTCTTGTTTGCGCTCTATGAGTGAGCACTTAACATTATACACACGCATATACAAGGATTTTGGTATTGAAACAAAAGGAAAAAATCAGTTTGTTTTTCTGTTTCAATACAGAAATCTTTGTATATGTGTGTGTATAATATTAACATTAAGGTCGAAATGCTCAAAAATGCCCTATTCTAGCACTCACAACTCAAAAATTTTGCAAAAAAAAAACTTCAGCCTCCCTAATATCATTGAGTAGAGTGCAAACAACAGCTTCCAGAAAAAAAATATATATATACATGCAATTTTGGATATACTAACCAAACTGCATAATTACCAGCATTATAAATTATTATTGTCATTAATTTTATTATCAAAATCTCTATAAAAAATGTTTGTTAATTGTGATCGCTATCATGCATTGATTTCTACTTCTTATTGCCACTCGGTGGTGGTTGACACGTGGTTTCAACAAGATGGTACCACATGCCACACTGCATATAAAACGATGTATCTAATGGGCAATGAATTCGGCGAGTAACTCGTCTCTAGTGAATTGGCCGCGGATTTGAATCAGTTAGGCTTTTTTATATGGGACCTATTCACATCTCTTGTTTGTTCAGGTAGCATTGATTCAAGCACGAGAAGAGAACATCACACATGTTATCGGTTAGATATCAGACGATATGCTCGAAAGAATAACCCAAAATTGGGCTGTCCACATGTGTCAAATAAAACGTAGTCCTGTCTTTCTACATGAAAAAAATGGCAAGAAAAATTATACTTTTATTCGATAATCCGACAAATAATTAAACATTTGTAACATTCATAGATTTCACCTCTGTAATAAATAATGAGTTATACTACAGTCAGTGAATTCCATCAAAGCCGCATTCGCAGTAGGCCTATTTATTTCCTTACACAGTGGCAGAATTATCGTTTTCGTTCGAATACCATCGATGGCCTTTAAATCGCTTACATCCGAGAAACCACGACAAGGCTTCCGCGTGAAATCTGTTCTTACTTCGCTGCGAAATAGAGACGCAGCTTTCTTCCGACCCAACCGTATAAATGTACCTCGAGAACTTCATTTACTAATAAGTATGTACAGTCGACCAAGAAATTGGTTTGCCACGCTAAGGTCGAATGTCGTTTGCACGTCAATCATTTAACAGGCTTATTTTTGCTTGTTATGCTTTACGCTAATTTCTAACAACAGCCCTTAGCAAATTTTTCTTTAACTAGCAGCTGTCATCCATAATGGTAAAGCACTTTCTTGGTCGACTATACTAACATATGTGTATAAAAAGTATAACATGTGTATATATCTTCTATTTTTGTGCATGTGTTTTGCGTTATATTATTAACTTATAAGAAAATTATTTTAATTGAAATCGGACATTAACTTTTGAAGTTCTTTCAGAGATCCTTTTATCGCGAGCCAGATTGTTGAAATAGAGATAATCGTAAGAGCAAGTATATCGTATACGACGAAACTGTATATCCAAAAAAAATGACAACCTGACATGCGAACCAGTGCCCCAAAGTAGTAATCCCATTGCTCTCTTAAATGTACTAAGGTAACTTTAAGGACGGTGACAAATATAGTTATATGATTTGGATTAAAGCTCATTTGAATATGGAACGTCAGTCAAAAGGTCTAATGTCAATGAAAATTTCACAAGCTTGATTACATATAATAGATTTTCTGCTTCTGTTTCTGTAATATGTTTATTGTCTACGACTGAAGTTATTTAGCAAAGACCTTTACCGTGTATCAGATACGGAACCCTTCCATATAAGTGTGTCTTGGCATGCTCTGCCATTTTTATTTTATATTTACTCTTTCTTTTCCTCATATCATTGAAGGCACTTACACGAATTTGTCACTCACCGAAGTTGGCAGTTTGCTTAATTCAAAAAAAAAAAAAAATTATATTCTTATTATATAAAAAATGAACTAAATTCTAACAATGTAAACAGGCTTCGTTACAATAAGTCGTGCAACACGCTTCTCATCTTTCAGGTTATTATCAGAAACGAGGCGTTTACAAACAGTTTCCGTTTATTAATAGTTTAATTCGTCTCGCTTTATTGTATAATAGCTAATCAAAAAACCTTAACCGGCATCAAATTGAGCGTACGTATCAATTTGTTTGAGCCTGAGGCGGACTCACGCAATTTATGGGTATTCGTATTAAGAGTTTAGGCCGTACCACTTTCCTTTAAGGTACATATATTTATTGAACGAGCAAAAAACTGAGTTTTGTGAACGCTCGCGTACTTTTTCATATATTATTTTTTTCATTGTATTATTTGTTTGACAGTTAAAACATCTAGATATGAAGTTAAATTACTATGTTAAAGCACAAATGTATATGCATGATAATTTTTCAGTAAGCTGTATCACAAAACTGCTCAGGTTGTGGGATAATTATTACGGTAAAACCACGCACACCAATGCAAAATGATTTATACACCCATGAATACATTTTACTATATGATGATGTCAAAGCGAAATCATGACGAAAGTATAAATATTAATTGTCAAAAGTAACAATGTCGTTGACAAAGAATTATAATTTTGTTTATAAGTAGTTTTAATTTGGCATATAGTACACAAACTTAAAGATTTGCAACCGAATTTGTACCAACTTTGATCTGTGGTATATATTATACATATATACAATTGCGAAAATATTGCGCATACAATTGAAATCGTGAAGCCAGTCACTTCTTGATCTACAGTCGTTAAAATGGTCGTTATAAATGTGTAAAAAACTAATATTAACTAGTCGCTACAACGAAAGTGGTATTCTATACAATTTAAAGGAGCACAGATAAGGAGCTTTAGAAAAGGAAAGTAAACACTTCTACTACGGGGAATTGGGTGTTATTTTACGGATTGTGAAGTATAATATCGCTTCCTGTTCTATTCTCGCTCTATTTGTAATGCAGACAATAATTAGGAGTGAAGCGATACCTGCTTCACAATGCACAGGTACGCGGTTCGACGGTTTGAACGGTGAATACAGCAGGTTAGCGGACCGTTATTCATTTGTTGAGTGCGACAATTTGGCGCCAGATATCCGTATCCCACCGTGCACTGACTTTATGCTCTATTCACTACTTTATATCCGTAAAAACCCAAGCCTTATTCCTAAAAGGTATGGGTTTTTATGCCCAAACTCAGTGAAGCGCCAGGGAATTAAACGAACAAGTAGGCTTAGTTTATTGTCTCCTTTGGCTATCTTTGGACATACGGGTTGGTTGTCAAGATTTGAGCCTTTTTTCTTAATTGTAAACCTATATAAATAAAAAACAGTATGTACTTTTGCTAATTATTTTTGTTGGTTATTGTGGATAGCTTTGACGGGGTAAAATTAAGTATAAGTGTCTCAGTTCTTATGACCACACTTAGTGAAACGACAGGGATTTAAACGAACAAGTAGGCTTAGTTTATTGTCTCCTTTGGCCATCTTTGGACTTCGAGTTAGTTGTCAATATTTGAGCCTTTTTTTCTTAATTGTAAACCTATATAAATAAAAAACAGCATGTACTTTTGCTAATTAGTTTTGTTGGTTATTGTGAACAGGTTTTAACGTGTTAAAATTAAGTATTAGTATATAATAACTGAGTTTGTAACAGCACATAATACGTTATGCTGCGATACTGGTACCATGATGCACCGGCCCAGTTCATTTGCCGCTCAAAAGAACTACAAGCGTGGCTCTACCACAAAATTAAGCTGACGTGATCGAGGCGATTCCTAACTACAATTTATCTCCTTATCTACAATCAAGCGGATCAAATGCCAACCACTGATTAGGTCACGACCTCCTCTCAACCATATATTATATTAATTGTCAAATTTTATTTTTCTGTCAATAGAACATTATATGTCGCTGTACGCAAAGAAGTTTGTTGACGAATTTCGACCATCCGATGATCTTTTGTTAATTTAAAATGTCACATTATATTATATTAAATTAAATCCATCATTATTAAAAACTAAAACGCATCATTTCGTCATTATATATATATATATTATTCAGTCATTGATTATAAAGTAAGTTCGTCAATTCTGTAAAAAGTTTTCTCTATTAAAAATTAAAATAATTAATTCGTAAATTTATTTATATTACTTATCTGATTATTTTCGGTAATTTATTATAAACTCTATCAGCCATTACACAATATTTTATCAATACAAATTCATAAGATAATAGAATATAGTGAAATGGTAATATCAGAAAAATACTCGTGAGTGAAAACAACACGCCTAGGACAGTCCAGACTAGACCAGGACAGACCAAACGCGCCTAGGACAGTCCAGACTAGTCTAGGACAGACAAAACACGCCCAGGACAGACCAGCTCGGGAAATTTCACTTTACAATTGTCATAGAAATGATAAAACCTCGAATTTCCCCATGTTTCAGTACTTGTACGAGATTGGCCACAAGGTTTGTGTGACGCAACCACGTGTCGCCGCAGCCTTGTCGCTCGCGAGCAGAGTGGCAGACGAGCGCGGCGTGCTGCTCGGCGAGCATGTTGGGTACGCGGCCGCCATGACTGCCCTACGCAATGTTGACACCGGCATTGTGGTGAGTGACTTTTTTGGATGGCCCGTTGGCACAGTGGGCAGTGACCCTGCCTTCCGCTCCGGGGCTTGTAGGTTCGATTCCCGCTTCGAGTCTGGGTGTATTAACTATAAGTATCTATTTATATATTTCTGCAAAAAATATATATTTGTGTGTAACAGGCGTCTGTTGCCTATAACACAGGCATTAAGTTGTCTACCTTAGGAACAGTCGTCCGTGTGTCATATAGTACAAAGTGTATTACGAAATTAGGTTAATTAATAATAGCATTAACGTTTAATTCTAGTTACATATAAAATTTATATGTTGTTAGTTAATCTCGCTAAAACTCGTAAACGGCTGAATCATTTTGAATTATGTTTGTTTTAGTAAATTTTTGTTATGTAAAATGATTGTTTCATAAAATGTTCTAACCCAGTGTTTCCCGTCACATTCAAGATCATATTTTACATTTCTGGCTCCTTTTTTATAACAAGCATTTTTTATTCAACAATATAATTAAACCTATCTGAGGTATAAACATATATAAAATTAATTTAGCTCCAGTTGTGGGCTTTTAAGGTTTTTCGGGAAATAACTCTTTAAGTTGTCTTTTTAAGGAGCTTTTGGAGGGGGCTCGCTTATATATTTTTTGTCATTTGTCTACAAGTTCTATAACTATATAGAAATAAAAAAAATTCCTTCAAGTGCGAGGTAGGTTCTTGTGAAAAGAAAAAAAATAGAGTTCTTAACAAAATTGGACAAAATCATTGTATTCAACGCCGACTTGCGAATTCGTCTGCGTTGAATTGGTGAAAACAATGGTTTATGCTGGCTTTATTACAATTTAATCGATATTTTAATTGTTTTAAATGTTGTTTACAGATTACAAAGATCCAGATTCATTCACATGGGAGAATTATTTGTCGGAAACGATGTCTGCGGCGGCGCCTCCTCGCGCATTCAAGACGCGACAGCCTGTTGGTTTTAAGCCTGGAATGAAACTCGAAGTCGTAGATCGCAGAGTGAGTTTATTCTTCTTTAAATTCTTCTTTTCGCTTGATTAAATGTTCTTTAATTGTTGTTTGGTTTAAAATAAAATGTATCAATCAATTCTAGGTACCGTTTTTAATAAGGGTGGCAACAATCAGCGCGGTAAAGGGACACCAGGTGCGCGTATCCTTCGACGGATGGCCCGAGGAGTTGTCGTGTTGGCTGGACGATGACTCCCCCGACATACACCCTGTTGGCTGGTGCCTGAAAACTGGTCATCCCCTCGAGCCGCCACTGAGTGAGAGCTTGTTAAATATTTATATTAACTCTAGATCTCCGGCTGGTCGACATTAGGCCACAAATCTTTATATTTGCGTACTAAATGCTTGTCTGGAGCAATAAACAAGATTTTAGTTCTTTTTACAACTAGATTTTTGATAAGTTTGACAATTAATATACATACATACGGTCGTCATGTCTACGGTTTTACACCAACTTAAAGTAAAATGTATACAAGTGTAAAAGACATCCTACCGCAAATTTTGTGATAAGGCTACGTTTAATGCCCTAAATAAAATCATAGAAATCATTCATCTCGGAAATGAGAGGTGACAGATATTGCCATCCTCATTCCATTCTTGAGCGCGCAATATATCGTTAACATTGGGAAAAAAACTTCAGTAAAATGTGTCAAAGAAATTTGTTTCTGATTTAAAACCGCTTTGGGATAGATAGTAATAATGATATTATACAGTATTCAGTTAAATTGTACATTTCAAAAAAAGGCCGAAGAAAAATTTCACCACTGGGAAGTCTAGAATTATTTACTAAACCCATAGGATGCGTATGCCGTACGATGTCTTTTACTCCCTGTATATGTGTGTGTTAATCATTTGGCATTGGTGTACGTGAAGTCAATTACTTTAATAATTTAATGTATTAATAATGCATATTTTATTAAGTTAAGTTGCTGAGGTTTGACGGATGGTCAATGAAATGTGAGGAATTTAATTTAAATAAATATTCTAATATTGTTTTTGTTCTACTTTGAGTAATAAAAGCATTTTAGTGTACAAATTGTTCTTTATGTTAAATAAAAGTAGGAAAGCGACCTAGGTCTAGTTTACATTAGATATTATATCAAAAAAGTGTTTCTAATATTCATTTAAAAAAGTGATTTAAAAATTATAAGAGTCTGTTAAAAGGAGATACAATATATGTAGCATAGGTTTTTGATACCTTCAGTGTCATACTTTTGTTTTGATTCCTTTTCAGGTATGTTGATATTCAAAATGCTACAAACTTTTTTGTATAGCTCATTCGGTAGAACTTCCGATAACAGGCTAATTTCATTCTCCTTCATCTGTGCAATAAAAAAAGTTTTTACAATTATTGTTCGCAGAGGTCTAAATTTAATTGTTTCGGGTACATATGTACTTACATATATTTGAACAATTTGTCTTCAATTACTAATTTTTAAAAAAAATTCTCACTAAATGGCGTTAGTCATAGTCAGTCAAATAGTCAGTAGAATAGTAGTAGTAGTATTTGACTAACTTGTTGAAGTTTCTGTGTTGCACGTATACGAGTAATTAGCAAAATATTTGGGCATATTAGATACCATACGTGACAATAAATAGGTTATCTATAAAAGCGATTTACGGACGATAACTTTACGTGATAATATAACGCCGATCGTGTCTCAATATCGCTTCTTACGCGCTCTCGCTCGGCTGAGGCGGAACGTGACTATGAGTCGTGCTTTTTCGTGCGTGCAGCCGGCGTTCATCGATTTATTAGACGTTATCGCGTCAGAAAAAATAAACTTACTCGCAGTAGAAAATACATTCCAAGTCCTCTAAGTTAGCCACATAAGTTGGTCAGTTGTAGTAACAAATACAAAATTTACACTCACCGGTCCAGTTTCAGATTTGATTAATTTACCAAAAACATCACCCCAGTACTTTTTGTTATTGTGTATCACTTCAGAGCCTTCGTACTTCGAAGGCTTTACAATCAAAATCTTTCTTACTTCCTTTGTTTTTCCAATATGCTTATCTGCATCCATATCAAAAATGTTGAATTTTAGTGAGGTCGTTAAAGATTTTGATCGCTTTAATTCAGCCGTGTAGATTTAATGTCCGTGAAAAAACATGGAAGCCGATACTAGTCGGCGCGAAAATGGCGTAAATCTACCGGGCGTTGCTACACAACCGATAGTATTGTAAATAACTGTGTGCGAGTACCTGGGATACGTAAGTCACGAATACAGCGCGTATTCTGTTTTTTTTTTTATTTTGGTGTTGTATGGGAATATACTGGTTTTTATTTTAGCACTAAAGTACGCTGAATTAAATACGGAAATAGGATGACGAGATAAATTGTTTACAGAAAACGTGAGCGAGCTTACGTAATGCACCCCACTCGCATATAATAACATGTGCGTGCGTAAACAAACTATAATTGGACTCAATTTACTTAATCAATGTCCGAAAATATAATTTCATTATTGTTTTCGGAGGCTCAATCGCTCTACGGTGGACGGGAAGGACTGAAGTTCATAACGTGATTCAATTGTACAACATACAAATTTTTATATATCTTAAGTAATATATAATATTATATATTAGTTAAAATATATAAATAGGCTGTGGGGCGAGACTAGTATCAGACTTCTCTGTATATTAATATTAAAAAGTACCAAAAGTGTTTCATAGATACCTAAAAATATAAAAACAACTGAATTAAAAACCTCTGTATTTTAAAAAGTCAGCTCGTCTTATTTGAAGAAACCTAAAAGATTCTATGTATTTAGCTTATAAAAATTCCTATACGCAAACATATAGCTAATTGTATCAAAAAACTTCCTTGATTAACATAAAAATACCAGAGAGAATATATCGAGCCAATATAATAAATAAAAAACAAATTTACGAAAGTCCAACTTAAATTTAATTGTACTAAGAGCTCTCAATTACCTGAACTAAAATCATTTCTAGCTATATGTAGAGACGTTTCTCTCGTCTTGCAATCGTATACGTACAAATATTACAAAAACTATATATAAATAAACCGCGAATATAGAGGTGGAGAGAGACAAAAAATTCGCAGCCGATCCAAGCAAAAGTGACCCCAGTATCGAAAGCAAAAAGATTTAGTTCGGCACGCAGTAGCCGTTTCGGCAATGACACTGACTTCAGCGATGATATAACAAGCTGACAGACCCGTGAAAAGTCGGTCATTGAACTGCGGCTGGCTGGTCTCAGAGCTTTCGCTTATGCGATTTTGTATTTACACTACACAGCATAGAGTTGACTTTTGTTTTCACCGCGTCTCTCTTAACTGGTACGATAAAATGATCAAATAAGCATAACGTATATATATATCCTGCAGTTACGTCCAGAACATGGTTACCAATTAACAAGACGACTGAACAATTACTGTTATACAAAATGATTTCTGCAATTTATTTTAATTATAGTTTTAAATAATTCATTTTAATTCTTTGCCTACAATTCCTAATAAATACTGACCTCTGGGAATACTACTTCCTTTTCTGTTAGCAGTGGTGTTTCCAGGCATGATTTATAGATTAATTTATAAATGATAAAAATTATATTTTTATCACTTGAGATACCAATTGGATGATTGGTATTAAAGTAATATTGTTCAAAATAATTTAAAATTGGATTTTCCAAATTAAATATAGTCTAATTACCAAGCTCATTAACAATATTAAATACATTATAATAATTCAATTTTGAAAACTGTTAGAGCAATTATGAGGTATACCGTAGCCATATTGCCACAATTTTGTAATATTCTACTACTATTATAAGTTGTAAACTTATATAAAACACTTATGCTTGACCTATTTTACTATAGTTTAATAGACTTCATGAGTTTCTTATAATGTACGTCTAAAAAGAAATGAAAAGATCTAGCCCGCTGGACAAGTTTACTTACGTTCGCGTGGGAGTGGTAGGAAGGTCCTTGGTGGTAGAAAGTAAATGGTCGGCAAACGCCGTGCGGGAGAGGGGACTTGAACCTGTTCCTACAACGGTATCGGGTGCCCCGGGGCGCATGCACCTATTATATAACCATTTTTATGCTCCAGTGGACTTAGTCTTGTATCACGATTGACCTCTGACTTTTATAACAATAAAAATAAACCATACAGATTATAACAACTAACATTAAAATCGTTCATCAATTGAATTTAATTATGAATGAACAAAAGTATAGACAAAGAAAGTTTTTTACCTCTGCTATAATAGTTTCATACTTTCAGGAAATACATTGTCCTACAAATATAAAAAGTGGTCAAGATCATGTCAAGCTATATAGAAGGGTATATCCTTCCTTCAATACGCGATAAAGATATTTGTTAAATAACTTCAAAAGTTGTTGTCCCATTTCGTTCAAAATAACTTTCTTAGTGATTTTTTAGCGCGTCCTAGCAATACAAAATTTCTCTACATCTCTACAGTTTGGAAATCCTAGGAGGCGACCAACTTGCGGGTGGAAAGACGGAATTTTGTAACACTTTTACTTACATTTATTTCAACTTTTAGTTCCAAATATTAGTGGCGTGTTGTAAATCAACTTACAAAAATGGAGACACAGAAAGTGTTTTGACATTATTATAGACCGTCCCAAATACATAATTAGAATTGGAATGAAACTGTTGATACGAAGCGTGGTTTCCGGCGTCCGTAACCGCTAGGTTACCGCACCATAGAGAATCGCACCACAGTCACTGAATACCGTTCACTTAACACCCTGGTTTTGTTATTTTTTATTTATACTTTTTTTGTTTATAATTTTTTATTGTTTTATAATGTAAGCAAAGTGTTTTAACGCGTAAATCCCAAAAACTACCCGTCACATTTTAAAATGTCTCATCATGAGATAGTACATTTATTTAGGAAATACAAGATACAATCCTTAGAAGTCGAGCAAAACTTAAATAAAATGACAATGTAAAAACGAACCAATAACACGCACGAGCAATGCGATGCAGTGGATTGACGACTAGGAGTACCTGACAGGAACTGATGAAACTTTGTATATTAGCTGTCAGGGGTACAGTTTGTAGAAGGGATACCATCATCCTCAGCCCTTTCTCTCCCACTACTGGGTATGACCTTGTACTACTCTTTTCGGTCTTGAGTCAATCTGGGATCAAGTTCTACCCGCGACAGATATTATGTCGTCGATCAATCTCATTGCTGAACGACAAAGGTTGCGCCACCACTCGGTCACTGCCTTAATCCACCAGTCGTCACTTTAGTCGGGCCAAGTGCCCTGCCCAGTTCCACTTAAGGTGCCACATTGGACAAATTTCCGATATCCAGTACTTTTGTCCTTCGTCGGATTTCAGTGTTGCGCACTCAGAACACTAGAATCCGGCGAATAGAAAGGATATAAGGACACCTGTTATTCAAAATACATTTTATTTGTTTATTTTATATCATTTGTGAAACAGACAGTAAAAATTAATCACAAACTCAATGATAATATAACTAATCCATTAACCAGTAAAGTTCCCACTTATAAACACAATATAAAAGATAGAGCAGAATAGTTGCAACATTGAAAAAAGGTACTTAAAAATATTAACAATGTAATTAGATAATAAACAATGTAGGAACATTTTTCTAGATACATTATAGGAACATGTGAATGAGAGAACTCCTTATTATATTGTTTACAAATTCTAAAAACAGGATACAATAATAAAGCAAGCGGAGTAAGCAAAAGTTAGTATGTGTGATAGAGGGCAATCAGTGGTATTTCCATCAATCATTTTCGCCCGACCCCTCATTAGTCGATATTAGCAAGTCAGTTCGACAAAATTTCATACGTTAAAACTTCCAGATACATCAGAGCTGGTGACTTCTCAGATATGAAATGCGAGACGTGAAACTCTTTTAGAATCACACCATTGTGAATTTTTGGATATCAAGTGGGTGTCAAGTGTATATCAAATTATGAAACGATTTCAATACAGCGTCCGGTCGAAACAGATGCAGGTAAACAAATGAATACCTGATGATTGCATCATTGCAATGGGGAAATTACTGAGCGGGCACCCACACGCAGAGGCGTTGGACCGTGACAAGCCATTGACTCTGCTTGACATTTGATCATTGAATGAATACACGTGCTTGGATTTACAGGTCTTATCAACATTATTACATCCTTATATCTGTATAAGCATCGATACGTTAAAGTTTCGTTTTTATAATGCCCCTTAATCAATATATCGATATCCCGAAATAAATAGATTACAATTTATACTAATTAACTCTTAAATAAAATTAAAGAACTAGTAGACGGGATGACCTAATAGGTTGATATAGGTTACCATTTCTTAGTAAGTAAACATAAATTACTTTGTACAAATTTGTAAATTAAAATTTCATTTCTTGTCCGTTAAGTATTTTTCAAATTCACGTGAAACACCTGTTTTATAATAACAAGTAAAAAGATGACAAAAGAAGCTGAATAAACGCTTCCTACTTCAAATTATATAAATAATATTACTGCAAGATGCGTAAGATTGGTTTCACCTTCTCATGTATTTTTTTAACGTGACCTAACGGTAGCCCAGTCCCATAAGTACCGTACGAAGTTTTTATATATGTGTAATATTATACGGACACATCTACCTGCCTGATGGGAAGGCAAGCTGAGGTAAATTATTAAGGGCATCAAAGACATCATAAGTCTGAAAGTTATAGTGGCTTAAACTATATATCTTTATTTCATACATATGTTTGCAAATTAAAAGGGCCAAATTTAATCCTCAATAATTCAAATATAGAAGAATTAATCGATATACAATAGGTATTCAGTTCAAATTTTGAACGCGTTAGCTGTCCTTCCCACTTCTAACAAAAGCTGTAAAAAAAATTATAAATTATAATATTACTTCTTTTTATACAATCACTTAATAATTTTGCACGTTCACTTATGATAATATGTGTAATCAATAGCCTGATCTAACATCATATATTATTTTACCACGAAAGGGAATAAAAAATGTATTATGAATTTAAAAATTTAACTTGAGAGGATATCGAGAATATTACGCATTGAAAAATAAACCGAACAAATGCGAGTCAAAGACAGAGAATCATCATCCGTACCATCATATGATACTTTATCAAGTTATTTTGAGATTTATACTTTTCATAAGATTTCTTTTAATTTACCAAAGACATTGATTTTTTTTTTTGTGATGGATCCACAACTTTAATGTTTTGGAATTTGTCCCACACTTGTACTTGACGATATACCTGTAGTTTCTTGCCAAATTTCATGATTGTAGATCAACGGGAAGTTCCTGAGAAAAGGGGTTCTTACAGACAGATAGACGGACAACGAAGTGATCCTATAGGGGTTCCTTTTTTTCTTTGGAGGTCCGTAATCCTAAAAATATAATCTAACTATCCCTGATGATTGTAAACATTCGCATGTCACCGACACAATATGCAACAAAGTTATCAATTGGTAAGTAGAAATTACGCATGGAAAGCACATACGTCCTAAGCTATAAACCTATTTGAAAAGGATATATGAGTCAAGTTTCAGAGAAGGAAATATTACAGTTAGAATCTGAGAATGGAATGCTATTATTAGACTATTTTATACCTCGCAATTCTATACATACGATATAAGATTTATAAATTGATGTGATTGTAATTAGAATAGATTGACTAACCGTAATTTAGTAATAATCTTTTAAACAGAATTGATTTCTATAGGACTTACTTACTTTTGCATTGCATAAATATTAACACATAGCACATATCATACAGATATATTACACACTATATTTCTTTTTCTTTTCTTTTTTTCTTTTTGTTAAAAGAATATTAGGAATACTTTTTAAGTATGTCTAATATTCCCTCTTCCCCTCCTACTAAGCTTAAATTAAAAGCTTGTATTAGGAGTGGGTGCGACAATACTCTTTCTTACATAAGATCGGCGTGAAGTGGCGGTAATGCTGTCACGTTAAGTGATGGTATTGTTGTCGCGTTTCGTTTGATTTGTGAGACTTACCGATGGCCTAAACTCGTCATTAAGGCCGACAACTTATCTGCTTGCCTCATGGTTGTGCAGATGTCCATGGGCATCAGTAGGTACTTAGCTGCCAGCTCGTTTGTCCCCTTGTGACATACAAAAAAGAATGTTGGGTTGGTTATATATACAAATTTTATATGTGTAAGAAACGAATGCGGTCGCGGGCGACGGCTAGTGTTATTAACAATTGAGTTCATTCATATTCAGGCACGTGTGTGCGTACGTCTGTTACGAGTTTTCGTGGGAAATGAACCAAGGATGTAGCCTTATTGGAATCCGAAGTACGTACCGACAAAATAAACGCATTGTCTTTGTATCACAATGATACTTAGGCCAGTACTCACTGTGGTGACTTGCAATAATTTCATGATGCAATTTTTTAGTTATGTCATTGCTAAGCAGAAACCAAGTAAGGAAAACTTTAAATCGTCGTTATATAACATATTTGAGTTTACAATTATATATTCAATAATGACGATTACACTATTGTATGCAATAACATATTAAAAAGTAACTTATGACTACAATTTAGTTGTTTATAACACTCTACTTTATAGCTGAGAATTTGGGGTTACTACAACATACGTGGGAGGTATGGATTTGTGAAAACTTTTAATTGGCTTCTAGATACTATGTTTTTATAAACTTATTTCTTATGTATTAGCTGTCAGTTTTCCTAATAGATAAAATAAAAAAATATAAGCACAGACGACTCTTTGTGTACATACCTTAACATTTTTTATAGTAACTGTTGTTAAAATTTTCAATCATTCGACTTACTACTAGTTTACTCCGGCGTCAGTTAACGACAGGTCGTGTAAAAGATCTGACAAACTTATGTATTAGCTGTCAGTTTTCTTAATAGATAAAATAAAAATATATAAGCACTGTCGACTCTTTGTGTACATACCTTAACATTTTTTATAGTTGCTATTGTTAAATTTTTCAATCGTTCGACCTACTACTAGTTTACTCCGGCGTCGGTTAACTACAGGTCGTGTAAAAGATCTGACAAACTTATGTATTAGCTGTCAGTTTTCTTTAATAGATAAAATAAAAAAATATAAGCACTGTCGACTCTTTGTGTACATACCTTAACATTTTTTATAGTTGCTATTGTTAAATTTTTCAATCAGTCGACCTACTACTAGTTTACTCCGGCGTCGGTTAACGACAGGTCGTGTAAAAGATCTGACAAAAAAAAGTGAAATTGCCGGACAGGCTATCGGTACCCCAAAGTTTTTGTGCATTTCTGTGACCCAGTTCGTTAAAGTTGAAATCGGTTTTTGTGCATTGCCTTCATAATCGACTCTTAAAAGTACGGACAGATGATACAAGAACGGTATGGCGGCGTCTTCGATCGTGGACGCCGTCGGACGGACTGATCCTAGCTGGCACTAGTACGTAACATAGCGACCGAGATAGGCACGTCTTGTTAAAAAGAGACGGCGATAGTGCTATCTCGCTCGCTTAAATACCAAATGTTACTTGTGTAGGGTGCGTACTAGTGTCAGCCCCCATTTAATAGATAAGGTTTTGCCAAATTGTTGGACGGCACGTTCCCATGACTTTGTGAATATCCGTGTAAATAAAAGTGCTTAGTAAAACAGTCTACGAGAAATTTATGTCAAGTTGGTGTTTTATTGATCCCCATCAATATAACTCGAAAAAGACACCAACGTGTCCGTTACACTATTTATTACGGTTTTTTGTATAAATCGAAAAATAAACTAAATCTTGAAAAAAAGCATCGTAAAAATTGGTCGAATCGATTGATTTCAAATTTGGATATGTTTGAGAAACTAAAAATAGCTTTTAGAAAGAAAAATTAAGAGCTATATAGGGTATTTAATGCTGAAAAAATAAATAATATGCACCATTGTGAGAATATAATGTTTATATAATAATATTTTTATATAAAAATTATGACAAAATGTAAATACATGATGCCTGGTGTTAGCGTTATGGGGCGTGCACTTTGGATTTTCCAAACTATTAATTTGTCTACTTTAAGATAAGACAAACGTGAGTTTATTGGTCCAGTATAAGTCCTAAAGTTTTATATTGAGATATATTGATCAGAACAAAAGAAATAAAAAAGGCATTTAATCAGTTGAAAGTTCTAGCTATAAAATGGCTAAGTTAGTAGTATTCATTTGCGCTTTTTACCCATAGACTTCTTTGTTTGCTGTTCACGAGCAAAAATACGCGGTCAAGCGCGAACAGGACTTATGTTAAAGGGTTCATAACTTTCTTCTAACATTCTAATTTCTTTTACCTTATAATTTTTCGAAAACTTAAGCCAGGTATGGCCTGATTGGAGGCCCAGGATAGTTGCGATTCTTACCAACCACCTTTCAGTTGGTTATTCCACTTAGCTGAGGCTCTATACGCCTCAAAAATACAAAAATATTTCGTTCTCAAATAAAATCTATACATAAAATATTTCAATGAAATCTCTGATACTTTAACCTGTAGCAGAGATATTTTGCTATCAGTTCTAGGACATAAATCTAGTATTATTTAAGTAATAAATACCAATAACACTATATTTTAAAAAGGTTCCAGAATCATTACTCGCGTAAACGAATAAGTAAATCTGTGTTTTTATTTGGGCGTGTGAACGTGTGAGTGAGTGTGTGAGTGTGTGTGTTGTGTGTGTATGTGCGTGTGTATATTTTTATGTTATTTGATAAAGTAATTATTGTCAGTAATGCCTGGTTTTATCAAACTTATACATAAAAATTTGGCGGGGGAAGTCTCACAAACCGAACGAAACGCGACAACAACACCATCACTAGACGTGACCGCATTGCAGCCACTTCACGCCGATCTCATGTAAGAAAGAGGTACTGGTACCCGAATTCGGCTACAAGCGTAGGCCGGAGCCGCGACGCCGCTGCGCGCGCACCCGCCGACGATAATGCCGCCCTATCCCATGTCGAAATATCGAGTTATCCTCGGATGGCGATTTAACCCTGTCTGTTTGAGAATAAGAATATCCTTACCTGTACATCGCAGGTCATAAAGGTAAAAACGTTTATTTAACACAGGTTTATACTTAAAGGTTAAAGCGAAACCAAACTAGGGTTTTATTATTACTTAATACATTTTGTATTGATGGTTATTTTGTTTACGGGTGGCAATTTAAGGCCATTTGTTTGAGGATAAGAATATCCTTACCTGTAAATCGTAGTGCATAAAAGTAAAAAAGTTTATTGACACAGGCTTATATTTAAAGGTTAGACCGAAATTGAATGAAGTCTTTACTCAAATTCTCTATTGATGGTTATTTTGTTTACGGGTAGCGATTTAATCATGTTTGTTTGAGAAAAACAATATCCTTACCTGTACATAACAGGTAATAAAGGTAAAAAAGGTTATTTAACACAGGTTTTTATTTATAAAAAAGGTGTAAGAGTTAAAGCGGAGTTTTTACTGCTAAAATACTAGTAATTCAATTACTGCTGTCAATTATTTTCGTAACGGGTGGCAATTTTACATAGTCTGTTTGAGAATTAGGATATCTTTACCTGCACATCGCCAAGTCGTAAAACTACAGAACGTATTTAACACATATTCATATTTACAGAAATAATAACTCCATCTAGGACTTTATTACCAAAATACTACTGTATAGAAAGTATTTCAATATTGTAACGGTCTACACAAATAAACAATTTATATGTAAATGTTTATCCACTTTCAAGATTCGCTCATGTAAATACTTCTTTTATTGTAATTGAAAACAGAAAAAACTGAACATGTACAAGTTAACATTAAATATTAATATGAATTATATTATAAATTAATATTTATTAATATTATTTTATTACCTAGTTATTTAACTAAGTAGCTTAAGTAGTTATTAGACTCAAGATCGTAAGGTGCTTAGTTCAAACCAAAAACTTGTAGAGCTATCGTCTTGCGAACTTCTAGCATACACTTTTAAAAGCTTAACTTTTAAACTTAGTATTCTAGAAAAATAACTTATTCAAATATCAATTTAAGTATAAAAGTTCCATCAGGTTCGAGGTGCATCCGCATTGCGGGCCCTATCATAATGACATTACAACTATTAACTTACGTGAATTTTCTTTTTTCTTACGTTGCCGTCGCTTAAAATACATTCCAAAATTATAAAATTTATTACTTAATTGTTTTCATCACAAACAGATACTTCAAATACCCGGTCGCAGCCAGAGCAACTTACTTAGCGATCGACTCAAATGCCGACCACTGATTAGGCCACGACCTCCTCAAATGTTTATATATAACTATATCTTTACTCGAAAAAATTTCATTTTCCGCGCTATTAGCATCATACAAAATTTGGTAATGAGCATAGTAAAAGGATCCTTCTTATTTACATAGTACATCTAGGACGTAAGATATCGATACCTCCCACGTAAATTGTTGTATCCCAAAATTCCCAGCTTTATAGTAGAACGTTACAAACAACTAAATTGTAATATAATAGACACTTTTTTAATATATTATTGTATACAATAATGTAATCGTCGTTATTAAATATATAATACACAAATATGTTATATAATGACGATTTTATCTCAATTTACATGTTTGTAACGCTCTACTGTAAAGTCGGGAATTTGGGGTTACAACAATTTACGTTGGAGGTATCGATATTGCTTTGGTGTTTTTTCTGCAACGCGATAATGATAAATTAAATAATACAAAAAAATTGTCCGAAATTAGTTACATCAAAATATGTATTCTATCTTGATATCCGGAAAATTAGTGAATATGTAATATCAGGCACCTTATAGCCGCTACACACGTATCGATAGATCGTTGCGATATAATTTTACAGTTAAATCGTAACAAGCAAGATCCGTGAAGCAGTAGTTTAATCGACAATAATTTATCATACACACGTATCGATAAAACTGCAGGAATTAAACTGCACTGATGTTCAATCGCAACGATTTATCGATATGTCTGTAGCGGCTATAAGTAATATGGCCACAACTGGAATTTTACAAGCCTAGCTAAAATAATATCGTAAAATTGCCTGGACGAGGGGTTATTACAAATAAAGGAGTCTCACCCCATATTTATCGAGTAAGGGATAATTCGCATTTTACGGTTATTTGGCAACCCTATTTTAGAGTATAATTCCGCCATATATTATTGTATAACATTATGCAATATCCGCTTGCAAGTAAATTCGTTTGTCAAGAATAAATAATGAATTCATTAATTTAATATGATTAATTCCAAAAAACATATCTCTAGCATTTATAAACTACTAGCTGTACCCCACTACTTCTTCCGCGTATGCCAATTATCACTTAGAGGTTTAGAAATAGTTTTAGGATAAGTAATTAATACTATGTTTATTAAAAAAAACCTTCACAAATAATGCATTATTTTAGAACAAATTTGATAAGCATAAAAAAGGTTATACTGAGTCAAACTTAAAAGATAGACATATGCTGTCGCGGGCTTTTATTTAGAACTTTTAAACGGGAACAATTTTGTCATACATGACTTTTGCGAAACTTTAACCATTTACGCAGGGATGACGTTCTTGCTAGACCTTTTGACTGACTAACTTGCCATGTAAAATTATGATTTCATAAAACTTTCGGTCACTGTGTAGCTTGAAAGCGCCAGTGGTCACAGTACAAAAAGGGCGACCATTTATGACGTCATATATATCCATAGGATACTGCGGCAGTATACTGGCAGTGTATACCAGAACGAATTTATCATCAACGCAAGCACAAAGCAGTGCTCACTATGTTTATCTGAACATGCCCTATATTCAATAGCTTGCTTACGAAAAACAATGTATTAAAGTCATATACTTTATAGACATATTCTTTGTAAGAATGTTCTTAAGAAATTTTATACGACTACTCACATTTAAGCTAAAATCGACCAAAAATTAAGTGCCCACCACTCTTTAAAAGGCTCGATCCGCGCCTGGTTTACTCTGCATCTTTTACCGCATGTATCATGGAAAGTGGTATAAGGAAATTGTTTAGACTAATTGCGGTAGCGAACATCGCGTCGGAAATACAAAATTCGCTCTTACCACTTCAATATCAAGAATTTCTGGGAATGTCTTGTCTCGAAAAACACATATGTGAAACAAGCTGCAAATTCCGGTATTTCCGAACCATTACGACTCAGGGATTTTCGTGAAAATTTACTTCTCCAACGCGGGCATCTCATCTGCGAGCATTCTGGTAGTGTAGTTGACCAAACGCGCCGGAATCACTCAGGCTCGATTTTCTGGCAACTAATTTTATAAGGGACTAGCTGTGCCCGCGACTTTGTTCGTGTAAAATTAGGTAAAAGAACTAAATTCGATTATAGCGTGATGATATATAGCCTATAGCCTTGCTCGATAAAAGGGCTATTTAACACTGAAAGAATTTTTCAAATCTGACCAATAGTTCCTGAGATTAGCGCGGTCAAGCAAACAAACAAACAAACTCTCCAACTTTATATATTAGTATAGAAGTATAGATATACATAGATAACTTAAACTATTTTAATTTTAGTAAAAGAATTAAGGTTCTGCACAATAAAGCATACAATCTAGAACTTTCAACAAAACCACCCAATTTCAAGTAACGACGAAGCTTCGTTATATAACTTGTTTAAATAAAAAAGCCTACATTATGACAAGTAATTTAATACTTCCGTACGTATATTTAAATAGTCAACACAATACCTACAACTGTTATAATTTCTATACTATCGCATCCTAAGCTATATCAGCAATATTTCGGAGGCTATGTCAGTAGGTTAGTGATTTTGTCAAATTTGCATTTCTGCACAATGGTCGCGTGTTGAAACCAATTGCGTGTTATTATCTATAAGAAGGTTATTATTAGACAAAAATATATCTGCACTAGCTTTAGAGCTAGGCTTCGTTCACCTTACATTTAAGCAGAAGTCACACCTCCTTTTGTGACAAATCACAAAACAAATATCTGTTTTGAATCAATTTGTACTGGTACCTATAAAAAATATGTACGCACTTTCGTAAAGGAATCTGGAAATCAGAAACTGGTTTTCTAAAAAAAGTAGATTTCATGAAAAAGCCGACGAAAAATTTCACCTCTGGGAGTTTAGAATCATGTACTGAACCCGTGGGATGCGTATTCGGTACGATGTCTTTTACACCCAGTATATGTACCAGTGCAGAAACAAAAAGTTGCCTGAATTGTCATTTTGGCTTTGTTCGCAAGTTTATCTTTTCATGCAATTCGAATTTGCAACTTCGTTAACTGGATTTTCGAGTTACACCCGTTTTATACTCGCAACTGGAAACTTAAATGAATTAAATTTGAACTCTCAGACAGACAAACTTTGCTACCCTGGATAAAGGCCGTTCAACTTTCGCAACCAAAATTACATTATAATAATTCATTCACTCATGTGAAGGCACTCGTATTTAATCTGTAAATAAATAAATTTGACTACTATGAGAAAACTTGATTAGTTAAAATCTAACAAACCTATAGTCTATAGTAATTGTTAGCAGGTTATTGAAAGACAATGGAAGCTATACAGATTTATTGACATGTTCCGGATTAGGTTAACAAAGTAAACTTCACGTTACAAGATCAGAGGGAGCAAGCAATGACACAACAGACTTTTATATAGCCAATCTACAGCGCCACGCGCGCCTATTACGGAAACTAAACAATCGTTCGGAAAACTTTATGTTTAATAACTTTATGTTTAATATTCCAACAGTAATATATATAGCTGAAAAATGTTTGTTTCTCTCCTTGAATCTCATGAATTACTAGTCTGATTTGAGAAATTCTTTCATTGTTAGATAGGCCATATATCGAGGAAGGCTATAGGCCATATATCATCACGCTAAAGTTGAATCAAATTGTTGTTACCTAATTTTACGCAGACGAAGTTGCGGGCACAGCTATTTATAAAAAATTGGAACAAATTACACCTAACAGGGAATTTCGAAAACAGCCGAACGCACAATGAGGCAATTTGACAAGGAGGAAAAGTTTCTAGTTAGTAGACAATCGCTAAGAAAGGATATTTTGATAGGGCTAGATTAAGGAGGTCTCTTGCTCTTGCAATCTCAGGCGGACGAACACGGCTAATAGCTATTTGTCGAGGATTTGGACCTGGTGGACGCGATTCTCTTTGCAAATAATGCTTTTTCGAATATGGGGGTCCGTACGAAGATGCAACCTGAAAGAGAATTAAATGATCAGTTTAGCAATTACAAGTCGTAAAATGTTGTAAAGATCTTTCCAAAGTTCAGCTTTTTCCAAAAACATTGGTTGTCCGATTTTATGATATTCTAACAAATATTAGCTAAATAGCCCTGACCTAATTTAGGGATAAATTAGTTTCTTTTTAAATAATAAAAATATAGTTTTTGCTTTAGAACCTCTCAATAGCTCAACGGTATAAGGTATGGACTGAAATCCGCAAGGTACTCAGTTCAAACCCCTCCGCCGTTGGCGTATTAGGGACCTTCAAGAAAAGAGCAGCCTCAGTTTTCAAATGCCGGCAGAGTATCTGGATCCTTCTGTTATTTTGAGTGGTCCGTGGGCACCGATACTCCCTTAAGTGTGATGCCAGATCGATTCTTCCTTGTTATCTATTTAAAAAAACTTAATCCATTACAAAATACCTCAATCTGGTTTGTCTATTTAAAATAAGCTAAAACAGCGGGCTGAGAAGCAGGAACTAAAAAAAGTCGTATTGGTGGAATACAAAAAAAAAACAGGTATACTAGATAATCTAAAGTCATGGTTCAAAGGAAATAGGAGGGCGAAACCAAAATTAGGATCGGCAGATATAATTTCCGATTATATATTATTATATAAGTTTTAAAGGCGGGAAATACGAATTTGTTCCATATAGACAAATATAGAGTTGGCTTCACAGTGCATGTTATGTAATCTTATGGAATATATTTTTTCAAACATTGCTAGTCCCTTTTGTAAAAAATTCTCGGCCTTAATAACGTCTATAGAAGAACACCGTAGCCATCACATTGTCTTAGTTTGTATGAATGCTACTGATGAGACATAAGCCGTGAATGAAACTAATAATGTGTTAGAGTTTGATAAAGCAGATCACAAAAAGAAAGTGAAAAATTTTACAGATACGGACAAGAACGCTGGAAAGAAGCACTACGACGTTGCAGTAAGTTAAATTATTTCAAAATAGGTTATTATAGAAAAGAAAAACATATAATTATTATGCATATTGAAATAGCCAAAGTATACATTAATTTTAGATTTTTAGTCATTGTTAATATATCTTTTTACTGAAAAGTTGTAACTAATTAAAATCTTGATAATTACTTTGTTATTAATATTATCAAATTTGATACGCGAAACCGCAGGGCTTCTATAAAACCCATTCTTAGCACAAACGTTGTGTTTGTAGAAATAAATATATTTGCTTTTTTTAAAGAATAATAAAATTACTTAACCTATAACGAACATTATCGTGGTCTTACAGTCTGGCTGGGGGTCATCCCTTAATTACGTCGCACCTTAAAGGGGGGAGGGAGGAACCACCAAAATGTCTCTTTGTGTGACAACGGTCACGGGGGTTAAAAGCTTTGTGATGTCACCTGTCAAAATTTATTATTATTTTTTCTTTTATTGACATACTTCATAAAATAATTAAAAGAAACTGATGTTTTCTTGATTAATCGATGTGCACCTAGGGAGAGAGGTTTTGAAAATGTGCTAACATGTAATAAGCCCTGAAGGGGGGGGGGGGGGATTTTGAAAATTGTAAAATTTAAAACAATTTTTTTTGAATGTGTAAGAATTAGCCGTAAGGTCAGCCAAGTCACACAACTTCAGAACAGCCGGACCAATTTAGATGTATTTTTTCATGTTTTCTATAGTCCGACAAGGGTTCTTATGAAGATAAAAAGTTTAAAGCAAAGTAGTTTAGTTTCTCATGCATGTCATGGATTTCCGCAAAGTAACGCCTGATTCTATCAATTATTTGGTATCTTACAATTTGGTGTCACAAAGAAGACTTAATCACAAGTGAAACTCAAAGGTTTAAAAGGCACATTGGTTTGGAAAAACTGAAGTTGGTTGATTCTAAACAGTTGTTATACGAATCCTTACTACTTAAGTTAATTATTTCGCTAGTGGATTTCCATATTATAATCTTGAAGAAGCTATAATCCAACCGAATACAAAAACTAGTGCTTAATATGCAAATCACGTTAAGAAACTTAAATTCAAATGACCACGCACATGTCTGCATTTGCATTCAAAGTAAAGTGCGCTTGGAGATTATTTGCATTGCAATAATATGAGACATAACTTTGGGCTCACCATACTGGTAGTTTTCAGCCAAACCTCATTCAGTTCCCTTTGTTAGCTCCACAATTGCGGTCCTCAACTTTACAGGTACTCGTATCATACCTTTGTTGAGTATTGAATGCTTTGTTTCCATTACGAGAATACGCTTCTAGATATTAATAGTTTTTTCTTCGTTGGACTTGAATACTGAGGTTCTTCTATTATGGGACTACTTTGTATAAATTCATTGATTTTTTTTTTGGTTCAACAATGAACGCTTTGTCTTTATTGACGACGGACGTTTGTGTAAATTGATTGAATATTTTTTGATTGGACTTGAACGTATTGATTCTATTATGATACTACGCTTGTGTAAATTGGTTGAATACTCAATTCTTTAGAAAAGTATTGCAAATTTGCTTGGATTTACCTTCATAACATGTACATATGACACCGTATTTTTAAAGCGCTAAAGCCATAATAATGTATGTAAGTTATATTAATAAATATATGTTTAAAGGTATACATATTACATGTTTTTTTTAATTTATTAAAATTCACATTTAATTGAGACAGTAACTAAATTCGCAAACTTGTGTATTGAACTTTAATTTTTCTAATTTGGTAGAATTTGACCTTTGCTAATATTTAGTTACAATTAATGCTAAATAAAAAAACAATATAAACAACGTCGATAAGAAATTGTTCATTTGATAACGAAAATAAACTAAATGTTTTTATGTAACAAGTAAAAAACGTAAATTTATACAAAAGTCCATTGTAAAATGAACTTTGAAACTTCGCAAGTGTGGTTCAAGTTTGCGTACATGCTTTATCACCTCTATCACGGATGTTTAGCTAAGAAAATGGGCTGCAGTTTTATTTTATAAAACGCTTTCCTTATATCTCCGAACGTAATAGAAGAGTTCGAATTTGGAGGCATACTAAGATTTTTTAAAAAATATATAACAAGGGGATGCAGTTATTAAATTTCATACAACATTACTGCCCTGTTTTGATTTTAAGCAGATAAAGCGTCCTTTCGTATCTGTTGGGGCTAAAAAATATGAAACAACATTTTCAGGATACAAAATTAAACAACGTTGCTGAAAAAGCAAGACAATCGACACATAGACCCCCTTTTTAGGTACATTCAGTATTCCCGTTTGTCCTCCTACTAAGCTTAAATTAAAAGCTTGTGTTAGGGTTGGGCGCGACAGTACCCCAGGGGCGTTGGAGTTTGAACCGAATACTTCGCGAATTTCAGTCCAGCGCTTCTGGCGTTGAGCTATTGAGACTCAACGTTAAATTAACTGAACGTAGTCATTTAATATAGAGTAAATTTACGTTTACACCATTGTTATGTAAATATATAAGAACTTTACAGTGCTTATTTTTTTTTAATTAGTAAATTATTTTTATGAATACTAATTCGGTTTTAAAAAATCACCAGCTCCTAATTGTAAGTTCTTCAAATTTTAGTTTTTTTTAACAGTTTGATATTTTTTGAAGTAACCTAGAAATAACATTTTGGAATGCTTCATACTCTTATTTCCCCTTTAATCCTTCCCCCATTCCAAAAAAGTTTTATGTCAATGGAGTCAGTAATCGAACGAAGCATCAAACGCACAAACAATCGTCACATACTTTTACATTAAAAGTAGCCATACAACTTTTTTGTTAATTTAATTGCTGTTATATATATATCTGATGTTTAATTATTTAGTTAATAGATATTAAAAGTTTCTTAAAGAAAAAAAAATAATAAAGCAATAAGACAACATCAGAGTTATAAACTGTTATTTAATAAGTCTAGAGTGAATTCCGTTTTCATTATAGATGACGACTATGCATACGCTAACAAGCAATTCATAATAATTATCTTTTTAAGCTTACTGTACGATATGGGGCTTATTGTGTCAATTATTTGATAACTATTCATTAAATAATTAATCACTTATCTATTTTTATAGTCGGGAAAAGTCCATATATCATTTTTAAAAGCATCTGTTGCCAGAAACTCACATTAAAAATAAATCTTTGATTTTTTTTCTTAATTCTCAAAGCTGTTTAATAAAATTTTAATTTTAGTTAAAGGATTTACCAGCCAGTTTTAAAAACCGGTCATAATAAATTAGGCATATATTTACATACGATAAGGTAAAACGAACAGCTAAACATCACATAAGGCAACTTGCACTGCTCGTAAAAATAGATTATCAAATATCGGTATTCGCACACGCCGTCCATTGGTAATGGTGCATTTAGAGTACGACACTAAACAGGGTACACTGCGTGTATACATCGTGTGTCTGTGTATGAATACGACTGTCTCTAATTGGAGACTTTTTCTCCAGAGGGTGGGTTTTTCTTTTATCCGTCTTATAACTGGTCAGATTCACTAAGGGTAGTAAAGGCATTATTATAACTAAAAATCAAATTATCTCTTGATAATTTATAAATTTAATTAAATTAAAATCTATAATTAAACGGGAAAATTAGACTTATATAAAATATTCCTGATTATTAAAAAAAGCTTACGTTAAGGTTAGTAGTGGTAGGTAAGTATTGTTGTTATCCACGTGAGATTCAGATTGGAACGACACCTCAACCATATTTTTGGGAGAAGGGGAAAAGTTTTCCCTTTAAGACACCTATTGACCAGACTACTTACTACTACCAGATTACTACTTTCCTAAAGCTGCCACACGCATATCGATAAATCGTTGCGTTCTAACTGTGCAGTTAAAACGAACGTTCCTAGTGTTCCCATTTAGGCAAGCTCCGTGAGGAACGGCCGAAATCAGCGATGGCCATCCAAAACGCAACACTAAAACTTTGCAGTTTAATCGACAACGATTTTTCGTACATAGAGTTGTACAGTTAAATTTATCGATACGTGTATCGACGGTATTAGCTGGAGTTTAAAAAGTTGTGGTTCTATTTAAATAAAACAGTAAATTGTGCTAAATTGGATTTATTAGTGCGCATTTTGAACTAATTCTTAGAAAACATGTATTTGTGTAAATGTTTTGATTTATTACCCATGTAGATAAATGTGTTTTTACAAACAAGTACCTCTATTACTTATTTACTAAATTTTATTCCACAGTAAAGCATATAAAATGTGGATATACCAGAACTCTTCTAATGAGTATCTATTATGACAGATTTATCCATAAAATGCTGTTGTGTTCAAAGTAAGTATTCAAATATACAAATGTTCAATTGAAACTACTTTTACGAGCTGGGAATATAAATGTATATTAAAATATTGAAACTATACATTTATATATCGCACGTTTAATCATAAACTGTCGGATTACATCTCACGTCTAAACTGAGTTAATGATGTAGGCAGCTTCGTTTCATATCAGGCAATCTAACAATTATTTCGATATTTTATTATATCCTTATTTTTGACTAAAATATTTTTTTATTTAAAAAGACTAATAATAAAATATCATTACAATAACATTTAAATATCATTAATCACTTTCTAAGCTATTTTTAAAATACATAATATGTTAATATAACGCCGTTTGTATTGAGTTGTGTGTAGGATAAGTCGTAAATGACAAAACGTTATGTGATTTCCCAAAAATCAGCATTTTTTAAGTTAGGTCAGTTTATGATTAAGCGTGCGATTTATTTTTACACTACATTTGGAGATTATTGTACATCATATGGCTTGACATTTAGTATCTTAATACAGATTTAATAATATTTTCCTCTTTTACGATACTTCAAGATTCATCTTAAATTTATAGTCTTATAATATAATTTTTTACTATTGGTAATATATCTGTCGTAACATTCCTTATAATTAATATTTAAAATAATAAATATGGCAACAGTAATTGTTATTATAGGATTAAGTTGTTAGATATAGTGTTGTATATGTCTGAATAAAGTTATTCTTCTGCTCCGGGGGTCGAAGGTTCGATTTTCACCTCGAGTCTGGGTGTATTATCCATATGTATATATTTATATATATCTAAAAAAAATGTTTGTTAATAACAGGCGGTTGTCAATTAAGACAGGCATTAAGTTATCTACCTTAGGAACAGACGTCCGTGTGTCATATAGTCCTGCATATATTTATTTATTTATTATTTATTATACTTTAGATAAGGGGAAATAAGATGATATTCATTTTTTTACACTTACTTTCTTTTTTGTAGAAATATCACGTTATGTAGGTAACGTAACGTGATATTTCTATAGCGCTAATCTTTAGGATCTTATAAAATCTTTAAGAATAGATGAGCTTAGCTCCAGAGGAAACACCAAGGAATACCAGTAAAAGCGCAGAAGTCAAGAAAATGTTATATGTGAACTTTATATCTCTATACACTAATAGACGAAGTTAAGATGAATATATGAAAAAAATGTGACTAATATCTCGCACAAATATTTGACAAGAAAGTCACACATAATTAAATATATCATGGTCTACATGATTTTGGTGAACAAACCAAAAATATCGTATTGCTGAAAGCAAATACATACATACATAAATATAAAAAGGTATTCTACAAAATAAGTTAAAACAACTCACCTTAAAAATATTCACAACAAAAACAAAATATTTTTCCTTATATTTGTCAATATTTTAAATAAATAAAGTTATAATTGTGTATTATCAATTATAATATAAGTTTGTAATTAACGATACGGACGGCAGCTGTTATTTGGCTGGCTTCGTTAAAGTACACTACCAACAGGGACGCGGGCGTCGAACTGTGTGTTCATTCAAACATTACAATCATTATATTTACAAAAAAAATATTTGTGTATAACAGGCGGCTGTTACCTATAACACAGGCATTAACTACCTTAGGAACAGAAGTCCGTATATCATATAGTTCCTATATATTTATTCTTATTATTATATAAAGTGGCCGCTAAACCTTGCCTTCACTACCAGTGTTCTCTCCCGTCTGGCCAAATCGCTTGAATATATAAAATGGGATATTTTACGAATCGGACGATTCCTAATAGCCTCGTAGGTATAATAAAACTTGCACCGATCCTAGAATCGCTATTATCCGATAATCGCCTAGAATCGACGAGACAAATATTTGTTTTTTATATGACATTTTTCTACCTACTTATTTTTGGAGTTTATTATTATTTGAGTTACAATAGATATTACTGGTCGCAGTAACGAAAGGGCATCTTGGTCCGCCTCGAAAAAAAAATTATTTGAGTTACCGCTATTTTGACACTGTCTATTTATTTATTTAATTTAAATAGGATTGAATCTACAAAAATATTTTGAAATAACATATTTTTACTACATATTATATTTATAGCAAAGAAACCTTATAAAAATAACAATATCTGCGACGAAACTAATAAGAAACTTGTTTCAGTATAGCATCAACAATCTTCTACCTAACGTTATCTAGGTACAGTCTAGTATCAGGGCCACTTAAATTGCAGAGGATGCGACTGCGGGGCGAGTTAAGATGACCAACTGCCATCTGTCGTCTTCCCCAGAACCCCCACAATCTCTACAACCTCACAACTAATATTATACAGTGACATAATTTTACGTGTCTTCCGAAACACCAAAGAGGTTGATTATTATTATAATAAACTAGTGATAGAATGGGTCACTTGGCCGCGGCAAGAACACTTAATGCACACTTTACTTACCATAAGCAGGTCTTTGACGCTGGAAGCGAAAGCATCAGCAAAGGTGTCTGCAGCGAGGTCAGGTAGTGTGCTCACCAGCTCTAGCAACTGTCTCCCAACAACATTGTTAGGGACTGTCCGATCTGCTAGTACTTCCTCTACATATTGAAGAACCTGGAACATACAAAACAATATTTATTGACATATAAATCAATTCAAGTTGGCTGCACGCAGGAAAAATTGTCACGTTCCGCCTGAGGTGATAGAGAACGCTACTTCGGCCATGCATTACTTACGCTTGCCCAGTATGGAGCAGCACGTGTAAAACTAATATCTATAATATACAGGTTTTACAAAATAAAGCCCTCAAATATGCGTATAACACCTCTCTCCGAACCAACCTACAAAAAATACACCTCGACATAGGCCTTCCAAAAATTGACGTCTATATCTATAAATTATCTGAAAAATTCTATATTTATTCTAATCCCTGTAATTCAAATAATCTTATCAAAAAATTATGCCAAAAATTAAAATTATTCTCTGTGAACCGCCTTTACAAACAACGAAAGATCGTTTTCGAGTCTATAAATAATTACAGTTATAAATAGTTCTTCTAATCTGTAAAATGGAGTTCTTTAAAGGCCTATTTACATACTTTTTGTTGTGTTTAATATTCCTGTTTCACCCTACTAAGCTTAAATTAAAAGCTTGTGTTAGGAGTGGGTGCTACAACATGTCAAGCAGCATCAGGATTTGAACCACATACCTGGCAAATTACAGTCCATCCTTTTTATCATTGAGTTATTGAGCAATTAAACTATAACATAAAATTTATCATTATAAATAAAGACCTGGTCAAGCAATGTGGAAAGTTTAGAGGCTGCTTCAGCAACTTGTGCCAAATCTACCATCGGTTGCACCTGCCGTGAACGTCCACCTGCTCCCATTGTCTTTTGACATAACTGAAGTCCCACTATCTGTGAAAAACAATATTCAATCTAATAGCTGCTGAATACAAATTGATAAATTGTTGCAATTCAACTGTGCAGTTAAATCAAACTTTAAAACAATCCGTGAAGAACTGCTGAAATGAGCAATTGCACACAACGATAAAGCTGTGCAGTTTAATTGACAACAATTTTTCATTTATCAATATGTGTGTATTAGTGAAAACCATTTCTTTAAATATATTTACATCTACTGGCAAATTTTTTACTCTTATTTTAAAGAAAAATATGTTTGAAAGCCAATTCATGTAAAGGATAAGTTAAATTTAACACATAATGTTTCTATCACAAGAGTTATCAATGTAAGAGGTGATATAAGTGTAGTTTTTCAATAGAAAACTTTTATAGGACTCGGCAACAGTTCTGTATAAGCTTATTGTTCACTGAGTATACATTATTTTTCAAAATAATTGCTGTTTTAATGGGTAAGTAAATGTTATGTCTAGTGAATCTTTTAATAAAATTATACTATAGATATTAAATATTGTAATATTATTATATTTATTTTTGTAAATAAGTAACAAAAATTATGGTGGTAGTTGCAGAGTTTCAAATATCTATTTTTAAGAAAATAATGCATGTATCAACTTTAGTAAATAAACAACAAATTCTGTATATAACAAAAAAGTGGCCTTATTGCAGTATAAACAATTTTACTTCAATTCATTAAAAATGTGTTACTATCTTAATACTCACCTCTGGTTCATAGTAAGTTAAACCAACATCAATGGGTGTAAACATGCAGCCCTGCTTGCCTCTTGGCACACCAAGGGCAACACACACATATGCCCGTAAACCCATGCGTGCCCCAGCCAATGATGTGTCCAATGTCACATGGACAGGCTCACGACACTCCCGAGAGTAGTACTCATGGATGACTGATGAGTGATTGGTCACCTCATTACCAGTAGCCCACCAACCTGAAATTACAAATATAAAAAGCATTACAAATGTATATAAAAACTTAACATTACATTAATTGAGATGTTAAATAACTTCAATATGTTCACCATAGACAAAAAATTACTTTTCTGTTCAAATGTGTGTAGTCTAATAATGGAAACTAAAACATTTAAAATATTCCAATTTTAAATATGACCAGTTATTTGCTGTGAAAAGAGTAAAAACTTTGTTTCCTTTCAAAACTCATCAAACAAATTTGTTTATCTTAATTTCACCTATAAAGGACATATTAGCATTTGATATTTGTCCACTCAATTATACTACATTAAATTAAATTCTACAGACACTAAAAATGTTAAAAACTCAAATGTGTATTTAAATTGAAATAGGTATAAATTTTAATTTTAAAACAAAAGTAAACATAGATTTCAGTTTTTTGAAAACAAATGTAATGTATAAATGTTGATATCAAATTATTTTTATTTATCTATTTGATTCTGAATGGATAAATTTGGCAAAGAGAAGTGTATTTTAAGATTAATACTAGCAGACTTGCCAGACATCGTCTTGCCTGAAATTTGGCTCCACTGCTAATAGCCAACTCCTTTATGCATTTTCCATAAAACATGACACTGGCCAATAATTTTCTAGTAAATAATAATTTTACATTAGTATTCTAATGCAGCGAACAAAGTTGCATTTAATTGTTTTTTACACATTTCTTTTCAATTTTACTTCCTTTTCCTTGCCTTAAATCCTTCAATGAAATAAAGCGAATAAAACAAAACTAGCAAAATTCAAATTGATCCTGCGGTTTTCAAATTTTAGTGAGACTTATGAAAAAATATTCATTTTACATATAGATTGTTAAATTCACAAATGTCTATTAATATTTTATAAATTCCATGTTCAAACTTTATTTAATAGAAACGAGTAAGTTCTGCACAACTTACCAACAATATTTTCAGAAGAGTTCACTCTTCTGTTTAGTTCATAGACATCCATGGCATAGTTCAACTCTGCTTCCACCTGGTCTGCGTGTTCTTTGTGTGGAACACAGAAGCAATTGGTCACCTCAACCACTCCTTTATCCGAAGTACCTAAATAATATTATCGGCATAATAATTTTATGAATAAAGGTAAAATAAATACAAAGTATAATAAATTTCAAAGTAAATAAAAACTGAAAATGCTCTTCTTCTTAAAACAGCAACATAATATACTCAGTCAGAGCGAATTTTAATTTTTATCCCCTGAAGTGAATGTTCTAAACATTCACTTCTACATAAATAAATCGATGAGGTTAACCCACGTCCCACCATGACGTCGGCACTGCACAACTTTTTTGATAAAGAATTATTATTAAAAACATTACTTACCCAATAAGGTACCGATAACACGGTGTGAATCTGCATTTCGTCTTTCGTAAGCATCAACAATTTGAAATAAAACAACAGGATGAACCTTTACTACAAGATTGAGCGCCATGTTGAAACCAAAAGGCTGACACTGCTGACAGTGACAGCGTCTCACTTTGACATATTGTTTCTACACTTTATTTATTGTCCTTGGATACAAGTTCTTACAGTATATATATTAATAATATAGTAATAATATACACTGGAAGTGAATTTAACAAAAATTTTACTGATTTATTAAAATATGTAAAGATAAGGCAATTTCTACTACATATGGGGGCAGCAATTCCTTTATCTACTTTTATAAACACAACACGAGTATTTATGTTTTTGGGCTTGTATATACTTTCACCTCTTTTTTTAAGTAGCCTATTGTGGCCCATGGCTGGGCAAAGGCCTCCCCCACTCGCAACACTTTCCTCTAGTTCAATAGCGAACTTCATAAATTTAGTTGTCATAAAGTAGTTGCCTAGAAAGTGCTCCAACTGATGCAGCCATTAAGTGCTCCTGTGCGCAGGTGTTAGGGCACTGGAAATTACGTCAGGAAAGAAAAATAGATAAATAAATACACAATTTTTCGCACTTAAAGTGAGATCTTTAACATATAGAAGAAAAAGAACACGCAAAAAAGGGCTAATAAATAGGCTATAGTTAATAAAAAAGATGCAAGACGAAAATTATTTCTCTGATAGACAGAGAAGCACAATGTCATGGTTGTGCATACCATTATTATCAGCGTCTTCTTGAGCTCCGAAGCAGATAGCAATCCTTGCTTCAGCGAGAGCGCGACCACAGAGGACTTGGAGCTGTTCATTAGGTCTTGATGCCACCACAGCTAACACCACAAGGAAGAATGCAATTGTCAACTTCATTTTGCTGGGCTGTAAATAGAGAGAATACATGTAGATGAATAATAATGCTTTTCTCAATATTTTATTTTGTTGTATAAGTAGATTTGACATGTAACTCTCGAATCTAAATATAAGAAGCTTTATTAGTTGTTGGAGCCATATGCTTATTTTAAACCAGTAGTAGTGCCACTGTTTTAAGGACAAAGAAACATAAGTTAAAAATTCGCTTATAGCATTATTCTTATTTCCTATAAGTAAATACAAATGCATAAATTATGGCAACTAGGTTACACACATGTATTAAAGGCACCAATTGTTTAGTACATTGTTTGACTTTCTTCAACTTTTTTTATTCTAAACGAATGGAGATAAATGTGGTGGTATATTCAAATTCAAAATTCCTTTATTCACTTAGGGTTTTTTTTTTGCAAACACTTGTGAATGTCATTTTATAGCACAAATATGTATAGTTTTTTAAAAGATATTTTGGTGATAGAAAAATTCAACTTAGAGCTAAGTTTACCAGGTTTCAAACGCATCCTGCTCTGAGAAGAGCCCACAACAAACTGAGCCGGGTAATTTTTTTATTATCAACATTGAATAAAAATTCAGATTTGGTTAGAGCAATTTATTCCCAAGCATCGTTTAAATAATCATTTAAAATTTATAAGTAAACATTATATATGTATAACAAAACACATTCGTTTTGTTTCGCCGCTTATATTATATGTTAAGACTTCGCAAGTGCGATTTATCATAGAATAGCATAAAATTGTAGAATAAAAAATATACATATAGATACATTCGCACATAAGTTGTTAAAATAACTTTTATTTCGCTATTTAAAAATAACAAGTTACTAGCTGTGCCCGCCACTTCGTTCGCATAAAATCAGGTAAAAAAATTAGATTCAATATTAGCGTGATTATATATATAGCCTTCCGCGATAAATGGCCTATCTAACAAGAAAGAATTTTTCAAATATGAGCAGTAGTTCCTGAGATTATCGCGTTCAAGTAAACGAACTCTTCGGCTTTATATATTAGTATAAATTATACTCTAATGCTTAACTGAAATTTGTACAAAATGACTCAAATATTACCAAGTATAGGAGTTTAGGCCACAGGGAAGTCTCACAAACCGAACGAAACGCGACAACAATACCATCACTTGACGTGACAGCATTGCAGCCACTCTTTTTTTATAGAACAAAATACAAATGGATTATTGTCTACAGATGCCCAGAAATCAGGGCATAATCTACTCTTCGTAACTTTTTAAAACTTGAAACTTCATCACAAACTATGAAAAAATTATTTTAATGAATATTTTAATTTAAGTTAATTATAAACTGACCGAATACGTTTTCTTCTAAAGTGAGTTAATCATACAGGCAGCTTCATTTCAGCGTCCGCTATTAGCCAATCTAAGAATTATTTCAATATCTCCATTCAACTCGGAGATACAGCAATTTTTGTCTTTTTAACTAATATAAGCTTTTTTGTTAAAAAGTCGAACAAATCACTTCATTAACTCTTATGAAAATACACAATTTGTTACTAATGCCCCTTTTATCGAATTATAAGCGGAATAATGAGATGGAATATTTTCTGCGATTTTCCAAAAATCAGTTTTTTTGAGTTAGGTCACTTTATGCTTAATTATGCGATATGGCGTTCAACAGCGCTTGCAAAATTCTATGTACATACAGTATAATTGACTTTAAATGCCTATGTATTGGACTTTTTGATATATATTAACGGTATTTGCAAGCGTCTTTAGTCAGTGGTAACTGCTTGTCTTTTGGGCAGGCTTGTTTATCATCTATACTAACCATAGATAAGATTGAAGTATATAATGTAAACCTCTTTCATAGGTTATTCTGTTATGAAAAATAAAAGGATACGTCAGTGCGTATATCAAGTGTAAATTGTCTTTTCTTATTATACCTAAATAAGGTATTAATAATTAAATACTTAATAATTTGTAACGTGAAAATTAAATTATAACACAAATTGCATACGACTATATATATAATAATAAAAAATAAACTAATTTATATCAGGTAAAATACACCCATATTATTGGATTAATTGATTGCATATAATGAAAAAAAAAATACTTTAAATAATTAATCAAAGTTAAAGACAAAAATCAGTAAAATGTTAAAAAAGGAGAAAATAGATACGATACCAGAAATAAGGACACAAGTTAAAATATTTTTGTCTGTCTGTTTGTTCCGGGTAATTTACGAATCGACTGGACCGATATCGACAGGCTTTATGTTACGAGAGTAAACATGGTACTTTACTTTTAGAAAAATAAGTATGGTTTCGCACAATAAATAAAAAACCCTCAAAATTTAACAATACCTCTGAAGTCGCGGGTTACAGCTAGTCTTACATACGATTACTGTGCGACAGTATTCTTTATTAATTTCAAAGTTTCGTTCTAGCGACGATGAATTCTATATAAAGAAGCAACAGTCTTTACTACTGACTTCAATAATTGAACTGATTCAACATTAACATTCATGTAATTTATAATAATAGATAACGTCGTTATTATTTATTATAATGCTCTGAAAGAATATCACTAAATATTATCTATGCCATGTGCCTTCCTGTTTTGATTTGGTGGGATTTTTCACTGAAGTATGTTGGAGTACGTACGATATTCTTTAGGTATTATGAAAATGTTAGAGTTTTCTCATTAATAAAGAAAAAAAATATGTAAACTATAGCTATTTAGTTTCAGTATTTAATAAGTCACTTGTCTCTATCCGCATTATGAAGAAAACGAAAAATCCTTTGAACAAACATTGGTATAAACCTTTTTTCAGACCCTTCGCCAATCGCAACGTGGATCGGGAACTTTTCCTAAACTTGTTTAAACTTTTATCCTAAAAATCCTTGCAGGTAACAAAGAATAAATAAAACTAAGGTGGATTGAATAAGCAAATACTTTTTACGTTTCGATTTGAAATTCGATTGAATTACGTAAATTTACGACTGTAAGAACCAGTGAAATGCGTATAAAAAGTTTTTTTTCTGTAGTTAATTTACTATTTATGGCAATGATTTTTTTTAAAGAATATTGGGAGTACTTTTTAGGTATGTCTAATATTACCTTTTCCCCCTCCTGCTAAGCTTAAATTAAAAGCTTGTATTAAGAGTGGGTGCGACAATACCCCAACGGCGGCGGGGTTTGAACCGGGTACCTTGCGGATTTCAGTCCATACCATATACCGTTGAGTTATTGAGGCTCTATTGTAAATAAAAAGTCACAACGACTTCAAAAGTGCTTTCTAAATGTTAGAATTTCACTTTTGTCGAACTTAAAACATTTTTCACACTTTTTTAATTAAACATGAAAGTGGCCAACATGGATATTTTCTAGCCTCTACATCTAATATTTTGGGAATCTAATGTTGGGGTTCACCTCGCAGGCGGACCGACGAGAAGAGCAAATCTATAAGGAATCCTTGTAGGACTGCGGAATCCTAAAACTCAGAAGTACATCTTGTTAGAAAGTATATGGGTTTTTTTTTAATTGTAGTGACATGGCGACAATTTTTTCGGAATAATCTACTTAAATTCGAAATATATATATATATATATCGTCAACACTATTTTAGTTCTTTCAAAAATGTGGACTTAAACCATAGTTTCGAAAATGTTTTTCATAATTACATGAATCTAAGGTTTGTAAAAAACCCATGAAACTTCTAATTTTTAAGATGAATTTTTTCATTTTCGTAAAATTTCCATAATTGAAATGGTGAAATCTTAACAAACACTAGTGGCACGAAAAATAAAAATGGTTAAGAACATATCTTGACACTTATATAGAAGGGTTCCCTATTTAAGCGATAAAGGTATTGGCTACATAACCTCAAAAATTGTAGTCCGATTTCGTTCAAAATATTTTTCCTAATGAGTTTTTAGCATGTTCTATCAACATGGAAAATTTCAAGTCTCTGTTGCGAATGTTATGTTCACTATTCAGATATACATATCAGAACTATATATATATAAGTTTGCCTTGTCATGATATTAATAATATGTATGTTGTAAGTGTACTTAATAAATAAAATAAAATAAAATAAAAATAAAACATAAATCATTGACATGGTCACGTGAATATGTCGATGACGTCATGCATACATGTATTTACTCCATCGAAGGATGTCTACAGAGGTATACACTACAAAAATCTGTTGAAAAAATGAGTTTTACGACTCTACTAGCTGTTTCCCGCGTCTTCGTCCGCATAAAATGAAATTTGCGAGCGCCTTTAGATCTCCTTGATCCTATCGAAAAATCCTTTCTTAGCGGAGGTCTACTATAAACTGTTTCCTTAACAAATTACATTTTTGTACGGCCTGCGGTTTTCGAAATTTTGTGATAGGCGATTTTACGCTTTTATATATACAGGTTCTGTACCTGTAAACTGATTTGTTACTGAAAACTTAACAGGACTCCAAACTGCAACCTGACTCTACCTCAAGTAGCTACTGCAAGGATTGTAACATAGAGTTTGTATCATTGGATGCTTACAACTTACATCTTTTGACTTCGGGCAAACACAAGCACGCGCTGTGGAAAGATAACGGGTAAGTGATTACAAACAACTGGCCATTTGATTCAACCCTACGTATATAATAATTCTTTAGTACATATAAATAAAATTAAGGAGTGTGTTTGTAACATCGAAATTGTTATTTTTAATTAATTACATAATATGACTATAGATGCCGATACCTAGAACAAAAATAGAGCTTAAAACATTTTTGTCTGTCTGTTGTTCCATCGATCTGTCTGTTTGTTCCGGGTAATCTCCGAAACCGATTTGGACAGGATTTTCACTGGTAGGTGGAGCATTTCACGAGAAATAACATAGGCTTACTTTGCTTATAACTAAATAATTAGGATTTCGGTAAAAAAAAATTAAAACCTCCATAATTGTACAAAATCACTGAATTAACGCAAGGAAGTCGCGGGTTACAGGTAGTATTTTGTACGTCGAGGGAAAATAGCCTGTCCGTCCACCTGATGTACCGTCAACTAACGTTCATACACACCTGAGTACCGACAAGAAGACTCGCAGATGCTTTGCCGGCTTTTGAAGAATTTTCTTGGAGAGTTTTAAGGTGGTGGTTGGTGTTCGTGCATCGCTTCGAAAATACCGGAGCTGGCAACTGATTTCTCTGCATGTAGTTTTTTCACGCTTGTCATGGATTTTCATAAAGTATTGATTATGATTGATGATGATGATGATGATGATATTGTACGCCTGATTCTATCGATGACAGATCGACGTGCTCAATTTGCGGGTCACCTCCTAATTTGTTAGGAATTGATCGTAAAATTGCATATGCAAATAAGAAATATCATTCAGGTTGAATGTGAATTAAATATATACAGGACTATATGACACACGGACGTCTGTTCCTAAGGTAGACAACTTAATGCCTGTGTTATAGATAACAACCGCCTGTTATACACAAATATTCTTTTTTTTTAGAAATATATAAATACATACATATAGATAATACACCCAGACTCGAGGTGGGAATCGAACCCACGTCCCCCGGAGCAGAAAGCACGGTCACTGTCCACTGCACCAACGGGCCAGCCTGTGTATATATATTATGCATACAACCCTGCTCCTTGAATCACTCTGTTTATTGGTGAAAACCGCAATAAAATTGCATTTGCGCAGAATAAAATCTCGCGGGTGCGTTGCCGCTATTGAAGAAATAAGTATGCTCCTGGGGGTACCTTAATTCGTATCATTTTTTTTTGTTTCGATTAACTTCAAACGCATACTCACAGTTCAGATCTCGCATCAACTGCAGCGTGACGTCATTGATGCCCATGACGTCATTCAGACTGGAACTCTCTGCAAACTTTGGTGTATACGTCACTGGAAAGGAGATTAACTTAAAATCATGTTTTTTTTAATATTTATAACACGGTAAAATTATTAAAATTAATCAAGATTACCCGCCAGGTTTAGAGCACTCTGCAAACCCTCGCTATCGTTTCTCTGCAACCCAATCGCTCTCAGGGCCACTACTTTTTGGCGCAACCACTTCAGCGTTTGACTCTCGAAGAGGCCGCTGGAAGATCTGTTAAAAGTCAAAGTCAAAATTTCTGTAAAATATCTTCTTTCAAAGGATGTCTTGGTCCTTCTAGCCGGATTACTCACACGATACTCCTGCAACAGTCCAGCGCTTGCGCGTGAAGCCCCATCTCGTTCGCACGCACGCACCACGCCCACTCGTGGGAGCGAGACAGCTTGTCGATACGTTCGTCCGAATCTTTGTTGAGCGTTTGCAAGAAAGTAGTCCTGGAATTATTCGTTTTTACTTTATGAAGATCCATACATATGGAGTGGGAATAATTTTTGTTTTCTTTCAACCCCATCTTGTGTATCATAGCTCTTTTCCAATAAAGGCAAGGTTTTATATACAACCTTTTTATTATTGGTACCATTTTCGAGGAAAATTACTTTGAGCGAGCGAAATTTGACAACAGCTTTTGAATTTACTCAACTAATGGCTTTGTCGCGTATGAAAGTCAAAGTCAATAATGTTTTATTCATGTATCATATACACTTTACAGTACTCATGAACGTCACGTGTGTTATTATTATTTTCTAAATAATTATTTTAATTAAATTAAAAAAAATTAAATTTCGTGATAACGTTTGAATTCGTGGCTTTTAATTTTACGAATTAAAAGCCAAGTTCACAAGGGGTCCGACGCTGCGCTGAGAATATCAGATACGGAACCCTTCTATATAAACGTGTCTAGACACGCTCCTGACCACTATTATTTTGATTTACATTTAAATCCACCTTCAAATTAAAATTACAAATAATTATTCATTTAAATTAATTTATTGTAATCCATCATATATATTCCTGCGTAAATATAACATAACAATAAAAAAGCGCGGGCTTCTGCTACTTGAAATTAATTGACGGATTCGAATCCGGTTGAAGGACTCCAAATGGTCAGGTACATGGGAATACCTTTTATAACGTTTGTAATATTATCGCATTTCTCGCAATCTTTTCGGTGTGCTGAAGTCGGTACCAAGCCAAATAGGTTCTCCGCTAAATTGATGCAGATGGCATCGTCGGCAATGTCGAAAATTACCCGTAACAAACAAACAGATTGCTACGGGTAATTTTCGAAAACATTGGAAAAGGTAAATAATATTATAGGATAATAGAATGTAGTAAATAGAAATTTATGCCAGCCCCGTTCGGGCAGTACAGCGTTCTTCGAGTCCGCTAGCACTGAGCAATGATGTAAATACACTTAATAAAATTGGCTCGGAAACGGATATTAACATATTGAAGGTAACTTCTGTAGCTAAATTTAGTGTTAAACAGCAGATTTAAATAGATTAAAGTTAAGAGGAGGTCGTACTTTAAAGTGTCGGCATTTGAGTCGATCACTCGGCTAAGTAGTTCTTACTGCGGCCGGGTGGTAAATTGGTGACCCATTCTAGAACTAGTTTATATTTGATATCCGACCTCCTAAATGTTTCGGAAAGTACATAAAAAAGTGGGATCAATGTCTCTTTGTGATATTAGTCGTAATGTTGAACAGATCATGGGGGTTCCGAGGATAATGTCAGACGGAAGTCGGTGATCTTAATTCGCCCCACAGCCACATCCTCTGCAATGAAGGGGACCCTGGTACTAGACCAGGATAAAGCTTGGAACAAGAAGATTTAAATAGATTAAGGCTTTATTTTTTACAATTTTTTACACGTAACAGGGTCAATAGAGCTGGCGGTGTACCTGTCTGTAATAATCCAATAGGAGGAAAAAGAAGACTTCTATGGTAATAATTACTTCACTACCTTTTCTACGGCAAACATTCAACATTTTCTCGTTGTATAGATCGACCCTAACGCAATGGTGTGAACTCGGGAACCTCATCCTACTAATATTATAAACGCGAAAGTTTGTACACATGTATGGATGTATGTTTGACACTCTATCACGGAAAAACTACTGAATGGATTTTAATAAAACTTTACGACAATATAGTTTATACATCAGAATAACACATAGGCTATAAATTATAAAGACATTGTGTGAATTCTCCAACATTATATAATAAATGTCAAGTAAGTAGGAGAAAATTTTGCCATCTGCGAGCTATTCTGGCGTGAGCTGCAAAGGCGGTTAAAGTTACATGTATATAGTGTAGGAAGGAAATGTTTATCTTAAATAGATATACCAAAAAGCCCGCGACAGGCAGATGTCCATGGGCAACGGTAGGCACTTCGGTGCCTACTGCCTGCTCGTCTGCCCCCTTGTAACATAAAAAAAAATACCCCAAATACAATACGAAACATAATATATATACGCATATCTTTATTTGTAATATACATCAGACTCATCATACTAAAACGTAATCTCTGTCTACCGCACATTAGCGAATGGAACGGCCCTCCCTGATGGGAGACTAATAAATTCCCACAGCTGGCCCGTGATCAATCAGCAGATAGCCGAAACAAATTAGCCAAATGGAAATGTTACTCTAACGTTGAAATATCACGTCACATTTTTAAGATAGAACCTGTCAAAGAACTTGTGAGTGCCAGGAAGTTCAGCACTTGATGAATAAACAAAACATCTCTTGAATTTTAGCCTGAAGTTCGGCATTTCATAACAACTTAAAAACCTTAATTACTTAACCGATTATTATGACTGTTTTTTGCATGATAATAGAGTGCAGCAAAAGGTGTCATAAAAATAAAAATCTACGTTTTAGCGAGCGAAACCCCATACAAAACCTATACATAGTAGCTATATATTAATACGTGAAGCAAAAAGTTTTGGTACCATTTTAAGAAAATTGGGCATACGGAGGGGTATGAAATTTGGCACAATTATACCTTATATAGAGGAGGGTGGACGTATGCTAATATTTTTATAAAATGTGCATTATAAATAAATTAATTTTTTAAAATAAAACCACACGCGCACCAATGAAAAGCGATTTACACGTACATACATTTTACTATGCGATGTCGTTGTACAAGTCAATAAAATTCTCTTTATTGATCTCTGAATCCGCTTCATTCGAAAATGACATAAAATATGATCGTCTTTGAATTAATAACAAAATGTTATTTAATATTCATGAAAAATAATTATAATAAATGAAAATATATATTAATATTAACCCCCGACGCAAAAAGATGGGTGTTATGTGTTTGACGTGTCTGTCTGTATGTGTGTCTGTCTTAGTTTTTTTGTGTTAAATGTGACTTATGTGCGAGTGTACTTAGACACGTTTGATAAAAATCGGTTGAGGGGGGGGGGGGGGAAACTGGGGAACTCAAATAAACCATAGGAAGCGAATAACGAATACATATACGAGTGGGGTATAAGATGAAAAGGTTGGATTTGTATATTACAAAATTGGGTATTTGAAGGGGGGGTTATGGCGTAGGGGATTAATTTACTGAATTCAACGGACATACCCGAATGGAGTATCGGCGGTTTTTCAAATTTCGAATTTAATGTTGTATATTAATAGTTGTATATCATTTATATGGACAAACATTTTGCGTAATAAATCGTAGTCACACAAAGTACCAAAAAGATGAAGCTAAGTACCAAGAATACTTAATTATTCAATTAGAGGTAGCGTCATGCTTGTAGCCGAATTGGGCCGGCGCGTAGTCTAATAGAAAGGTAGCGTATTGTAATGTATATTGTTTACATCCATACCGGAGCCAGGCATAGTTTCATTTGAATGATCATTTCAATGATCATGTAGTGTGGCCGGGGACTTTGTGTAGCTGCGCAAAGTTTTCTAAAACTTTGTAGACTTCAAGGACAAAAATCTACAAACACTTTGAGCTGCATGTTCAGGTATATTACGTACTCGTATGTGTTTGTCTATGGCTCAGACATTCAAAGCTGTTTATGGGCAAGTTAAGGACTAGTTTCTGTTAGAGCATTTTAGGCTTAAGTGGGAAACAGTTAAGATACGTGGTGGCGGTTTTAACGGGTCACTCGGGAACGAGGGCGATTCTGTTGCGAATGACATTAAGTGACATTGCAATTTGAAGGGCGTGCTATAAAGAAACAGAAACGAGGGGCAATTGTATGAATGCGATGGGCTGGCTAGAATGAGAATGAGTCTCTTCTGAGTGGCTAATCCAAGGTCGGAACACAATGGTTCCTTCAGGACGTAGGCGATCCTAGAACTGTACTCGTGTGGATAGTTGATGCTGCGGGGACAAGAGACGGGCCGTGTATAAAAGATTCAGCCGGGTCGACGTGAATCCACATTGCGGGTCCCATCAAAAAAAAAAAAATTGTCTATTATTGTAAAGGAATATTTTATTATATTCACCGACTTTAGACACGCAAACGATTTTAAATTACGCACATATTAAGAATATATATAATGTTCTTAATACGTGCGTAATAAGTATAGTACATAATTATGTACTATACCTTTGTAAATAGGCATGTGAAGAAATAAGATTATTTAAATTAAGTTACGAGTAAGCAATATGGTAACGTTAATAAACCCAAGTAAACATAACTCCAAATATATCTTCGTGTATGAAAGATTGCGAATGGCAAATATCGTGTGCAAATACAAACAATTCTTTATCGATGGCTATGAGGGTTTTTGACTTCGCAAATATGCGAGATACATTAATAATGGTTTCCGTTCGTTCGTTATTACGAATCACATTAAAAATAAGGATTTTAAAAAATCACAAAGCTTAAAATCTATATATCGATGGCTTCCACGTAAGTTTTCGTAACCTCAGCCTCTTAAATTATTATTAATTTAATTAATTAGAGGTAGGGCCTCGCTTGCAACAGGCAATCCAATTTTATTTATATGTATAGATATTCTATGCTAGGCAAATCATTGATTGAGAATGAATAAAATATGAAATCCGTCCGTGCGTGACTGTAGTATCCGAATCCTTTTTCTCCTCCCCATCTACCTTTATATCCTTTTTCTTCATTCCTTTTCCTTACTCCTGCCTTTCTAATTAGAGGTAGCGCCACGCTTGTAGCCGAATTGGGCCGGCGCGTCCGGGTACCAGTACCTCTTTCTCAGATGAGATCGGCGTGAAGTGGCGGCATCATGAATAGTCTTGCAAAGTTTTTTATAGATGTTACCCGCGCCAACGTTCGCGTAAAATTAGGCGAAATTTTAATAGATTCAATTTGTTGTTCAATGTGTATTGTTGTTCGTCCGCCATTAATAAGGAAGCCTATATAAAATAAGCTATCCACCACTGAAAGATACATCAAAATAGGCTTTGCCGTTTCGAAGATCACCCATAAAATAAAATAGACGGGCATAAAGTGTTAAATTGTTTTTTTTTGTTTGTTGCATACGGTACAAACAAAGATAAAAGTTTTGAGCCCCCTTAGATCTTCATAACGGGTACGTCCAGCGGTTTTCGACATTTTGTGTTAGGTGACCTTTCCCTTTTATATATAAAGAAGTAATTTTTTAGTAATATCTAATGAGTAGCTTTATACGATTTTCTGTTCATATTCAAATTTTTACAATTAATCTTCAAACTTAGGACGATGGCTTTGTAAATTCATTTGTATAATTATGTAAATTTTTATGTCCAAATATAGTTTTATTTTTATTGTTATTTCGTCCTGCATAATGTCTATTTAATTTTTCGCCTTGAACTGCCATCGATGAGCCAAAGGTCGATGACTGTTGTATATTTACAAAAAGTTCCTCACACGTTTTGTACGACACGAAAGGGAAAAAAGGTGTCATTAGGTTAATTGTAAGCTATTGTATTTGTAATCCTGGTACCTGTAAAATTGAAGACCCATTTTGGCCGCAGCTTGAACGTCTTCCCTCCATAAGTGATACGAGTCCGCTGCGATGTCACCTGTTATATTGTCTTTAATGGGGCTCGGGAACGTGCGAGCATATCGGTCCCAAATTGACAGACCTTTACCTAATAACATAGAAAATGTTTTAATTGTAACAGTACATTAACTATCTGAGTGCAACCTTCCAGTTCACAGACGCGGTAGTATACCAAATAACCAGTTTCTTTCTTCGAGTTTAGACTTGTGTGGGGAATAATCTTTTACAAGGAGTTAACTTTGTATTTCCTCCTTTTTCTATTAACGGAAGCTACTTGCAAATCACATTTTTTAATTAATATCTTTTATTCTTTAAATTTGCTATTGTTACGAACAAATGCGTTATTTATTAATTTAAAAATTCTCTTTGGAAATATAATTTCTGAGGTAAATTATGATTTTATTAAAGTAAATAGTTAGTAGTCAAGACAGACTGAAAAATATCGCGTAATAATGACTACACAATGCAATGGAAAAACATGGTGCAATAAAAATTAAACTCGCTCAAATTTTCGTTCGATCATTGCACAATCTTCAATATTAATTCTATGCGTTTGAGCATTGCACAATATGTGACATTGCGCAAGATTATTGACCGTTTACATATAATTGATAGAATCAGGCGTTACTTTGCGGAAATCCATGACATGCATGAGAAACTAAACTACTTTGCTTCACGTCAAATTTTTCATGCAAATCGCGAACCCCGCCCGTTCTTATGATAATGTGTTCTGATCAAATACACCCACGAGACCATTATTATGTACATATTTTGAATGATTTGATAAACGATCGTTCATATAACGTTTACGTAAACAAGCATTATGATTATAATAAATAATAAGATAACTATTTATTTATTTATTTTTTTATTAGAATTACCAACAAAAACTTATAATAGCACATATACAGACTATATATAACTATTCCGCGTTATAAACGTTTTATAGAGTGTATAGTGTAAAAAAGCACGCCCCTCCACTAAAATCTTTTAAAGTGTGAAAATAAATAATAATTTATTTATTTAATTTACTTTTATTGCTACGTACTTTTTCTTTTTATTTAACTTTTGCCTTTTTTGGCGCAGCTTTCGTGACGTCACACTAAAGGTCATGCTCGAAAAGCAGCGCTGCAGTGTAGACCATACGCTGCAGCATTTATGCTGAAGCATAGACCTTTTTGGTACAGTGGATCCTACACGCAAAATCCTTAATTTCTAGTCTCTTTTTATTTGTTTTTTTTTTATTTATAATATTAGTCCATATGTAATTAAATTTAGTTATATAGATTTGTAAGTTTTTAGATTATTTATTTTTAGTTTATTAATGTCTGTGTTAGGGTTACTTACCAAATAAGTAGTTTATTATTATTATTATTTTATTGCTATACTTGCTTGTTGTCTGCAGCGATTTTGTTGTAAACTCAAACACAAGCACGCATTGCTAAGTTAACTAATCTCGCCTTCGGTTTAGCGGTTTGGAGGGGCGTGCATTTTTTGACTGAACGCTCTTTACAATTTATTTTTATATTTTATACAAATTTTGCCACGCGCCTTTATACAGGTTCAATGATTTTGTTCAATTTTGAGACTGAGAATATAAAATTGAAATAATTTTAGTTATATGTTATTATACTAGCGAAATCGGCCGATGACATTTTGAATTTTGTAGAATTTGTAGAATTTTTGTAGAATTTGTAGAATTTTTGTAGAATTTTGTAGAAGATGGTAAAGTAGAGATGGCGAACAATCCTTGTAAAGACATATTTATATTGATTTTTAAATCCTTTCCGGTCTTCTGATAATAGCTAAAAAAAATGTCCAAATCTTGATTTCTTGAAGGCTATATATTTCGTATTTACATCTTCTTATACCTAGTTATCCCGGTCTGGTGACAGGGTACGTTCAAATTGTAGACGATGTGGCTGTGGGGCGGGTTAATATGACCGTCTGAATTCACTCTGGAACCCCCATAATTTTTGCTATCTCACGAACAATATTAATCAAAGGCATAGTGGACCCACTGTTTTACGGTCCTCCGAAAGAATTCGGATATTCGAAAACCAGTGTCAGAATGGGTTACCCATCTATCGCCCAGTAGTTGTAAGAACTGCTTGACCTAGCGACCGACTCAAACTGTTCGGCCACTAATTTAGCTACAACTAATATAGGAATAAATAATAAATGACAAGAAATATATAACTCCGCCTCCGTGATATACTAAGACCTTTTTGGCAGTTGCGGAGCCGCCATCTTGGTTATCCTAAGAATGCCCCTAATGAGCACCCTTGTCCCTTCGTCCTTTGAGATTTGTTACTTACTCTCCTGCGAAATTCTCTTAATCCTGTTTGAATAATTTGCTCACGACACGGAACGGACGAATTTTTGGTATGAAATCAAAGTCAAAATTGCTTTATTTTGGCTGTTTTTTTGGAACTTATGAATTTAATTACAGGGCAACCTCCATATCACGAAACTCAGGGAGATTAAAAAATATTCGTTATAGCGCGTATTTTGTTACATTGAGGTTTGTTGTAAAGAGGTTGGATTGAACTACGATTCGTTTTAATAAGACAAACATGTCTGAACCCGTCGAAACAGGAATGACAATTAAGTGAAAATAGATAGGATATGTAAAGGTTATAGGTTGAAAAACTTTATATGTGATCTTCTACATTCGTTACAAAGAGAATTAAAATCCTAAATCTAATATATTTTAAAAGTAAAGAAAGGTACAGACAGTTCTTGGAGATTTTGGAAAAAACGTTAAATCAACCAATTAGTTATATGGAGGCTCGTTATATAGGTTTCAGTGCAATGTATAATAATTACATCCATTTTAATTTAGATCAAGAAGTTACAATAGTTCTCAATAAGCCAAGACTGTTTACTGTGATATTAATTAGGTAAATTTTAGATATATTTCGTAAACTAATACAAGTAACTTGATTTAAAATAGCGAGTTAATAATTTCTCATACGTACATAAAGAGAACTCTTAAGAATTTTTTTCTAATGCCTCAGCCAGACATAGCTCAAAGTGTTTGTACATTTTTGTCCTTGAAGACTACAAAGTTCTATAAAACTTTACGCAGGTATACAAAGTCCCCGGCCAAACTACATGATTCAAATGAAGCTATGTCTGGCTCCGGCATAATAGAGATCTTTTAACAATTCGTAAAGGATTTTTGCTGGTAATCCCTTCGTTTTACTGAGAATAATTTCGAAAATACTAAAATATTTATTTTCGAAAACGTAACAACGAAATGTTATTTTTATTTTGTCTTAAAAGGTATTAAAAAGGATAAGAATAAGCTAAGACAGGCGTATCTTTTAATATAATCTGATCCGTCATATCGTACCGTCGATCCATCGTGGGATATCAAATCAAAACATTGTTCAAGCAGCGAGAATTTTTTAATGAGCCAGCGGGATAATTACATCCCGAAAAGAATCGCAAGGGACACGGACTTATAAATAATTCGGTTCAAGTGCGAGCTTTGTAAGAGGAAGGATCTTTGGCCATTCTAACGATGTTTACATACCACCGAAAGATGTTCGACATTTTCATCCGACTTCTAAAAAGAAGGTTCTCTATTTGACTGTATTTTTTTTATGTTACCTCAGAACTTTCCAGTGGGTGAACCGATTTTGATCATTCTATTTACATTTGAAAGCTGGTGCTTCATGTATAGTCCCATTTCTATTTGGTCCGCTTCTGACAATTTGAAGTCGGTTTTAAAGAAAGAAAGATTATTGATGACTAGTACTTCCTGCTACTTCCACCGCGCGTTCAATGAATTTTATTAAATTTCGCGGGTTTTTATTTTTTTGCGGATCCCTACTAATTTTAGTGAAAATAAACTAACCCAAGTTATTCTCTCCCGACGAATAAATTTCAACGAAGATTGAGCGATTCCGAATGACCAAATCTAGCCCAGACGTAGACGTAGGTATACGTTCGACCGCTTCAAAGGAAGATGTACTATCTTCCTTTGAAGCGGTCGAATGTATACCTGATGCCCTCCTCGTAGTATCCACGTGAAGAAAGGTCGCAATTTTCGGGCATTTGCAGAGAGGATTCCACCATAAGTTCCATAGGGTAATCCTGGAAAGAAATTTCTCGTAAAACGTACTTGGAAGAAGTGGTTTGAGGATAAAAAGGAGTGAACTGGACTTAGCTACTTTCAATTACAGAGAATTGCTGTTGACCTTACAAGTTTTCATCAGCCGGTGATGGTGATGATGATGATGAACTAAACGTATTCCTTTTTAACGAGGTCTACAGGGCTGCGAGCTCCTTAAAGGGAACTCGCGAGGTTCATGGACAAATAGACAATCAGAAGGTATTTGTTTTTTCCACTGTTGGTAGCTACCAATATAGCGGACGCTAAAACTCCCTAAGGCCTTCGTTACACGCGAATTTGTACAAATTGGCCGAGATAAAACAACCATTGGAAGCCCGTCGCCCATTTCAGCAGACCGTCCGTTACATTTATCGTCCCTATAATAAAATTTATCTCTCGCAAGCGGTATTCATGACTTGTTCGGATCTTCACAGGGTTAGTATACTCGGCGAGCAATTTTGATTGTACCGCATTGGGTTTAGCGTTATTATATTCTTTGTACCACGCCTAGGGTATTTCTTTATTAGTGCCAAAATAGTGGTTTTTTAGGTTGACGACTTCAGAGGAGTAGCAGGAGGTAGCTGAATTCTGAATTGTATGTGATAGGAGAGAGTGGCATTAACGAAGGGAGACCTATGCACATCAGTGGCTGATAATAGTAGCAGAAGCAATGGTTCAAAAAAGCAAACTTCAAAAAAACACCAGACTTAATCATTTTTTTTTGCAAAAATCCGCATATCTTCCAGAGATTCTGCGACCATAATAAAGGTCCAAAATTCAGGATCCAAGGCGCCTTACTAATCACACTTTCGACCAAACAAACGGACTTTCTATCCTTACTGCTCAAGGTATGTTCCAAGAGACTCTGTTCCCCATTAGATCCAGTACAGACTGATAGACGTAGTGTTCCCAACTCCTAATTAGTGTACCGATAACATCCTAATAACATTAGGGGAGCGCAATAAGAGAATCGGTCGCCAAGGCAGCTAACGAGCCGAACAACAGTATTATCGGTAGATCTGGTGGCTGGGCGCGGATGATACGATCTGCCACAATTGTGTCGCCTTCGATGCCCACGTGGAGCCCTGCCTGCTCTGCTAGCTGATCATATCAGCCATCCGGCGTATTGTGTGCCGTTTTAAAGCCGTGTCAGATTCGTGTTGTATTGGAGAATATTTTCGTTAAAAAAAAAAGAGTGCTAGAAATGCTTTTGATGTTTGTGTGATATCTATATCTAACTAGAGGTAGCGTCATGCTTGCAGTCTTTTTGGTTGGACCGGCGTGTCCGGGTACCAGAACCTCTTTCTCATATAAGATCGGCGTAAAGAGGCGGCAATGCTGTCACTTCAAGTGACGGTATTGTTGTCGAGTTTCGTTCGGTTTGTGAGAGTTCCCGTTGGCCTAAATCTTTCTTTAAAGAGCAGCAACGCATATGCGTGGCTTCCGGTGGTGCAGATGTCTATCGCATCGGCATCGGTAGTCAGTTAGGTGATGAACAATGCTGTCACGGCAAGTGATTGTTTTGTTGTCGCGTTTCGTACGGTATGTTAGAGTTCTCGGTAGACCTCTTCATTACAGGCCGGCAAGGCATTTGCTAGCTTTCTGGTGGTGCAGATGTCCATGGGCGTCGGTAATTACTTATGTCAGCCGCCGGCTCATTTACCCCTGGTTACGTTAAAAAAATAAATTATTTTTCCTCCTTCCCTAAATCGGAGGGATAGAGAAGAGGGGAGGAGATAAATACTACTAAGGTTTAATGAAATTCAGCACCATCGTTAAAGATATATCTTCAAAATGACGTAAACAGTAGAAAACTATATAAACAGTATAAACGCTTTAAACGTCAGACGTTGTGTAGAAAAGTTACGAAGCTTCTATTTAAGTCGCCACACTGGACTGTTCAGCAATATTTGTCCAGCAAAATTCTATGTGCATTGTCCTCCGCATACTTTGTTGAGAAGCCAATAAATCATTAAAAGACCTAGCGGTATTTTCATTCGTTATGTACCATAGAGGGCCACAAGATATATCTACGTAATAAATCTAATTACGACATTATTGTGCATATCTCAAAATATTCACTTTTCGTCTTTCTAGCGTTGGTGTAGTACCAGGGTCCGCTTAGATTGCAGAAAAAAAAACTGTTATATTTAAATTTAAAAGACGAATTATTGGCGTCCCTAATATAAAGGAAGCTACTCTACACAATATATAAGTATAGAGCAGTATCTTGGCGGAAGGGAGTTGCAGACTGGTTGGCGCCCGACATTTTGTCGCCGAGGGTGCCAAACTGTAGGGGGAGGAATAGCAGATACTTTAACAAAATGTGCAGACATTCCGTACCCTTTACACCGATAAGAATAGTGCATGCACTTTATTGAATTCCATTTTTAGGGTTCCGTACAAAGAAGCCTTAAAATATCGCTCTCTTTATATCTATATTCGTCTGTCCGCCCGCTAGTTGACCCCCTGATGTAGAGACTTGAAATTTTTATGTGATAGGACATGTTAAAAACCCATAAGGAAATTTTTATTTGACTCAAATAACTTTTGAAGTTATTGAACAATTACCTTTATCGTGTATTAGATACGGAACCCTTCTGTATAAGCGTGTTTTGACACGCTCTTGGCTACTTTTATCATTTTCTTGTTGTACCCGCGACTTTGTTCTCGTATAATTAGTATAAAAAAGGTTCAATTTTAGCGTGATTATATATAGTCTATAACCTTCCTCAATAAATCAGCTTTCTAACACTGAATTAATTTTTCAAATCGGACCAGTTGTTCCTGAGATAAGAGCATTCATGCAAACAAACAAACTCTTCGTCTCTATATGTTAGTATAGATGGGAAGCACTCTATCTTTCTCTTAATTAAACAGCAATGACCAGATGCCATGTAACTTTATAAAATTGACTTAATATATAGGTTCCCCAAGGTCCCAGTCAAAGACCATCTAACGTCCACCGTGACGAAGCATTATTACATGCAAACGTTAGTTCCCCCGATTTCTTTATTCAGTGTATATACCCATCTCACTGGGTGCAGACTATAATGCGCTTGCCAACTATAAAGCTTTATAAAATGGACTAACCACACTCGATCGTTAGTTCTCCCGATCTCTTTATTCAGTGTATGTATATACTCATCTCACTGGATGCAAACTATAACGCGCTTGCCGTTACGAGAAGTCAAAACTTTTATAGCTATAAAGCTTTATAAAATTGACCTACTACACTCGATCGTTAGTTCCCCTGAACTGTTTATTCAGTGTCTATACGCATCTCGCGGGACGTAGACTGAATGGCGCCTGGCTACATGGCGCCAAGGGGACTAAATCGACGAACTTGACTGTAACTGAATGACTGGCCCTCACCTACCTTCCGTCACCCTACCTTCTGCTCCGAGGGTTGTGGGTTTGATTCCCACCTCGAACCTGGTTGTATTATCATATGTATGTATTTATATATTTCTAAAAAAAATATTTGTGTATAACAGGCGTCTGTTACCTATAACACAGGCATAAAGTTGTCTACCTTAGGAACAGACGTCCGTGTGTCATATAGTCCATACACCCAGACTCGAGGCGGGAATCGAACCCACGACCCCCGGAGCGGAAGGCACGGTCACCAACGGGCCAGTCGATGATTTGGTAGAGTCCGTAGAAAGAGCAGCTTTGTACGGCTATTATTGTCGTATCGTTTGTTAATAATGGAACTAAACTCCATAGAAAGCTCGGTCAGCAACGACGGAAGCAAACTTCAATAGCCTTTTACGCCCACTACGCTCATCAACTGTTAAATGGTGCTTATAGCTCGCGGCGCTGTCTGAACCAATTCAAATGTATGTCGAATAGGTACTAGGTATTGTTAGACATAAGACCGTGGCTCTCAAGTTTTCTTACCGACTTTTTCGTAACTATACCGCGGATTCCAAAAAACAATGTGGTCTTTGCTAATAACTTTGTAATACAATATGTTTTTTTTTGTAATGGGGATCCATGAACGTAAGATATTTCTTACATCGAATACTTATATAGTCTTTAAATAATATATTATATTTCGATGACGCAAATTTTTAAAGCTCGGAAAGTTCAAAACAAAAAAGATTGGATGTTACAGGCTTAGGAAGGATATTGGGAAGGAATGAAGGGAAATTGAGGATGTTAGGGAGGAAGGGAAAGAAATTGAGGTCATTGGGGAGATAGGGAAGGAAATTGAGGACATTAGGAAGTTAAGGAAGGAAGTTGAGAATATTGGGAAGGAAGGGAAGGAGGTTTAGGACATTGGGGAGGAAGGGAATGACATTGAGATAATTGGGGAGGAAAGGAAAAAAATTGAGGACATTGGGAGGAAGGTATGTAAATTGAGGATATTGTAGAGATCTTTGCCTAGTTGTAAGGGAAAACAGTTAATTTAAAATATTAATATAATACATTTCAATTTTTAGAACGTGATACGAAGAACGTACCTTTCATATGACCTTTTTTATATGATCTATAAATGCGTCAAGACCAAAATCACCAGACCAACCATACGTGCAAGATCACGACCTTGAACTTACAGCCCGTTCAAGTGCGTGGTACACCAAAGCCGATTCAGGGGCCCCGATCTTTGAATTGGTTAATGCGCCAATTTGACAATCTTCCTCGGTGTTTCTGTCACTTAAATTGATTTACTACCTTCATTATTCGCGTTGGCAACGACTGAATTACTGACGTCTAAAGAATGAATCAAAGAGACGAGGAAGTTTCGCAGCAAATATTGTTCAGAGGGCTTAGCACGAACTTTTCGAACCGGAGTAACTCGACGAGACGACTCTACTTAGGATGAAAATGTTCGTATTAGGCCCACAGCGGACCATTCTTAGCGTTAACGCGAGCTGCAATGACTATGTGGGGGGAGGCACACCAAGGTGGGAGGCTTTGCGGCGAGGAATGAAAGGTGGGAGCGAAGGTCGATATGCTCAACCACCGTAAAGGAAGATCTTCGAATCCGGGCTTGTTGGCTCATGTGGCAGAGTACCCAAAATGCTAGCAGTTATGTACCTATTAAACATAATTGCGAGTATTAAAAATACAACAATTATATAATTGATTTCTTGGCCTAATCTACCAATTGTCATATGATTTCGATTTCGATTGTCATATAATCACCGATTGTCATATGATTTCAAGAATAAGGTGACTTTCCCGAGAAATAGGAAAATAATTTTTATGCAATTGAATTGAAATATTATTGTCGCGGTTAAAGCCGCAGGCAGGAGCTGGTATGATAATACTTTCTTATATACATTCGACATTAAATTCGTGCATATAAAATTCCTCATCGTTCTAAGAAATATCAGTCACTGGGTAAATTACAAGGAATATTATCGTAATAGTAAATAAATAATAAGAAACAAATATAAACAGGAGGAAAGAAAATGAAATTTGGCACGCAAATCGTTTAAAGTTGGTAGAATAAGTAAATAAACATATCCAGGACTATATGACACACGGGGGCCTGTTCCTAAGGTAGACAACTTAATGCCTGTGTTATAGGTAGCAGATGCCTGTTATACACAAATATATTTTTTGTAGAAATATATAAATACATACATATAGATAATACACCTAGACTCGAGGCGAGAATCGAACCCACGACCTCCGGAGCGGAAGGCGGGGTCTCTGCCCACGGCGCCAACGAGCCAGTCATATTAGAGATATACATATATGGATATAGAATAAAAAAAAATCAAAATTTACACAAAAATGCGTTTAACAATATCCGTAACATATAATGAGCAGATTCAAAGCACAGTTATATAGCCATTAGAGCCACATCATTAGAAATTTCTACAAACGCAATAATTGGTTATTTAACGCGAAACGTTTTATGCCTCTTCATAAATCTGTATGCTTCCGGTGCATTATTAAATGCTTTTATACTCCAAGAGCCGACCGTTGTTCCTGAGCCGTCCGTAATTTACGTCACATGTTAAAGAGGGATCACTAAAAGATGACGATGTATGACAACGCTGTGACGTGAATTGTCTAAATTAAAACCCTAAAAAGATTGAAAAAAAAATGGAAACTGCAGTTTTCTTTTCATTATTTTTAATATATGCACAAAATTGACTAATATTTGATGTCACACCAAGTTTCGAAAATGTCACAACCTGTGACAAGGACAGGACGTAACGTACGGATGACAACTTATTTTACTAATAGCAGATTTCACAACGTCGCCAAGCAATTGTTGATATCCAAAGAGCAATAAACTCCAGATGTGACAAATGGTGTTTTATGCGATATATATCAGTTGCAGGCGTTTGAGGTCCAAATTAAAATGGATTTATTCGGCTTCTTGACAAATATTGTTTTTTTATTTAGAAATAAATATGCTATTTCTTGTAAGTCTCTAAGACCAAAAATACTGGAGTTGGCAAATGGATCTCTTTTGCTTGAACGCGCTAATCTCGGGAACTACTGGTCCGATTTGAAACATTATTTCAGTGTTAGATAGCCCATTTATCTAGGAAGGTTATAGGCAATATATCATCACGCTAAAATTGAATATATTTTTTTTTACCACAATTTCACGACATTGCGGCAGGCCAAGAATGGGATGGAGGAACGACATGGATCGTTACAATAGACATTGGCGACGCATAGCCTTAAACATAACCTTATGGAAAGAGGGTAGGGAGCCTTTGCCCTGTAGTGGGACAAAATAGGCTCTAAATAATAATAATAATTTCACGCGTATTCGCACTCAGAGCTAGCGTATTATAAAGGGGTAAAATTTGGGAGTTTATATGTTCCGGGTAATGTTCAATTCTACTGAACTGATTTTGAAATTTCCTTTATTGTTATAAAGGATTATTATCCTAGTGCTATTAGCTTTTTAGGGTTCCGTCGTACTACAAGGAGCCTTTATAATTTCGCTCTGTCCGTTCGTCTGTCTGTCCGCCCCCCAGCTCCCCACCCCACCTTTTCCAAACTATTAGACGGAGATACTTGAAATTTTCCATATTGTTAGAACATGCCAAAAACTCATTAAGAGAATTATTTTAAACGAAATCGGACGACAACTTTTGAAGTTATTTCACAAATACGTTTATAGCGTATCAGATACGGAAGCCCTTCTATATAAGCGTGTCTTGTCACGCTCTTGGCCATTTTTATTATTTGGGTAATTATAACTATCAATTTTACCCGTGCAAAGCCGGGGCGGGTGGCCAGTTTGTAACAAAGTTGGGTGATCATGTGAAACAGATTTACCTGTAGCATTGTATCTCAGGTCACGTGCCAGGGCACCTTCGGGGACGCATCACGCGCGCCTCTTCCGCTGCCGTTCCCCGCGTCAGCATGACATATGTCTGTGGGAGTCCCGGTTGAGGAATTTTTAAGTGACCATAGACACGTATGTAAATATCAGTTGCACAATGTTTGTCATACAAATACGTACGGTTTCAGTTTTTGAACAAAATCAAAATTTTCAAAGTCAAACATTTTCTATTCTAATTTGATTTTTATAAGAAGAAAGAAAGAAAGAAAACGCTGTATATTCACACATACAGTTATCATATTTATATTAATATATAAAACTGAAGAGTTTGTATGTTTACTTGAACGCTCTAATCTCAGGAACTACTGGTTCGATTTGAAAAATTCTTTAAGTGTTATTTAGCCAATTTATCGAGGAAGGCTATATATAGACTATATATCATCAGGCTAACATTTTTCACATAATTTTACGCAGACAATGTCGCGGTTAACAACTAGTCATGTAAAAAAGAAAATCTTACTTATTAGTTTTCACTCATCCCCTTTTCGTTGCGAAATAGCATCTGCAAAGCATATATCGATACCTCTCACGTAAATTGTTGTACCATATTAGCTGAAATTAGGAGGCAAAGATTTTGTTGTCATGTCCTGCGTCATATTTTGCCTTTAGAAGTCACTGCAGAATTTACTTTATATCTTCTCCATATCACGTGACACTAGCCGAATGTTTAATGTAATAATATTTAACATGTCAGTCAAAAAGTCTAGTACGAACATTGTCTATTTGGAATACTCTTAATTAGCGACCATTGCATTCTTTAGTGTTATTTAAGAAACTAATTAATTTCTTTTAAATCTTCCGGAAAAGGAAGGGGAATTAAACTTAAAACAATTAAAATTTAAAACAATTCAACGGTTTTCCGGTTATAACGAGACTAACGAACAAATATTGATTTTTATATCTAAAGACTAGATGACCCGGCAGATGTTGTCATGCCCGAACTTTGGGCTTGTAACTATGTACCACATTCTATTATCTGAAAAAAAAAATCCCCAAACTAGTTCCCGTTCCCTTACGCTTTACCTTTCACTTTCCCGTTGCAGTTACCGATTCCGTTTCCGTTCCCATTCCCGGGATAAACATGACGGGATCATCATGAAAATGATAGGTACAAAACTTAGGAACATTTTGTATGGGTAAATGTTTTTTATTTCATTTTATGTAAATTTTCTAACGTTTTTAATAATTATTCGGTTATTCAATACGGAAATAAATCCAACAAGATAAAAACCATTAAAATGAGTCTATTCGTCCTCGAGTTTTAAATGTTCGATTTTGGCGTCCTTTTTTATTTCTTGTTTAATTATTCGCAATATATATCAGTGACTTTCTTTCGCAGACTGTGGGGAGTTGAGGCAGGATCAAAGAGTTCGCCCGGCAAATTTCCAGAGCAAGAAACTTATTCAATCCGACAAGCAGTAAGTAAACCTGGCTTAAGACTTCCGTTCTATAAATTAAAGAGTACTTGCCGGCGCTTTTATTACAGATCGCTTTTAAATTATTTCTTCAAATTAAAACTTAAGTTGAGCATACTTTTAAGTGCAGTACGGCGATTTAGTAATGTTCATTTTAATTTACTTTCGTCATTAATTTATGGTATGGACTGGTCCGGCAAATTTTTCAAATGCTTGAGCGTTTCGCCCGCGGACCGATTGATGTTGAATCACTTTGTAACCCTGCCAAGTGGCTTGTGTAATAGGAATATTAGTGGAAATTAATTATACTAAGGGACGGATTTCTTAGCATACCATTGATTACTGGGCGTATGCCGCTGCACTTTACAAATGGAATATCCCCTCGGATTTATGTTCCAGGCATAGGTTTGGGGGATACCTTTGCTACTTGCGTTAACCTTTACTGACAGTGTCCTCAAATTTGGATATGTAAAAGCAAATAGTCAACTCACCTAACCTAACATAAAATCTCGAAAACCGCGGGACGTAAACATGCTTGTCAGCTGAGGCGTTTTTAATTTTCCATATGAAACAATTATTAAATTAACATGTTTTGACTTCAATTTGCGACACCGTACTCAAAGTTTAATGAAAAAAAAAAACCAAACCAAACAAAAAATATCTAAGATTTCTTAACGATATGTCGTTACGAAATCCAAGAAACAGTTGAAAACTGTATACTTTGTGACGGCTTATAATTAATTAAATGTTTAACGTCGAGTGTTTCTCCACCCACCCTATGTTCGCTCTGATTGAGGTTTTCATTCATCTGGGCATTCTGCGAATGATCTAGTACAAGGACAACTAATTTTATTGTATTATTATAGTAGTACGGAAGACCAATGGGGATTTTGCTCAAAACTTGAGCGCGCCAGAAAATCATATAGAGATAAATCCTTGCATCCTGTAATGTGGGGTACATTATGAACCAATATGAACTCTTAATATAGGGGAGTTATTGAACCCTTATAGGGCACTTAGAAAAACTAAAACGCGTCAGATTAAGGTAAAGTAAATTACATGGAGATTATCTTCCATTTTAATAATCTGACGAATTAAGTATGACATAAGAAAAATGAGTGAGTCACAAAGCTGTAATGAAAAATTCGAGGGCTTTATTATTAATAGATAATAGATAGCGATGGCTACTGCAAAAAGGAAGTACTTGCGGTTATGTTAGCAACTCCCTTACCATGTATGGGCAACGGAAAGAATCTCTTCTTTTCATAAAGTAATCGGTAATGAACACTAAAAAAAGAACTGCACTACAACAGTCCACTACAAGGTGTCTTCCGTCGGCCTAAGCTTCAGGGCGTACGGGCCTCGAGGTAATCCTCCTTCAACATTCCACTTTTTTAGAACGTTAGTTCCGCTATTTGATGATAGATGGCGTTGTTTGGCACAAAAATGTACTTACCCATGGTAATGTTAGCAACTCCTTTACCCTGTATGGGCAACACAAGGATCCTTCCCTTCATAACGTAATCCGCAATGAATTCCATTTTGGGCGTCAGCGAGTCCGTACGCAGACGATAATGTTTGAGGTCGGCCCTGTAAAATAACAGTTATGTCTTCACACTAAAACCTGTATTAAATCAATGAAACTTAATGATGTAAACCACTATTTGTTATCTTGTTTTAGAATACAGTCCGCGGACTGTTCGATTAAACTTTGAAATCTAGACGGGTCAATGAAAAATAAATGGACTGAAATTGCTTTGGAACATTGCGTAATAGTCGTGCCCAATAGTGTAAGCCTTTGAAAAAAATCGAACCGGAAGTGGACTTAGAATGTTAGGCACATAGCATAAGGACTTCTTCTATCTAGCGTTATCCTGGTCTAGTACCAGGTTCCGCTTAAATTGTAGAGGATGAGTGGGGCGAGTTAAGATGACCGACTAGAATCTTACGTTATTCTCGAAATTCCCACGATCTCTGCAACCTTACGACTAATATCACGCATCTGCTGGCCTTCTGGTCGTGCAGATATCCATGGGCGCCGGTAGGCACTTCGGTGCCTGCTGCCTGCTCGTCTGGCCCCTTGTAACATAAAAAAAAATGCATATTATAAAAAAATATTAGCATTCGCACACCTTCCTCTATATGAACTACAGTTGGGCCAAATTTCATACTACCCCGTCACGTATTAATATATAAATAGTGATAAAAAACTTTTAACAAACCTTGCATACAATGTTTTAAACAGCGACAACTAAAACTCACCCTAAAACATGCTATTAGGAATATGTACCTTACCAATAGCTAAGTACCACTTTTCTATTGTTACATAGACACCATTATATCTACGGAATTATTCTAAAAAAGACCCTCAAACAATATACTCCGTTAAAGTATTCACACGCACCGTTCCGTTTAGTAAAACCTTATAAAAAGCGATACCATAAAAAGCTTTAGTATTCCCGACCAAAGAGTTCTGCTTACAAAGAGTATATTTCTATACAAACCTCACAATGATACTTAACACGGTTAAGTATATCACGCTGCCATCAACTGGCAACTGGCAGACACATCGCGTTCCAGTTGGCGCGGCTTTTTATTATATACACACGTGTTGTCGTGACGTGGACTGAATAAGGCTACGTGACGGAAACACAACCTGTTCTATTTGTAAGGAAGGTGTGTGATAGTAAAAGGTAAGGTCTGTTAATGATGAAGTAATACAAGTATTTTGTTGCACTTTGTTTTTATTAGATTGAAGGACCTAAGTGTATATAGTAGGGACCGTATCGCTTGGTTAAAACGTACGTTGACCCCGCGTTAAGGGTCGCTAAGACAGCGTTTCCCGAATATTTTGGGAGCGCGGTTATTTTTGCACTTTATCTGCGTGACTTCGAAGTCGGATGGATTATAGTCAGTAATTATTGATTAAGGTATAAAAATTAGTTTGTCTGAAAAATTAAAGAATGTCGTTATTTCTAGAAAATAACATAGTGAAACTTTATCCACCTACCCAATGGTTCACAGAATTTTATAACAACTGTATTTAGCCTACTGGAAATAAAACAAAACTAAGCATTAATGCTTATGTAACAATTACAAAATTACTTTATGAAAACACTCGAGTTGAGTGAAACTTTGAATGCCTCCGTCGAACATTTTGTGACGTCAGAAACTAGCATGGCATTTACAACCGCCAAATATTCATCATACCGTTATTAAATGTTGATAGCTTGGTGGCGCGATATGTCACTAATGCCGCCATTGCGACCGGCCAATAACATTCGTCTTACGTCTTAATTAACATGTTGACGATGCTGATTCTGGATCAGGATTATCAGGAGATAGACTCTACAAATGTTATTCGTAAAGTCAACCTTTGTAGAGTCTATCTCCTGATGATGCTTTGGTGTCGAAGCGAAACGTGCGTTGAGGCTGGGATATACGGCGGCTCGCACGGCTTTTGTCGCGCCAACTCTTTATTATTTATATCAATTGAAATTAATTGAGGGGGTAGTCCGGGGACTAGTAAATGTACTGGATGTAACCATTTATTGGACAGATAAAAAAGATTGTTCCTATATCTCTAGGTTAGACGCAAACGGTTGCAATAAAAAAAATTCACCGCCCAACATTTCCTTTTGGGATATTATTATTAAACTTCTTTGAAAATTGCAGAGCTTGTGACACATTCTGACGCAGATATCTTGACATCAAAGCAAATTTCCGGGAAAATTTAATATTAGCTCATTTTAAGAAGGTGTCACAAAATCGTATTTATTTTCTGTCACGTGTTATAATTCCTTGTTACTTTGTTATAAGTTCACGATAACAAGATAAATATTATTAAGCGTAATCAAGAATGATGCCATTTTTAATCGACTTCAGAAAAAGGATGAGTTTATATGTTCGACGTGTTTAGTTCGGGAATTTCTCCGTCGTTTCTGAACAGGTTTTAAAAATTCTTTGTTTTAAACTCTGAATTACATTTTAACTGAGGGGTATTTAAGTCTCTAGAAATCCTTGATTTGACGAAAAGAAGCCTATAGTTTAGTTTATAATTTTAAACCAGAATATCTTTTACCTGGCCAAAGGTTTGTTTGAAAGAAAGCTATAAACGAATTCCATGACTCCGGAGTTGCCTCCAACCCACTACAGGTAGTCTGACACTTGATATTTTATAATTAAGTTTTTGCTCACATATTTCCCGTTCGTTAACTTGCCCAAGCTCATTAACATTAAAATATCCAGTTAGTCACGCTTCATTTGCCCATAACGATCCTTTCGGGGCCATCTGCAGGCCCTTTTTTATTTATTACAGCTGTTTTTCCCACAAATTGTGGTCGATCCATAAATCAAGCTTTTAATGGTATATCTGTTTTTTTTTTATTAATTGAAGTAACCCATGTGGTTTATGTAATACAAACTGATAATCTTTTTGTACAATCAAGACCCTCTTGCGTAACGCATTGCCTGATATTTCTTGTTTGTTTTCATTTGGCTTTTATTATTTCAAAATAGAACTAGGTTTCTCATTAACATACTAATTAGTATTCTAATCTAGTGTGGTAAATATTATGACTAGTTATATATGTATACCTAATAGCAAAATTTTGCTATTAACTCTGTAGTTACCCATAAAACTAGTCTTACCAAATTTTTTTTCATTATCTATTGGTTAGGATTTTTTCTAGGGTTATGTTCTGTATCTGGTTCTATCAGGGGCGGATCCGCCCTTCAAAAAAGGGGGTCGGCGCAGGCACTCAATTTTTAACCGATTTGCGACCAAATGCAAGTCGGCGTACAAATTTATGTTTGATACGGTGTATTCCTACAAGGGATGTGTCTTAAACTTTATATGATTTTGAAACTTTTATTTTTGGAATTTGAGCAGGAATAGTAGGAACTTATCTTAGTTTAATTATTCGAACTGAATTAGGAAATCCTGCCATCGACTTAAATGCCGAGCTCCTTAAAGGTTATACGGTTATCTATAGTAAAGTATTAAATTCGAAGTAAATTTTAGTGAATACTTATTGCTAAAGGTTTATATGTAAATTACCTTATATATATATATATTTATGTTAGACCCTATACAGCCTTCCGAGTGACGCTTACCTGTAAGAAGAAAACATACATTATTTACAATTCAAATTTAATAGTGAGGCATTAATGCATGAGGGTTATGTTGGAGCGAACGTGGGGCACTAAATTGACACGTGAGTATTAATTATTTACTTGAGCATCTTGCTTTTCTTTCATCTACATCGTTGTCTATTCCTATTTTTTAAACTTTTCTTGATAAATTTGTAGTAACAAAGTTTTGCAATGATGTAGAATACGCGCCATTTGTTTATTTTTTGGAATATATTCGGTCGATTTCAATTTTTACCCAGTATCTTTTTGTTCGGTTATGTAGTGGATAATGACAACATTACTGCGTAGTTGGAAAAGAAATATTCTTTACACAAAATAGACTTTTACAATGCGGATTTCAATTCGTCCCTCTTCTGACTCTATCAGTTAAAATCGTTGAAGCTGTTTAGCTCCCAGCGCTGTAAATACTACGTGGGAAGTGACGAGCAAGTTTCGAATATAGCGGTAGATAATAAACGTGTTTTCTATCGTATATGGTTTGTTTGAGATGGCGCGTCAGGATTTCACATTCACCTCAGGTGCACCACAGGTGACTGATAAGTTTGTGATTTTGACGTTTTGTGTCACGGGGCAAAGTCGTCTATCGTGCGAATTAGCAAATCGGAAGAAATAAACGTAAGTGTAATTCGCAATTAATTGTTTTTGTGGACCGATTTGTGTTTATATTTTTCGAAGGGTTCGAAAATAGTTTCAAAAGACAATTGGACTCGATAGATTGTGCTGTTGTCGTGATGTACCCCTTTGATGTTTCTCGTTTTAACTCAAAAACGGCTGGGCCCATTTAACTCCTGTCTGTATTGTACTATTTGTATTATATATAGGGAAGGTTTAAAAGAAAGGAAAGAAAAGTCAGAAGATTAATTTTAAATATGCTATACAGTTCGTTGCTACTTCATAAGACTTCCAATATATGGCATTCGTATTGGACCTTTCGTCTGACCGTAAATTAGGCAAAACGGCTACCAGATCCACTAGTATATATTGTAGAATTAATTTTATAATATGAGCGTTATATTATTCGAAATATAATTTATAAAAATATATTGAATAGTGACAGACCAGCAGATCCGGCAGACATTGACCTGCCCGAACATTGGCTTGTCTGTTACTAGAATTCTGTGTAAAGAAAAAACTCAAAATTGAAAGACGGCCTTTCAAAGGAACTCATTTGTTGCTAAGTGAACACGATGTTTATTTCTACACTATATATTTTTTAAACATTTCAGTGTGTCATATAGTCCTGTATAAATTTACGTCTTTATTTATTATTATCTGCCCTAGTAGTTAAGATTCGGAAATATTATACTAATTTCTTAAATGCCGGCTACCCATATGCGAGCTTCAAGGTGCAATGCAGGCTCGCAGAATTCAGTGATTTTTTAAAATTTTGAAATTTTCTTATGTGCGGAACCCTAGTTACGTAGCTAAGATCAAAGTAGCCTATGTTATTTCCTTTAAAATCAGCTACCAGTGAAAGTTCCACCTGAAACGGTTAAGCCGTTTTGGAGTTTATCCGGATCGAACAGACAGACAGACAAAAATGTTATCGTATTTACGGTATAAACTCTTTATAACATTATTCGTTATAACGAAAACCTCCCTATTACGTTGATATTAGATCAATTTGATATGCCCAATTTGTTTGGCCATATTTCTTCGTTGTAAACAATGGCTCATGCGCTATAAAGACTGTACTAATGTTAGTACACTATTTATGGCGCATGCGCCACTCTTTATTGTGGAGAATTACGTCTATATTTACATTTGTGCCAAAATTTACAAAAGTGGTGCTGAAATTGTTAAGAACGACAACTTGAGGTAGAAAACCTTACTGGTATGCCTTGCTTTTGTTGAACGTGTGTGCCATTATTTTGTCTTTAGAAAATGTTGGTGTCAGATAATAAACGCGTTAATTACCTACCTACCTTGTGTTATTAGTCTTAAGACAACTTTGAAACTGTCAAGATGGCTTAAAAAAGAAAAGTCTAGGTCAATAAAATAGTTTCTTTGATACTTGCGTTAAAATATTTATTTATTTTTCCATAATCCTTCCATATAACGAAAACTCTTTATAACGTACAAAAATTCTCGGTACCTTGAGATTCGTTATAGAGAGTTTACACTGTATATGCAAATAGAAAAAGTTTTCGACGTTACATACAGACCCTTCATTTTTATTTATGCGTATAGATTTGCTCATGCATAAAGTACTCTAGTCGGAGCGTTAAAAATTAAGAAAATGCAGTAATTGAAATCATACCTTTTAAAAGGAAAGAACATTTATTTTAATGTGTAAAGAGATATTTAGATAAGAGATCATTAATGAATAATGTCACACGAATTTTACGCTTTTTTAACTCCCCCGTCCTCGTCACAGGTGGTCACGTTTTTAAAAACCCCTCCGACTTGATGTGACATCACAAAATTTTCAATTTTGAGCACGCATTTTACATAATCAAAACAAAGCGGCGGTTAACCCACGCACACGTACAGAAGAACAAAACAGTGGCACCTCGAGAATGCCGACAGAACTGAAAAATAATCGTCAAAGGTGTCGGAACGGTAACAGTGTCGCGAGTTCAATAACAAAATCTATGTACATTTTAAATATTAGTCTAGCTGTGGGATTGGACAGGTCATATGTGCCGCATGTCAGAGGAGAAGTGTGCAAAGATAATCACTGAGTGGCGTCCTGATATAAATAAAAGGCAATGCGACCATCACGGAGTAGAAAGCGGGACGATCTTGACAAATGTCTAACGAACTGGTGAAAAGAGGCCCAGGACCGTGTCAGATGAAGGAGATTGGGAGAGGCCTTTGCTCGACAATGGGACACAGGCTGGCTATAATAATATAGCTGTAAATAGCTAATAGATTTGAGTACTAAAGATTTATGGGTGAATTATGACCGGCCGGCGATCTACTATATGTTAATATACAAATTCATCATAATTAAAATATTATTTAAATGATGAACAATTAGCATCTCTGAAGCTTCGACAGCTCAACAGTTTAAAGTCAGACTGAAATCCGTTAAGTGCTTCGTTTAAAGCCCGACTTCGCTGGGCTATCGTCACTCCTAAAGCAAGCTTTTATAAAAAGGTTAACCGGACTGATAAAATTACTATGCCTGATATTCTACTAAATTTTTTTTATGATATATTCACATTGATTGTCTTTATCAGTTTATGTATGTATTTCAGCGTAGACACTGATATTTTTAACATACGATTCGCATCGATGCAACGTAGCGGACATTAAAATTAAGAACTTCAAATCTCTCGACCTTCGGAGCAATTTAACTCTTAACCGCTCACCGTTCGAAATTCACAGCAACATGATAACTTAAGTTTATATATACTTGCAAACTGCGTTGCCATTTCTAAATCATAAAAATATATTTACAAAGGCTTTACATAGCTTTTTTGACTGCAGTTATATTTAAGATTCCTTTACAAGTAATTTATCCTATACTTAGCGGTGAGGGGTCATGCTTAAATATGCATATATAAATTTCTGACACTATAATATAGTATATGCGTTTCCTTATGTGAATTGGTCAGTAACTTCGAATTATATTTTAGTTGTGAAAAGGTACCTTAATTCATTATTAGCCCATTAAAAGGCAACGATCAGGTATCAGATCTATGAGTCTTGTCCATGGGCGTCTGTAGCCACTTTCAATAAGTTGCACAGCCAGCTCCGTTATCATCTATATACATAAAAGCGAAAAGTCACCTAACACAAAATCTCGTTAACCGCGGGACGTACAGAAATAAAGTTTGGCAAGGAGGTAGTTTGTAGTCCGTTTGGAGCGGATTTATCGAAAGAGCCAGATTAAGGAAGTCTAAGGGCAAGTTTAATTTTACACGGACGAAGTCGAGGGACACAGGTAGTAAAGAATAGAGAATAGAATAATAGACCGCACTCGGGAGTTTATAAAGGCCACTAGCTTCGAATCTCTTGACCTTCACTATGGCATAGCACTCGACCGGTCGTCGCTCGATATGCGCAAGACAATTAATTGGTTTGTTTAAAATAACGTGACTATGTGAAGTGAAGGCGAGCCGTTTTTTGCGACATCGAATGCGGTCCAAGAGATCCAATCGGGCCGTTCTTGGTAAAGTCGCTAGCAGATGCTTGCAGTCGCGTTCGTATGAAATACATCAATAATATTAACAATACATATAATATTTTTAATATAGTACGTCCATACTAACAACGAAATTTTTGCTATTTGGTAATGTGTCAAAATTTTGTTATTATTACAGCCTTCACCGAACAACCTTCTTTATTTAGTCTTCAAGTAACGTGACATTAGCGGAATAAATCATGCCCAGTAGGCATAGATAGATATGTGACATAAAACAAGGATTGATTTGAATCATATTAAAGGATGGATCTATAAGCCGTCTTTTAATGCAATAGAAACGGGAGACCAAATTATTATAGACGAGATGTATAATAAAAAAGGCAGACATTACCTTCTTTTTAACTTCTCTTCCATGGTTTCTTGGATGCGCAATGAATAATCGGTACTTTAAAAATTGCCTGTTAAACAGTTATTGTAGAAACATTGCAAGATAATTGTTGCTATCATTGTAAAGGACACGTATATTTATCTATTATTTAACACGTAAAAGGGCTATTCGGTTCAGTTGGTCGCATCCGCTCCATAATTACAGGAGACCCAAGTGAGTAATTGACCGATATTGTCGTAGTAATAGCGGTCTTGTACCAGGACAATTTTTTTGCAATTAATGGACTGGGAACGAAAATCTATTTTATAAAATGGAAAAAAAAAATTAAAAAAAAAACGAATAATTAATTATCGCATTCTTTAACAGCCACCACGGAGTAACAGATATTTAGCTGAATGAAGATAGTTATCTAGTCCACTGGCATCATTAATTTTTTTTTATGTATAAGGCAAACGGGTAAGCTGTTCAACTAAGTGACTACCGACCCCATGGACAAACTGCAAACACCAGTGCGATCGCAGATACATGACTAAATGCCACACGGACGTCTGTTTCTAAACTAGACAACTTAATGCTTGTGTTATAGGTAGCAGCTCCCTGATATACACAAATATTATTATTTTTTAAACCCAAAATCCACGGAGCGGAACGAAGGATCTCTGCTAACTGCGCCAACGAGCCATTCTAATTAAGGGAGTCTAAGTCAGGATAGATGCGTTGCCGATTTTTGAGGCATGAGTACGCTCTTTTTTTGAAGATCTCTAATGTATAGTATGGCTATTTTTATTAATGTTGTTGTTTTCACGCTTTTAACATTTCAGTCAACCATAATAAAACTTTGCAAACATATCAGAGGGTATATAAAAGAACTTGAATACTCTCTTTCCACAGAAATCAAGTACAGCAAGGATAGGAAAAAATTTTTCAACATACCGACGGCTTACCAAGTCGACCTATTGACATGAAATCTACATTAATGCGAGTGGAGCTGAGAGAAATGTAAAAGCCTAGTATTTAAATACCGAAGCTCATTTTAAGACTTGGCCTTAACTTGACCACATCAACTTAATAACGGCATCGAGTGAAGGAAGAAAAAGCAGACAGCCTGCCTTTTAAATTAGAGATGCAAGATCGCTGTCGAAATTAGGCCTCAAACCTTTTTGCGTATCACATGCTTAAAACAAGGACATATATTTGGAAATCAATATACATACGGTCGTCATGATTTCGTTTTGACACCGTGTTATTGTAAAATGTAAACATGTGTGTGTAAATCGTTTGTCATTGGTGTGAGTGAGGTTTTATTTTAATAATTTAAAATATATAAAAGCGTTCTTTATAAGAATATTACCATTAATTAGCACAGCCTCCCCCCTCTATATAAACTATAATTATGTTATATTTCATACTCCTCGGTCAGTGCAATTTTCGTAAAATGGTACCGAACTCTTAACGTTTTATAATTAATAATATATTTACTCATCTTCTTTAAAGATCATCAATGCAAGTGGACTATCGGATAAAGACTTGTGACGTATACAGGAAAGAATCTCGCTTAGATAAAGCAGAAATTTCGATGACCTCGAGTATAGCTGTGGCCCAACCCCCTCTCGCGGCCTCACTTTGCGGGCAGCGGCGATTGACGGTCCCCACAGCAGGTTTCATTTATCAAAACCATTCAGAGTTTTAAAAAAAATACATACTATAAAAACTTAAGGAATGTCTAATATTCTAATTGTTCTCAAACTAAGGGTAAAGCTTGAGCTTAGTGGAGGGAGTCGAGAACTGAGCTGGGTGAAGGACGTCACCAGAGAGCCTAGCACGAACATTCTCGATAGTTTTATTTACTTTTACGTTCGAAACGAAATTTTAAATGAAGGTTCGTGCTTCCATTTTACACGACTTAAATAGCCGTAACGTCAAGGATTCATTTATTCATGCTGGCTATATTTAGCAAGAAAGTTGTGTAAAACGGTAGCATTAATGTTTTATATGACGCTCAGTTTTGAACGTAAAGGTAGGTAAAACTGTCGAGAACGTTCGTGCTAGGCCTTCTGATCATCGTATTTCAGTCTACTGTTGCCATCGTATTGTGGGGCTATTGAGCAGAGCAGGGCTGTTTTAGAACACCACGAGGCCCTATTACAAGAAAATGGAGCGCTAATAAAAAGTAACATATATAGTATAGAAGTTGAATTATCACGAAGAGTGTTCTGAGGCCCTAGCACGAACATTTTGAACCGTTTGAAGTCGACGAGTTGACTTTAATTAGGATGAAAATTTTCGTACTAGGCTCACAGAAGACAAGTTTTAATCGTTTCAGACTTTTAAACAATGCTAATGCCACCCGCGTTGACGTTAAGAAGGGTCCGTTGTGGACCTAGCACGAACATCTTCATCCTAAGTAAAGTCGAATTCTCGATCTACTTCGGTTCGGAAAGTTCGTAATAGGTCCTTTGTACCACACGCTTTGTTGTCATAGGTTCAGTCGAAAAAGACTCTTCATTTACTTTCGAAACATTTTATAGGTTATATCAATCATGTGAAAGTGAAAAATAGCAAACGTATGAGAATGGGCACCTTAAGTTCGGTCCCCTGTGCCCTTATGGCAAATACGGTTCTAACGCTCTTGTTCAAAACTCGCCGTTTGTGAAAGAGGCCCTCGGCACTTTCAAGGACTGGAGGTTGTGAACAATTTCAAGGCCAAGTTCAAAAGCGAGGTCAAGGTAGATTTACACAAACTAATAATAGTGAGTCATGGCACACATTGTGAAATATATACTAGTTAAGTTTTAGTTTGACTTAAACATTTGAAAGATGCACCTATTCAACAAATAATCTATGTTTGGATAAACTTACAGTGTTTGTCGAATTCTTTCGTCATAGTTTAGATTTCAAGACATTAGACAGACACATATTCCTTTGAAATAAGCTCTTTTGATTCTAGCCTGCCGCAGTCACATCTACCAAAACTTTTTCGCTCAAATGGAGAAGCAGAATAATAGAAGCAGAATTAAAAGAAGAATATTATTAGTATAAGCTTTAGGCTTAGGTTTTTTATGTTACAAAGAGCAAACGAGCAGGCGGTTCACATAAGTGAATATCGACGCCCTTGAATATTTGCACCACCAGAAGGCTAGTAGATGCGTTGCCGGTCTTTAATGACGAGATTAGGCCACCGGGAAGTTTCACAAACCGAACCAAACGCAACAACAATACCATCACTTGACGTGACAGCATTGCCACCGCTTCACGCCGATGTTATGTGAGAAGGAGGTACTGGTACCCTGCCTCTTTTGGCTGCACCCCAAAAAGACTGCAAGCGTGGTGATACCTCCAATTAAAAGGCAGAGGGTAAACTAGAGGGAAAGGATTGCGTCATGTACTCCTAGTATTGCATGAACAAAAAGTATGTATATGTATGTCAACATGGAGTAGGCCAGGTCGTAGCACGGTTCCCATAGCAGTCCTAACGAAGAGCGCAAACAGCTCTACGCTCTGGCGGGCACCGTTGCGTCCTGCTGCGGTGACGTCACCCGCGGCGTCTCGCACGTGGGGCCCGAAGATAGCTGGCGCATCGAAAGTGAGACCGCAAGAGGGTTTGGGGGCTATATCTAATCTTTATATATAAAAAAACGTTGTAAAGTCTGCTTCTAAGGTCGAAATAAAGTCACTTTGCAAAATACTCGATGTCCTGATATCCACAACCATGCGAGTTTCTAGATAATTCTTACTCATTTTCTTCCTGGACTCTGTTACCAACTTCTGTGTTTCCGAACGAATACGACTTAAAAAAAGAACATACCTACTCGTTCCTCAAACCCGGCAATGCATCTGCGAGCACTCTGGAGTTGCAGTTATTTGTGGGTCACGATAGTCTCAGATGAACTGCCTGCCGTTTGCCCTTAATTATATAGTTACAAAAAAATTGGTTGTTTGTAAAGTCTGTTTACGGACGATAATTTTACACGATAACGCCGAACGCTCAGGCAGATCGTGCCTCTCTCTCGCTTTTTCCGCGCTCTCGCTTGCACGGTCGGCCCAGGCGGAACGAGACACTTTCGTGCGTGCAGTCGGCATTCATCGATTTATAAGACGTTTGACGCGACTCGCCGGTCGGTTGCAGGAGCTGCGCAAGCACAACGTGTGCACGGTGGTGCGCGTGTGCGAGCCCAGCTACGACACGGCGCCGCTGCAGGCCGAGGGCATCGAGGTGCGCGACCTGGCCTACGACGACGGCACCTTCCCGCCCGGCAACGTCGTGGACGACTGGTTCGAGATCCTGCGCGACAAGTGAGTTGCTTCGTATAAATAAAGGCCTTGCTATTATTTGCTTGGCTATTACTGAAACCTGCGACTTTGCCCGTGTGAATTCAGTGCTTTTGTTTATCATAAATTATTTTTCTAGAAATAAAGTAGTCTATGTTATTCCTTGTAACATAAGTTATCTGCCAGTGAAAGCCTGCCCGGCCGATTTCGAGATTACCCAGAATACACAAACATGTTCTAATTTGTATTTTTGTAACCTGTTCCGTATATATTAGTCATGTTTAATTCTTTCCTATGGCTCTTCACTGTTGGAGGTTGGCCGTCATCAAACACAATTTACCCTCTTTGACCATATGAAACAGTTGGGTAAACTCCCGGATGTTATTAAACTACAACTGTTTTCGTTTACCGGCGCCACGCTTTCCCTTAATAATGCAATTTCTACTTCTAATCAAAACACTAAATAATGCATTTTGGTATATTTGATAATTCATATATTTCGCTTTGATACCGTTTGACAGTAAAATTCATACATGTGTTTGTAAAGCCTTTGGCATTGATGTCTTCATTCGCACCCCATCCTCTATATAAACTATAATAAGTTCGGATTTTGTTCACCTGTAAGCGTCTCTTTCCCACTTATGAACATATATTTGTTACCAGAAGATGGGACTACCGACGCCCATGGACGACTGCAACACCTGAGGGTTTGCTGATGCGTTGCCGGCCTTTGAGAAATGAATATGCTCTTTTCTTGAAGGTCCCTAAGTCGTTTCCGTTCGGAAATACCGAAGCTAGCAACTCACTATATTGCTTTATTGCCGGAATAAATAATTTAACTTGGAAGAAATTGATGTTGCACTAAGGGAGAGTATGGGCTCATACTGATGATAAAATCGTTCCGTTATGCAGTGCCAGTATACTAATGCAGTACCCTATGGCAATATATGACGTCATAGTCGCCATTTCCCTGCAACTGTGGATTGCACTCTTGTTACTCTGATGGTGAGGTGTGCTGCAGATAGAATGAAAATGAGCCATTATAAAATTGTTTCCATTTGTTAGTCTTTAATGGGAACAATTAAGATCTTTAAACCATAAGGTTTATAAAAGCCTTCTCCCATTTTGTCACTAGGCATTAATAATATGCAGTGATAGTGACATCAAGACAGCGGAGCAAACTCCTTAAACCCGAGCACTATTGGTTTTTTTCCCACTTTAAAGCAACTCTTTTAAACTTAAAATATGCAAATCCGAGATCGTCTAAAGCTCTTTACTTCACACCCATTTTCTTTTTACAAAAAGTTTTCCGCTTTCTCGGCAAGTGCATCTTGTAAAACAAATGTGCTAAGCTGGAAGAAGACCTAAAATGAATCGAATCAGAGACTCAATAGCTCAATGGTATAAAGGTTGGAATGAAATTCGTAGGTAGCATATTTGTTTTTTTTTGTCATACTACTCCTAACAGAAGCTATCTAGCGTTATCCGTGTCTAGTACTAGCGTCCGCTTAAATTGCAAAGGAGGTGCCTGTGGGGGGTGATTTGAGATGACCGACTGCCGTCTCAAGTTATCCCTGGAATCCCCACGATCTCTGCAATCTCGCGATTAATATCACTCAGTGTCATTAATCGGGACCCGCTATTTTACTTGTAAACCTAAATACGGAGGTGGTCGGATGTTTGAAACACTAACATTAGAATGATTCATCCGCCGATCACGCGGTTGCGGTAAAAACTGCTTAACGTAGCGAACGACTCAAATGCCGGTTATTGATTAAGCTGAGACCTCCCAATACAACTCCTATTACAAGCTTAACACACACGCACACGCATACACACACACACACGCGTGTATATATACATAATATATATCATAGTATTATTTAAAATAACAAAGAATCAGAACAATGTAGGACAATATAGCTTCAACAGTTACAGTCTGTAAGTTAGCCATTAACGGAGAGTTCAGTGACACGACGGTTAAGCCCACCGATTTAACTGCGATTGTACCACGGTTTCCGGGTATATCACTTTAATTTCCTGCTTAGACTTGTTGGTGGAAGTTATAAACTTATAGAGTATATGGATTCCATTTTCTATGTCGATCAGTCTAGTGCAGAGGTCAGCAACCTGCGGCTGGCAAGCCACACGTTGCTCTTTCGAGAACCTCTATAGTTCCATACAAAAATATAGTATTGTCTAATCATATTACATTTATGAGAAACTAAACTACTTTGCTTTAATCCGCGAATGAATACGAGGGAAAATCGGTGTAATGCTGCAACCTCTATACGAATAGATAAAACTGAAATGACTGTTGGTGTCGTCGAAATGAAATTTCTTTACTCTGCGCATGTGATAACCGTATATAACTATAGCAAAAAAAGCAACTCTTACAATTTTTGGCTGTCTATCTTTCTGTTTTTTTTTACGGGTAATTTCTAATTGCAAGATAAATATGTTATAAAGTTTGACATAGGTTTCTTTATTGTATATAAAATAAGGTTACGTACGAAGATATTGATTAAAAACAAAATTATTGAACATCAGTCACAGCTTGTACTATATAAATTCATACTCTATAATGTAAAGTATATATATAATATACTAACTGTTACCTGCGATTTCGTCCGCGTAAATTTGGGTGAAATTTTAATAGATCCATTTCTTTGTGCCTATTTCTTCTGCCGTTAATAAGGAAGCTGTATAAAATTAGCTACTTGCCAATGAAAGATCCATTTCAACTGGATTTGCCGTTTCGAAGAATACCGAAAAAATAAAACACAAGTAAAATGTGTTCAATTGTTTTTTATTTTGTTATATATACCGTATATAATATAGATAAGATTTTCGACACCCCTTAGACCCCCTTAATCCATTCCTGTCGTTAAATCGTTCTCAGCGGAGTCCTGCTAATTAAAAGCTACCTCCCTGACGAATCTCATCTTTGTAAGTCCCGCGGTCGTCGATATCTTTCGCGTTTATATATAGCGAATAGCCCGTTGGCGCAGTGGGCAGTGACCCTGCCTTCCGCTCCGGGGGTCGTGGGTTCTGTTCTCGCCCAGAGTCTGGGTGTGTTTCTATGTGTATCTATACATATATTTCCACAAAGAAATATTCTTGTATAACAGGCGTCTGTTACAACACAGGCATTAAGTTTTGTCGTTCCTTTTGTTTAAACTATTGACTTCATCTAATGGGTACAGTAAAATAAAACGCAAGTCATGAAACGTTGGAAATGACTCTAACAAAGTACACCTTGAGCCACTTTGTGCGATGGTGACAATTTGGATTCCTACTAATGTTTTAGTTTAAGAAATAAAATTTGCCGTAATACTGTGTGTGAACGTAAAATAATATAAAAAAAGTTATATATAAAACAGAAAATGGTTTCGTTCATCAGGCTTTACTATCAGAAAGAGAGATAACGTCATATAGGAGACATTATTGCTATAAAGGAAGCACTATTGTATACTAAGGAACACTATAGTATTTCGCCTATATTATGTCACGCCACACGACAAAATCCCCACAATGACGGTGTAGACTAATTCTAGACGGCCAAAATTACAAGTCACGTTCGCGTTGTAGTTCCCGGACAGATTGTTATTCTATTAAACACAACACAAACATATTAAGTTATTATCCAGAGTCTTCTAATCTAATATCTGCACAATTTTTCCAAGTTCTATATTAACTTCAATTATTAAATCAATTTATTCGACTAATATCACAAAGTGACATTAATCGGATCCCACTGTTTTACGTGCCTTCCGAAACACGGAGGAGGTCGGATATCAAATATAAACCAGTGTTAAAATGGGTGACCAATCTATCAACCGGTCGCAACAAGAGCAACTTAACCTAGCGATCGACTCAAATGCCGACCACTGATTAGGCCACGACCTCCTCTTCTCCACGTCTACATACATAAATATAGAAGTTTAATGCCCCTAACAAATTAAGACATCAAAAGCCTACAAAACAAGTCAAGTTAATATTTAACACTAGATTAATAGTTAACACTATTGAATTGTTTCACTTAAGACCAATTAAAAGCGCCCCGACGGTTAAGTGCAAGTCACGGTCGGGTTTGCATGCGTTAGGGCCAAGAGTCGAAGCCCGCGTATTCTGCCGAATCATCCACCCTGTGTCAAATCTCAATGGACAAGCGGACTGTTGTTTCGCACATGTACAGATCTCGTATTACGGGATTTATGTAAAAACATCTTCGCTTGAATTTTGTTCACGTTTATGAGGATTTTAATTTTTTTCGTCGAACCCTAATTCTTTTGTTATACATGTTAACTTCTATATACATACAAGTACAAGTTAGACCCTCAATAGCTCAACGGTATAAGGTAAGGACTGTAATCCGCAAGGTACCCGGTTCAAACCCCACCGCCGTTGGGGTAGTATCGCATCCACTTCTAATACAAGCTATTAATTTAAGCTTAGTAGGAGGGGAAAAGGGAATATTAGACATACCTAAAAAGTACTCCTAATTCTTTTGAAATAAAAAAAAAAGTTCCCCTATTGAAAATCTCGAAATCTGCGGGATGTACAAAAATTAATTTGGCAGGTAGGTAGTCTATTGTTAGCAGACGTCCGCTAAGAATGGATTTTTCGATAGGGCTAGATTATGAAGGCCTGAGGATCATATTTAATTTTTCGCCGACGAAGTGGCGGAATACCACCAATTCCTTTTAAAATCAACTGAAATTTTCATATGCCTAACGAGTTTGTTTGCTTGAATGCACTAATCTCAGGAACAACTGGTCCGATTTGAAAAATTATTTCTGTGTCACATAGCCCATTTATCGAGGAAGGCTATATATAATCACGCTAAAATTGAATCTAGTTTTTTTAACCTAATCTTACGCAGGCGAAGTCACGGGCACAACTAGGCTCTATAAAAAATAAGTAATAAATGGTAAAACTATAAAAATTTAATAAGAAGTATACAGAAAATCTAGAGTTTCTATAACAAAAATGGCTTCATTTTGACTTGGAAATCGATAACTCCTACGTAAAGTGTAGTATAGCCATATTTATTTCCATGTTCACTTTTTAACGTTTTGGCTGGCCCGTTGGCGCAGTGGGTAGTGACCCTGCCTTCTGCTCCGGGGGTCGTGGGTTCGATTCCCACCTCCATTACTAAGGTAGACAACTTAATGCCCGTGCTATAGGTAACAGACGCATGTGATACACAATTCTTTTTTTTGTGGAAATGTGTAAATACATACCTATAGACAATACACCCAGACTCGTGGCGGGAATCCAACACACGAATTGAGTTACATAAAAACATAAGTTACAAAAATTATATGTATGTTGTTGATGATGGTTTGTTTCTGTGATGTAATAATAAATAATATTTTCTCTGCACATACGATAGGTAAAGTGTAAAGAATATAATAAAATTACATAAATTTATCGTGATATAAAAGTAAAGTGTATTCATCTTCTTCCTAGAATTATCCCGGTCTAATACCCGGGTTGGCATTAAAATCCAGATGATATATGGCTGTGGGGAGCCACTGTTTTACGTGCCTTCCGAAATACGGCGGAGGCCGAATATTTGAAAACCGGTGTTAGAATGGGTCACCCATCTATCACCTGGCCGCAGTAATAACTGCTTTACCTAACAATTGATTCAAGTGTTGATCAACAATTATTAAGCTACGACCTCCACAATAGTAAGGTCTATTATAATCTGTACTAATATATAAAGCCAAAGAGTGTTATTTTGCTTGAACGCACTAATCTCGGGAGCTACTGATTCTCGTCTGATTTGAAAAAATCTTTTAGAGTTAGATAGCCCATTTATCGAGGAAGGCTATAGGCTATATATCATCAGGATAAAACTGAATCTATTTTTTTACCTAACGTTACGCGGACGAAGTCGCAGGCACAGCTACTTTTATATAAAAATGAGGTCATTATTATGCAGGAGCTAGACATAGCTCAAAGTATTTGTACATTTTTGTTCTTGAAGACTACAAAGTACTACAAAACTTTCCGCAGCTAGAAAAAGTCCCCAGCACCACTACATGATTATTGAAATGATTATTCAAATGAACCTATGTCTGGCTCCGGCGTTAGTGATATATTAATAAGCCATCATTAGTATACTCGTCTACAGCGCGAGCCAATAGGGTTTCGTCCAAACTTGCAACGCCGAGGGGTCGCACACAGGGGACTGCCGGCATCTGATTTCGAACTCTCGTAGTATGCATTACCTAAAAATCAAACCGAAAGCGATTTCAAGTAAAAATTGCTAAGCAGATCGGGGATAGTAAACTAGTGAATGTGATCTATACGATAGTGCCGATCCGAGGTAAATATTGTACTGGAGCCAGACATAGCTGAAAGTCTTTGTATATTTTTGACCTTGAAGTCCACAAAGTACTACAAGACTGTAGCAGCGTTACTTGACCTGTTAATATTTTTCAATTGAAAATAATCGCTTATGAAGAGTCGTCCCTAGCTGAGGCGCTCCCTAGGACCAGTCGCCTGGAACGGCTGTTAAATTCGCCCTATGATAGGGCCGGTTCTTTATATTAAACTTCTTCCTAGCATTATCCTAGTGACTCATTGTTACGTTCCGCCTGAGCCGAACGTGCAAGCGTGAGCGCAGAACAAGCAATAGAGAGGTACAATCGACCCATGCATAAGAAGAAAATAGTCGCTCAACGTTTCGGTATACATATTAGGAGCGCATAAACGTATATTCAACATTTGAATTTAACACAATATTATTCAATCGTTATTGCTGGTAATCCATATCTTCTTTATATATACATATATAATATAAAGTCGCTCCCCGTTCTTGTACGCCTATATCTTTTAAACTACGGAACAGATTTTAATGCGGTTTTCATTAATAAACAGAATGATTCAAGAGAAAGACTTCCTCTTTATATGTATAATACGTGCATATTGATTGCACCCGTGCACAGCCGAGGCGGATCGCTAATTCTTATAAATACGTTAGTACATTTTTTATTTATCAGTGATGATAAATACAGAATGTTTGATTTAGAATATTGTGTCAGATGCTATTATACGGATTAAATAAAAAAATTGATTCTTGGAATACGTTTTGTTGGGCCTTATATTCCCGTTTCTCTCCTCTTTAAGCTTAAAAATGTGTGCTAAGTGTGGGTGCAGTTAGGCAATTGGAGTTGGAGATTGAACTGGATCCTTAATGGATCTCAGTCCATACCTTTCATGTTTAAGTTATTGATGCTTTGTCTGTGATTCCTGAAATTTGTATTTTAAAGTCCCCTTATACAGATTTTTAGGGTTCCCAAAATATAAGGTTTCCTTATAAAACTACTAACAAGGAACCCTTACATAGATAAATATTTATATAAAAGTTGTCCAAAAAAGCTCAGCCTTTCGCTCTGTCCGTCCGTTTGTCTGTCCGTCCGCACGGTGGTCTTCCCTCTTGGATTTTCAAACTATTAAGAGTAGAGACCTGAGATCCATGTTGATAGGACATTCTAATAACTTATTAGAAAAATTATTTCGAGCGAAATCGGATAACTTTTGGATCTTATTTAACAAGTACATTTATCGCAAATCAGATATGGAACCCTTCTGTATATGCGTGTTGACACGCTTATGTTATAAGTACGTTGTTAAACTCGTTCTTTTCTTTTTTGGAATAATTTTTAGAACGTTTATTTAATTTAAAAAGATTTTCAGCTCAAAGCTAATAAAGGACGAAGTAACAACGGACGTGAAGCATCATTAACCTAGCTAACTAAATACACCTTACTTATCGAGAAAGAGTAACCAGGAGCATATATATACGTATCTTACAAATATCATTATACCAGGATAACATACATCGATACGAGTTTATGGATCGTTTCTATCATTCTTTAAGCGATATAATTCAAATGTTTACGAATCTTGATGAACATTTTAATTATAATGTCTTGATAGAGCTATTATATGCTCTATAATTTTGTTATAAACATAATACCTATACTTGCAACAAACGATTTTTGCGCTTCATGGCCGACGTCGGAGCTAGGTAATTAACACAATTCTTTCCACCTCCCCAACAAAACTTTATTAATACCAGCGGCTGAGGCTTTGAGAAAAACAAACTTTTCTAATGAAGTCCTCCCTCGGAATAACTACGAGCCTCTCTTAATTTGTTTATTTTTCAAAAAGGAACACCCTGTTTCGTTGTTTACCTATCTTTTGTGTCTTTCTAGGGTTCCGTAGCCCGACAAGGAACCCTTTTTGTTTCCCTCTGTCTAACCGTCCGCCCGCAAGGTGGTCTTCCCCTTATGTTTTCCATATTATTGGATGTAGAGACTTGAAATTATCCATGTTAATAGTACATGCTAGATACGGAACCCTACTGCTTAAGGGTGTTGTGACACGCTTTTGGCGACTTTTTGTAAACCTTTTTTACCTCTGAAAATCTAATACAATCACAGGCAGACTGATCGTCTGTTGGCATATGTGATGAGTATTTGGTGTCACGTCGTCACAGTTAGTGCAAATTTATATCTTGCACTATATTAATTTCCTTTCATGAGCTGTTCATGATTTGAGCATAATAATTTTCCATTTTGATATCTACGTTACGTGGCGCCTTATAGCCCCTACACACAATCGATAAATCGTTGCGAAATAAAGTTAAATGTATAGTTTTTCGCAACAATTTGGCGAAAAGTGTTCAGCGACTGTTATTTTCTACAAGAAGTATAGATCTTAATTTAATCTTTAAATATATCCATAATAGCTTCAACTCGCGACTCCGTCTGTCTCATTTAATTCTACTTTCATACAAATTTTCACCACCGTTTTAAATTTCATATTATCGCCAAAAAAGTAGCCTATATCCTCCTCTAAGATCTAATCTATCTCTATAGCAAAATTCATCAAAATTGGTTAAACGGTTAGGTATGAAAACGTAACAGGCAGTAACTTTCACATTTATAATATCAATTTATATTGTAACACTTTTTGAAACACGGACGCACATTAACGTTTCACATTTGTAATATCGGTTTTAATTGTAATGATTTTTGATATACGAACGCATGTAGAAATTCCAGAGATAAGCTTTCCACAAAGTGTCACCGGAACTATTGTAGTCGTAATCTACACCCAACGTCATACCGTAATGAAATGGATGCTGGGGGATAGATTATCTCGGCCTAGTCTGAGTCCGCGTCAATTATGCACTTGCATGGCGTACAATGGCCGACGTGGTGTCCGTTGCCCGCACCTGATGTCCGCATGAAATCTGAATTCTCTTTGTGGTTCAAATGCATGCTATTAATTACCTTAATGCTATGAGATGTAGCGTTGCTTTTAATCATAACATCGCGTTACGAAAATTTCCACACACATAAAAGTATTCATAAATTTTCTCTAATTATTAAAGTTGAAATTATTCATCCTAAATTATTAATGGAAGAAAATGCTATGACCACGCTGCACTATTTTACAGGACTTGTCTTGAAATAAAAAAAATAAAACACAGTGGCACTCCGGGAGTGCCAACAGAAGTAAACGCTCGAACATACAGAGGTGTCGGTATCGGTAACAGAAGAAAATGTTTTCACTTCAAAAATATAACTATTCAAAGAACTGTAAATATTCAAACTTAGTAATATTTATATACAAATTTACTATAAATATTAAAGAAAAATCCCTTCAAAAGCATTTAAACAAGGTAAGATCACGATAGGTCCTGAGTTTTTAATAATATTTCAATATCGGCCTTTTGGCTCTTGTCAACTCTTATGAGATAGAAGTCAAAACTCTGTTGACTGAAATAGTGCTGCTGCGGGATATTATATTTACGAATAGCCTTTGAAGTGCCTATTTCCTGGCGATGTTGAGGAGCGAAACTTACGTTGGGATACAACAGATAATCAGCGCGTCATGTTGGTGACTTAAATAGCATTAGCTTTCGAGTTACAGCCTTCTTCTTCTTCTTTCTCGCTCCCTCACTGCTGAGGATCGTGACCACACATGATTAATCTCCATAGGTTGTGGTTAAAGGTCGAGTGACCCGCACGGTGTATGTTGCCGTCTGCTTGATGATGTCAGACCAACGTGTAGGCGCTCTCCCTTCGGGACGTTTGCCGTCCATTCTGCCAAGAATAATCAGCTTCTCCAAAGGCCCCATATGTCCGAAGAAACTGAAGGCTTTTTGTCGGCAAATCGAAAGAGAAAGAGAAAGAAAAAGAGAGCCGTGTATTACAGTATTGGACCAATATTCTCTCTTATTTATTCGCGACTTTAAGCAATGTAATTTAGCTCTTCATAATAATCATAGATTCCAGCAAATTATTTGATTTGTTCACGTGAGGTACAGCAATACACACAGCCACATCCTCTGTTATTTAAGCGGACCCTGGTACTATCAGGATAACGCTAAAAAGAAGAGCTGTAGGTGCAATGGATTAAATAATGTTTTTATTTTTTTCTTCCAACGTACAGGACTGTCCTACGTATAGTGTAGTGCTTCTAGCGCTCCGCATAAATATATCGATAAAGACTTCACTGTGTCGCGTCACTAGTGTTAAGTGATTTACGCATTCCTTTGTCTCCTTTTGTTTCGACCGCGGTGAAGAAAAACCGATTCGGTTGGACGGAGCTTTCAAACTCCGTTCAGATTGTTTCTGAATGATTTTTAAATCATACAGAGCAAGCGGCTCGCTCCAGCTTTGCTCGAGTAGCAACAATAATATTTTTTGCATTATTGTGTAGGACAAGTTGGACATAAAATACCCAAAATAAGAGAGCTTCAGCTAACATTCACATTAGAAATTTCACGAGGACGTGTGTACCTAAGGTAGACAACTTAATGCCTGTGTTATACTTTACAGACTTTATTCTTAATATTATACATTAGCTAAATATAGAGGAGCGTGCTACACGCGCATTGTGCCCGCACCCGGCCGGCCTTGGGGCGCATAATGTTTGGGTCTATAAATCATTTATAACGTCCGGCGTTGCATATTACTAGAAAAAGCTTTAGATGTAGGGGAGAAAGCGTGTGCATTGTTGACACGCGGCTAGTCAAACCATGGATTTTAATTTCGCAGGACGACACACTGAATTTAATAATGGGTAATAAAAATTACTATGCCATTAAAGTTTTGTATTACGGCTAATATTTTTCAGATTAATAGCTGCAGAAATAGCAATAAATGTGTTTAATGTATTTAAAGTTGTAAGTAGATGTTTTATAACACCTACTTGTAGATAAAGCATTATTTCAAGCTAGATAAGTAGTTACTTTTGCTATCTTTCATGACTGAAAATCAATACATTAATATTTTTAATGCGTAATAACTTTTAATTTATCTTTACTAAACATATACCTGGGAGGACGAAAATAAGCATTGGAGCTTATGGCTTACATTAAAAAAGATACGTTTAACTTTCAGTATAGCAATAGAAAAAATACTTTAAGCTTGTTTCCTTGTTCATAAATGTTCAGATGCGGTAAAGGATAACTAAAATAGGTCAATGAACATCTTTCTCACATTGTCTACGTCCTTTTTTCATAAAATAACATACAGTTTAAGTTTTTACTACAATATATACGCTTATATTGTAGTCTCAAGTCAGAATTTTTACAAAGTTTATTCATAAATCATAACTTTACACATAAATCACAACCAATGTTGTAAATTAAATTTTGTTACGCTTTCGTGTCTCATTTACTCAACCGACAATCAAATAATTTTGCACACGCGACGTTAGAGGTACAGAAAAGAGAATGGGGTTACTTTGGTCGTCTTAAAACAGTACTGTTCCGGAGGGGTAGAGAAATAAATGTGACTACGGGTCTTACAACTCAACCTCGTATTAACATTTTTATACATAGAAAATCATGAACTTTTTGCCTTTAAAGTTACAGGAAGTTTATTTCATCAGTACTTACTGGTGAAATAAACTTCCTCTTGAATCTATAGATGAACTTTAAAATTATACTTCCATACAACATAACTACTCGATCTTTATGTAGTAAAACCGCAGTTAAATATTGTAGACTGCAGTCTGGCGTTTTGAAATTAATATTAAAAGAAGTAAAGTCGCGACTGAAAACTAGCATCGTTCAATATGTGAAGTCCTGGATTGTCTCACACGATATGCCACCACAGCAACCGATTTGTGGGTCAGCCACGTCCGTTATCTTGAAATGTATATTATAAAGCGAGTAAATCGCGGTTAAAGCTAGTATCGTCAAATAAATGTAGTCGGACAGAAATTGCTTGTTTTAGAATACAAACGTCCTTTGTCTACACATATCAAAGCGTATAACAAGGAATATCGTATTCGTCATCCTCAGAACTTCCATGATCTCTACAACCTTACGATTCATATCACAAAGTGACACTGGGTCCTGGGTGGGTCCCACTGTTTTACGTGCCTTCCGAAACACGTAGGAGGTCGGATATCAAATACAAACCTGTGCTAGAATGGGTCACCCATCAATCACCTGGTCGCAGAGCAACTTAACTTAGCGATCGACTCAAATGTCGACCGCTGATTAGGCCACGACCTCCTCATAAAAGGAAATCTAATTTTTAAAATTAAAACTTAATTTACTTTATCACTAAAATTTATTGCAGAAGATGACTCGAATAAAGATAATGTTCTCTAGAAAGAAAGAACTTACGATAATATAATTGGAGTTGGTATAGAAAAGAGAAGTATTGAACTGAAACTTAACGGTAATAAATACAGTGTAAACAATCGCGGAAATTAAAAAGTTGTTAACTGGAAATAATAGGTAAAAGAGTAACATAAATCAAACGCCATACAAAAAACCTGTTCAGACGGTGTCTAAAGCTATTTGTTATGATTTCTTTTGCAGGAAGGCGTTGTTTTTTTGGTTCGTGAAATGATTACATCACAAAAAGTATTCAGATCACGTTTGTTGTAACCTTGAGACGGGCCCACTACACCGCCGAACATATTACGTAGCGCTTTAAGGCACTGCCTCGTGTTTTGTTTTATTGATTAGGAGAACATTTTCTAATCTGTTATTTGGTACGGACTTTTGGAATTTGGATAAAAACGGAACCTGTTCGGACTGATCAAATTTGAAAACGATATCATCTGTAATGTTACGGACCTCGTTTTAATTATTGTTATTATTATTTGAGCGTTAAAAACTTTCTTTTATCTTATCTGCTTAATACATAATATTATGTAGATAAGATATTTATTATATATTAGGATAACTTCGTTTATAATATTTGTGAGGAATGCCAATTTCTTAGTCTTAGTGGCCTAATGAATTTTTATTCACTTATACAATTAAAGTACTTGCAATTTGCGTAGTATTTACTAAATTTCGGACCCTCAATGTATTTGATGAATATTAATCTAACGATCTATCTACTAAAAACTGCTTTAAATGTGTACTACCCGGTTATGAAGAATTTAGGGATTAACAAAGGGACAGAATTTTTTTTTGTAGAAGGAATTGTTTTGTTTGGTTACTTATAAAGTAAACTGGTAAAGATGCGTCTATTTAGAAATTCCTGACAAACTGTGCAATTTATGTACGTATAGATATTTTATCTTAAACAGATTTGAGTTTGTGGGATGGCGATAATAAACACAGATCGTTCAATAATATACACATGGAGACCATTGAGGATCGCTCCTTAAATATTGAATGTGGCGCGAATGGTATGAGTCAGGCGGCATTCGCGCGTGAATCAAGGGGGAGGCCGCTAAAGGGTATCGATGAATGCTGAAACCCGTGTTACCTTCCCTACCCAACCAGTTCCGATCTGATCTCATCCTATAATGATATCCTTCTATTAGTCTTCATCATCGTGATGGTGATCAATCTTATTTCTTCGAACGTCTCTAAGGTTTCTAATGGATGGTGCTTAACTAAATTACATCCTCCTGCAAATTTTTTAAATACTCTTAGTATGTAATACTCTGATGATAACATATTCGACTCTGTGCTAAGTTTAAGAGGGTTCCTCACGCTCTGATCTGAGAAGAGCCTACAACAAACTCAATCGGGGTTTTTTTTAATTCAATGGGTTGGGGAATAATTTTATGTCATGTCACCGGATCGATGTCTACTCACTGTGTTTGTTTACAGTGAGTATTCATGACTCAGGACTGCTGTGAGCTTTTTGCTATCAACATTTCACAGCAATAAAAGCAATTTGTTTAAATAATACTCGTCTGTATTTGATACCGTTATGATAACAGCTTGTTTGAGGCACGCCTTGCTGGTTTGATTGCACGCTAAACGCCCCTCACCGAGCCCACAATATCTGGTCAGGCATCGATCAAGTTACCAAGTAAGCGTGCCACACCCACGCATTAATGCACCATCGGTATAAGTAAAACAGTGTGACACATTTTGTAGCAAAAAATCGGCGCATAATTGAATGAGGCGTATTCGAAAGGCCATTAACGCGTGACTCGTATTGTCACGTGACATTTGGGGTGTCATCTGTGCTTTGAAGTTCTCAACCTTACTAATGTTATTAACTAGCTGTTTCCCGGGACTTCCTCCACGTTTTTAGCGAATGTCTGCCAACTTTTATCTTAGCGAGATTTCTTGAAAAGTAATCTTTTGCTTTGAAAATAATGTGAAACATGTGAAAGTAAGTCTGTTTTCCCACCTAAACCGCTGGAACCAACCTCGATGAATTTCTGTGCATAGATAGAGTGAAACTTGGAGAAGGACATTGGTTACTTTTTGTTGCGAAAATGAAATTTCAAAAGAGTAAAACAGGGTTGATAATTTATATGAAAGTCCACGAGAATAATGCGGACGAAGTCGTGCATTGAAAACAGTCTGTAGTCTAAAGTATATATCGTCTATAGTAGTATATAGTCTATATAATTATATTTATAAATATGAATGATACTTCTGTATATGTACAGTCTACTAAACGGTTTAGGCATCGATAGCTTTCACGTTAAAGTTGTTGTAATCCGAAAAACCCAACTTTAGCCCTCATTTGCACGAGAGTTAAAAAAGCGTTGAGTTCAATCTACGAAAATATACCGTATAATTATATATACATAGCGTTGAAAATAGAGATGAAAGATTCGCGCGATCGCATCGAACTTCAATTAGGATAGTTCATAAACTTCGTCATAATTGAACGCGAATGCGCAATGCGAGTGAACTTCGTACGGATGTGCGACCAAATATGAGGTCTAAGAAATTTTCTAATTGAATTCATGCGATCGCATCAAACTCTCATTACAAAAATTCTTCGTTGTCGTCCTAATAGGGCGCGAATGCGCGACTGAAGCGAATTTCATAAGAAACATATTGATGTCTAAGAAGTGTCCAAATTGAAGTTAGATGCGATCGCGCGAATTCATTTAGTATACTGTTTAAACATCAATGTGTTTCATCGCACGTTTGTACGAACCAAGATCGCTCGCATCGCGCATTCGCGTTATTTCAAAACGACGCCTTAGACTTTTAGATCGAATAACACTTAAATTCTCAGAATGTAGATGTTTTAATCATTATACATACAGTAATTCTGTACCTTTGTATGTTTGGACTATAAAACATTTCGCATATGTACCGACGTTATCTGACCGCGGCCGGTGACAACCGACGACACATGAATACACGGA